>OY728150.1:1658459713-1659709713 GCA_963277665.1 Viscum album
GATTTTACTAGGTTTCTGAGGGAAATCCTTTTATTACATGGGGTGCAGGCTGTGGTGCTCACCTAGGTGTCTTTAGGCCAACCTTGGAGAGAGATGCTTAGGATGTGCAATGTTGGGGAAAAGTGAAAAAATATTGGGGAAGTGGTAGCGTGGTACCCTTGATATTAATTATTATGTAATATAATCATGTATGAGATACTTGGTGAGAGTATCCATGGTGAGGATGGGAACATAGTATACCTATTTAGGTGTTGAGTTAGTTTCACTTTTTGTTCACTTTCCTTTAGCATGTTTTCTTTATTTTTTCACAAGAGGCTCTAGGGAGGATCATATTGAGTATAATGTTATTCTCACCCAACATATATATAAATTATTTTTCAGGTCACATGGATATGGTTGGAGACTAGGATGTTTACTACTATTTTGGAGTTGGAGGAGCTATTTAGGATTCACAGTCACTATCAATTAACTTTCTTTCAGTACTTGTAGTTTTTCCCATTCAGTAGTAGTATTTCTTACATGACATTAAATATGTGTACTTGGGTTTATTTTTATTGCAGTATGAGTTGGATTTGGTTTGGGTCTATCTTATATCGCTCTTTCACATGTGTTCTCTTAGAGGGTAATGTCTCCCATCTATATGATTATTATACCCTTAGTGATATTCACCAACCCAGGGCCTAATATAGGCGGGACTCAAGTGTCACTATCTACCACCCCACATTGACAGCCCAGGAGGGGTACACTTTTTTGGGAGGGGGTCATGACATTTAATGTAATTAATGGGATTTAAAAAATTGAAATTAAGTTTTCTCTATCAGTATCTATTGATTCAATGGTTATAAAAACTATTGGGGTTTCTTTATATCAATTTTCTTTCCTTGAGATATATTTCGTGTTATGAATCTATTTTATTTTATATGGATAATAAAATACCCATTTGATATATTATATCACTATTTAATCTTAAATATTTTTATTTAAATTTTTATTTACTATTCTATCTTATAATATGTTTTGATTATAATTTTATAAAATCTGTATGGGGTTTTCATCTAGATTTTACTCTATTGAGACATATTTCTTAATATGAACATATTTTCATTTAGATGGTGTATATAATACCTATTTCACATAATATATAATGGATATATTTATAGTCCTGGTAATTTATTTTCCTTCTCAATTTCTTTCTTTAATCGGATCCATTCAAATTTTCTATTTTTTTCATAGAAAATATTATTCTAAATATTTTGATGTTGTTTAGTTTTTTTAAAAGTTACTAAAATAAAAGGATTTTTTAATTGTTTGAATAATATTTATAGTTATTTTAAAAAATATTTTTTAATATATATAAACATCCTTTGATGATTTTTATGCTTCACCGTGGATATTATCTAATGATACCATCCGCCATTTTTTTCTTTAGATGTCTTATAATGATGTTTTGAGAAATTATCAGGGAACATGCTTCTTTTACATGGGTTAATTATTATATGAAATAATTATAAATGTTAATATTTTTTTTTTGGAATCAATAAGTATGGTTTTTCATTATGTGATGAGTAGGGTTCTATATAGGCCTTTAATGCATTAAGTAATGTTTTATATCTCATGAGATTTCTTAGGTATGCGAGTAATGATGCTTAATAAACTATAATAAGTTATTCTAGTTGTGTTGATTGATCTATTATATTAAGGGTTTATAGTAGTGATTTATTATCCTTTACACCAAGGGATGATGATATTTATTCTTGATCCATAATATTATGATTTCTATGTTTATGTTTATGCGACATTCTTATGAAATATCCTGATACATATGTTAGGTTCTCATGGATCAATATTATTATCTTGGGACTCATGTTTAATGATAATAGCATAATTAAATCTTTAAATACCCAAACCTTTATAAATGAAATTCCCTTTTTTAATTAATAAATAGATTATTAATTAATATAGTTAAAAGAAACACATGCACTACTTTGGGTTTTTTGGACCGTTATAAAATATAGCATGTTGGATTTAAAACACTCTTAAGAATTATAATAGTTGATAATATATCCATTGTACAATGAAAATTAAAATCAGTATACTTAGGGTATGATAAATCCTAATTGACAATGAAGGAAGAAGAGATGACCTCGACCAGTAGGATCATGCCCTATGAAGCCTATTTATCGTTGCTTACAAGATAGATGGCATCAATGGGATTTGAACTTGACCAATACCAAGTTGATATTAAAAAAATAAAATAAAAGAAAACTCAATTATGGGATAATTTCAATCTTATAAAGATCACAACCTTAACAATGTTCATCGAACCACCCAAATAAAGTATCACTATTACACACCTTACCCTTAGGGCATACAATAGTGTAAAAAGTGGTTATGTATCTAGGCCCTAGTAGTATGAATTTTCATATTTTACTTTTTAATTAAATAATGAATATATTTATCAATTTTCATTATTACTTTTTATATAAAATTATATACTATTGGATGAGAATTTTATTTAGATATGAAGAAACATTTTTTTTGAAAATATATTATTGCAAATAAAACTCCCTTTTTGATAAATTAAATAATTATGAAATAAATTTTATTTTAATATAATAATATTATTAAATAATATTTACTTACATAAAAATGATAATGTAACTTAATTAAATCCAACATAATCATTACAAGGGTTAGAAATATGTTATTATCATAAAAACACATATTTTTCAATAAATGAGGATTTTTATTTTAAAGGGTAAATTATAATATTTAGAATTTTATTATAAAATATATATTTTTTTAAAATCATCATGTCAAAATTATACCATTGTGAATTTTTTATAATTTTCTAAGAAAATTGTATTTTTTCTGATAAAAACATAAAATAGTATGCATTATAACAATATAATTTCCCAAAAGTTAGTTAATAAATTCTATAAAGTGAATACATATCCCCAAATAGATTTCCCCTTTAAAATAATGTATTTTTCAATTTATTTTATTAATTTTATAATGCTTTAATTAATCCTCCAAATCCTATATTATACTTTAATGTTTTAAAATAAATGATTTATGTACACAACTCATTTCAACAACACAAATGCAACTATTTTAATGTTTTGAGTTATTATACTTATAAAATATTTAAATACACTCCAAATTTATATAAACCATGGGATAAAACATGGTATAGTTTATGGTTTTGATTATTTTATCATATTGAGTCCAAAAACATAGTTTTAAAATTATTATAGAATTACCCTATATTTTTAAATAAATACCCACCAAAACTCCCACTCATCTTCACTAAAAACACATTTATAATGAATTAATATCCATATTTATCTCTAAAATACCCCCAAGATTTTACAAATATTTTAATAAGCTTGTCCTATTCTTTTAGAAGTACCCTCTCAAGGTAAGGGACTATCTCATATTTATTTCATGTACTTTCCTTATACTAAGACCATTTTATTTCCAAATATTCATGATATAATGAATTTTTACGTATAAATTTTACTATACTTATGATTCCCATGTAATTATATAACACCTTTCACTATCATCAATCCCTTTCATGAACCTTTATGCACATTATCCCATGATTTTCCATGACGATCTTTTGTATTGTGAATACCAATATTCATTTCAACACAAGGATATTCACCTATATATACCTATATTTTATTTATTTTTGAATTCTATTTCTGAAACCCACAGTAATTAATCATAGTATTAAAAGTGATGAAATAATTCCTTATGTTGTATGATCTATGTGGCACACAAATGTGTGTACTTGATATTAATATGATAGGTTGGCCTGATATTATATATCCCTCCAATACATTGGGTAATGTTTTTTTCTCATCATATACCATTTATGGTTCATGAGAGTTTTTATTAATCACACTATGTTATTATGTCTCATTGGTTATCCTTGACTTATACTTATGATGTCATGTTTTAATATTGTTTCCACATTACTATGTTTTCTTGAAGTTATCATCTTATATCATGCTTCGATGCTCAAGTTTATGATTATCACCCCCTTTATGTCACCGTGAAATTAATCTTGACTCAAAAGTATTATTTTTTTATTTTATGATTTGATTATTCCCTTACTAAGCTATATATCTTCCCTGTTTCTTATGTACGTCCCCTGGTTATCCCATATATTATTAAAAGATCAGACGAATATAAGTAATGTTTTGGAGTTTTTAAAAATTATTATTTTACCCATGTTTCATGTTATTATTTTAGGTATCTAACTGAAAAAAGAAACTACGCCTTATAATCTTTTGTGATTTTATTAAGATGTTATTTATGTAATAAATCATGAATTAAGGAGTATTAATGATATAAGTTGTAAGTGTTGGTAATTGAGAAAATTTATAGTTATTTTTTGTCAGTTGGATTACAAGGATTAGAATAAATATTAGAAACCATACCTAAATTATTGTTAAGTATAGAGTAAGTGGTTTCTAAGTAGAAAAATTATTTTCTTGATGCTAAAAGTTGATGTGGCTGTGGTATAGTTGTACATTTTGATAATAACTTGGAAAAGGATTCCTCAAGTATTATCTCAATTATCAATTGGCACATGATAAAGAGGCTTTTATTCACACTTGGTTTGGTACTATGAGAGGATATGGTTTTTGAAATTCATAATCTACTTATTAACCATCATGAAGGGAAGAAAAATTTCCAAATAAAATTTATGTTATGAAATAGACTATGGATAACATAAATTGAAACATAAAAGATTAATAGGTTAAGGAATATATGTTTTTTATGTGTTATCCCTTAAATATTAATATTTACCCTTTATATATGATTAATAGATTTAAAATTTGCATCCATAATTTTCTATTTATTTTAGTCAATGTATGGAAATAGGAGGAACTGAATCAACAACCAATGTGATGGGAAACATAATAACTTCCCAAATTATATTTTCAACCCAATGGGAGTAGGGGTCAAGAAATTGATGACACTAATTTCTCAATTATTTATGATTTTTAATAGAATCTTGAATTAGGGGAAAACCCAAACCCCAATAATAAATATTAAGTTTCAATTACGACCTTTTTATGATAATGGCCTCTTACTTTTAGAAGATCTTTAGATCCCTTAATCATGTAACAATGGAACAAATATACTGAAAATATATTCTTAATCTTTGAATTATTTTAGAAATATAGGGCCATGATGGTTTTTTATTGAATAGAGGGATAATTTGATCACTAGTGGAGGTTAATAAAAAAATCACAAGGAGGAGATCAATGTGATTGAGTTAAATGAATTCTGGAAAATGTTTTTCAATAAATATTTCTCTCTCACTCTCTTATATAAAATTGGGAGAGATTTGTTTGGTCTCAAGTAAAAGGAAAATGAATCTATAAGGGAATAAATGGATAACATTAAAAGACTTTCACAATACACATTTTTATTTTTCATTGACCTTGAATTTAATGGTGACCACTTATTTAGCGAGATAAAGACAAATCTATAAAAATTAATAAGTGATTTTAGACTTAGAAATCCAGGAGGAAATTTTCTATTATACCCTCAAAGTAAAAATAGAGATAAGAGACTCTCAATGGTCTTAAATTTTTAAAAATAAGAAGAGGATAATGAATTTTAATTATAGGGTATAGATGGATAAATCTCATGGTGGAAAGAAATCTCAACTTCTCACTTGTTAAATGTGTGGGAAGAAGCATCCAGGAAATTTTTTAAAGGGGACAAGGAAATTATATTATTTTTGGAAAATAATAATAGGGAAAACCCACTTAATAACCCAATAAACCCTTAAAATATTTTCCAATATTTCAACTATAATGAGTAATTATGTTTTGAGAATCAATACACTAATCCAAGGGTTGTCTATGATAACAAACACTAATAACCTCCAAGGTCAAGAGAGAAAGGGATAGATTATACCATAAAAAATACTGAGGTGGATCATAAGAATAACATGTATATAGGTACACTAGTTATTCATTAATGGATAGAGAATGTACTATTGGATTCTGGTTTAATAAATTATTTTATATCATGCATGTTTAAAATAACTATTCAACCCTTACCTTAAAAATGTAAGAAAAGTTGTTGTTGAAAACATTAAATGGAGAAATCATTGTATCCCAAGTATATAACTTCTCCCCGGTCTATATTTGGGGTCCAAACTTCCCAAAGAACCTAGTGATACCCAATTTAGTGGAATTTTATTATATTCTTGGTATGTATTGGATTTCCTTATATAGATTAAACATAAATTTTCACAAGATGAAAATCAACCTCTGTATCCCAAATCACCCACCAATTCCATACAGGTGCAAGGATTAGGATGAATATCCTTTGGAATAATTATCTCAAACATGGATATTATTTACTTATAATCAATAATATCTAGATAAAATAATTGATACTAAGGAAAATATCATCTTTGACAACATTCCCATTGTAAGGGAATATGATGATGTGTTTCTTGAAGAACTGCATGGTCTTTCTCCTAATAGAGAGGTTGAGTTCTAGATCAAAATTATACCTAGATATTTTTTAATATCCAAGGCTCCATAGAGAATGGTAACTATTCAAATTGAATATATGAGGAAGAAACTACAATATAATATTCATAAAGTGTTTATATACACAAGCGCTTCACTATGGGATTCACTGTCCCTTTTTATCAAGAAAAAATGATTCTTCAATGTGACTTTGAATTGATTATCATGAATTCAAGAAAATCATGATAAAGAAAAAGAATCCTCTTCCATGAGTCATTTACTTTTTTAATCATATATAAGGATCCCATTGCTTCTATAAGGTGGATCTTCAATTGGAATATTTTCAAAAAAAGGTGGAGAAGGAGGATATCCCCAAGGGTGATTTTTGTACATGGTATGATAATTGAAAGTTCATAGTGATTTTATTTGGTCCAACAAATTCAAAACTATCTTTATGGACTTAATTAATAGAGTCTTAAAGGAATACCTTGAATTTTTTTTGATAGTATTTATAGATGATATTTTTAGCTACTCTAAAATCAAGGAGGATCATGAGGAGTATTTTAATGTTGTACTAAATAACTTGGGAAAGGAAAGGTTTTATGAAAAGTATAAAAATTATGAATTTTGGATAGAGAAAGTAAAATTTCTAGTGAATTTTACCACCAGTAAAAGGATATATGTGGATCCTTTGAAAAAAATAAAACTAAATTATGGACAAGACCAATATATATGACAAATATATATAGTTTTATTTTATAATCCAGGTATTATAATTATTTTTTGAGAAACCTATCATTATTTTCAATCCCAATAAATAAGATAACTTGAAATGGAGTGAATTTTGTCTAGAATAATGAACGAACGGAGGGATTTAATGAGTTAAATAAAGGGTTAATAACTATACATGTATGCACATTACCTACCTGTGGTGAAGGATTTGTGATCTAAAACAATGAATTCAAAATAGGCTTGGGTTTTTTATTCATAAAATATGAAAATTTTATTACCTACGCCTCCTAAAAATTAAAAATACATGATAAGAACCACCGAATCCATGATCTATAATTATCTATAGTGATCTATAAATTTAGGGTTTAAAAATATTATCTATATAGGGAGAAGTGTGACATATATATATATTATAAAACCCTCAAGTATATATTCACACAAAATGATCTAAATAAACACCAATTAAGGTGGTTAGAGATGATCAAGGATTATGATAGTTCAATCCATTACCATCATAAAAAGGTGAACAAAGTGGATGATTCTTTGAGTTAAAAGGTTCTTATAACACTATCCCTGATGATGATTTATAAGGATCCAATATTCAAAACATGAAATGGATTTACATGGGAATCATAAAATTAAATTCATCCCACCTTCCTCAAATAACATATCAACCACTAATTATTATATGGATCATGTAGTCCCAAAAAGATAATGAGGATCTACCAAAAATGTAGTGAATATTATAGAGTTCATCTTTACTAAATATGGATTTATAAGGTTTGGAACCCATTTATATATCCCATAAAAAATTGAGCTAAATATATATCTTTTGGATGATTTTCATAACTCATCCATCTCTATTAATATAGGAAGATGTAAGATGTGTAGTGATATAAAGAAATTTTTTTTTCAGATGACATAAAGAATGACATTTTAGAATTTGTATCTCGATGCTTGACATCCCAAAAGGAAAATTTTTAATGATATAAGTACAAGGGTATGCTGAAAACATTTACCATAACATTATAGAAATGAGAAAACATAACCAAAAATTTCATCATAGGACTCCCAAGGACATCTATAGGTAGTAATGTATTCTGGGTGGTAGTAGATCATCTTATAAAGTTGTAACTTTGAATTTATATCCAGGAAAATTTATCTCCTGAAAAAATAACTTAGATATAAATAATGTAAGTGCTAAGACCACATGTAGTGTCACTGTATATTTTATCTAATAAATATCATAGGTTTAATTAACGGTTTTATAGAAGACTTAAACAAGAATTTGATGTTGTTCTAAGTTTTGTTACTACTTATCAGCCTTAAAAAAGTCAGTCTGAGAGAACCATTATAACTCTATAGGATATATGGAGATAATTTTCAAAATATTTCTCAGTATTTTTGGATTAACACCTTATCATAGTGGAGTTATCATATAATAATAATTTCAATTCTAACCATTAAATGGAACTTTAAGAGGCTATGTAGGGGAATATGTGTCTAACTCAAACATGCTATGATGAAGTTGGAGAGTGGAAGCTTATGAGACCTAACCTAATCCAATATATTACAGATAAGGTTCATACCATTAAATTTAATTTTAAATCCACAAAAATATGATATAAAATATATAAGGACCATCATTTATGAGACCTAGAGTTTGACGTCGGATATAAGGTGTTCCATCAGATTTCACCGTGTAAGAAATTCACGAGGGTTGGGAAGAAGTTAAATATTAGTAAAAGATACATCACCCATTTTAGATCCATTATTACATCAGATATATGTCCTATTTACTAGAACTCCAACCCAACCTATCTCAAGTACAAGATGTGTTCCTTGTATCCCTCTTGAGGAGGGACATACCAGACCCCTCACAAGCATTGAATAAAAAGGTAATACCTTTATAGAATTATGTTCTATATGTGGAATAGATAATTAAGATATTATATCTTAGAGAAATGGTTCTCAAAAATAAAACAACTCACATGGACAAAGTATTGTGGTAGAACCTCATGTTTGGGGAAGAAACATGTTATCCAAAAGTGGTGATGAAACAAAAGTATCCCCATATTTTTTAGTTCAAAAAATGAAAATTTGAGGGTAAAATTTCAAATAAGTGGGAATAATTAAATGACATAGAAATTTTTAAATTAAATTCCCATTTTTAATGAATAAATTTCTTATTAATTAATGTAGTTGTTGAGAAACAAGCACTATTTTTGTTATTTCGGTCCATTATAAAATATATCCTATTTTAAATAAAATACTATTAAGAATCATAACCATTTATAATATTGAAATTCTATTATGATAATTATGATTAGTATATTAAGGGTTATGATAAATTATAATTGGAACCTAAATAAGAATCAATGAACTCATCGAGTAGGATCATACCCTACACATCAAATTTATCAGAGCTTCTGAGGGATATGGAATCCTTAAGATTTAACCTTGACCAAGAAGAAGCCAATATTAAACAACTAAAACATGATCAAAACAATTTATAGGATATGTTCAGGATTAACGAGATCACAACCCAAACCATATTTTCTGAACCACCTCGTGAAAGTACCACTATCACACACCTAACGCTTAAGTTATATACATGTAATACATGGTTATGTATATAGACCCTAGTCGTATGAATTTTATATTTTACTTATTAATAAAATAATTATTATATTTATCCATTTTCATTATTAATTTATATATAATTATACGTGATTTGATGAAAATTAGAATTTTATACGAGGAATCCAAAATTGTATTTTTTTTAGAAAATATATGTTTTAAATTAAAATAAATTTTTAGATAAATTTATTATTTATATAGAAAATATTTTAATATAAAATTCCTATTAAATAATATTTATTTATTTACAGAATATAATATAATTTAATGAATTCCAATATAATCTTTATAAGGGTAATGAAACTGTTATTGTTGTAAAAACAAATATTTTTCAATAAAAAAAGATTTTGATTTAAAATTATAAATCATCATCTTTAGATAATTATTTTGATAAAATTAATATTATTTTTGAAATAAAAAATTCTAAATTATCTAATGGGTAATTTTTATAATTTTCTGAGAGTTCAATTTTTGGGTAAAAATAAAAAAATATATAAATATATGGTATTTATTATGACATCATAATAACCCATAAGTGATGTAATAAATAACATAAAGATAATAAAAGACCCAAACTATATTTCCATTTAAAATAATACATTTTTATGTAATTTAATTAATTTTATAAACCTTTAATGAATCCTCAAAAATCTATCTTCTATTTTAAGGTTTTAAAATCAATTCCTTATTAACATTACTAACTTACACCTCACCAATTGTATTATTTTAAGTATTTTGGTTCTTTAACTTATAAAATATTAAAGAACAGTCTAATTTTTCACTAACCTTGGAAAAAAACCATTCATGGTTTTGTGGTTTTTGATTATGTTATGTTATTGAGTCCAAAACCTATGTTTGTAAATTAATAAACAATTCATTTCACTTTTTCTCTAAATATCCACCCAAAATCCCACTCCTCTTCACTCAAAAACCCATGAGATTGAATTCCACTCACTCTAGCTGTCTAAATGCCTCCTAAGGTATTCTATGTATCCTTATAATATCTTCAAAAGATTTTAGAAGCTCCCTCTAAAGGCAAGGGTATATCTTCTCTTCTTTTATTTCAAGTACTTTATTCATACAGGACCTTTTTATTTCTAATTTTTCATGCTGAAATGTGTTTTTACACATCCCTATTACTATCATTATTATGAAAAAGTAATTAGAGAACACATTTCACTCCAATTAATCACTTTTATGAACCATTATACACACCCATTATGCTACCAAAAGTTTCCATGATTTTCCATTCAAAATTTTTTTATATGAATAACCATTCCCATTTACACTAAAGGTTATTCACCTAGATGGACCTATGATTCATTTATTTTGGACTTTTATTTATGTAAACCACACTCATGAATCATGGGATTAAATATGATGAATTATTTTTTATGTTGTATGATCTATGTGGCACACAAATGCATGTACATGATATGAATATGATAGGTGGGAAAAAAATTATATATCCCTTAAATACATTAAGTAATATTTTTATCTCATCATATAACATTTATAGTACATGAGAAACTATTATAAGCACAATAAATTATGATTTCTTAGAGGTTAGTCTTGGATTATTCTTATGATGTCATGTTTTATACTATTTCCACATTTCTATGTTTTCGTGATTTTATCATATTATATCAAGATTTTATGTGAAAGGTTATGATTCTCACCCATTTTATGTCACCTTGATATGACACTTGACTGAAATGTATTAATTTCAGCATGTTATTCATTTATTATTCCCTTACTAGGATTTATAGCTCAACGTTTTCTTATGTACATCCTTAGGTTATCCTATACAATATTAGAATATTCATTGAATATAAGGTAATGTTTTTTAGTTTTTAAATAATATTTTTATACCCGTGTTTCAAGTAATTTATATATATATATATAATTAAATAATGAAACTATGACTCATGATATTTTGGGATTATATTGAGAGAATCATTATGTAAAAAATCATGAAATAAGGAGTATTAATGATATGGGTTTTCATACCATTATTCACGATTTATGATCCATGTAGTACTAGGTATGATTATATTAATTTTTTTCCCACTTTGATTATATTCACATACCCACATTCCCATATTATGCTCAGTTTTTATCTCTGATTATTAATACCTATTTTACCCTTACTGTGAGTTTTATCTCACCTTTATTATATTTCCATTTCTCCATGTTATAAAGAGGATTCTAATGTATGATTTTTTATATAAAGGTATCATGTGTGGATAATTTTTTATGAGACATTAATTAATTATTATAAAATAAAAAATTCTCAGTATAATGGGAGAAACATACACTGGGTGTGAAAGTTATGGGTTTTGTTAGTAAATATTTTCCCTTAATTATCTAAAACTATAAACCTAAAATGGTATTGGGTATATAAGTGAATCAATATTGGATATTGATATTTTAATTATGGGTGTTTAACTTTGGGTTATCTTAGTTTATATCAATATAAATATAGAAAGTGTATTTTTTAGCACCAAACCTGGGTGTTTGGGTTTGGGGAATCTTAGTACTAACTCAAAACAAGTTCATATTAAAAAATGTCAGAAATAATGACCAACCAAGTACACCACATAAAGATTTATGTAATATGTATTTTGTACACTAAGATTTATGGTTTCATATTTTTATTTCCCTATACCAGAGGCTAGACAATATAACTAGCATGAGAGCATTCATACATTAATACTTTTCATATCCAAACTTATGGTTGAGAAAATCATGGGGTGGTTGCATATTTTACTAATCATGTCATTAGTTGAGTTTAATCAGGATGGGATTTATCCGTTCATTTTACAAGAATGACATATGGTCCCTGAATTAAGATAGAAAAAAGGAGTTTATGGTCATGCCGAGATATGTGAAATTAGATGTTATTATCTATTAGATAAGTTACATGTGATGTACTAAACTATTATTGTGAATAATAAGCGACATGTTTATATATCGGGTCATTTTATACATAGATAATCAAGAATGTATGAGTAGTTATAAAGGATTGTCAAAATATATGTCTCACGGTAACTCGATGCCTTAGAAAAAATAATCATATGAGAATGTGTATGTGTATATGATAAAGTTGATTGACATAGGTAATGAGATACGTATTCTATAGAGATAATTTCAAATCCATTTTTAGCTTGAGTATCACTTATTCTTTCCCAGAGGTTTATCTTTTCTTATATTTTTGAATATAGAAATTCATATTTGTTTTCAATAATACAAAGACCCATGGGGTCACACATTATTGGTGAAGGGATAGGGATTGTGCTTTTAAAGATCAAAGAGGTTCTATAAAAGTGTTTTAGAGTCAATATGGAATGGGGTTTAGATATATATTACCAAACTATTTTAAGTTATGCGAAATATAGGGGATTAGATGATATATTTATACAAGTGTTTTCGAAGATATTTGATATGAGTTTAGGATATAATTTCATGATATATTGTATGTGATACCATAAAAGGTGAAATAAAAAAAAGATTAAGAGTCTTTAGTGGAAGTGAGAGATTGATTAAGACATTATACAAAGCCCAATATATATATATATATGAGATATGTTCTCCTATATTATAGTGCATGATATAGGGATTTCATATTATATAACGTCACTAAGGACTAACTGTATGGTATAACTAGAAAAGAAACATATGATTAATAAAATGAAATTGAGCATTAACAGTTAACATATGGGTATCATAAAATCCATTTTTAAAATTTCATATGTTAAAATATTTTTGAGAATCATGAATTCATTTAAGTTTTAAATTCATGATTGACCAAGGGTTTATAATGGTTGTAGAAAAATTATATTTAATCACATATTATAAATATATGAGTAAATGCACTGGGGCTCGAGGAGTATAGGGACCCGGAGCTTTATGTACATGGACATTACATTACTTTTTCGGAATACTTAATACATAATAAGAACCATCACTCAAGGACCGTAATAGTTTATTGTCTTTGGAAACATGGAATATAAACTTCTAATCATGTTGAAGGATATTCAATAACTCCCGTACCGATCTTCCCCTTTTTGTTTCCTTACCTAAAACCTTTCTTTATTTCCTGGGGAAAAAAACATAAAAAGGGTGAGCTCAAATGCTCAGTAAGGGCAAACATAGAGAACATAAAACAATCCATAAACATTTGAAAGAAAAAACATGAACATGAAATTTAAACATAAAAATCTTGAGCAAAGACATAAATCATGGAAGTACATAAAGAATAGATCATAAAGGAACATTAATCATGATAAAATATCATGTGAATAAAACAAGTAATTGTGGCAACCATTCAGCACTTGTTATGATTTCCATAGTAGACAAGGCATTGCTGCCAAGACCATCTTAGTGGACAAAGTCCCTTTCTGAATCGAGTTCACTCCTCATTTCAGTCCTGTAACACTGAACCAGATTAACTTACCTTTCCAGCCATGTATATCTCATGAGATATAAATCTTTACCCAATGCATTGGAGGGTGATATAGGTCCCACCCATCTCATAATGAAATCATTCTTACTTGTTCCACAAAATAAACTTACATCATTCATAATAACCCAATAAATAAAATGGGTTTCATAAACATCATCCCATAATCACATAATCCATATAAAAGAAATGGATATCATTTCATAATAAGAAAAGTGAAACTATGTAAAAAATAAAGACATGATACTTGAAACATACACATATGAAATAATGTCATCTTAGATGAAAAATGGTTTTGATAAAACACTTGAAATGAATTCTTGAGGAAAATATCCTTTCTTCTTCAAAATAATTCTCTTTTCACAAAATGTAATGAAATTTTAAAAGAAAATGATTTTTTTGAAAATAGTCATGAAATCTTTTGAAGGAAGCTTCATGAAAATAAGGCTTTATAAAACCGTAAAAATCCGTTCGTGCCTTATAAGCTAAAAAAACATTCTTCTCATACTTTTGCCGAAAAAGTAAAAAAGCACCTTGTAAAAGAAAGATTTCATACATACCGTGTAGTAAAAGTAAAAAATGGGTCAAAAGGAAATTAAACATACATGAAAACATTTTTAGAAAAGAAGGACATGGATTATAAATATAACCCCAGTAAATGATTACAAATAAACAATCTCGGATAAAAATAAGATTGGAAAAGTTATCCCTTACCTTAGATCTGATATGCTTCTTACGTATCCAAATCTCCTTTATAATGATTTAAATAATTTCATTGACTTATTACAGAATAATATTCATTTATATCAAATATGGTTCACTTATGACTTTATGTTACCCGTTATTTTTTAAATTCATGTTAAAGTAGCGTTTTGGGTAAAATCGTTTCATTTGTCATTCATGTTTTAACTTCTAATTATTCATATGATTACTTAGATCATGATTACATAAATACAAAATATAAAACATAATTTATATATAATATATATTCATAATATACATATATATAATAGATCGATAAATGGAAATAAATACACCGTTCATGGAGACGGTAGACCGTACGTATGCATGAACGTTGTTTTCATTTCCTTATTGAATTGAATGGAATTAAGTACATGACATACATATATATACACATAAATCCAGTAGAATTATTATGTCATATATTTCATGATTACTTATTATATATACTTTATAATCATTCTTGAATGGTTAACATAGAGAGTGAATCTCATCGCGTCGTGGAGACGGTAGTCCGTACGTACACACGAGCGATGATATCGTTCCCATAATTATTTAATAGAATTGGAGTTGATGGTATAATAAATCAGAATCAATATGATTTTATAATAATAATTTATATTTATTATTTACACTATTATACCCATCCATGTAAGGTGTTGATGGAAAAACAGATTACACCATGGCGTGGAGACGGTATTCCTTACGTACGCACGCGCGGTGATTTCATTTTCCGTGGGATGGATAGAAGGTGAAATGAGGTTGTTTTATAATAAAATATCAGTATATTATTGATACTGATGTTACTACAATATAATGAAACAACTAAAGAAGAATAAGTTGAAGAAGAAATAAAATTGAATGAATCGGTAATAGATATTACCTCTTCTTTGACACGCCTCTTTGAAACCTCCTCTTAGGGTACTAAAATTGATCTTTGAAGATAAACAGAACCACTATAATGTTTCTATGGAAGTTTTTAAGGGAAATGGGTAGGGGTTGGCCGAGCTTCAAGGATGAAAATTTTGTGAGGAGAAGAGGGAGTAGATTCCCTTTTATAAGGGAGGAGAGGGGCCCCTTTGGAAATATAAGAAATATTAGTTTATATTAAATCCCAACCCCACTTAAAATCTTTAAAAATGACTCATATCTGAATTTTAGATGATATAGGGTTGTAATACCATCAACCAATAAAATTTATACATGTTAGGAATTTATTTTAAACATTATCAACGTGATTTATCCTTATTTAATCAATTTAATTCTATTTGTTGTAATAACATTCTAAATTTTAAATTATAACAAATAATTACTTATTTGTAGTGAATTGTCCATAATTTTATACTTTATAAAATTTTAGACCATATAAATATAAATTTATAATTTTTAAATATTTTTGTGATTTTTAAAGAATTTTATAATATGTTATTTTTATAAAATAACATTAGTGTCAATTTTGACACTATTCATTTATTTGAATTTTAAAAAAATATATAAATAAGATATGTTAGAACTAAAAGCTTTAATAGATTCATAAAAGTAATATGTGTATATAAAATTAGTGTATAACATTAAATAGTTCATATAATATTTATTTTATTATTTTTAAAACCATTTCATTGGTTTATCTCTTAATAAAATAATTACTACAACATTTTTGTATAATTATTTAATATAATTATTTGTTTCATAAAAATTAAAAATAATATCCTATGATGAATATAAATCTATTACGTTCTACAATAATACTTTTACTCAAATTTATCGTCTTAAAATCACAATATTTAAATTGTTATATTTATTAAATTATGAAGGTGACAACTTTGGCATCATTTAAAATAAAAAAAAATATAAGTGTCATAATCACTTTTATAAGGCTCAAAATGGTCAAATATTCTACCCTTGGATGATTATGGTTTAACTTTACATGACCAATAAGTTTTGTTCAGGGTGTTGTGCCTTTTATGGTCACTATTAGTTGAATAAAAACTATATTCTTGAGTTTTCACTAGACAAACAATTTCTGCATCACTATTGTGTAACAATTAATGATAATTATTTAATACCTAAAAATTATAAATAAATTTATATTATGTATATAATTTTATTATATTTTTGGAGACTATTCATGTTCTAAGTTTCATGAAGTTTATCACTAAATTAAAATTAATATACTTATAAGATTTAAGAGAGTGACATGTTGTCACTTTCTTTGGTTTTAATAAAAATTAAATTATTTTTATTGTCCAAAGTCCATAAAATGAATCTAATCCGACCCTCATGTGATATGGGTCGACTTTTAGTGATCCAATAGAATTTTGGCAAGTGTTAGGGTAATTTTATAATCTTATATTTACCCTTAATTACCCGATTTACCTTTAACTATAGTAAATAAAATTTACCTTAGTTACTATTCATAATGCCCAAAAATAAAAAGTAGATTTTCAATATAATTTGGACCCACTTATTCAAAATATGGAATCCATTTTTCCAAATTCAATACACAAAAGTTGTAGAAATTAAATTAAAATTAATCCCGTTGTCGAAAGAAAACGAGTTGTTGTTTAAAATATTGCAAAGGATTGAATTGATTTAAACTATGAATTCAAGGTAAAATCAATGCTAATGACATAAATTATATTAAATGGTAAAAATATATTATATTTATACTTTAAAACCATTAAATATTATAATTTAACCATATAAATTATTACAATGAAAAAAGTTGTTTTTAATTAAAATATAGCGTGTTTTTATTATTCATTAAAATATGAATGTTATCATAAAAATATCACAAATTTATCCAAATTAAATTTTTATATCCTGAATACAAGGAATAATTTTATTTTTTCAAATTTAACTTATAAACATGTCAAAAACTATATTTAATGTGGGTGCGCCATCAAAAGGCGAAAAAACTGTATTTTTTGAAAAATACTTATTTTACCCGAAAAATTTATTTTGTTCTCATACCATGTTCTAGAAAATATGTAAGATGAATAATAATGTTATAAAATTAAAAATGTAGTTAATAATATTCATAACGGCCAGTCCATAATAATATTATAACAATATATCATTGTTTTGTGAAACATGGTATTGCGTACAACACACGCTATCGAGGAAGGTCGTGATTGCGTGTAATGCAAGCCAAGTCAGGGTTACGTGTTGTGAAAGACTCCTTTGAGGTTTCTTTATGACAGAATCCAACCATTTTTCATTTAATCATTGAATATATATATATATACACTCAATGTTGCGTAGAATGACTATTATCAAACGAACTTGAAATTGTATGTAACACAATCTAAGAATAATGTTGCGTATACTGCAAGCTAATACGGTGTTGCGTATAGCACAAGATAATATTGTTTTAGCATAAAACACGTGACATCAAATAAATTAAAAAGAATACTTATCATAAAATATCAGGATGTTATATTCTACCCCCCTTAAAATGAATTTTGCCCTCAAAATTTATCGGGGTTATCCATGGTTTTCTACATGAAAGTTTATTTAATTGAAACACACATCGTAAAATGAAATACCAAAACTTAACTTTAAATACTAAAGTATGAAACGTAATGGTTACCCAAATTAACTAATCACTGGGTTTCCACATAGGAGAACATAGGTGAAAATATGGATTTGGAAGAGAAATCTAACCATCATGTTCTAATGGAGAGTGGTAGAGAACATGGCTATGAAAAAGCCAACAATTACAAAGCCATATATTTGTGATGATCTAAGGTACCATCTGATTCATCAGATATAAGGGAACTAGGACAACATTTTTGGTTTTCAATATCATTTCCCTAAAGTTGATGAATTAAAAGAAATACTTACATGATTTTGGTACAATTTCACTATTTTTCATGAATTGAACAATTTCCACTTCATCTCTTAAAGAAATGAAGTTGAATTTGTTATTCGTGAAGTGTTAGTAGATCTTGTGATAGAATGATGGGTCATTCCATCTGTTTCAAACAAAAGGTTAACAAAAGTTATAAGTCCATCTTATGGTGAGATTAATCGTATATGGTTCCAAAAATGGACTTATACATTATTTATCATACCGCTTAATAAATTAAAACTACTTTCCACTTACCAGGGACTTCCTGTAGGCCAGTGGAAGGTGATAAAGGCCAGTCTCACTTCGGTTGGGGGTTTGATTCCCACAGCCTTGTCTGACGCGATGGGCCGTCACCCATCCTATAGGTTGTCCTTTTTCTAAAACTAAATTACTATATCATCCCATCAATAATATCGAAAAAACTTCTATCCTTAAACAATACTAACTTATGTCCAACATAATCCACTCCAATCTTAAGGATTATCTAAAATACTTCGGTCCAAGATCATAGTATAAAGAAAATGATTATTTGAAATTTCACATAACAATCATGTGAATGCCATCATTTATCCCCAATATATCATAAGATATATCTTGTTGGTCAAATTACAAACATGTGAATTCCTTAATCATGTATTCTCTTGAGGAATGAATATCCATTAAATCTTAGTGAAAACATGAATTTTGTTGAATTTTAACACTTTACACATCCCAAAATCCCAAAAATTCTATATACTCAAACCATAATATCACTTAGTCCTTATATTAGTCATGAGCTCATGAATACAATCAAACATCTCATTATCTTTTTATCCCTTCATTATGAGAAAATATCATCTACTTTCCAAAACTATATGAATAACCATTCATGGTTACTGGTACCATATAATTTCAAATACTTTAGGAAAAACAATAGTGTAAAAATCCATAGATGATTCGTTATTCCACAGTACCATTAACTATACAACATAACTCTTGATAAACATACAATAATTCCACTACATTCTTAAACCATTGATCGAGCTTCAAAAATTCTTTTATCTCACATATCATTTGTAGTCTCTTCATCATCATCAATATAAATACTACCCATACGGCCATGATGATTCTTTTCATGAGACTTTCCCTTAGTGCATTGGTTTTCATAATGCCCGTACATTCCACATTTAAAACATTTAACCGTTGTTGATGTCTTAGAAATACCATTATCCTTGTCCATGGTGTGAACTAAACCTTTTCCTTTGCAATTACTGGCTTTGTGTCCTTCTTTCCTACACCCAAAGCATCTTCCAGTTCCTTTGAAACATTCCCCTTGATGCCTCTTCCCACATGACTTACATGAGGGAAATTGAACTTTCATTCCTCTATGATCATCATGAAACTCTATCATTATCTTATTAGCTGAGTCAGGAAACTTACCAAAGTTGAGATTATTGTTCATATTATGAGATTGCTGATTAGGCATAATAATTATGTTTGGACTTCCAAATCCCATTGCATTTGGTTTCTCATGAATAATATCATTCCATTGTCCATAATTTCCTCCATTATCGTGAATCTTCTTGTTTCTAGCCATTTTCTAAAACCCAAAAAGAATAGTGTGAGAGACAAAAATCATACTAGGAAAACAACATAATAAAGGGGGAGTACCTTCAATATCTAACAACTTAGGCTTAATTCTAATATCATTTCCGTAATTCTAGGATTATAACCTATACTTATACATAACCTTAGGGACATCCCTATACATACCATAGAAATATATCTAGGGATCTCACTAAAGTTCTTGCATCCTAGTTTCAAAAGGTTGACTAATCCTTTCCTCTGATACCAACTGTAGAGACCCGGATCTTGACATACATTAACACTACATTAATTTTGCAGAATACTTAATACATAATAATAACCAACACTCAAGCACTGTAATAGTTTAGTGTCTTTGGATACTTGGAATATAAACTTCTAATCATGTTTAAGGATCTTTAACAACTCCCATAATGATCTTCCCCTTTTTTGTTTCCTTACCTAAAACCTTTCTTTATTTCCTGGGGAAAATAAAACATAAAAAGGGTGAGCTCAAATGTTCAGTAAGGGAAAACATAGAGAACATAAAACAATCCATAAACATTTGAAAGCAAAAACTTGAACATGAAATTTAAACATCAAAATCTTGATCAAAGACATAAATCATGGAAGTACATAAAAAATAGATCATAAAAGAACATTAATCATGATAAAATAGCATTAGAATAAAACAAGTAATTGTGGAAACCATTCATCACTTGTTATTATTTCCATAGTAGCCAAGGCATTGATGCCAAGACCATCTTAGTGGAAAAAGTCCCTTTCTGAATCGATTTCACTCCTTGTTTCAGTCCTGTAACACTGAACTGGATTAACTTACCGTTACAGCCATGTCTATCTCATGAGATAAAAATCTTTACCCAATTCATTGGAGGGAGATATAGGTCCCACACATCTCATAATTAAATCATCATTACTTGTTCCACAAAATAAACATACATCATTCATAATAACCCAGTAAATAAAATGGGTTTCATAAACATCATCCCATCATCACATAATCATATAAAATAAATGGATATAATTTCATAATAAGAAAAGTGAATATATTTAAATCATAGAGACATGATACTTGAAACATACACATATGAAATAATGTCATCATAGATGAAAAATGGTTTTGATAAAACACTTGAAATGAATTCTTGAGGAAAATATCCTTTCTTCTTCAAAATCATTCTCTCTTCACAAAATGTCATCCAATTTTAAAAGAAAAGGATTTTGTTGAAAGTAGTCATGAAATATTTTGAAGTAAGCTTCATGAAAATAAGTCTTTATAAAATCGTAAAAATCCGTTCGTGCCATATAAGTTAAAAAAAACATTCTTCTCGTACTTTTTCCGAAAAAGTCAAAAAGTACCTCGAAAAAGAAATATTTCATACATACCATGTAGTAAAAGTAAAAAATGGGTAAAAAGGACATTAAAAATACATTAAAACCTTTTTAGAAAACAAGGACATGGATGATAAATATAACCCCAGTAAATTCTTACGAATAAACAATCTCGGATAAAAACGAAATTGGAAAAGTTATCCCTTAACTTAGGTCCGATATACTTCATACGTATCCAAAACTCATGTATAATGATTTAAATAATTTAATTTACTTATTATAGAATCATATTCATTTATATCATATATGGTTCACTTATGACTTTATATTACCCTTTATTTTGTAAATTCATGTTAAAGTAGCGTTTTGGGTAAAATCTTTTCATTTGTCGTTCGTGTTTTAACTTCTAATTGTTTATATTATTAATTAAATTCAAAATGTAAAACATGATTTATATATAATATATATTCATAATATACATATGTATAATAGATCGATAAATGGAAATAAATACACCGTTCATGGAGACGGTAGGCCGTACTTTCGCATGAACATTGTTTTCATTTCCTTATTGAATTTAATGGAATTAAGTAGATGACATACATATATATATACATAAATACATTAGAATTATTATGTCATATATTTCATAATTACTTATTATATATACTTTATAATCATTCTTGAATGGTTAACATGGAGAGTGAATCTCATCGCGTCGTGGAGACGGTAGTCCGTACGTACGCACGAGCGATGATATCGTTCCCATAATTATTGAATAGAATTGGAGTGGATGGTATAATGCATAAGAATTAGTATGATGTTATAATAACCATATATAGTTATTCTTTACACCATTATACCTATCCATGTAAGGTGTTGATGGAAAAAAAGATTACACCACGGCGTAGAGACGGTATTCCGTACGTACGCACGCGCGGTGATTTCATTTTCCGTAGGATGGATAGAAGTTGAGATAGGGTTATTTTATAATAAAATATCAGTATATTATTGATACTGATGTTATTACAATATAATTAAACAACTAAAGAAGAAGAAGTTGAAGACGAAATAAAATTGAAAGAATCAGTAACGGATATTACCTCTTCTTTGACACGCCTCTTTGAAACCTCCTCTTAGGGTACTAAAATTGGTCTTTGAAGAAGAAAAGGACCTCTATAATGTTTCTAGGGAAGTTTATAAGGGAAATGGGCAGGTTTTTGCCGAGCTTAATGTATCCAAATTGTGTGAGGAGAAGAGGGAGTATATTCCCCTTTATAAGGGAGGAGAGGGGCAGCTATAAAAAATAAGAAATATTAGTTTATATTAAATCCCAACCCCACATAAAATATTCAAAAATGACTCATATACAAAGATTAGATGATATAGGGTTGTAATACCATCAACCAATAAAATTTATACATGTTAGGAATTTATTTTAAACATTATCAACTTGATTTATACTTATTTAATCAATTTTATTTTATTTGTGGTAATAACTTTCTAAATTTTAAATTATAACAAATAATTACTTATTTGTAATGAATTTTCCAAAATTTTATACTTTATAACATTTTAGACTATATAAATTTAAATTTATAATTTTTTAATATTCTTGTGATTTTTAAAGAATTTTATAATATGTTATTTTTATAAAATAACAATAGTGTCCATTTTGACACTATTCATTTATTTGAATTTAAATAAAATATATACAGAAGATATGTTCGAACTAAAAGATTTAATAGATTCATAAAAGGACATATGTATCTATAAAATTAGTATATCACATTAAATAGTTCGATAATATATATTTTATTATTTTTAAAACCATTTATTTGGTTTATCTCTTAATAAAATAATTACTACAACATTTTTGTATAATTATTTAATATACTTATTTGTTGCATAAAAATTAAAAATAAAATCCTATAATGAATATAAATCTATTAAATTTCACAATAATACTTTTACTCTAATTTATAATCTTAAAATCACAATATTTAAATTGTTATATTTATTAAATTATGAAGGTGACAACTTTGGCATCATTTAAAATAAAAACAATATAAGTGTCATAATCGTTTTTATAAGGCTCCCAATGTTCAAATATTAGACCATTGGATTATTATGGTTTAATTGTACATGAACAATATGTTTTGGTCAGGGTTTTGTGCCTTTTATGGTCACTATTAGTTTAATAAAAACTATATTCTTGATTTTTCACTAGATAAACAATTTCTGCATCACTATTGTGTCATAGTTAATGATAATTATTTAATCCCTAAAAATTATAAATAAATTCATATGATGTAGATAATTTTATTAGATTTCTGGATACTATTCATGTTTGAAGTTTCATGAATTTTATCACCAAATTAAAATTAATATACTTATAATATTTAAGAGAGTGACATGTTGTCACTTTCTTTGGTTTTAATAATAATTAAATTATATTTATTGTCAAAAGCCCATAAAATGAATCTAATCCGACCCTTAGGTGATATGGGGCGACTTTTAGTGATCCAATAGAATTTTTTCAGATGTTAGGGTAATTTTATAATCTTATATTTACCCTTAATTACACGATTTACCTTTAACTATGGTAAATAAAATTTACCGTAGTTACTATTCATAATGCCAAAAAATAAAAAGTATCCTATTAACATAATTTGGACCCAATAATTCCAAATATGGAATCCATTTTTCCAAATTCAATACAAAAAAGTTGCAGAAATTAAATTAAAATTAATCCCGTTGTCGAAATAAAACGGGTTTTTGTTTAAAATATTGCAAAAGAGTGAATTGATTTAACCTACGAATTCAAGGTAAAATCAATGCTAATGACATAAATTATATTAAATGGTAAAAATATATTCTATTTATACTTTAAAACCATTCAATATTATAATTTAACCATATAAATATTATGATGAAAAAAGTTGTTTTTAATTAAAATATAGCGTGTTTTTACTAATCATTAAAATATGAAAGTTATCAGAAAAATATCAAAAATTTATCCATATTAAATTTTTATATCCTGAATCCAAGGAAGAATTTTATTTTCTCAAATTTAACTTATAAAAATGTCAAAAACTAGATTTAATGTCGGTGCGCCCTCAAAAGGCGGCAAAACTGCATTTTTTTTGAAAAATACTTATTTTACCCGAAATATTTATTTTGTTCTCATACCATGTTCTAGAAAATATGTAAGATGAATAATAATGTCATAAAATTCAAAATTTAGTTAATACTATTCATAACGTCTAGTCCATAATAATATTATAACAATATATCGTTGTTTTGTGAAACCTGGTATTGCGTACAACACACGCTATCGAGGAAGGTCGTGATTGCATGTAATGCAAGCCAAGTTAGGTTTTCTTGTTGTGCAAGACTCGTTTGATATTTCATTATAACAAAATCCATCCATTTTTCATTTATACATTGAATATATATATATACACTCAATATTGCGTAGAATGACTATTATCAAACCAACTTGAAATTGAGTGTAACACAATCTAAGAATAGTGTTGCGTATACTGCAAGCTAATATGGTGTTGCGTATAACACAAGATAATCTTGTTGTAGCATAAAACACATGACATAAAATAAATTAAAAAGAATACTTATCATACAATATTAGGTTGTTACAAGGAGCATCCTTGAGGCCAATATAAATAGGAATATGACCATGAAAATTTAATTCATAGTTCTTAGGGATTCTCCCAATTGGAATATATTTTTATCATTTTTCTTTTCCACCAATATATACAATAATATCATGGTGTTAATTATAATCTCACCCAATCATTGGGTTATTTATGTCATCTTGTAGATAAACTAATATGGAAAGAGTCCTTTGATTGATCCTTAATATTATTCATGAAATGTTTGGTATAAAAAATGATTATAGATAATATTCAATGTAAGGTGAACATGTTATTAATTTTATATTACATAGGGTTTTTGTTTCATAACATGAACATCTTGATTTTTGGGTTTCTTGAAGTCTTGCACTACTTGAATATATCTTATTCATAAGGAATTGTTTGAGATATCATACCACTTCATTATTACATATATAATTATATGATATATATATATATATATTAATTGTTATGATATGTGTGAATCATATCATATGATTAAATAAGGAAGTTAGACACTGGATGCTAGTGTTTGAATTATCTTTCACACAATCTATCATTAATCATATGTGTTTCATAATATGAAATGTATGGGATAATAATTAAATGTAATTAAATATGAAAATTAATGTATCAAACTTGGGTTAAAAGTGTTGTAACCACATTGAATTTAATTTTACATTATCAAAGAATTATTGAATAAATAAAACACTTGAATATCACCCTCGAGGCCCATCTAAGGAGTATATATCATTTTGAATAGAGTTCCTTATAAACTTGGGTGTGATCCTAGGAGATTATCTATAAGATCACCTCTCATTATTCAATTTCATAGATAGGTAATAACATATCATGGGAGTTAAAGTTGATATATATTAAACCATCATAGTCTGGCCAACCACATCACCTGAATCGGCCCACCACTCGACTCGAAGATCTTTCTTGATCCCTACAGGCTAAAGATATACACACACCCAAACTAGTGTATAACACCCCTTCAAAATTACTAATTTCTTTTTGTAAAACCATTTAGACATTTTACCAAAAACATGGAAGGAATACATATAAAACATAGAAATTATATTTGAAAAGCCCTAAAAATAGCTTTGGTAAAGACCCAAAATTCTCATATATAAATAGAAAATCTTAGAAAATGAATATTAATTAAATAATATGATGATCAATGACATAATCACTAAGGTTAGGTGTCTTTGGAAACTTGTACACATAAATAACCAGTCCATAAGTGAGCTATGCAATCTCCCACTTAGTTTTTCATAACTGCTACCCTTTTTAGACATATGATACATAATATCATTCTTCATATCTTGGAGAAAATAAACATATTAAACAGTGATATAATATGATAGTTAAGGGTAAAAAAGGTTGAATCAATATAACATGAGCATATGAGTATGATAACATGATAATAATATTTGAAAACCATAGCATGCATATCATAGATTCTAAAATTGAGTCATGGAATAAATCTTAGAAGTTCATAATATTTGAATCATAATGAAATCAATGCACTTGAGACATGAGTAGATAAAATTGGAATAAGACATAGATTTTGTTCCCCATAAACATAATATTATAACAATTTAAACATGTATAAACAGATACAGGTCCACTCATTATGTAATGGAAATGAAATTAGACCCCTGCATAAACTTATAAAGATGTAACTAGGCCCACACATAACCTTATGGAAATGAAATCAAGGTACAAAAATAAAATAGTGAACATGTAATTAGTTCAACACATAACATTATGAACATGTAATCAGCTTCACGCATAATATTGTGAACATGTAATCAGGTTCATGCAAAACATTATAAACATGTTACTAGGTTCATATATAACATATTTACTCCTGTGTTATACATATTTACCCAATTAATTTGAGGGAGATACAGGTATTGCACATCATAGACTTGATACATCCATGTTACATAAGATCTTAAAACATTCATCATATTATAACTCGTCAAAAGGGAAATGGGTTCATAAATATTTCATTATAAAATAGCCTATGGAATGAAATGTGTTTCATAAATATATTGCCATCATAATCACAGACCATCCAGGTTAATAATAAATATTGAATTATTTGATAATATCCCCATAAAATTTTAAGTAACATAAAAGGATTTCATTATATATGGAAATGTATTTTGAAAGATCACTTGGAATAATTCATGTGAAAAATAATATTTTCAATATGAAACAATTTTTTTAAAAAAAAAATAAAAGTTCAATATTTTCTTTAAATCCTTATATTTGAAAATATTATTTTAAACTTATAATTTAATCATTACATGATTGAGTGTTTATGATATTGATAAATTATAATTATGATGTACACATTTTAACAAAGATTCCTTTACCATTTTTTATAAAAGATGAACATTCCTTATTACGAAAAACATGAAGATAACTATTAAAAAACTTTGTAAAATATTATACATGGGTAAAAATTTATTTTATTAATCCTTTTAAGAACATTAAAACAATTTTTAATGTTTTTTAGAAAACTTTTAATTGGAAGAAAAAGGGTTTCCGACTGAAGAGAAAAAATAAAAGAATTTTTCTTTATTTGTTTTTGGAATCATAACTACATAAAGAGAGGAAAATGAAGGGAAACAATATATTCCTAAGAAATAACCATATTAGAATAAAATTCATGATTTTATTGAGATATAATTCATAATATTTCATCATTGTAAGTATAAATGTAAAAAATCCCGATAAACGATGAAACTATATAAGAAAACACCTACCACTTTCATATCATTGAATCATATTCCCTCTAAAGGAATACCATTAAATGAAACTTAAAATATCATGTGAATAAATATATTAATGGTGATATATATAAAAGGGTTTGTATATACATCTCACCAAATAAGATATGCACATAACATAACATATATCTGAAAGAAGACAAATTGAGACAAAAATATCTTATCGCTTTAGTAATCTATTGAATCATAAGGATAATTAAAGAACAAAATCAAATGAAAAATTAAATATCATGAAAATAATTATATTCAATATTTAACATTTCAAATGGGTAGTAAATACATAACACATAATAAATGGGTGGTGAATATGTCATAAGTCTCTCGGAAATAAAAGAGAGACAAGAAATCCCTTACCTTGAGTCTTGTATTCCTTTATACATGTTTGAAACTCATTAAAAATAAATATATTATTATTATAAATCTATTAAAAAACCATACTTACATATATTATACCATATACAATTTACTTATGACATTTTATTACTTGTTTATTATAAATTTCTTGTTAAAATAACATTTCGGGTAATAACTGCTTTGTTTTTCATATATGTTTTGATTTGATATTTTAAATTATTTTACATTAATTATGGATCAATAATTTATATAATTTTATCCATGATATAAATTTCCTATATATTCATTATATATGTATTTATAGAAAACCATAAATTTTAGAGATAGAAAATGAAATACACTGTTTATGGAGATGGTAGGCATTACATGCACATGAATATTGTTTTCATTTTTTTAATGATTGAAAAAAAGTAAGGTAAATATTAAATAACATTTATAGTATAATTATGATGTCATATATATCATATATATTTCTTACACTAGTGGAAATATATATTTTCAGGTTTTTTTTTTATTTTTAACTTCAGTTTTTAATTGGCATTTATATAGGATAAATTATGAATAATAGGTTCGGTATCGATATTAATAAATATTATGTCCAAAAATTAATTAAAATTGAGTTTTACTAGTTTTTTAATATGGATTTTTATAAAAACTAACATCAAAAGTCTCATCCATGGACTTTTAATGTCAATTTTGTGTACTAATTAAGGTCAAAAGTGAATCATTAAGACATTAAATTCCGATCATTAAAATAATACCGACATCTAAATTCTGTCACCATGACTTTATAACTCAGTTTTATCTAATAATCAATATAGAAACTCTTCACAAGATAATTTTTTGTCAAATTTTAAGAATACTGACATTGAAATTCTCAATGATGGACTTTTAACATCGGTTTTTATAAAATATAGAATGGAATGTCCTTTTCTAAGACTTTTAACATCGTTTTTTATAAAAACAGATGATGAAATTATTTCAAGGAGTGTTTCCACATTGTTTTTTAAATTACATTGAATATTATTTAAAAAAGCATAAATATATTACAGAATTCAAAATCTAAAAACTTGTAAAATAAGATACAAAAGATATACACAACATATACTACATTGTAGATACCTATAAAATAAAAAAATTAAAAAACTAAAATCAGAAAAAATATTGTCTTGAAATATGTAAAAAATTATATATTCATTCATGCGTCAAATAATCTCACAATTGTGTAATTTTTTTGTTTTAAATCATTGATCTTTCCTGTCAAAGTGAATAATTTGAATTGAGTCTTTATGATCAGTCACAAGTAGTTACACCCTATAAATGTTGGATTTCATAGTTTTTTTTGAAAAATATATATTTCAAGTAATAAATTCCAATAATATCTAATTATAAGATAAAATAGTAATAGTAATTGAAAAAAGAAACCAATACTTTATAGTTCATATATGAGATGAATTGAAATTGTGACACTAAATATTTCCATCAGAATGGTCAAATTTCTTCCTTTATGTGTCCCATTATTCATATTACTAAGTATAGGTGATTTTCATTATCATTATTATCCCTACAGTTAAAAATATTTTAGAATATGAAATAGATTTAGTAGTTATTTTTCAATTTTAGTTTATAAAAAAATAGTAGAGAAATTATATAATATTTCACATGATAATTTAAAACATTAAAACTTGTTACCTATTGAAAACAAACGATTATTTCAAGAACATATTCACCTAAACAACAAAAAAATCTACTCATGAAGGAAAATAAATTGATTTTATGGTAAAAAAGTAAAAAATTTAACTGGACATCAATTTCCAGCATGTGAAGAAACACCAAAATTAGCACAATTATAATATCATCATTTCTAATGTAGTAAAGCAGTTAAAAAAATTGTATTTGAATCAAAAAATATAGAAAGTGAAAAATAAAAATAGTATTTAAATGTTTTTGTTATATGATGTTAGTGAAATAATACATTTAAAAATAGTTATTGAAAACAGTTGGCATAATTTTACAGTTATGTAATTAGATTATAGAAATAAATATAATTTGTTTTGTTTTTAGAAAGAACACTTATGATTTGAATTCTAAAATCGTGGAAAATGGAAAAAAAATGTCATTGGTTATTTATAAAGGATCATAAGGTCACTTGTACTTTTTTGGGGTTACATCCTGAGTTTTTTAAATGAAAAACTATGTTCGATAGTATACATGATATGCTACATCGAGCTTAAATGAAAAACTAAATATTTTTATGGAAATGTTACCATTAAACTAGAAATTAGAATGGTGGGAATGAAAATAATTAAAAATATTAAAAAAATATGGTTTACACATGTATATATAATTATTTGACCAATTAATTATAAATTAATGTAAAACCCACTGTAAAATAAAACGATGTATTTTTCCAAAAAACTATTTAAATGTGCACAAGTGTGTTTTATACCAATAAATAATAAAATAACTCTTGTTTGATGATATTAATGAAAATATATTTAATATATTCAATATAAATTTTAACATTATTATTATATTTTTTCTAGATATGATATAATAAGATATCAAATTTTACGAATAAAAGAAGTTTTTTTTCAAAAAAATGCAGTTTTGTTGTCTTTTGATGGCGCATTTATTTTAAATCTTATTTTTGGAATATTAATAAATTATATAAAAAATGAACTTATTATTTAAAATATTTTTTTCCAAATTTAATTTTTTTGAACTTTTTGAAATTTTCTGTTAATATTAATTATTAATGAATAGTGAAAAAATACTGCATTTTACCGGAAAACATCATTTCATTATCAAATTTATTTATTGTGTTATATTTTATATTTTAATTTTTTTAAAACTATAATTAGATTATTTTTTAAAATTTAATACAATTTAGTTCATTATAATCAATTTCAAATTGAATTTGGATCAAAAAATATTTCAATATTTCAGACATTTTTACTTTAAAAACCCATTTTCATGATCTGTCAATGGGATTAATTTTCAAATAATTTTTGTAAATTATGTGTTTTGAATTTTAAAAAATGGATTAAAAATATGGAATCATAATTTAAAATTTTTGTAAATATTTTCATTTCATTTTTTGAAAATATGAATAACAACTTAAGTAATTTTTTTATTACCATGTTTAAGAGTAAATTAGGTAATTAAGGGTAAAAATAGTATTATAAATATTATAAAACTATCATAACACTTGTAATAATTTTATTTTATGGTTATTGTGGGAAGAAACCATCCTTTTGAGGATTTTATGTCCACTTGGATCGACATGGAGGTCTTTTTCCTTTTTATAGTATTATATTCAACGGAAAGACAATTTTATCATACTTTTATTTTTAACAAGGGGAATATTTTTAATACATGGTTATATAAGGGATATTTTAGAATATTAATTTTATTTAGAAATATAAAATGTTTACAAACATTTTTTAAATTATTTATAATATTAAGTGATAAAAAAATTACCCTAAATAAAGACACAATAATGATGTAGTAATTATTTTATTATTTTAAATATCAAATTAATGATGTTAAAAATATTAAAAAAAAATAATTTTATATAATTAATGTCATAAAAACTGTATATGTATTACTTTTACATGATAGTGATGAGTTAAAATATTTGGTTCGAATATATCATATTGTTATGATATTTGTAAAAAGTCAAGCGATTAATAGTGTCAAAATTGACATTAATGATATATTAAAATAAATAATATTTAATTAAATTATTTAAAATTTATAAAAATATAACATTTGTCGAGATTATTGGGATAAATCTTAAAATTTCATAAATTATTCATTTACTGACTTTTTTTCATTTTATATTAATTATATTGACCCTCAAATTATAAATTACATGATATCATGGTAAAAATTTAAAAGGCTAAATAAGTGTTAAAAAAATATAAGGATTGAAAATTGTAAAAACATATCTAATTTTATTACAATGAAGATTATTCAACAAAAAATAATCATATATTCTAAAAAAATTTGTTTTGAACCATTTGGAATATAAAATTAATTTATATTAATTTTATATTTTGAGGAATTACAGGAATGCCCCTTCCCTCTCTTACAAAAGGGAACCCATTATTAATCATTCATCATAGTTAAAAAACTTTTTGGATTAGAAATATCTACCCAAATACCTTCCCAAAATTCATTGACACATTCTAGAGACCTTAGTTTGGACAAAACACACTCCTTAAAAGTGTTAAGGTGTTAATCAAAGTATATTGTCACAAGAAGAGGTATCATTTTTAATTAAGTGTTTCTATTTTAATTCATATTAAACTTCATTAAAATATTATTAAAACATTATGAAATAATAAATATAGTATACTAAATATAATGATATGTTATTATTTTAATATCATCACCTAAATCCATCTCTACTTCCATCATATGGGAAAAGGATTATCGTTCGTGTTTTTGGGGAACTACCACCTCACAAACCAATATAATTATTTTTCCATAAAAATATCTCAAGAATAGTTATAATTGTTGAATTAATGTTTATATATTATAATAATGACATATTAATCATTATTACAGGATACTATATAATTTATATTCTTACCTTTCCATGCACATAAAAATGATAACGTCGCTCGTGCGTACATGTGAACTATCACCTCTACAACGTAATGTGATTATTTTTTCATCACCAAATCACTTTAATGATATATATAATAATAATAAAATAATTAATACAATATTAATTATATTATGATAATTATTTAAAGATAAATATTACTTACCTTCCTTCCCTAATAATCATTGAAAAAATGAAAACATTACTCATGCATACGTATAACTTACTATCTCCTTGAGTGTAACATATTTAATTATTCATATCAATATGTAATGGTTGGATTTTAAAATATAATTGATATATAAAAGTTACTGTTATGTCATGAATATTATTCTAGATGTTTTGTACTAATACTATTTTGACAATATACATTAAACCAAATTCATTTTGGACCCCTACACTGAATATTGTCAAAACCTCCAATGTGAACTTATATGATTATGTAAATGTTATAACATGATATTAATTAATAAAAAAGGAATAATAAACAAGAAAAGTTATAAATAAATTAAATAATTAACATAATTTTATTATTTAGGAAGATAAAAAACATACGTTATGAATAAAACTCATGTTTAGGGACATCGTCTCAATTTAATTTCATTGAGGATTATCTTGATGAAATTTATTATCCTATAAGGTGTACATAAAACCCTTTTGACAAGATATATCATGGATAAATATATTTTCATGTTATTTAATGTTTTGTTTAATTTTATTCATTAATTATTTTTATTCAAGTGTTTCTCATGGGGTAAGGGACTCTTTAACTAAAACCTCGTTTTAATTTATTTAAAGATTTATTATTATAAATATTTATTCTTATAAATATTTCTCTTTCATTTCCATGTTTTAAAAATGGATTTTATAAATGTATTTATATAGACATTAATGTTTTAATATTTTAATTTAAAAATTTATCTCAAATATTTTAAAGTTTTATGGGACACATTGAATCAAAAATATATTTGTAAATGTTTTAAATGGGTTTTGAAAATGGAAAGGTTATGTTAATAATTTTAAATGTTTTCTTATGTGTGAAAATGAAATATTATGAGTGAAATGTTGAAAATAAAAATATTTTATGTGTTATTATTAAATAATAATATTTTTACCTTTTATGGGGGGTTATGTGATAAACCAGGGATGGGTGGTTCCGTTATAACATACAATGCATTGGGATTGGAAGTCATCCATATAACTTTTCCATTTATAAGACCGACATGTTTGGAAGCCGAAAAAATGAATACTCCCTCTATAAGAGTAACCTGTATAGAAGTCAACCACATGATCATTACATTTGAGTATTATCCCAAGTTAGAAACTTATTTTTTATTTTATTGCTTATGAGTTTTCATGAAAATATTTTGGTTTTCAAAAGGTTAGGTAAGATCGTTTTGAAATGATGATCTATTTTCAGGTTAAAAATTTATATTTTAAGGAAATGTTTTATAAGTTTTCATTGTACTGATGGTTTATTTTATTTTAATTCCATTAATGAGGTTTAGTTCCCATCCCATGTTTTAAAGTGTTTTTCCCAAGGTTTATGGAAGCGTTGGTTTAAGGATGAGATCAAGGGAAAATTATGAAGATATATCCAAAAAATAAATTAGGTTTTATTTTAATGTTTTTTGTTTTTTTCTAAAACATGAATACTGAGTATAAGTATCCATGGGTAATTTATGGGTTTATTATGTAAGAGTTTTTCCTAATTATTTAAAACTATATACCTAAAAGATATTTGGGAAAAAAAATTTATTTCTAGTTTTAAAATAACTAGAATATGTAATGTTTAAGGATGTGTCCTTATAGTTGGTATTAGAGGAAGGTTTAGAAAAATTTAGATATTAGTTGGTATTATTAATAGTTATGGATATCATCATGGGTTTATAATTTTAGGTTGATTATAATTTTAATGTCTTAGAATACCTTTTAAGACTTTATGGTTTGAAATTTTAATGCAATTAATGGTATTTTGGAGACATTTATTTTTGAAGTAATTATAAGTTATTACTTTTTATGAGGCCAAATGAAAGGCATGCGATAAATTTTTAGGTTAAAACCCGTTATGGTTATTTCTAAAGACATTATCATATTTTTAAATGTTATAAGAATAATATATTTTTAGAAAAAGGATAACCAGTATGATGGGTGATAACCCATCATGTTTGGAAAGGATATTGGAATTGAACCCACAATCGAAGGGTGGCATGGGTGAATCGCCTACCACCAGCCCAGGTGAAGTACTAGTTAGTATGAATTTTTTTAGTTAAAATATTCAATGGATTAATAACAATTTTATTTTGGTAACAAAATTTATATCATATTGGAAAAATTAATTGCTGATTAAGTGATCAAATTTATTTCAAAAGACATTCACTATTTTGGAAACCCTTTATAATTAAGGTAAATAAAATACTATTGTATTTTATTTGATAAGTAAAGGGTTAGTTTTATATTATAAGAATATATTATTTAATTTTAAACTTATGGTGATTTATGTTATTTTTGGAAATGGTTATCATATCTTGAAGATTACTAAGGAAATTACTTTTTGGTATGAGACTTTAATTGTAATTGATGTTATTTGGATATAATTATTAAAATTTATCTCGAATGACTATATGGTCAAATCCTCATGATTTATTTGGTTTTAATATTAGTTATAATATTTTTTGAGTAATTTGAAGGATAATTAGTTTTTGAATGTTCTATGATGAACTTCTGGTATTATAGTTGAATTTTGGAGATTAAGGTAGTTTTCATCATATAAAGGTCTATTTGTTGGACTCACCTATTTTGATAATACCAAATAATTTTTTGATAATACCAAATCATGTTTTGATAATCCCAAATCATATTTTAATCATGTTCTCATTCTATGTTAATTATGTTTCATTAATATTTCTTGTTTCTATAAGAGTAATATTCATATACTCTCAATCTCACTACTTGACTGGCTAAGATTATAATGCAGAATTTATCTAATTATAAGGTCACCATCATAAGGTCACCATTACAAGGTCACCGTTACAAGGTCACCATTACAAGTTCACAAATACAAGGTCACCATTACAAGTTCACCGATACAAGGTCACTGTTACAAGGTCACCGTTACAAGGTCACCATTACAAGGTCACCGTTACAAGGTCACCGATACAAGCTTACAATTGTAGGTTACCGCTAAAGGTTACCGATGAAAGGTTATAGTTAGAGGTTGCCGATGTGCACCTACTGATTAAATATTACCGATATGAAGGTTACCGTTTCTGGTCTACCATACTCTTCTAGTCCATACATTTTCAAATTCTTATGATTATTTTAATGGTCATATTTTTCTAAATTTAATGCTTCTGAATTAATTGATGCTTATTATAGACATATCAGGAGACCATATCCTAACAATATGAGGTACGAGAAAGTTTTCACGTGATGTAATTACTCCTATTGTCGGACCTCAAATATAAAAGAAGAAGACCGAGGAAGAAATATATATATATAGAAGTATAGAGAAAAACACAAGTGGTAGCACGTCTAGATGATTAATTCATGAGAAAGAAATTATTGAAGAACAAGGAAGCACCATTCGAGAACCTTCACTACATACCCCAAGAACTTCAAGAAGATAATTTTTGGGAAAATAACTTGAGGCTGCCTTCTGTGTCTCATAAACATTCAATCAACTCAAGAAGCAGAATACTCAATTCCAGAAAGCTAGTACCTGGAGTTATGACTCTATTTTGAAGACAACTTCTAGAGAAAAACTCAAACGTCAAATTCCTCACTTCAAGGAGTCAAAATATGAACTGCAAACACATAGATACTTCTAAACTCTATCTCATCATAATGAATCTATTGTGTTTCATTAATTTTTACATTTCTAAGATTTGTGTGTGTCTGTCTATCTCACACATTGTCTCCTGTGATTAAACTGGAGGATACAAAATATCCTCACATCAAACTTCATCTACAATTTCATCCCACGTATAACTATGGAAGAGACCGTGTGTGGTCTGTACTATTTTTTCCCATGAAGAACTGTGGAAGAGTGTTTGAACCCTGGAAGGTTTGTGAAAACTATTGTATAGCCCGATAGAGGCTGTGTATCTTGTTTATTGATAATATAAACTTCTTAGTGGAAGGTGATCACCAAATTGAGAGGATTAAGTCTCAGTTGGAGACTGAACCTCTTTTTTTACTTCACTATGCAATATATTTTTTTATAATCTATTTTATCTACTTCTCTCTGCTTACATTATCTAAAACATAAAACTATTTTTCATTCACTTTGATAGTTAGTTTTAGTTAGAGTGTATATTTCTTTAATTCAGTAAACATGTTTCAAAAGATGAAGAAGTGTTTCTCACTAATTCAACTAAGGACTAATCACCCTTTGAGAAACCTGTTGACTAATTTGAAATCTATATCTCTACTTCCTGAATTAACTGGGCAATTTTCAAAATTTGGGAGATCTTTATAATAATGTTTTTAACATAAATTTTAAGTAGGAACTCAATTCACCCCTCTTTTGAGATACCACTCCGAACAAAATTTGGTATCAGAGGACTTTTTATCTAGTGTTCAAATTCTTTTCAACTATGATTTTATTTGTATCTTAAAGATCTTCAAATTTCAGTCATATCTAAATTTCCATTTCTTTAAATTCTAATTAGCTACGGATAATAGAGTTGGGGGTGATACTACTAACATGCCACCGTTCTTTAATGGCAATAACTATGATCAGTGGAAATTAAAAATGAAAATGTATCTAGAGAGTATGGGACCTGAAATTTGGGACACAATTGATGAACAACATGTATTTCTTGCTACTTCTAGGGACACATGGTCTTCGTTGACTATAGCTACATATAATAATAATTGCAAAGTAATTAATTCATTGTACTGTTCTCTAGGGGATGAAAAATTAAATAGAAAATATGCTTGTAAAACTGCATATGAAATTTGGGATACTTTATATATTTCTCATGAGGGAACAACCAACATTAAAGAAATGTGATTAAATACATACACTATTAAATATGATAATTTTAAAATGAAGCCTGATGAACTTATTTCTGAAATGTATCTCAGGTTCAATGAAATAGTGAATACTATGAGTTTTCTTGGAAAACCAGTGGACAAGAAGGACAAGATTATGAGATTTCTTCGATGCCTACCTGACAGATGGAGAGGAACTTCTGTTTCTATCCGTGAATCTTGGGACATAGGCAAACTAACAGTGAAGGAATTAATTAGAAAGCTTATGGTGTATGAAGAATAACTTAATGTGAATCAAGAAGTAGGTGAAGAACCAAGGAAGAAATCTGTAGCATTCAAGACTTCTACATAAAAAATAAAAGGCAAAGAAAAGGTTTATGTTCTTGTAGAATGTTCCATTAGTGAAGAGTCAAATTCAGATAGTGATGAGGAAATGAATCATCTTTCTAGAAGGTTCAAAAAGTTCTATCGAAAGAAGAAATTATTTAAGAAGTCAAACTATGAGGTAAATTATGATAGTAAAGGACAATAGAATAAAGACATAAAATGGAATGACAACGCAAATTAAATAATCTACTATGAGTGCAAACGAAAAGGTCATGTGAAGGCAGACTGAACCAAGATGAAATTTGAGAAGAAATATGAAGACAAGGGAAAGGGTTATAAAAAATATATGAAATCTACTTGGAGTGCTTCAGAAGACAACTCTAGTGGATATGTTGCTTCTGATAGTGAACAGAATAATCATGCAACTTATGTTTCGTGACAAAAACATCTGAGGTAACACTTAATTCTCCTATATATAATGCTTATTATTCTGGGAATAAGAGCGAGTCACATAATGATGATGATATGACTAAGGATGAATTATATGAATAATATGAAATGCTTGAGGATACCTTCAATTAACTCAAAGATAAATATATATTATTGAAAGGCAACATAATTTAAATGCCTATTATAATTATGAGCTAGATATTGAGAAAGAAAAATGTTCTTAACTGTTAAAAGAAAATACTAAACTCAAATTATCAAATAATCAATTAAAGAGAGATCTTGAGAAGTTTACTACAGGTAGAGATAACTTGAATCAATTAATAGGAAAACAAATTAATCAAAAATATACAACTAGTTTATGGTATTAACCAGGACAAAGAAGGATCATTAAAACTAAATTTGTTTCAAAATCTGTACAATTAATAGCTAGTTCATGTTCTGGACCATTTCTTGAAAAAAAAATTTCTAAACGACCAAACAAAGTGTTTATGTCTCAAAATATGTCTTCTGATTATAGGAAATCTGTGATACAAGTATGGGTTCCCAAATTTTTACTTTCTAACCTCTTTGGACCCATTTTTTTTTTTGGTAGCAACGTTACACTATACTTAATCTATTTTGCAAGAAAATTGTCTCAGGAGTTCCTGTAAAACTCTATGGTACTTGGACCGTGGATGTTCAAGACACATGAGAAGAGACTACTCATGCTTAAAAATCCAAATTAATGTTGATGGAGGATATGTCACATTCAGAAATAATGCTAAAGGGAAGATCGTCATCTTAGGCCAGATTGATGACCCTAATTCTATATTAATTTCAAAATTACTTTTTGTTTATGGGTTAAAATAAAATTTTCTAAGTATCACTCAGTTGTGTGATGATGGATACAATGTTAAATTTGAAAATGATTCATGTAATATTATTAATTCTAAAAATTATTTAATATTTACTGCTCTTAGAAATGAGAATGTATATGCTAGTAATTCAGATTCGTTGGATAAGAAAAATGTTTCTTGTTTAAATGTGTTTCATAAGGAATCCTGGTTGTGGCACAAAAGATTAGGGAACTGCAATGTACACTCACTTAGGAAACTAACTAGGAAAGGTTTAGTTAGATACTTACATAAATTGGAATTCCCTCTAAATAATGTCTCTAATACCTGTCAAAAGGGAAAACAACACAAAGTATCCTTCATACCAAAGAAAGAAGTTTCTACGTCTCAACCACTTGAGTTGGTTCACATCGATTTGTTTGGACCATCAAGAGTTTCATGTTTAAATGGAAATCACTATGTTTATGTTCTTATATATGATTTTTCTAGGTACACGTGGGTATAACTTCTGGCTCAAAAAACTGTAGCTTATTCTTATTTTATCAAATACTCCAAGTCTGTAGAAAATATTAGAGTACAAATAATTAATACCTTGAGAAGTGATCATGGTCGTGAGTTTGAGAATCAAGAATTTGAATCTTTTTTCTCAAAAAATGGCTATACCCAAAATTTCTATGCTCCTATAACACCTTAACAAAATGGAGTTGTGGAAAGTTTAAATAAGACACTTCAAGATATTTCCCGAACTATGATCAATGAATATAATCTACCTATTTATTTTTAGGCTAAATATGTTAATACATCTTGTTATATTTTGAATAGAGTCTTGATTAGACCTGTTCTAAAGAAGACCCCTTATAAGCTCTGGAATAATAGGAAGCCTAAGGTTAATTACTTTAGATTTTTTGGTTGCAAAGTATTTATCCTTAACATGAAAGAAAATCTTGACAATTTTTCCTCCAAAAGTGATGAAGGTATTTTCCTAGGGTACTCAATCTCTAGTAAAGCCTATAGAGTATTTAATAAGATAACATAATGTGTTGAAGAATCTATTCATGTAAAACTTGATGAGACTGATCCACTTGAACCCAAAACCTCTCTTGAAAATCGTGAGGAAGATATGTCAATTCTGGACCGTGATGAAAAAGATAGTGAACCCTTAGTGAAAACAAATAGTTCTGAATGCTTTCTAGAATCTATGCCTGATGAATCTGAAGCTACAGATAATCATGAGGAATCTAGTTCCACTCTTTATAAAGGTATAAGAACTCTAAAAAATAATCCTTTAGATGTCTTAGTAGGTGATCTCAATAGAGAGACACAAACTAGAACTTCTCTAAGAAACTAGGTTGAACATCATGCTTTTCATTCACAGATTGAACCTAAAAATATCAATGATGCTATTAGTGATGAATTTTGGGTGATAGATATGAATGAAAAATTGAATTAGTTTGAAAGAAACAAAGTTTGGGAATTAGTGGATATTCCTAAATACACCTTGACCATAGGCACTAAATGGGTGTTTAGAAATAAAGTTGATGAATCTGGAAACATAGTTAGACACAAGTAGAGATTAGTTGCACAAGGATATAGTCAATAAGAAGGGATATACTATGATGAAACCTTTTCTCTTGTAGATATACTAGAATCCATTAATATACAACTTATTTATGCAGATCATATGAATTTTAAACTTTATCAAATGGATGTCAAAAGTGCATTTTTAAATGGGTACATAGTTGAATATGTATTTGTTGATCAACCCCCTGGTTATACAGATCCCCATTTTCTAAATTGTGTTTTTAAAATATCAAAATCCTTATATGGTCTGAAACAAGCTCTAAGGGCTTGGTATAACAGACTTACTTCCTTCCTCATTTCAAAAAGTTTTACTAAAGGAATAACGGATCATACTTTGTTTATTAAAATTATTTCAAAATATGTTTTAATAGTTCAAATTTATGTATATGATATAATATTTGGATCCTCTAAAAACTCTATTTTTACTGATTTTTCAAAAACGATGCAAGATGAAATTGAAATGAGTTTAATGGGGGAACTTAAATTTTTTCGTGGATTTCAAATATTCCAAAATAGAAATGGTATTATTCTAAATCAAAGTAAATATACTAAGGATCTTTTGAAACGTTTTGGTTTGAATAGTAAAAATGGTAGTGATACACCTATGAGTACCACTTGTAAGTTGGATACTGATGAAGCTAGTAAATCAGAGGAGAAAACCAATTACCGAGGTATGATTGGGAGCCTACTATACCCTACTACAAGAAGACCCCAAATTATGTTTAGTGTATGCATGTGTGCTCATTTTCAATCCAATCCCAAAGAATCTCATTTAACTGATGTTAAAAGGATTTTTAAATATCTCAAGTTTACTATAAATCTCGGAATGTTTTATCCAAGAGGATAACCATTTGATTTAATAAGTTATTTGGATACTGACTTTTTTGGATATAAGTTAGATTGAAAAAGAACCTCTGGAACATGTCACATGTTAGGCAAGTCACTAGTATCATGGTGTAGTAAGAAATAGAATTCCGTTTCATTATCTACTGTTGAAGCTGAATATATAGCTTCTGGTAGTTGTTGTGCTCAAATTCTATGGATGAAACACACTTTACTAGACTATGGATATCAATTCAACATGAATCTACAATCATTTACAACACAAGTTCTATCAGCATCTTTAAAAATCCAGTATCTCATTCAAGGACAAAGCATATCGATGAAAGACATCACATCTTGAGAGATCATTATAAAATAGGTGATATCACTCTTTAATTCAATGGTATTGTACACCATTTGGTGGATATATTCACAAATTCATTGAATAATCATAGGTTAAATTACATCAAACAAGAGTTAGGTATGATAAACTTTTGAGAATAGGACCTCACCGTTAGACCATACCGATAGGACCTCACCATTAGACCTTACTGATAGGACCTCACTGTTAGACCTCACCGATAGCACCTCACCATTATTAGACATTACCGATAGGACCTCACTGTTAGACCTTACCGATAGAACCTCACTATTAGAACTTTACCGTTCGACCTTACCGATGGAGACCTCACTGTTAGAGACCTCTCCATTAGAGACCTTATCATTAAAGAACTTACCGTTAGAGACCTTACCGATAGAACATCACCGTTAGAACCTTATAGTTCGACCTTACCGATAGAGACCTCACCGTTAGAGACCTTACCACTTGAGACCTTACCAATAGAACCTCACCATTAGAACCTTACACTTCGACCTCACTGATAGAGACCTCATCGTTAGAGACCTCACTGTTGGAGACCTTACCGTTAGAGACCTTACCGATAGAACCTCAATGTAAGAACCTTACTGTTCGACCTTACTGATACAGACCTCACCATTTGAAATATCACCATTAGAAACCTCACCGTTCGACCTTACCGATACAGACCTCATCATTAGAGACCTTACGGTCAGCGACCTTACCGTTAGAAACCACACCGTTAGACCTTAACAATACCTTCTTACCGATAGACAGCTTGTGTCTGGGACTTTGCATTTTTTTTCTTAGTGATAATCTGAAACGTTTTCTGTATATTACTTATTTATGTTATCTGTTTCTTTTTCGATACCTAAATGATGAAAATAAAACACAGATCACATTTCAGTCCACATCAAACCCTCTCCTGAACCTTTTTCTCCCCAATCTCAGAACCTAAACCTCTACTGAAACCTTGAACCATTCTAGATCGATAGAAAGAGTCAAAAGGCCACTGGTTGCTGGTGAAGGAGATATTCTTGATAATAAGAGACCTAGATCTAAGTTGATTAGTGGAAGCTAGGAAATGGAAAATGTTCGTAACCCACATTTATCAAAGAGGGAAATAGATGTTGAGAAAAAGTTAAATTCAGAATAGCTACTATCGAGCCGATCTTTAGTAATGAATGCATTTGAAGCTCAGGGCTGGGTTGATTGTTTTGAAAACCATAATAGGCCTTATTACCTAATGTTAGTGAAGGAATTTTGAGTATCTCAAAATTGAGTAGTCTGGGAATGAGCACCGGATGTCTTCCAGAGTGAATGAAGTAAATGTGAGTTTCTCCTATGCTAAGTGGGATGAGTGTATGAGGGTTCTACATGAAGGAATTTATGATTATTACTCAAAAGGGGTGCCTCCCACTAGTTAGTTTTTCTACTATAAAGAAGCATTAACTGAATTGTCATGGAATGGAATTCCTAGGAAAGTCATTGCTGTTGAGATGGAAAGAGAATACAAGTGATTGTTTATGTTTTTCCAGCATGTTTTGAGTCCTAGGAGAGGGGATGTTTCATATTTAAAGTGTCAAGATATTTTTATCTTATATTTGTTAAAGAATGAATAGAATATCAACTTATATAGGCTATTGATGATTCAACTAGAAGATATGACCAAACCCAGTTCCAAATCCAATGCCATATTTCATGCTAAGTTGATATCCCTTTTGTTGAAAGTGAATGGAGTTTCTGGAGCTAAAGAAGAAACTATTGTCATGAAAGAAAACCACTGCATCACCAGGGTGATCTCTAATTTGATGAAGATCAACTGGAATCCATGGTTTATGAGATGGGTGAGTGATGAGACTAAGGTATATGAAGAGTTTAACCCTTTGACTCATTCCACTAGGCCTAAGAATATGAGAGACCAAGGTCTTAAGCATGATGAAGTTGAGCCTGCCTATTCAAATGAAGAATAAGAGGCTGTTGTAGTGAAAGAAAGAGAGGATTCCCTTATAGATGATAGGAGTTATCCTGACCTTCCCTCAAGTTCTTGTGCTAATGTTATATCATTTGGTGAGCCTATCCCACCAAAGAGATTTCCTAGAAGGGAGACTGTCCTAAGGAACAATGATGAGGAAACCGGTGAAGAAGAAGGGGATGAAAATGTCTTAAGATACATTAGAGATACCTCAGATAAGGATGTGGACACTGATTAAAGTCATCATGACTTTGAGACAGCTTCTGCTAAAATTTAAGAGGAACGTTTAAGTCTCAATACTCTAATATGAATACAGAATGTGTGGAAAGTGGAGAAGAAGATGTATCTGATTCAGTTGACGATGGACTTATTTTGGAAGTCATTGAAGATTATGTAGAGGAAGTGGCAGTGGACCCTCCATTTAATGAATTTGATCAAGGATTTCTGGTGGATTTGGATGTGTATGTTCAAGAGAATGCTCAAATTGAGGGTGAGGAACCTGTTGCTACAGGGTCAGTTGTTGTTGCTCATGAGATAGAGGACTGGACAAATGCTCTTGGCCTTGTGGTATTAGGATTAGATTATGGAGATTCTGAAGATGACCAGCCTGTCATAAGTCCTCCAATTCCTACTATCTCAGAAACTACCATTGTGTAGCCAGTGGTTCTGTTACCACAAGAATATGTAAAAAGAGATGAATTGGATTCTTTGAAATCCGACATGAAGAGGCATATGGATGAGAAATCCACTAACATAGCAAGCACAATAGCTCACAATCAGGGACTCATGACATATGTAGTGGAAATTATAGTTTCTATCTCTCACTCAACTGTGTTACATGAGGTAAAGGAATGTCATAATCAGCTAAGAACTTTGGTAGTTTCTATGGAATCAGTGAAACAGTCTATTTCCATGTTAGATGCTTATATGACTTTAAGGGATCAGGTGGATAGAGACCTTTCATATGTTAAAAGTGTGGTCCATCAAATAGTCACAGTGTTTGAGGATTTAATGAAATCCATGGAAAAACATTTGAATATCCAAGATGATGATGTAAAAAGGATGATCACTGGGCTAACCAAATCATTTAAAGAGACTGCAGATTTCACTATGGCACCTCGCAGTGCATCTACATCTTCTTCCACGTCTCCTCCAGTTTATATTGATGCTTTCAGAACTGTTGTCAGAGAAGAAGTGACAAAGATCTCAGGTACTAGTAACTTATACTCTCAAGTCATTTCCTTTCATTTATGGAAAGCGGAGGTAATATCATTATGGATTTCAAGAATCTTTTGTTACCCTTTATCCATGTGGACTACAGTCCAATCATTGTTCCTCCAGCCTTTCCCTCTACCTCAGGTGCCTCTAGATCTGCCCGTGATTCACCTATGATGACTCCTGCCCAGGCCATCCAAAGCTTGACCCCCACCATTCCCTAGAGATCTACTCACTACAGGTCCACTGAGGCTTATGTTTCTGCTCTTCCTACACTGCGAATTGCCATCCCTCGACATATCCCTCCACCTTCAGAACCTGTATCCTAAGCATCCAAGGGCAAAGCTTCAATGGACATCTCTGATGTGGATTGAGTGTGTAATGTCTTAGCTTATAGGGATTGATGTATTTATTTTTGTATATTTTACTACTGTTTTAATAATAAAAACACTCTCTTTTCTCAATTTTTGTTATCTATGATTTTTTTAATCACAAAGGGGGAGAAAATATTTCACCTTGAACTATCTCTGTTACCCCAAGGGGGAGAATACTTTATATGATTTCATATATGTTATATATTTTCTGACCTAAATGTAGTGTTCACCATAAAATTTGTGTATGCTCACTACACTGATGAAATTAGAAGATAAATTTAACATTGATTCAAAACTCTTAAACCTAAAGATTCAATGACATAATTGGTGATTATCAAAAAGGGGGAGATTGCTGGACTCAACTGTTTTGATAATCCCAAATCATGTTTTAATCATGTTTTCATTTTATGTTAATTATGTTTCATTAATGTTTATTGTATCTATAAGAGTAATACTCATATACTCTCAATCTCACTACTTGATTAGTTAAGATTATAGTACATAATTTATCTCATTACAAGGTCACCGTTACAAGGTCACCATTACAAGGTCACCGTTACAAGGTCACCGTTACAAGGTCACTATTACAAGGTCACCATTATAAGGTCACCGTTACAAGGTCATCGTCACAAGGTCACCCTTACAAGGTCACCATTACAAGGTCACTGATACAATGTCACCGATACAAGGTCACCGTTACAAGGTAAGAGATACAAGGTAATCATTAAAAGGTCACCAGTACAAGGTCACTATTACAAGTTCACCGTTACAAGGTCACTGATACAAGCCTAATGTTGTAGGTTACCGCTGAAGGTTACCAATGAAATGTTATAGTTGGAGGTTGCTAATATGCACCTGCTGATTAAAGCCTACCGATATGAAGGATACCATTACCAGTATACCATACCCTTCTACTCCATACCTTTTTAAATTATTATGATTATTTTAATGGTCATATTTTTCTAACATTAATGCTTTTGACTTAATTAATTGTTAACTTAGACCTATCATAAGACCATATCATAACAATACGAGGTACGAGAAAGATTTAAAATGATGTACTTACTCCTATTGTTAGTCCTAAAATATGAAAGAAGAAGATTGAGTAAGAAATATATATATATATATAAATATATATATATATATATATATATATAAGCAACGAGAAAGACACAAGTGGTAGCATTTCCAGAAGATTAATGCATGAGAAAGAAATTTCTGAAGAACAAGGAAGAACCATTCAAGCACCTTCACTACGTAACCCAAGAACTTCAAGAAGATCATTTTTGGGAAAACAACTTGAGGATTCCTTCTGTGTCTCATAGAATTTCAATCAACTCATAGAGCAGAATACTCAATTCCTGAAAGCTAGTACTTTGAGTTGCGACAATCTATTTTGGAGACAACATCAAGAGAAACAATCAAACATAAAATTCCTCACTTCAAGGATTATAAATCCTAACTACAAACACATAGAGCCTTCCAAAATCAGTCTCATATTAATTTCTCTGTTGTGTTCGTTTTATTTATACATTTCTGAGAAGTGTGTTTGTGTTTCTGTCTCACACATTGTCTCTTGTGCTTAAACTGGAGGATACTAAATATCCTCACATCAAACATCATCTACATTCATTTCCCACGTACAAATGTGGAAGAGACCATGTGTGTTCTGTACTGTTTTTTCCCACAATGAACTGTGGAAGAGGGTGTGAACCCTGGATAGTTTGTGAAAACTTTTGTAAAGCCCGATACTAGCTGTGTAGCAAGTTTATTTCTAATCTAAAATGCTTGTTGGCAGGTGATCACCAAGTGGAAAGAATTAAGTCTCGGCTTGAGACTAAACCTCTTGTTTTACTTCACTGTGAACTAGATTTTGTTATACTCTATTTTATCTACTTTCCACTACTTACATTAGATAAAACATAAAATTGTTTTCTGTTCACTTTGATAGTTAGTTTTGGTTAGTGTGTATATTTGTTTAATTCAATAAACTTATTTCAAAAGATGAAGAAGTGTTTATCCCTAATTCAACCGAGGAATAATCACCCTTTGAGGAAACTGTTGACCAATTAGACATCTATATCTCTGCTTCCAGAATTAATTGGGCCATTTTCCAAATTTTTGGGATCTTTATAATAACGTTTTAAACATAAATTTTATGTAAGAACTCATTTCACCCCCTCTTGAGATTCCACTCCGACCAATACTATTCTTTTGTGGTAATTGTTTTATATTATACTAACCATTTTGTTTTTTGTTATTGTTTCATTATCGGAGTAATAGAAAGTTAATATTTTGTGGATTATGTGATCCTCTATAAGTTGATTCTAGTTCTTTTGGGGTGAAAGATCCATGTTGAATACTCATCCTTTTGAGAAAAAAATATGAGTTTGTGGTGGAATTTTATTAATGGATGAAACTATAAATGCCATGTAAGTGTATTTACTTATGTTATTATTCTAAGTAGTAAAAGAATTACTAAACTATATGAAAATTATTTTGACACTTAAATGATATTTTTTTACATTTATTGCTAAGAAATGAATGAACTTTTAGCCCCTCATAGGTTTATGGTTTTCTGATTGTTAACTTTTTCATGACCATGTTCTCTATCACTATCCATCAGAACATGATAGTTACTTTTCACTTCCATGTAAATGTTTTTCTATATGGAACCCTAGTATGTTTTATCTTAGGTGACCTTGTTACCATACTTTATTTATTTTATAGTAGAAGTTAGATTGAACCTTTTTCCGATGTTGGATTTGAATGAAGATATTTTGAAAATTAAAACCCCTATTTTTTGATCTTCAGTTCAAATTTGGATAAATTAATTTATTAAGGGGGATAATGTATCATCCTGGGTTTTTAAGAGTAAATATTATGTTTGATAGCATACATGATACACCAGCTTAAACAAACAACTAAATATTATTATTTAAATCTTACCATTAATCTAGTTATTAGAATGTTGAGAATGAACAGTATTAACTGAAATATGAAAATATGGTTTTTACATATAGATATAATTCTTTTAATAATTAATTATAAATGAATGTAAAACAATTTGTAAAATAAAAAGAAATGTTTTTCCAAAAAACAATTTAAATGTGCACAAGTTTGTTTTCTACTAATAAATAATAAAATCAAATTTTTTGGATTATATTAACGAAATATATATGTAATATATTCAATACAATATTTAAATTTTATCCTCTATGTTTTCTATACATGATATAAGAACAAATCCAATTTTACTAACAAAAGAAGCATTTTTTCAAAAAAGGATGTTTTTTCGTATTTTGATGTTTCACTTGTTTCAAATATGGTTTTTGATACATTTATAAATTATATTTGATAAAAAAATCTTCTTATTTGAAACTGGATCATCAGAATTTACTTTGTTTTAACTTTTTGGTATTTTTCTAGTATCGTTCATTTTTTGACGAATAGTGAAAAAATATTATATTTTAATTGAAAACTTATTTTTCATCATATTTATTTATAGTGTTAAATTATATATTTTAAGGGTTTTAAAGCATAATTAGATCATTTTTATCATTTAATATTACTTATTTCAATTTAATTACTTTTAAATTTAATTTATATATAAAAATATTTTACTCTTTTGGACGTTTTTACTTTAAAAACATGTTTTCTCGATCTGTCAATATGATTTATTTTTAATTAATTTATGAAAATTATGTGTTTATAATTTTTAAAAATGGATTTATTATTTAGAATCATAATTTCTAAATTTATTAAATAGGTCATGTTTTTTGGTTGGAAAATATGAATAGTAACTTTAGAAATTTGTTTTATTACAACGTTTAAGTGTAAATCATTTAATTAAGGGTAAAAATAATATTATAAATGTTATGAAACAACCCTAAAACTTGTCCTAATTATATTTCATGAGTTATTTTCAACCAATTAAATCATTTGGATGATTTTATGTCTACTTAGAGCCATTTAGAGGACTTTAACTCTTTTATAGTATTATATTCAAACGAAAGTAAATTTTTTCATACTTTTGTTATTAATAAGAGAAATATTTTTAATATTGGAATATATAAGCGATATGTTCAACTATAAATATTATTTATAAATAATTTTTTTTATATACTTCATGGAAATTTATTTACAAATTTTAATGATAAAATAATTACCTTAAATGGTGACATAATGATGATGAAACAATTGTTTAATTATTGGATGAATAAAATAAATGGTATTAAAAATATTTAAATAAATATAAATTGATTTAATTAATGTTATAAATAAATTTTATATATGACTATGACATGTTAGTAATAATTTAAAATATTTTTTTAAAGATATCATGTTGTTATGATATTTTTAAAAATTTAAGTGATGAATTGTATCAAAATTGATATTAATGATATTTTAAAATAAATAATATTTTATTAAACGTTATAAATTCCATAAAAGTAATAAATTAAGAAAAATTACTTTTATAAGTCATAAAATATCATCAAAGACTCATTTATTTGTCATTTTTTATTTTATAGTAATTATATTAACCCTCAAAGTGTAAATCACATGATTTCGCAATAAGAATTTAAAAGGTTAAATATGCGTTAAAAAAATAAGGAATATAAAATAATAAAAAATTTACTAATTTCAATAGGATATAGTGGATTAATCCCAAAATTATAATATCTTTGAAATAAACATTTTTTAACCAATTTGAATGTAAAATTAATTTATATTAATTTTATATTTTGAGGAATTCTAAGAGTACCCCTTCACCCTCTTACAAAAGGGAACCCATTATTATCTATTAACAACACTTTAATAACTTTTTGTTTTGGAAAATATCTACCCAAATAACTTTCTATAATACCTTTAAACATTTTAGATTCCTTAGTTTAGGAAGAACAACCTCCTTACAAAATTTAAGTTTTTAATCAATGGAGATCGTCCGAAGAAGAGGTATCATTTTTAATTAAGTGTTTCTATTTTATTTCCTCTTAAAATTACATCAAATATTGTAAAAATTTTCAAAATAATAAAAATTGTATATTCAATATAATAAGATTTTTTATGTTAATATCATCACCTAAATCCAATGCCACTTCCATCAAATGGGAAAAGGATCATCCTTCATGTTTATGGAGAACTATCGCCTCACGAAGTAATATAATTCGTTATCCATCACTATATATCAATACTAGTTATAATGATGAAATTAATTTTTTATATTATATTCATGACATATTTATCATTATGAAATTATAATATATCATTTATGTTCTTACCTTTCTATGCACATAAACATGATAACGTCGTTTCTGCGTACGTGTGAACTATCTCCTCCACAAAGCGATGTGATTAGTTTTTAATCACCACATCACAGGAATGATATATATAAGTATATTAAAATTATCAATATATTATTATTGATATTATGATCATAATTTAAAGTTAAATAATATGTCCCTTATTCCCGTAATTATCATTGAAAAATGAAAACGTTATTCATGCGTACGTATGACTTACCGTCTCCATGATTGTAATGCTATTCATTATTCATATACATATATAATAGTCATATTTGAATATATAATTGATATATAAAAGTGATTGTTATTATTTTTATATTATTATGGAGATGATGGACTAATTCCATTTTTAATATATACATCAATCAAATGTTATTTTGGACTTCTATACCGAATATTGTCAAAACGTCCAATGAGAAATTATATAATTAAGTAACTACTATAACAAGATATTAAGTGATATAAAAGATATAAAAAAATTAAAAAAAGTTTTAAATTAAGTAAATAATTAATATAATTTTATAATTCAGGAAGATAAAGAACATACGTAATGAATCAGACTCAAGGTAAGGGATTTGATATCAATCTAATTTAATTGAGGCACATCTTGATATTATACACCTTTATTGTCTTGTATGGTTTATATAAAAACTTTTTGAAATGTTATATCATAAATTGATATATTCTCATGATATTAAATGTTTTGTTTAATGTTATTCTTTAATGATTTTTATTCAAGTGTTTCTCAAGTGTTAAGGGAATCTTTAACTAAAACATCGTTTTAAATGTTTTAATGATTTATTCTTCTAAATATTTCTCTTTCATGTCCATATTTTCAAAACATTTTTTATGAATGTATTTATATGGAAATGAATGTTTTAAAATGTTAATTTTCAAGTTTCTCTAAAATGTTTCAAATCAGTATGGGAGACTTTCAATCTAAAATATATTTTTATATATTCTAAATGAGTTTTAAAAATGTATTTGTTATTTAATTATGTTGAAATGTTTTCCTATATGTGAAAATGAAAATTTACGGGTGACATGTTGAAAATTGTAAGATTTAATGTGTTATGATTACATAATGGTATGTGGACATTTTATGGGTGGTTACATTATAAACCTAGGATGAGTGGTTATGTTATAACCACCAATGCATTGGGTATGGAATTAAGTCATATATCTATTCTATTTATAAGAGTGATATGTATAGAAGTTGTCCATATGACTATTTCCTTCTCCTGAGAGAGATTATGGCCTCTCGAGAGCTCCCAACGGCAACATCGTAGTTTCTAGGGTTTCTATTTTCCGATCCTGCTCAATGTGATGTAAGGTTTTAACTCTCCTTTGGAATGGGGGGATTTGATCCAGAATGGGAGAAAGCTTTCGTGGGCAAAGGAGGCTTTGTGCAAAAATAAAAAGTCATACCAAATAAAAAACCTAAATAGATTTCTTTTTTGTAAGCGCTAAAAGGCACATATCTGTGCACAAACACATCTAAGAAGTCATCGATCTGCAAGAAATTGGACAATGGCCGATTTGTGGTGGAGGCAGATTCTGAGGAATTGAAGCAGCGATCTCAATTTTGTAATTTCTTGGTATTGGTTTCATTTCATACCTTAATGGTGACAAGCCATGGCTGGCCATGGAGCTCAATCCGAGGATCTCACATATATGGGGTTTCAATGATTAGAAGCTCGTTCCTATCAGGGGTGGGTATTTTCATATCCTATTAAGCTCACAAGAGGAGCTTGACCATGTCTAGAATATTGGAAATGTCCAGATAAAACTATGGCTTCTTCGCGTCTCTGAATGGGATTTTTATTTTAACCCTCACACCCACAAAAATACAACGGCCCAAATCTGGGTGAGATTCCATGGATTGAATTTCATTTTTTGGCATCCCAAAATTCTAAAAGACATTTCCTCTTGCATCGGAACCCCACTAAAGATAGACCATAGGACGATCAACGCTGAACTCGGTATGTATGGGAGGGTGATGGTGGAAGTTGACCTCGAGAAAAATCTTCTGGATACGATTGTGTTTAATGAAAATGATTACAAATACTCCAAGAGATTTCCCAAACACTCCAAATGTATCTGCAATTTCATTGGAAAAAAATCAAGGTGCTGATATTACAAGTGATACTAATTTATCTGCTACCTCTTGTATTAGTTAACAAGAAAATAAATCCAGCCCTACCTCTTCGCATGAGCCAAGAAGATCCACAAGGAAGAAGGGATCAGGGGGAACAAAAAATGGGAGTTCTAACTCCAAATGCAGGTTTAAATGAATTGTTTATTTTGGAATTGTCAGGGTCTAGAAAACTCTAACACTTTTATTTTTTTAAGAGACTTATTCTGACTCAAAAACCAAAATTATTTGCTATTTCTGAGCTTAAAATCAATTTTTCATTGAAATATTTTCATTTATACTCTTTTGGTTATAATTTCCTTGGTTCTTGAATGGATGACACAACTACTGAAACTCTTTGGTTTTTTTATCATTCATCCTTGCAGTCTGCTTCCATTGTCAAGTTTTCTGATCAAATGTTTACTTGGGATTTTTCCTTTGATGGTGTTAATGTCTTTCGCACTATGATTTATGCGAAAAATAGATACCAAGAGTGAAGATCCCTTTGTCATGACCTTCTTTCCCTCTATGGAGTTATCCCGGACCCCAAGTTGGTGATCAGGGATTACAATGCCATTCATTCTCCGAGTGAAAAAATTGGACCATCACACACTTCTATTTTCTCAAGAGATTTGAAATCTGCTATTGAAGATTGTGATCTTATATAAGTCAACCTCACTGGTACTAAGTATACTTGGTATATAAATTTTCTTAATAGGGTTGTGCCTAGAAAACTTGAAAGAGATTTCACTAATACTGCTGCCCTTGATAAATGGGATTACATGTCTACTATTACCTTACCCAAGATCAGCTCTGATCATCACCCCATTCTAGTTAGTCTCTACAACAAGGGATTTAAGTATCCTACCCCTTTTAAATTTAACAATGCTTGTATTGTGGATCTAGAATGCACTAAAATGATAAATGATATTTGGGATGGCATGAGGCATCAAAAGGATGTGTTTTCTTGCACTACCAAATTAATGTTACTAAAGTAGAGTCTTATGGGTTGGTGAAGCTCTAAAACAATCTAGATTGACAAGTACATCTTCTCTCTAAAGGGATACCTTGCTCGCATTCAAAATTCCAACACCTGATCGGATTTTTCTCTTGATCCCCATGATGAAATTAGTGTTTCCTTGAAGCTAAACTCTCTTTTGAAACTCAAAGATAACATGCGAAAAAAAAATTTCAAATCAAATTTCCTGTCAGATGATGATAGGAATGATAAGTTCTAAAATTCTCTCCAAATAATTAGAAAAGTCAATTGGACCCTTTCCTGACTTAAAGTTGATGACACCCTTCTTGACACTGAGGATGCCATTTACAATCATGTTGTTGATTATTTTCATATTCTATTTAATAGTCTAAATATTTTCAAATATATTCTTCCTGATATCATTCCGAACATGGTTACTATTGAAGACAATGTTCAACTCTTATGAATACCTCTGGATCATGAAATCAGGGACACCGTTTTTAGCCTAAACCCTAATAGTGCCCCGGGACCTGATGGTTTCAACAATGGTTTCTTCCAACATTACTGGGATATAATCCATTTGTATATTTCTAACCTAGTCAAATCCTTCTTTTCCACGGGTATCTTACCACATGGAATTAATGCTTAATTCCTTACTCTTATTCCAAAAGTGGAAATTACCGCTGAGATTCACCTTTTCTGGCCTATTGCGCTTATCAACACCATTTATAAAATCATTTCCAAAAGCCTTGCTATCATAATTTCCTCTATCTAAAATAAAATAGTTTCTTGGAACCAATTTGGATACATTAAAGGAAGGTCTATTCAATATTATGTCTGCCTTGCCTCAGAATGCACCAATATGTTGAATAAAGTCACTAGGGGTGGTAGTGTGGCCATTTAGCTTGAAATCAGGAAGGATTTTGACACCATGAATTGGGGATTCATCTTAAAATTTCTCAAAAGCTTTGGATTTAATGATTATTTTGCTGGTAGGATAAGCACCTTATTCAATTCGGCCACTATTTCTATGCTGGTCAACGGGGCTCCTAAAGGATATGTTAAATGCACCAAGGGTGTTAGGCAAGGTGATCCTCTATCTGGAATCCTTTTTTTCTATTACCGAGGATTACTTGAGTAGGCTTCTCATGAGACTTGTGGATCAAAATAAGATTCATCCCATCCATGATTCTAGAAACTTAAATGTTCCTAACCATCTTTTATATGCCGATGATATTATTTTGTTTTTAAAATGTGATAAAAGGAACATTGAAAATCTTAAATGTGCCCAGTCTCATTATGAAGAAATTTAAGGTCAAGATATTAGTTAGTGTAAATCCTCTATCTTCTTTAGGAAGAATTTTTCCCCTAACAGAAAAAGTTTCATCATCAATTAATTAGGTATCAAGGAAGGCTCTTTCCCTTTCACTTATCATGGTGTTCCTATATTTTTGGGAAGGCCCAGATCCATTTACTTCCACAGCATTGTTGATCAAATTACCAAACAATATTCGTCTTGGAAGGGTAAATCTTTGTCTATGGTTGGTAGAATTTTTCTTGTTAAATATACAATTGTCTCCAAAATGGTTTACTCGATGATGGTTTACAATTAGCCTGCTGGCCTTCTTAAGAAAATCAACACATTCATTAAAATTTTGTTTGGACTGGTAGTATGGTTGAAAGAAAGATTGGGACCAAACCTTGGGTCACTTGTTGTAAACCTCTGGAAAAGGGTGGTCTGGGAATTAAAAACCTTAATGATTTTTAATGATTCTCTCCAAGCCAAGATGACTTGGAAGCTGATTCATAACAATTCCGATTCCACTGCCTTTCTCAAGAATGGTTTCATCACCAAACTTAAGAATGGTAATAGGAATTACATTACTTCTTCCATCTGGCCATCCATTAGACAATCGTTCATTAGCTTCATGCATAACTCTAGATAGATGGTTAGTGATAATTCATCTATGAATTTATGGCTGGATAATTTGACAGGTGTCCCCTTATTCTCCATGATGACATCCGACACTCCTCCTAACAACACCAATTCTACTATAAGGGATGTTCTTCTATCCCATGATATCACCCTCCCTAATCACATTAGTCATATCATTGACAACTATCCTTTCTCCAACACTGATGATTTCCTCATTTGGGAGCCTGATTTTAATGGAGTCCTTGACTCCAAAAGTTTCTATAAAAATAATTTCATTAATTCTGATTCCAGCCTTGTTTGGTTGAAAGATTTTAGAAAGCCTTGGATCAAGCAGTTAGGACTTACTCTTATTTGGCGTATTGCCCATAATAGGGTCCCCACTGAAGTGTGCCTACCATCTTTTGGGATAACGCTTTGCTCTAGATGTCACCTGTGTAATCAACACCGATAGGATTCTAATCATTTGTTTTTGTCTTTTGATACAGCTAAATCTCTTTGGAATTACACTCTTGACTAATTTGGTCGCATATGGTCACTTCTTGATACTATTAACTCCCAATTTTAGCATTTTGTTAATTGGGATTTCTCTTTGCAGATCAAGAATATTTTTTTGACTATGGTGGAGGAACTCCTACATGTGATCTGGTATGATAGAAGTAATTTTATTAATTATAATTGCTCATTCAGTCTCACTGCAGGTAGGACGCGAATTCTCATTTCCATCAAGGATGCTGCCTCTCTCCAAGTATCTCACTGTGACAATTTTGTTGGTGATTTTGAGATCCTTCTCCATCTTAGGATTGAGGGTTCTTATAGACAGCCTAGATGAACCCTTGAAGTTTTTTGGCAAGCTCCACTTCCAGGATGGATCAAGGTGAATGTTGATGGTGCTTTGAGGGGGAACCCGGTTCTGGCAGGTTGTGGATCCATTTTTAGAGACCATCTTGGTAGGTGCCATGGTTACTTCTTTGGCGGTTGTGGTACGACCTCAGCCTTGGAAGAAAAAATTTTGGGAGTGATTCATGCTGTGGATTTTGCCAAACAAAAGGGTTGGACCACTCTGTTGGTTCAAAGTGATTCAACCACTGTTGTCCAAGCTATCTGGAATAGGGTGGGGTACCTTCCCTGGACGCTTTCTTCTAGATGGATGAATTGTCTTGCTTCTCCCACAGAACTCAACTACATTGCTACTCATGCTTTCAAAGAAGCGAACATGGTTGCTGATAGTCTTACCAACAAGGGGATGAATCAAGATATTACATGGCATGATGATTTTCCTGGGTATCTGCTCCTATTTTATGAAAAGGATTTTAATAAGATTCCGTATTTCAAACTTTTTGTAGCTACTTCTTTGTTTAATAAACAAATTGTTCCTTGGTTTTTGAGTGAGGCACCACCTTTTAAATAAACAAAGTTGTCCATATGACTTTTACATCTATAAGAGTGACTTTTATGAATGTCAACTACATGGTTATTCAATTTGAGTGTTGTCTAAAGTCACCTAATTATCTTTTTATATTCTTGTTTATGAGTTCTCATGAAAATCATTTGATGTTTAAAAGGTAATACAAAAATTGTATTGAAATTATGATCTCTTTTTTAGGGTAAAGAGTTATGTTTTAAGGAAATACTTTATGGGTTTTCACTAGAGTAATGATTTTTTTCTTTTAAGTCCATTATCAATACTTTCTTCTCATCCCATGTTTTAAAATTCTTTTCAAAGTTTTTTAGGAAGAGTTGGTTAAAGGATAACATCAAGAGAAAATTATGAATATATATCAAGACAAGAAATCATGTTTTATTCTGATGTTTTTATTTATTTAAAAAATTGCTACTAAGTATAATTTTCTATATCTAATGTATGCGTTTACTATTTAAGATTTTTTCTTAATTCTATAAAAAACGAAACCTAGAAGTAATTTGGGAAAATAATGTGATTTATAGTCATAAAATAACTATAATATGTAATGTTTAAGGTCATGTTCTTATAGTTGGAATGTTATTCTCACATGGAAATTACTTTAAATTTTGATAGAAATTTTTGGGGGAGGAAAAGAACAATGAATAAGATTTCATTGATGGTATAAAAAGGAATGAAATTATAAAATCTGATATTGTTAGAAAATAATAGATAAAAAAACCAATCAAATCATAAAACCACTTAACTGAAAACTCCACACGTGATGAACATTTTCTATATTGCAAGTGAAGAAAATAGATATGGAGTCAGTATTATTTGTAACCCCTCATGCCCTGATTACCAGAAATGAAAAAATGTTAATAATGTATTTTTCAAAGAAGATTCCAATGATAATAAACTTTTAAAATTTATTTTTCTTACACTTTAAAAGAAATTAATGGAATAATAATTATCAATTTTTGGTGATTCATCATCATCAAATCATTCTATGATTTGTATTTTAATATATAAATTATCAAAACCTGTATAAAAAATTATAAAAAGAATCAATCACACTCCTTTAACAATTTTCTAAAATATTTACATATTTCCTAATACACTAACTTAACACAAAGAAAACCCCTATAAAATGAAGCATAATATACTAACTAAAACAAGAAAACATTTTCTATAAATAATCATTTATTTAACTTTAATAAAAATAAACATACCTGAAAATAATGAAACATGTAAAAAAACATAATATACAAGTTTTAAGGAAAAAATGATTGTATAATTGCTCATTTTTTAAATATTTAACTAAAGGGTGAAAACCTGATAATTTATATGCTTGTACGGTGTGGAAGCTTTTTTATAAATTCATAACTCTTTATACATCAAATAATAACCCTATAAAAATAACTAGAATATACCAACTTAAATTTGAAAAGATTATCTAAATACCCATTTGTAAAACTTTTATTAAAAGGGATATACCAAATAATTTAAATCACAATAATACATAAGAAATAGTTTGTAAAAAACTATTAATATGGGTAAGTTCATCATTCATATACGACTCAGTATTATTTAAAAGCTACAATAATAATGAACGTTATAAGATAAAAAAATAGAATATTTTGATATAAAACTTAAAATGATTAATATGAATAACCTTATCATATTCAATCACAAAACTAGTTGTGATTATCTCATACATGAAACTTATAACATAATAACTACATTCCACACTTCCATTTTGATGATGACATTTTGTTTATAAAAAAAGTAAAAAGAAAAACCAACAAAGACACAAACACATATATAAAAAAACAAAAAACAAATATTAGAAAATATAAAATATATTTACCATTATTTCCACGTATTGGATTTTATTTGGATGCTTTATTGAAAAGTGATATTTGTTAAAAAATTTCCATGACCTTTATTTTCATATATATAAACTAACAAAAAATTTATAAACAATAATAATTAAAAATAAACTTATAAAAAAATAATAAAACATACTTGTATAACATGGTGCTAAATTTTTACGAACACTGCCTAATAAATAGAAAAACCAATATAATTTTCATTATTTTGGAAGAATATGCCTAACATCAAATGAACTTTATAATATAAAAAGTTAACAATCAATAAAATTATAATGGATATTACTTTATAATCATATTAGTGTTCTTAACCATCAAGGAATAGAAAAAATAGAACCCAATGTCTATATTTCATAATCTATCAGATATATATGCAACTCTAGTAAGAGTTTTTGGATGTTGCAAAACCATTGAAATGCATTATGAATTTATAAGACCATAAACACCAATTGTCTCATTTTGAATAATAAGAATATGTAAGCACCTAATTAAATAAGTAATACAACAAGTCATTGGATATAATATTTATTTAAAGAACAAAAAATAGAAACATAAATTTACTTACATAGAAAAAACTGCAATACAGGCATACTGATCTCATAAATATTTACCATATCATTAATATATTTTCAGAATATTCTCAATCGATAGTCTCTTTCATATATATAAGGCATCATCAAAAACTCATAAATATTATCCAAGGAAGAAGAAACCTAGGATAATCATTGTAGTCCATCAAAAATATAATAAGTATCTACAGATGCCGGTTCCTGAACCTTTTGTTTACTTTATATTAATTATTTGGATATTATATAATTCTATATAAATTTAATTTAAAAAAAACTATAATTAATTTTCATTCAAATCTAAACTATAATTAAAAAATATATACCTCTTATATGAGATAACGAACATGGTTAGCTTGGAAAATTAAAAAATTACCCATATAAATTCCAAATCTAGTAATCTTATCAGTATGCAATGATGGTAGACAATTTCGATCAATAATATCATGTATTGATATTCTTAACTGACCAAACTAAAAAGTATATGTATGAATCTGTATTCTATAATATATAAATGGGGATATCCGGCATACAACTCACATTATATGATTAGGTCCAAACAAGGAGGTGGAGGATCTAAGTATATAGGCCAGGCGGACTGGTTAACTTACAGAGGTTGTGATTGTCTCATAAATTGTTCATAAATAGCTTGAAATGTTGGTTGAATTTTTACATCCATATATTATTTCATGTCGTCAATCACATCTTTTAAGTAATCTATTTCTGGGTCCCTTGATTTTTTAATTTGATTACCAAAAACATTCTTAACACTAACACCTTCCTCGTATCCTCCTAGAATCCCAGGGTGTTATAGATTTCATGAATATGTATTTAGGATATCTATCCAACCTCTAGGATAAAATTAAATTATGTCACTTTATCATGAAAGTCTCCATGAAATGAAAATTCAAAATGGTATATTAGTGTTGTAAATTGAAAAGAAACAAACATCCATATAAAATAAAAAATAATTTCTTACAATTTTTTGCTACATTATTATATTTATCTATAAGATAATTTTCATTTTATTTATTCTTAATATTTTTCATTTTTATGGAGAGTGGGGGGGATATATAGGGACAAACTGGACCTCTTCGGAACCACTACTAGATTTAGATCTTAATGCATAAAATTTTTCAACCATTATTTCCTCCTCTTATAAGTGATACCCTCCACATGATAATGTATGAGGGTATATGTTCTACAACTGGATCTCTTGAAGATATATCCTTGACCCCTATAAAATAGAAATAAAATAAAAATTAATTAGGTAATTTTCATGATATTATTCAATATTAAAAAAGTATCATACCATAAATTCTTCATCATGTCAGCTAGAGAAACATTTTTTCTATGTATCTTCATCTGAAAACTCATACTTGAGCCATGAGTTTTCATTCTATAACTCACTAAAAACATATTTTTTCCAATTTTATTTTAAAATCCCTCCATAAAATGTCCATTAATGTTAGAAATATTTTCCTAATTTCTTTTATTTCCTTAAAAATGAATGTCATCTGTAACTGAATAAATTAAATATTATTCATTTAAAATATATAATATAGAAAAATGAGATAAAAAAATCAAATTAGATATTTTACCATTATAGAATCCCATAGCTTCTATTTCTCCATATTTTTTATGGACATCTAATCAGCATCTAAAATTATAATCTTGCAATAAATTTTCATGGAGATATAACTAATAAAATGCATTGCATTTGGGGCAATTGGGTTATTATTTTCATCATATTTAATATGTATTCTCTATTCCCCACAGGAAAGTAATAGTTTTAGTAAACATGTAATCCCATGTTTACCTACTCTAGAAATTTATTTCTCTATAGAGGATGGAGAAGACTCCTCAGTATGAGGCACATCAGTTGGAGTTACATCAATAGGAGGCACATCAGTAGTCCTACCAGTAATTTTTATAAATTATAAGTTTTCTTTCATTAAATAATTATATTTCTAATTAATTAATAAAATTAAAAAGTATATACCTTAATAATTTATCCTTTCCCTCTTTATATATCATTGAAATACAAAAATTTTATGAAATAAAGTATACTTGAATATTATTAGAGAAGTGAATATAAAATACTATTTCAAAAACATGTAAGTAAAAAAATAGTGTCACACATGTGTATGTTTCTGAAAAAAATAATGACATCATGGTTCTTAACAAAAAATTATGCAAGTTAAACTATTATATATAAATATTAAATCTAAAATAAAAGAAAAATTTATAAATTTAAATCATAGTTACAAAAACATGTTTTTATATAGGTAAATTTAATAAAAATATAATTATTTATGTGTGTTTTTTAAATCTAAAAATGTTTATCCATAATGGTTTAATATAGAATTTAACACAAAAATAACATAAATAATCAAATATATATAATTAAACATCAAATAATTAATAAAAATTTGATTTTACGCAAGTAATGTTCCAAAAAATAAATATAATATAAAATTTTACCTAAATAATTAGGAGAGTAATTTTGTGTTTTCCCATATCCTTTCTACATGATCATTTTGTATAAAATGGGCTATGTCTGATTTATAGTCACTATTATCATCTTGAAATCACATATTAGATAAAAAATAATCTTATAAATCGATAACATCATCATTATCATCATCAAAAAAATGAATTATTTTCCATTGGAAAATGATGGAAAACTAATCATTTGATGAATCCATGACAAAAACTATTTTATTTCTACGTGTCTCTATGATTAATGGTTCCTCTTTGAAACTAACTCTTTTCAAATCAACCACTTTAAACCCATAATCATCATATTTCACAGCACTATTACTATAAATACAGTTACACTTAATAAATGTGACTCAATATTTAGTATAATAAATTTACCATATATCCTTAACGACTCCAAAATATGTCATTAATATAGAAATTTAGATTTTATCTTTTTAGATTAAAAAATGGAGTGCTTCAGTAATGACCATTAATGCTATATTATAAATGGTACTCTTGTCATCCTAATTTTTATGTAAAATGTGTAGCCATTAAAACCAAAACTAGACCATGTGATCAAATTAAGAGATATAATCCATATACACCATTTCAATGTTTCATATATAGATATATATTTAATTAATTTCACTTTAACCCATGAGATAAATGCCTTTTTATGCTCAATCATCAACAAAATTTCATTTCTTTTCAGATATCATACCTTTAATTTAGTAATATGTGATGAAACATATGGTTATACCTCATCTATGTTGTTTTAAATGTGTTGGGCATGCTTCACATCATCACATGGAATAAAGTTTACCTTCAACCTTGAATCCCTCTACCTTCACTATCAATCGTCATATGTTGAGATATTGGAATACCAATATCATCCACACCATAGAAATAATTTTTATAGAACTCAATATTGTATTTTGATACATATATTTGAACAATAGAGGCCTCCAGTTGATGTGGATTTTGAAAGTATCCTTTAAAAAATTTCATATATCTTTCAAAATGATACATCCAAAATAAATAAATAGGTCTGCGTATTCTTATCTCACACACCCAATAAATAACCAGGTAAACCATTATATCCAAAATAGATAGATGGGAAATACATTTAAAGTTGAAAAAAATATAATAGTAGCTTTATTATCTAACAAATATAACAAATTATGATTAATGAATTTACTGCAAATGTATTTGAAAAATTATATAACCATATGGAAATATTTTTGATAGGTGTAAAAAATTTACCACACATTGTGTCCAGTAGCAGTGGTCGCATCAATAAATAACAATCATGAGATTTCATACCTATTAATTTAAAATCCTTTAATGATACAAAATTATTCACATTTGAATAATATATAATGGGAAATTTATTACCATGAAAAAACTGAAAAAAAGCATCTTATCACTCTTTCTTATTATGTGACAATCCAAAGGTAAATATGTTGTGTTTACATTCATAGTGGGAGATAACTACAAAAATATTCCCACTAATATCAAGTCAATTCTACCATGAAATCCATATTTTTTATTTCCTTTTATATCTAATAATGTTCCAATAAAATTTTCACATATGTTCTTCTCAACATGCCTAACATCAATGTTAGGTTTTATCTCTAAAAATATCCAATAAGCTAGTTCAATAATGATAGAATTTGTCTTAAAAATATTTTTTAATAACCATAACATCTTTATTTCCATATGTGAAATCAATATTTTTCATTGTATCATAATATTCTTCAACAGAAAATGGTTTTGGGGGAATATTATAATCTTGTAAACTATTAAATGGTTTTTTCAATCTAAGATAACGATTATAATTTTACAAAAATATTCAATGTCCAATGCACACCATCTTACTTTTATTCTAAAATTGATAATATTAAGTCTCTTATATAGAAATTGGATATTATTTATATCACTTTACACAAAATATAGATACGTTTCCATATACAAGAAATTCATTTATATTGAACATTATCATAACATGAAAATGAAAATTCTATTTATTGTATGTATCAAAACTATAACAATTATCTCCTATAGAAGCTACAAATAATCAATAAATTGTGAAATAAATAAGGTGATATCATTTCTTGGCTATTATGATCCAAAAAATCAGCATGATCATCATAACATATTTTTTCTTCATACATATCTATGGGGACAAGTTGTAAACTACCTACAAAATAGGCCATGAACTATGTTGTCTACTTAGGCTCTGATATGGATTCATTCCACCAATGAACAATCCCATTATGATATTTTTAACTTCACTTCCAAAAATCAGTAAATTATTTATCAAATATATTCTATTATGGTGAATCAGCAAAGTGACATAGGTTACAATTAGATATGTGTTATTTGGTATACCATATTAATCTTTTCACATAAATGGCGTTGTAAAATAAATGCTTTAATGACGAATAATTTGAAGTTACCAAATTAGTTTAATATGAGGATTGATTTCAATACCTGATAATGAATAAAATTTGAATTATTTGAATTATAGGAAACATTTATTATAGGATACAAATTTTATTTAGGAGGAGGTTAGCTAACAGTACCAGAGAATGAATTAGAGTTGAATTTTTCATCAAGCTTATAGAATGATATTTCATATTTTTGAAATTTTGATAAATATTTATATTCCTTATTATACAACACACAATCCTTGGGGAAAGCATATATCATTTTTATAACCCAGTCCCATTGGGAATAATATTTTCTTTTCCGTATAATTGGAATCCGGAATCATGTTTCCTTTTAGAATTAGCTCTTCTAAAATTCAATGCCTACATCATGAATTATTTCTTCAATATGATAATTTGTCTCATTCTAAATATTTACATGAATATTATATGATGAATTTTAATTTCATTCATCATGCCAGATCCAATGTGTATAATTATGGCTAAAAACATAAAAAATGAGACAATCCTTGATTTCTATAGAATTTAACTTTATCATATTCAAAAATTGCATGCATGGGCATAAAATAAAATTGATGTTTTGAATAATTTGTTTAGAAAATACCTATAAATAATCAAATCATTTTTCATATTCATCCATGGTTCATTATAAATTTATACAATTACAATCTATAAAATATATAAGATCATAATATAAAAGGTGAGTATATTATAAAATATAAACATTTAAAAAAATGTATAAAAAGGTAAATTATAAAGAAAAAAACATATAATACAAATGATTAGTGATCAAGTGGAGAATATCAACTATTATTAAGAATCAAATAAAAAATAAATTACTATATGAAAATATTTTATTTAAATAATTAATTATAAACTATGTCTAATGATCTTAGTAAAGTAAAAGGGAAAGTTTTTCAAGTTTATATTTTTTTAATTACTATCACACAGTACTACTTACACTTTACCTAGATCCTTCAATATGGTAATAAATTTTCTTATTTAGTTGACCTAGAATAAATAACATGAAACGTATACTCAAAAGTTTCATTGTTAATAACAAAGTTAAATTTAATAGGATAAAATAACTTGGTCAAATGAATCATTAACAATAATAATAAGAAAATAAAAAAAACTCCCATTGAATGAAATCCCCAAACACAATATGGTAATATGGGAGGGTAATCAAGTAAACATTAATTTTCACCATAACATATTATGAAATCATTTTGAAAAAATGACTCTAATAATATATTAAACACATAATTTTATCTAACTTTTTTGTTTCATAAAAATATACAGGATAACTATTACCATATGGTAATATGTATGGATTTTAAGAGGAACCTATGATAAACTTCTAATATTATAGGCATGATAAAAAATTCTCAATATGTATCCACTGAAAAAATCATTCATAACATTTAAAAGTAAATCCATTTCATGGTAGTTTAAAATAGAACTATAAATATAATATTTTCAATTTTATTAAAAACAAGTAAAATATCATCAACATTTAAAATCATTTAATTTAAAGAACTAAAGTTACATATTTAAAAAAAATATGGTCATATATTCTATTAAATAAATGAATCATTGATATGAAAAAATTTAAAGCATCACATTGAAACTTCCCATGTATAAAAAAATATAGGAAAAGTCCAATCCTTTGTAAGGAAGTAAAAACATATGAATTTATTACATTAAAAAGAATATCAATGGAAATACTGGTCAATCATAGTACCCTTAGAAACAACAATGTAGTCTCAACAAGAAAATAATCCTAAATCAACTATCATGAAAATAGGGGAATCAAAGTGATCATAATAAAATCAAGATTAGTAATCACTGGAAAACCAAGGATCTGTTAGGACAATCTAGGACAAAACTAAAATAGAATCCATCTAATGTAAAACTGATACAATTTAAAATTAAATAGATAAGTTAAATTTTATATTTTAATAATGCAAATTTTATCCTAAATATAGAGGTACTCCCTCTATGTTGGTGATAATATAATCAAAACAAGATTTAAGAAACATGTTTTTAAAAATTAATAACAAAAAAGAACAAACACCTTCATCTGTGGTTGACAGTTGATTGAAATAAGGTTTCCAAGAAAATAATATCTTCATGGATCCCAAAAAAATGATTAAGTGTGAAATATTTATGATCAATGATGGGTAAAAGATGATTAAAATCGTAAAAATAATCTTATAAGATCTTCGGGTGGCCAAGGGTTTAGTGGTTGAATGAAATAGGGTTTTTAGGAAAAACATCTATCGGTGGATCATTAAAAATTTTCAGTGGAGGATAGATCAAGGATCAATAACAGTAAAAAGATGAATATAGATTATTAAAATTAATAAAATAATGATTGATTAATGGTGGGTGCATCAGTACCTCTGAATTTTGGGAGGAAATAACGATTTCAAAAATATTTAATGAGGGTTTGGGATCAATGTGTTTTTTAACTATTTCAAAATTGTTTTTTCTAAAAACCGATGTTGATATGTTTTATCAATTAGGATTAGATGTTCATTTTTGAGAAAACCAATGCCGAAATGTTTCTTAGATCTTTAATGTCAGTTTTTCTAAAAAAATCTTAAAAGTTCTTTTGTAGAAATTTTAATGTCGGGTTTTCAAAAAAACTAACATTAAAAAATACTCTATATAATATTTTATGTTGGGATTTAAAAAAATTGATGTTAAAGATATACATAAAAACTTATTACATATGTTCATAGAAAACTTATGTTATAATTTTGGAATTAAACCAAATATTTCTACTACTACTAACTTTATCCGTATTAATATTCATGAAAAGTATTAGTAATCAATGAATCACATAACTTTATGAGGCGGTAGTCCACTGTACACATGAGAGACATTATAGTATCCCCATAGAATAGAAAGTAAGAAGGTATATGTGATATATTAACACTAGAGGTATAATTATGTTAATAATATCATATATATTCATTATATGAATCTGTATTACCGTCCATGTAATATGGAAATGGAAAAACACATCACATCGGTTCATGGCATTATTTTCCACCGTACACTTGAGTGGAGTTATTATTTTCAAGTGGGATCTAAGGTAATAATTTATGTGGATATTATAATTATAGAAGTATAATTTTAACATATATATCTTATATACATATTAAATCCATCATTATATCCAGATGTTAGAAGTGGGGATGGATGAAGATTAACATCGGTCCGTGTGGTGGTGGTCTACCAAATATACGATCAAAGATTTTGTTTCCCATTTGATAGAAGTGGATATGGATATAGGTTATAACATGAACATAATTAAATATCATTATATAGTATATATTTTGGTTATTAAATCATCAAATTTGAATAAGATTAAAGGATCCAGAATAAGAAAAAAACAAAAATGAAAGTTTAAGAATTTTACCACTTATTTAGAGTTCCTTGATATGTTTACACATAAATCCTTATTAAGAGGGTTAATAACCAAAATAATGCATATATGTAACATATTGTATTTTCCATGTATTATTTGTAGATATTATATAGATTGTTTTTGATACCAGATGCTGAGAGGGAATGAGATTTTGAGACCTGGTGTGACGCGAATTAACTATATAAAAATTTTAAATATATTTTTATTAAACGCATGTAGTTTTCCATAAATAAAAACAATATCTCATAAATAGGATCTTGAATCAGGAATCCAAGGGCACAATTGAGTTTTTAATGTGACATTTACCCTAGGCATGAAATAAATTTTTCGTCATGGGTCATCTGTAGAAAAGTCACTGAGGACGTAACTGTAATTAAAATAATTAAATAAAATTATTAAATTTTTAATGCTAAGCTAAAAAACTCACATATGAAGACTAAGATTATAAATATGAGACCACCGTTGAGTTTGTAATGCAGTTTTTTCTTTAGCTGTGACCTAAAATATGTTAGCACATGATTTTTGGATGAAGTAGCTGTTTTCAGGTGCGTTTAGTTAAAATAAACAATTTATTATAATTTTTTGACCTAAACCTTTTTATTCAATAAATAAGCTTCTATTAAAATTTTCAAGGGTTAGGTGCATTACCCTAGGATTGTTGAGAGGATATTCCACCCCTTCTCCATTGGAAGATTGAGACCATACACTGACCGGTGATCAGATCGAGGTGAATCAATAACTAGAGGACACAATGGTTCATCTTTATCATTAGTGAACATGTTCTTTACCAATGATCGGTCCATAATTGAGGTGGAACTCATTATATGTGTTTTTCCCTTATAATTAAATGATTTATTATATTGTTCTTCATTCATCGATCTATGCCATTGGTGAATTATTTTTATAAACCCAGGTAAAAATTTTAATTTATTTAAATCTATTTATCTAACCTTTGATGCCCAATTTTGATCATTGTTCAAGAACATTAGGACAATGATTATTTCAACCTTTGTTTTGATGCCTTTATCCCTACATTCATTGAATTCTTTGCTAATTGGATCCCATGATCCCAACTCAACATTTTTAGGAAGCACCGAACCTGACCAAACCCCCGAGTTCGCATAAGATTGAAGAAAAATGAACAGTTTGATGGAAAGAGACTGGATCAATGTTGATAAGGTTATGAGGATCATAGATATGTGATAATTTCAATGTTTAAAGTTGAATTGGATGTGACAATGGCCAAAATCGGATATCCAATGAGGTGGTCAGATGTGGTCAATGAAACGATAATCAATAATAATAATAATTAATAATATTAATGGCGATGAATTGAAAAATAGAGAATTTGTTATTATTAATATATTTAATAATAATAACAATAATGAGGATATAAATGTATGTAGTTAATTTAATTCATTCGATTTAATTTAATAAATAAATAAATATTGTTTCATGTTTTTAAAGAAAATTAATAATTTCTTTATTAAAATGATAAAGGAGAGCCAAGGCGGGATGCTCCAAGGTGGAGGAGATGTGGAAATGTAGGTGTGTGTGCATTCTTATTTATTAACTTATTATTATTATTATGATAACAATGATAAAAATGCTAAAATAAAATAAATTAGTTAAAAGGGGTGATAAAGGGATGTAGGCTACGTGAAAATCAATTAGGGAGAGGGTCATTCTTGTATCTCAATTTGTTTGAGATAAAAAATGTATAATAATAATAATAAAATATTATTATTATTATTTTGGTTATAAAAACATTATTCAGACTATAACTCCTTCTTAATATGTCTGATTGATAAACCGTCAGTGACATCGTGATCATGGAATCAAGATGGTCATTTTAAGACTGATGTTGGATACCTTTTCAGACTCATGCCTCAGGTCAATGAAAAAACCCATAATAATAAATTTATTATTATTATGGGATACTATATCCAAAATATCCCCCTCATATGAAGTCATAATGACGAACCATTTACAAAGATGAGGCCCTGAAATTAAGGTAAACGTTTCAGAACAAATTTCATGTATTTAAATCAAAATCAGGGCATGGGCCCCATGAATCCCACTTTGGGAATATTGCGGTGAAATGTGAATTTTTCACCAGGTGTCGGATTTGAAAACATTAATAGTTGATACCTTGAGGATATCAATATTTCTATCCATATATTTTATTTCATGATCAGGAAATGGTCCTCATGAATCACCATTCATGCGTTATATGGTGAAATGTGACATTCCACTGGGTGTCCGTTTGGGGAATTTGAGTAGTCTATTTTGATAAATTTTTCACAAGGATCAGAAAGGTGTTATTAGATTGTAAATTTGAGACCTTTTGAAGAGGCATATCAATAGAATTACATTTTATACCTTCAGACTGACGATGATCCCCACGTGTTCATTAGGATTTTTCTAGACCCCGACATGGGAAGTGCCATACATAATGAGACACACCATGTACTCTTGTCAGAGTGTTTTAGGATCCACTTTTTATGGGTTTGAATCAATATAGGTTTAGTTCATTCCCTTGGTCCTTTCATCGAGGGTACAATGTGACATTACATTCAGGTCATTGGATTTTAATCCCCATTAGAGGTCGAGTCTCAAATAGAGTTATGGTGTCCCTCTATGATACTATAGTATGATCCTCTATTGTCGCTAGTAGAGTTTGTGGAATCGAAGTAACCTCCCTTTTTATGGAATTGATCCTCTATCTGGCAGACTATATCCGAAGGGTTTGTGGAATTGTTGGCATGTGATACCCTGCACAGTGGGTTGATCTAGATTGGTTTCATGGTGTCCCCCCATGGTTCTGGGAAAGAACCCCTATCTGTGCATCATTGTACTCTTAGAACAATTAATTCTCTTTTTATAGGGCCCAAATGATCTATACTTATTCGTAGAGTATCTCTGATTATATAAAAACACTAGGAGTGGGTTCTCCCTGAACAAGAATTTCTTCAAATAGAATCATATAGCTGGAAGTTAGTTATGGTCAACTGATGGTTTGGAGTCTCTCCTAGGTATATATGGGTTTATTTTCTTCTTATATTTGTTATAGTTTTACATCTTGTGTTGAAATGAATATATTTGGGGCTTTTTGTTTAGTGTTTTCAGGGTGTCCTACTAAGTATTTTTATAATCACCACTAAACAGGATTTTCCCACACATATCATGTCTTGTGCAGATGAGGACCCTTTTGTTGGTGTCATCATGGGAATTTGAGCAGGTTGAGCATAGATTGATTTGGGTAGACTATGGTGTTTACTAGGAGTGTACATTTTATGTAGTCCTATACCATATAACGTATTGGACTTCTTGAGTTTCAGTAATACTTGTGTTACAAACTCTTTGTGGTGGGCTTGTATTTGACCCCAGTAACTTTTCCTGTACTTCCGGTTGTACTATAGTTATGGGATCTTAGTTGTATGCCTACATAGGTTACTTAGTGGCTTTTACATTTCATCATTTTGTGTGGCTTTGATATGTGTGCATGTGTATAGCTACTTTAGGATAATGCCTCTCATTTGTGGGAAATTCCTACTCGGTGATAGTCACCACCCCCGGGCCTATTGGAGGTGGGTTGGGGTAGTCATGACATGACCCCCTCTAGGATTGGTTATGACATAGTGCTATCTGAGGGGTCAGTTCTACATTAGGAGTGGGAGTTTATGAGATTGGTTTGGGGAAACATTGTTAAGTGTTTCAAGTTAGGATTTCAATCTAAGGACTGTATTGTTGGTTCCCCGACCGATGTATCCCTACACCAGGACTATGATCACCTACTTTTTGACTTGGTACATGAAATACTGGTTGAATTGGAAAAAATGGTACATTAATCATATAAAAATTATTGTGTTTTCCATGTACTCCTTACATTGGCTCCCTTGATATACTTTGTTGATCATGATATATCTTGTTTTAATTCAGAATGTATCTATATAGATAGCCAGCTAGGATTCAACTACGTGATCATGAGGATGATACTCTTGGTGATGAGACATCAGTACAAAGTTTTTTACTAGAGATAGCACCTTCAGGTGGTGCACCATCCATACTACCACCAGTAAACAAGAATATGGTACTCACAGTACCATCAGATGAGGTGTGTTAGCTGAGCACACTTAATGAGTTATAGTGGTAGAAACCCATCCGGTTTTGAGGTAATCCTAGACCATAGGAAACTGAGGAATGGATTGAGGAGGTGACTAGAGTTTTCTCTATATCCATGAAACTATTATATCAAATGGTGGTCCTGTAAACAGGCCTTCTACTTGGAAGAGTAGGGAGATGGCGGGGTTTTGTACCCAATATTACAATGAGGTAAATCTTCCATGGACAGAGATTTATAACCTTTACATAGAAGATTTAACACCTTATAAGTTAAGGTAATTGTGTATCCATGAGATTTTAAAGCTCCAGAAGGATGACATATAAGGACCACACCTCAAAAATTATATAATATTGAATTAAATGAATAATTCAAATTGAGGATCCTTTCAGGTGTAGTTTTTAGAGAATTAGGACATAACTATTACATCTCAAAATATTACAAAGTAGACACTTCTACTCAGTTTCAATTTTTTTCATAAAATAAAAACTCTTAAAAAAATAGTCATGTCTAGTTCCATGTTTCAGATAGCATGACTTTTCTTTGATCCCATCTTTGACCCTATTCATCTTTAAGTCCTATGAAAACATTTCAAAACTTGGGATGAGCATAAAAAGATCAGTAAGGGTTATAAAACAAATAAAGAAAACATTAGTTCATAAATACATACAAAGCATAAACTCTTTTACTTACCTCATGAAATCACATAGAAATCATAAATCATAAAGGTAACTTGTGGCATCCATAACATACTTACATTGTAGCTATCACAACTACATCGGTAGTTACTTTGGAATACCCATCACCGTATATTCCCTATATCTATTAGGAGAAACATTCATGTTTACCTTTTTCACGTTACCCAATGCATTGGAGAGCTATCTCAGGCTCACCCGCCCTAGGTTTATCACGGAACCACCCGTATACATAAAAAATGCCCAAGAACCATAACATGATCATAACACATAACATAAGCACAAAAGAAAAAAAAACATTTCCAAATTGCTATAAAAATATAGCATTTCAATATATTAACATATCAAACCAATATCAAAATCATATTCAATGCCAAAAATACAGAAAATAGTATATGGTATTTATTTTTCTTTTAAAAACCTTATGGCTTGTTAAGGAAGACAAAGATCAAATAATACTCGTTGTGGCAGAAAGGTCATTGTCACCACTTACATTAAAAAGAAACATTCTTTTTTTCTTTTAGTAAATTGATTCATAGAAAAATATTCCATTTGAATGAAAAGTCAAAGGTGTTTATAAAACGTATAAAAGAAATTTGTGTATTAGATAAAAATATACCTCAATGAAAGGTGATTGAGACGAAGTCCCTTACATCGTGTCCGACTTGACTCGATCGTTCTTTAATCTACTCAATAATAAACTAAAGTTAATACATACTTTCATTAGAACCATTATAAAGTTTATTATTCATTCAATATCACTTATTAACATGTTATAAACATTAAGTAATCATTTATGGTAATAACGTTCATTTTGTCGATATTTGGTACTTGAGTAAAAAATGAACACTTTATATTTACAAGTTGTCCATGTGGTAAGTAGTACATTATATCCAGAATGAAATTCATTATTTAGATATAATATATATCATATATATCCAGTATATATATATATATATTTATAACAATACATATCATTTGGAGGTAAGAAACGAAATGCACCGTTCATGGAGACGGTAAGTCGTATGTACGCATGAATGCTACTTTCATTTCTATTTCTCATTTTCATGGAATTAAAACATAATGATACATAGTTATATTATAATTACTGTATAATATCATATATAATATCATTAAATCCATCCTTTATACATCCCACAAATGGCATTAACGAGTCATACCACTTTGAGGGGGCGGTAGTCCGCACTTGCTCAAATGAAATTATCGCGTTTACCCATAATAGAAACCATAAAGGTTTTCTATAAAAGAAAAATACAGAAGCATAAAGAAAAAATAAACATAATATATATCATATATAAATATAGTGTCATCTTAATTTCCACCATTATCGGTGGTAGGATATAATCGAACAATCATTGTCTCCTGAGGCGTTAGTTTTCCATCAACAGAAATAGTATGTTCTTCACCCATTAGAAGAAGGTGTGTGTAAGTGTAGTTAGAATAATTCTCATAAAAATATCCTAGTATATTTAGGATATTGGTGATGTTATAAAATTTATGTATAAAAATTGTTTAGGGGTTGAAGAAGTAAAATAAAACAAAATAAAACAAAATAATACAAAATAAAACAAAATAAAACAAGAGAATTTATGATAAACTGTTACCTTTAATTTGGGTAACTTCCATTGGAATGAACTAAGAGGACTTCTTAAAGTGCCTTATGCCTAAGGTAAGGCTTCTACGAGGTGGAGAGGGATGTATGAAGATTAATTTGGCAGATTTTGGACAAGCCAAAAGGCTTTAGAGGTGTGAGGAATTGAATAGAAATGAGGGCTTTTTATAAGGGGGAGGAGGCGCTCTTTAGGAAAGTGTGATATTATTATTTTATTATATAATGATATTCCGTTTCTAATGGTCCAAAAATAATTAAAGTCAAATATAAGATGACACATGGTCAAAATAAAATCACCGAATAATAATTTTATAGGTTTTGGATATTGTTTTAATATTTATAATCTTATTTATTTAAATCATTTATTAATGATGTAAATACTTCATCATAATAGTGTCATAAATAATTTATGTTATTCGATGTGTAAAATTATAAAAAAATACCATGATGTAGGAAATAATTTTAGATTACCAATTAATATTTATTTTCAAAAAAAGAATTTATATAACACCATGTAAAAATTAATTTACAAAGAGATATTTGTTTATGTTATTTTTGCATTTAATTTAATTTAATTAAAATAAATTGTCATTATCATTCATAAGTGGCTCTATAGGGTCCCAAAATAGACCCAAGGATTCCCATGGTCGTTTATTACTCATAAAATAAGGATAAGAAATGTGTGAAGGTAATTTTGAATTATTATAATATTCTTTTTACCTTGAACTACCCTATTTACCTTTAATCGTGGTAATTAAAAGTCAAATGTTACTATTCAACAAAAATTATTTTTATCTTATTAAACCAAATTTTACTTACTAATAACAACCATGTATGTTTGATTTTAGAAATTAAATTTACAGATGTGGTAAATTTTCTTTTAAATGAAAAGTCAGTTTTTTAACTACTACTAAGTGGTTTGAATATTCATAAAAAATTAATGTTTTTCAGAAAACTACCAAAAATTCAGCCTAATCTATATTTGATATTACAAATAAAAAAATTATTTTTATTTTACCAAATTAAAAAAATATAAGTTGAATCAATTAATTTAAAATTAATTCTTATTGTCAAAACAAATAGCGTGTTTTTAAGAAACAATAACTGTCAAAAGATCGATAGTTGCTTATGTCCAATTTCTATGTAAAATTAATTCCAATGACCAACATTAAATTAAATGGTCAAAATATATTCTAATAACACTTAAAAAACAATTTAAAAAATAAACTAACCATATTAATAAATTATATTAAAACACAATTTTGAATTAAAATACAATATTTTTCACTATTCATTAAAGAATTAACTTTATCAGAAAAATTCCAAAAATTTACACAAAGTAAATTTTTATGTCCCCATTATAAATAAGGATATTATTTGGTCAATTAGAATGTATTAAAGTGACCAAAACTAGATTTAAAGAGGGTTCATCATTAAAAAGAGGTAAATCAACCTTTTAATGTAAATTATGCTTAAAATTAAATTCATTCATATTTTAAGCCACTAACTTTTATTGGATAAATGTAAATACATTTAACAAAAATTTATAGTCCTATTGTAGTTAGTTTTGTTCATTCCTACCAATACAACGATGAGGAGTTAACTACCATTTAAAAAAATAATATTATATTATTAGTGTGCAACGTTAGATTTCAAAGAAACCCGTTGTTGCATATTGGGTATGCTATTTAACATAGAAAACACTTTAATGTAAAATTAATATTTAATTCAAAAATATTAATAATTATGAAATATGTCTTATTATTTATTTACCTGGGATGTTAAATCCTTCCCCCTATTGGGAATTTCATCCCTGCAATTTTACTTATAAATGTAAGTGGTGGTATTTATACCACATAACAATTTTAGATTCCCACATTGCCTCTTCAACCATATGGTTTTTCCACAAAAACGTTACCTGGTGAATTAACTTATTCTACAACACATGATCTCTTCGGTCAAGAATCTGGACTGATTGTTCCTCATAAGAGAGATTCTCTTCAAACTGAACTACCTCTGGGCTCAAAACATGAGATGGATCTAGTATATAATTTCTCAACATCAAAACATGAAAAACATTATGTACCTGGGATAAACATGGAGGTAAAGCCACTCTGTATTCAACTGATCCAATTTCCTCTAGTATTTCATAAGGTCCAATGAACCTCGGACTCAAGTTTCCCTTCTTACCAAAAGTCATCACACTTTTCCATGGAGAATCATTGAGAAAGGCATGATCACCTACCTAAAAAGAAAGATCCTTCCTCCGGTTATATACATAACTTTTCTACATGCTCTGAGCTGTTCTCATGTGATTTTGAATCAAATGAACTTTCTCTGCCATCTCCACTACTAATTATGGTCCCATAAGCTTCCTTTCACCTACTTCATCCCAAAAGATGGAGTTTGACAATGCTTTCCATATAATGCCTCAAATGGAGCCATCTGTATACTGGAATGAAAAGGATTATTATATGAAAATTCAACCAACGAAATATTTTGGTCCCAACTTCCCTATTAATCCAGTGAACAAGCACATAGCATATCCTCTAGGGTCTGAATTGTTCATTCTGACTTCCCATCTCATAGAGGATGAAAAGCTGTTCTAAAATTTAATTCAGTACCCAACAACTTCTGAAGGCCTTTTCAAAGGATAGAAGTAAACCTGTGATCATGATCAGATACAATGGAGAGGGTAACTCCATGAAACATAACTATCTCTTTAACAAACAACCAATAAAGTTTATCTATAGACAATGTATCTCTAATAAGATGGAAATGAGTAGATTTAGTCAACCGATCAACAATAACACAAATTTCATTATTACCTCGAGATGTCTTTGGTAATCCCACAATGAATCCCATGCATATATTTTCCCATTTCCACTCTGGCACCGGTAAAGACTGAAGCATCCCTTTCGGTAACTTCCACTCTTCTTTAACCTGGTGACAAGTCAAACACTTCACAGTAAAATCAGTAACATATCTTTTCATTCCATCCCACCAGTAATACTCATGAATATCTCTATACATCTTTTTACTTCCAGGATGAATTGAAAATAGGGAACTATGAGCTTCACATAACAACTCATTCTTCAACTACGAATCAGAAGGCACACATAATCTTCTTCCAAACCTCAAAACACAATCATTATCAATGTTAAATTAAGGCAATTTACCCTTCTGAACCAACTATAACTTTTTCTGTAACACGCTGTCTTCCTTCTATGCTTGCTTAATTATGTTTGATAGAGATGATCTCACTAACACCTAAAAACAAATAGAAAAATTTTCTACACCAACAACTTTTATGCCAAAGTTTATCAAATCAAAAAACCAAAGGATCCCATTCAAAATATATCATGGTTAAAGAAGCATTAATTTTTTGACTCAAAGCATCATCCACTTTATTTTCTTTTCTCGGATGGTAATGGATTGTGTAATCATAATCCTTGATTAATTCCATCCATCTCCTCTGTCTCATGTTTAATTCTTTCTTAGTGAATATATACTTTAAACTTTTGTGGTGAGTATATATTTCACATTTTACTCTATAAAAATGACACCTCCAAAAATTTTAAAGCAAAAATAACAACAACTAATTCAAATCATGTGTAGGGTAATTGAACTCATGTGGTTTCAACTGACATGAAGTATAAGTAATTACCTGATCATTCTTAATTAGGACACAACCAAGTACCTTCAATGAAGCATCACTGTAAATAAAAAACACACGATTTCAGGATGGAAGTTCCAAAACTAGAGCATTCACCAATCTTCTTTTCAATTCATGAAAACAATCATCACATTCTTTTGTCTAGATGAACTTTGTACCTTTTCAAGTTAACTTATTCATTAGACTAGATAACCATCATTTTTTTAACAACCCTATAGTAATAAACTACCAAACCAAGAAAACTATAGATCACGGTAATATTTGTGGGTCTTGGCCATTCTTTAACAACTTTTATTTTGGTAGTATCAAAAGTTATGCCATTTTTTGAAATAATTTGACGAAGGAAAGAAATTTGTTCCCCCAAAACTCACACTTGCTAAATTTCCCAAATAGTTTCTTTTCTTTTATGGTTTGCATGACAACCCTTAAATGACTTTCATGTTCTTATTTACTTTTAGAATAAACCAAAATATCATCAATGAACACAATGACAAACTTATCCATGAACTCATGGAGAATTCAATCCATAAGATCCATGAATACAACAGGTGCATTGGTTAAACCAAAAGGTATAACTAAAAATTCATAATGGCCATATCTAGTACAAAAGGTGGTATTCAAAATGTCTTATTATTTCACTTTAAACTGATGGTTCACTGATGTCAAGCCAATCTTCATAAAATACTGAGCTCCATAGAGCTGATAATACTTCATTTGATGGCCCAACATCTACTGAAGTAGTTGCGAAGGATTTCACTACCCCTTTCTACTTTTGGTCTGTCTTCTTTTCCTTATTTGAGTTATTTGTTGGACACTCATTTGCATAATGACCCATTTCATTGAACTTAAAAAAATTTACTGACTATAAATCAGATTATGTCTTACCATTACCCTGATCCTTGTCACTGCAATTATGAGCCTTATGTCCCATTTGACCACATCTGTACCACATACCAAGATTCAAAAGACATTCCCAAGCATGTTTTTTACCACAATTTTCACAAACTATAAACTTAAGTTTCTTACCATTAGACTGTTTTGAATAGTTCTTCCCTTTTTTCTGCCACCTCAACCTCTTATTCTATTGATTTTTAAAGAACACATGATCATCGGTAGACTCTACTTCCACCTTCTCGAAACAACGAACAATTTTTTCATAACTTTTGAACTCACGAGAATCTAAATCCCTTCGATACTTTGGATTTTTTACTATTTAAAAATGCATGATTTTACTATCAAGAAATCATATGAAATTTGGATCATACCTTTCCAGTCGAGTCAATTTTTCTTTATAAACAGTCAATATGTCATCCTCCTGCCTCAATTCCTGGAATTGTTTTTCCATCCTAAGATGAACCACCATAGGAAAATATTTCTTAAGAAACATACCTTTGAATTCATCCCAGTCAAGAGCATAAATATCCTCACTATCCCTGATATTTCTCACCATATACCACAACTCATCAGCTTCACCTTCAAAACGGTAGACAATAAGACTAACCTTTTGATGTTCGGAACAACCCATGACATCAAAAATATTCTCCAATTATTTAATCCACCCTTCTTCTAGCACAAGGTCAGATGATCCTCTGAATGATGGGGGATGTTTCCTCGTGAAATTCTCTACTACTGACATGTTCCTCTATGGTTGATCTGGCTGATCTCATGCATGGATACCACCACCATTTCTAGCCTGATTCAACTGTTCCATCACTACAACAAACTATTCAGTTCCAATTCTGACTATCTCGCATTTCTGATTTGGAAGGTTATCCTCCTCCTGATGTCATCCCAACATAGTTTCCCTGTTTCCTTTGTGAAAAAACATTCTGAACACAGAAATATCTTAGGTGAAGCAACATGGTAATATGTAAATGCTATATGATTTCAATATTAACATAAATTACTTTATGGATATTAACTTAATAATAACCTAACTACTAATGTAATCTAAACTAACATCTGATACCAAATATAAGGACCTGACCTTAAACATCACATAATATTGAATTAAATGAATAATTCACATTGAGGATCTTTTCAGGTTTAGAGTTTTAGAGAATTACGACATCACTATCACATATCAAAAGATTACAAAGTAGACACTTCTACTCAGTTTCAATTTTTTTCATAAAATAAAAACTCTTAAAAAAAGGTTTATGTCTAGTTCCATGTTTTAGAGAGAATTACTTTTCCATGATCCCATCCTTGACCCTATTCATCTTTATGTCATGTGAAAACATTTCAAAACTTGGGATGAGCATAAAAAGATCAATAAGGGTAATAAAACAATGAAAGAAATAATTAGTTCATAAATACATAGGAAACATAAAATCTTTTACTTACCTCATGAAATCACATAGAAATCATAAATCATAAAGGAAACTTATGGCATCCATAACATACTTACATTTAAGCTATCATAGCTACATAGGGAGTTACTTTGGAATACCCATCACAATATATTCCCTTAATCTCTTAAGAGAAACATTCATGTTTACCTTCGTCATGTTACCCAATGCATTGGAGAGCTATCTCAGGCTCATATTCCCAAGGTTTATCATGGAACCACCCGTATACGTAAACAATACCTAATAACCATAAAATGATCATAACACATAACATAAGAATAACGGAAAGATAACACTTCCACATTGCAATAAAAATATAAAATTTCTATATATTAACATATAAAAACCATTATCAAAACCGTTTTCAATACAAAAATATGTAAAATAGTATATGGTATTTATTTTCCTTTTAAAAAAATTACAGCTTGTTAAGGAAAAAAATGATCAAATAATACTTGCGGTGTCGAAAAGGTCATTGTCACCGCTTACGTTAAAAAGAAACAATTTTTTATTAGTTTAGTAAAACACTTCCTATAAAAAGATTCCCTTTGAATGAAAATTCAATGGTGTTTATACATTGTATAAAAGAAGGTCGTTCATTAGAACAAAATATTCCTTAATGAAAGTAGATTAAGATGAAGTCCCTTACCTCGTGTCTGACTTGAATCGATCATTCTTTAATCTTCTAAATAATAAACTAAAGTTAATTTATAATTTCTAAATAACCATTTTCAAGTTTATTATTCCTTTAAAAAAACTTATTACCATGTTATAAACATTATGTAATCATTTAAGTTAATAACGTTTGTTTTGTCGATATTTGGTACTTGAGTAAAAAATGAACACTTTATATTTACAAGTTATCCATGTGGTCAATAGTCCATTATATTCAGAATGATATTAATTATTTAGATATCATATATATCAAATATATCCAGTATATATAGATATATAATAGTACATATCATTTGGAGGTAAGAAATGAAATGCACCATTCATGGAGACAGTAAGCTGTACATACGCATGAACACTACGTTCATTTCTATTTCTTATTTTAATGGAATTAAAAAATAATGATGCATAGGTATATTATAAATCCAGTATAATATTATATATAAAATCATTAACTCCATCCTTTATACTCCCCACATAAGGCATTAATGAGTCATATCACTTTGAGGGGGAGGTATGTCACACTTCCTCAAATGAAATTATCACGTTTACCCATAATGGAAAGAATAAAGGTATGTTATAAAATAAAAATAAAGAATAAAAAATAAATAATAAACATAATATATATCATTTATAAATATAGTGTAATATTAATGGACACCATGATAGGTGGTAGGAGATAATTGAACAATCATCGTCTTGTGAGGTGTTAGTTTTCCATCCACAGAAACAGTATGTTCTTCACCCATTAGATGGAGGTGTGGGAATGTGTTATTTGAATACTTATCATAACAACATCCTAGTATATTGAGGATACTGGTGTTGTTATAAAATAAAGTAATAAAAAGAGTTTAGGGGATGGAGATGTAAAATAAAACAAAATAGAAAAAGATAACTTAAGAGAAACCGTTAACTTTAATTTAGGTAACTTCCTTTGGTTTGAACTAAAAGGACTTCTTGAAGTGCTTTCTGCATAAGGTAAGGCTTCTAGGAGGAGTAGAGGGATGTAGAGAGATTAATTGGGCAGAGTTTGGACAACACAAAAGGCTTGAGAGGTGTGAGTAATTGGTTATAAATGAGGGTTTTTTATAATGGTGAGGAGGGGATCTTTCAGAAAGTTTGATAATATGATTTTATTATATAAGGATATTCAGTTTATAAAAGTCCAAAAATCATTAAAGTCGATGATATTATGAATCATGGTATAAATAAAATAATCCAATAAGAATTGGACATGTTTTGGATATTGTTTTAATATTTATAATCTTATTTATTTAAATCATTTATTAATGATCTAAATACTACATCATAATTGTGTTATAAATAATTTAATTTATTAGATGTCTAAAAATTATAAAAAAATACCATTATGTAGGAAATATTTTTATCTTTCAAATGAATATTTATAGTGGAAAAGATAATTTATATAACACCATGTAAAAATTAATTTACAAAGTAATATTTGTTTATGTCATTTATGCCTTTACATTATGTTAATTAAATTAAAGTGTCATTATCATTCATAAGTGGCTCCATGGGGTCCCAAAATCGACCAAATAATTTCCATGGTCGGACATTATTCATAAATAAGGTTAGGATAAGTGTTTATGTAATTTTGAATTATTATAATAATATTTTTACCTTGAATTACCCTATTTACCTTTAACCACGGTAAATAAAAGTCAAAAGGTACTATTCACCAAAAAATATTTTCATCTTATTGAACCACATTTTACTTACTAATAACAACCATTTATGTTGAATTTTTGAAATTAAAATCACATAAGTGGTAAAATATCATTTAAATAATGAAGTCAAATTTTTAACTACTTCAAAGTGGTTTCACTATTCATCAAAAATTGATGTTTTTTAGAAAACTACTGAAAATTCAGCCTAATATATATTTGATATTACGAATTCAAAAATGATGACTAATTTACCAAATTCAAAAAATAGAAGTTGCATAAATTAATTTATAATTAATTTCCACTGTCAAAACAAATAACGTGTTTTTAAGAAACAAAAATTGTCAAAAGATCGACAATTGTTTATATATAATTTCAGTGTGAAATTAATTACAATGAACCAAATTGGATTAGATGGTAAAAATATATTCTAATTACACTTTAAAAACAATTAAAAATATAATCTATCCAAATAAATAAATTAGATTAAACCGCAGTTTTGAATTAAAATAAAATATTTTTCATTATTCATTAAAAAATGAACTCTATCGGAAAAATTTCAAAAATTTTAAAAAAGAAAATTTTGATATACCCATTCTAAATAATAATTTTATTTAGTCAATTACAATGTATTAAAGTGGCCACAAATTTATTTAGAAGAGGATTCACCATTAAAAGGCGGTAAATCAAACTTTTAATGTAAATTATGCTTAAAATTAGAATCATTCACATTTTAAGCCTCTAAATTTTATTTGATAAATGTAAATACATTTAACAAACATGTATCATCATATTTTAGTTAGTTTTCTTCATTCCTGCCTATACAATAGCTAGGATTTTACTACCATCTAAAATAATAATATTATATTATTAGTGTGCAACGTAAGATTTCAAAGAAACCCGTTGTTGCGTATTGGGTACGCTATCAAACATAGCAACCCATTTAAAGTAAAATTAATATTTAATTCACAAATATCAATAAATATGAAATATGTCTTATTCTTTATTTCCCTGGGATGTTATAGGACATGTCGGTATTTGAGTAGTCATCGAGGCATACCAACCTCTACAATTACTCGATGGATATGATGCATGATTAGTATTTTAGGCCTTAGACCATTGAGAGAGGTATGTGCACAGAAATATGATCATTTGTTGTCCCTCAAAGAAATCCTTCTTATGTTGGGGTGTATGAGAAAGTTTTTCTGGTCAAATGTTTCTTGGCTAAGTGAATATAACCTGTGATTTCCAACAGTGGGAAAGTAAGAGCAGAGACCTTCGCAGCTTGGAGTTGACTTCAGTATCCAGGACTTAGACATGCCAGATGTTTCATAAGAAGGTCCCATGATAGAGGATATGCAGTTCAAGGATCACATGGTGGGCCCAGTAAACCTCGAGATACGTGATGATATTCATTTGATGGTAGAGTAAATATATCTTTAGATTGTCCAAACCATCATACTGCTGGAAGGGAGACTGTGGATGATCCACTGAGGAAGATACAACCATGGGAGAAGAAAGAACCACAAGGTGGTGGATGTGGTAGAGAATCTAGGATAATAGGAGGTGGTGGTTTACATTTCTATTTATTATCAGCACCACCCCATGGTGGTCCACACCAGGCTCAGGGAGTTAGAGGACAAGGGAGGGGGCCGCTGTATACAGTTGAGGAATATGACATAGGGGAACCAAGAATTGTACGAGGTACGATCTGTGTCTTTTCTACTTTAGCTACCATATTGATAGACATAGTTTCTATTCATTATTCTATTTCCACAAATCTTGTTTGAGACTTAGAGATTATGGTTGAACCATAGACTCAACCCTCACACTTGGAGACTCATACTCGAGAAGACCTAATGAATACACACTGGTGCCGACGGTGTGACCTGACTATTAGAGGTGAGAGTTTCAGTTGGGATATCTTAGTAGTGGCATTGAGGCCATACAACGTAATTCTTGGTATGGACTGGTTATCCCCCATTCATGCTCAGATTGACTATTTTAGGTGAAGAGCGTGGTGTGTCCACAGAGAAGGAAGCATGTTTTATTTTATTGGTGAAAGGGAAATCAAGGCAGCATAAGATGGACTCACACAAAAGAGGGTGTAGTTGATTACTCATTAATTGGCTAGCCTCACACTAAATGTAGTGTATGATATGAGTCCTCAATATCCTACAATTTTGGTGGAGTATGAGGACATATTTCATGAATATGTTCTAGGTTTACCTCCCTGCTAGAAGATAGACATTTTCATTTGATCGATTCATAGAGATGGTATCGATAACTATACCTACATATCAGATGGTTCTTGAATAGCTTTGTGAGTTGAGGATAAAGTTGGAGTACTTGCAGAAGAAGGTATCTGTGATAAACAATGGTTCACCCTAGGAAGCCACAGTTATATTTCCAAGATGGAAGAAAATATCTTATTGTTATGTGTGGATTAACAGTGCTTAGAATAGCTGACCGCGATGAAAAATTATCCACTTAGAAGGATCGATATCCTATTTGATCAGTTGAAAGAGGCATGATGTTTATCAAAGATCAGAATCAGATCTGGTTATTACCATCTATGAGTACAAAAAGAGGATATAATGAAGACAACCTTTAGACGTCGTTATATTTACTTTGAGTACTTCGTGATATCATTTTCTATGAAGAACACACCCATAGTGTTTATGTAACTCATGAACTAGATCTTTCAGCCATACGTTGAGAAGTTCATGAGGGTATTCATCAATGAAATCCTAGTGTATCCAAAATATGAGGAGGATCATGCGAGACACTTGAAGATGATTCATTTTAACTCCAATCGATAGTTGTTACCCCTCCTCTTCTCTAGAGGGATAGGGAGGTACAAATTATAGATATAAATATGAGATATTATGTGGAAGAATATCCACTACATACATTCTTAATGGTAATTCATTGATGGAGGGGATCACTTCATCCTTTTTATTGGATCAAAAAGTGATATTTGTAATAATGCGAGAAGCAGTACTAAGAAGGTTGTTATCCCATAGTAGTACATCAATTGAAGATTAAGAATCCGTAGGAGAGGATCCTTTTGGGGTGACTGAATCCTTTGGTACATGTTTAGTGGTAGTACAATTATCTCTAGGAGGGAACATGAGAGTGAGAGGCTTAGATTCGTGCTCAGTACCATCATCTGTTTGAGTATCCATTGTTTTGGATTTTCAAGGGCATAAAACCCAATGTAGGGAGAATGAAATGTATTAAATTTTCTAGGAATTATTCCGTTGATATTATTTGGATTACTTTTTAGACCGGTGACATATACAATGGGAGATTATGTGGCCTAGGGTGCCCTAAATTAATTTTACAAAAATATTAAAAATATTATTATTGAACAGATGAGTTTTTTCAAAAATAAAGGAATATATCTTAAACAAAAGCTTGGACTAGAAATATGAGGGCATAGTTAGGTCCAAAATGTAACATTTAACCTAGGAGAGACATACATTTTGTCAGCACATGTCATATATAGAAGAATACACCCAGGACATAACTGGAAATAAAATAATTAAAAAAATTATTTTATTTTTAACGGTAATCCCAATAACACACAGAAGGAGTGTTAGATAAGAAATTTGAGACCATAGTTGAGTTTATAATGTGACGTATTCTCTAGCTATGACCCAAAATTAGTTATAGCGGGACATTTAGATGATTAATCTATTGTTAGGTTAGTTAAAATAAACAATTTAATTATTTATTTTAAATTAAATGACCTAATCCACTTTCTTATATAAATAATCTGCTATGGAAATTTTACATGGTAACCACATAACCTTATGATCATTTATAGGATCTTTCACCCCTTCTCTGTTGGCGGATTGAGATAGGATGATGACCTATGATCAAATCGAAGTGAATCGATAGGAGGCAGACATAGTGGATCATCTTCATCACTAGCAGATGTGTTCTTCACTAACTATCAATCCATAATCAAGGTAGGACTCATTATATATGGTTTCCTCTCTTATAATAAAATGAATGAGTAAATCATTATTTATTCACTGATCTATGTCTTTGTTGCATTCTCTTCATGTGTCCGGGAAATTGATTTAATTTATTTTAATTTTTTTATTGAGAAATGGATGCCCAATTTCTATTTTTGTCCAATAATATTTGTCCAATGAAGATTTAAACCTTTTTTAGTGATTTTATCCATACATTCTTCATGTTATTCACAGGTTGGATCCCGTGGTCCTGGATAGACATTACCGGGTAGTACCAAACCTAATCAGACCAAAACATTTGTGGTAGATTGACTAAACAAGAATGGTTTGAAAAACAGAGTCTGGATCAGTATAGATCAAGGTCTGAGGATCTAAAATCTATGATCGTTTCAATATTTTGGGTTGAAATGGATGTGGCGATGGATGAACTCGTATATCTGATGAGGTGGTCCGATGTGGTCCATACAGAAGGAGTCAATAATAATAATAATAATTAATATTAGTGGTGATGAGCCGATAAGCAGATGATTTGTTATTATTATTATATTTTATAAAAATAATATTTTGAACATAAAATGTATGCAGTTAATTAGATTAATTGTATTTAATTTAATTAATTAATAAATATGGTTTCATGTTTTTAAAAGAAAATTATTTTTTTAAAATTGATAACGGAGAGCCAATGTGGGATGCACCAAGATATAAAAGGCTTGGAAATGTAAGTCCATGAGAATTCTCATTTATTCAAATTTTATTATAATTATGATAAAAATGATAAAAATGTTAAAAGAAACAAAATTGAGTTAAAAGGGGTGATAAGGGGTTGTGGGCCGCATGAAAATCAAAAGGGGAGAGGTTCATGCCTATATCTAAATTTTATTGAGGGGGGAAATTTATAATAATAATAATAAAATAATAATATTATTATTCTGGTTGTTAAAACATTAATCAAAATGTAACTCCTTCATATGATTTCCAATTGATGAACCATTAGAGAAAACGTCGTCTGAGAATTGTGATGGTCATTTTAAGACTGATGTTAGATACCTTTTTTAGACTCGTGTCTCGAGTCAATGAAACACCCAATAATAATTAAATTAATATTATTATGGGATATTTTATTTGATATATCTACCTCACACGGTGTCAAAATTGTAAACCATTTACGACACGGTGAGCGTGAAATTAAGGTAAATGTTTAATGAAAAATTTTAGGTATTTAAATCAAGATCGGGGTGTGGCCTCCATGAAGCCCAGTTTGGGTGTGTTGTGGTGAAATGTGACTTTTTCACCAGGTTTCTGATTTGGAAAAATAAATAGTTAATCCTATGAAATTTTCCCTGAGGTTTGAAATTGTTTGATCCTTAAATTTTATTTTGGGATTGATATGTGGGCCTCATGAATCATCGTTCATGTGTTATATGGTGATATGTGACTTCTCACTTGGTGTACATTTGGGGTATGTGAATAGACTATTTTGAGAATTTTCCCTCAAAGATCACAACAGTGTGATTTGTTTGAAAATATGATACCATTTGAAGAGGCATATTATGGGAATTATGTTTTAGCCTTTCAGGCCAATGATAATTCCTTCGTGTTCTTTAGGATTTTGCTAGACCAAAAAACGGGCAGTGCTAGACTTAATGAGACACACCGCATACTTCCATTAGAGTGTTTGAGGCACTTATTTTTCATTTTATGTACCAGTATAGGTTTATTGTGTTCTAATGGTCCTTTACTCGAGGGTACAGTGTGACATTACATCCACATTAGTGGATTGTATCCCCATTTAGAGGCCGAGTGTCAGATAGAGTTTTGGTGTCTCTCTGTGAGACTTGAGTGTGATCCCCTATCATCCCTAGTAGAGTTTTCGGAACTGGTCTAACCTCCCAGAGAATGGAATTGATCCTATATCTAGTGGACCACAATGGTAGGGTTTGTGGAATCATTGTCATGTGATACCCAACGTAGCGGGCTGATCCAGATTGAGTTTGTGGTGTCCCCTAATAGTTTTGGGTGTGACCCTCTATCTGTGTATCATAGTCCTCTCAGACCAGTGAATTATATTTAGGTGGGCCAAAAATGATATATACTTCTTTGTAGAGCATCTCTGATGATAGCATGACTCATGGAGTTGGATCTCTTGGAATGAGAGTTGCTTCGAACAAAATTCTGGGGCTAACAGTTGATTATGACCGCCTGTTGTTGTGGAGTCTCTCCTGAGTATATATGGGTATCTTTTCTTCTTGTATTTGTAAAAGTATTAAATCTTATGTTGAAATTAATATACCCAGTTCTTCATGTTTAGTTTTTTCAAGGTGTCCTACTGAGTATTGTTATTCTCACCCATGAACGAGATCTTCACATATGTGTCGTGTCTTGTGCAGATGGTGGCCATTTTGACTGTGTCCTTGGAGGACTGGGAGAGGGTAGAGAATATTTAGAGCTAGGAAGACTGAGGTGTTTACTGGGTATGTACCTTTAATGTAGTTCTTTCCATTAGGATGGACTTCTATAGTTTTAGTTCGACTTGTGTTAAAGACTCTTTGCGGCGAGGTTATATTTTTCCCCATTTATTTTTCCTTTACATCCTACTGTATTCTAGTTATGGGATCCTAGTTGTTTCCATTCATTGGATAGATAGTGAGATTTACATTTCATCATTTTTTTGTTTCTTGTATTTTTTCTCATGTGTACAGGTACTTTTGGCTAATGCCTTCCATTTTTGAGAAAAATCCTACTTGGTGCAAGTCAGCAGCCCCTAGGGTATTGGATGTGGGCTTCAGGTGGTCATGGAACGAGCCCCTATTGGATGGGTCATAAAAATATAATAAGAATGGAGGAATTAAGGAAATTATTTGGGTAGGTACTAAAAAAATGGTTTTGGAAGTGTGAAGAGGAGATGAGAAGGGGTGGCCTTTTATAAGCAAGGGAGAGGACACACATGAAAATTTTGAAAAGAATAAAGTGTACCCATGTTATTCACATCCAAAAAGGATAAAATGGATCATTATTGAACCTTATAGGTTATAATGTATACACATATCCATTTTATGGGTGTTGGATTAGTTTATAGGTCATTTTACACCATATCTATTTAGTTTAACCCCCTGGAAAACCCATTTTGACCTTACCCATGATAATTAATTTTTACTATTTTTACTATAAATTATGGTAAAAAATATAGTTTACTATATTATATATTATAAATTACTATTATTATAGATATATAATCCATTTTTCCATATTCCATTCTTATAAGCAGAAAATTTTAATTTAAAATTAATCTCGTAGAAGCGATGAGAAGTAGTTTTCCAAAGAGAAATTTTTCAAAAGTTTAAAAATTTTTTATATCAAAATCCAATATGATATTGACAAAAATGAAATAAATTTGATTAATAGATATATAATTTTACTAATTTTACTTTTAAACCCCATTTTAATATAATATTTATCTGGTAAATTCTTTGAATGAAAAGGCATATTTTCAATAAAACCCAGTATTTTTCACTATTCACTAAAAATTTTATCATTTCAGAATTTTTTTTAAAAAAAACTCCAATATAATTTTCAAATTTTGATTTAAATTTTTAATTTAATTTTTTCAAATAAAATTTATAAAAGTGGAAAAATTAATTTCTAAATAAGTGCGCAAAAATCGATAAAATTATTTTAGAAGAATATAGTTTTTAAGTGTAAAAATAGACTTATTATTATATAATACTTATAGAAAACAAAATATGAATGTTAAATATTTAATTAAATTTATAATATATGTATTTAATTTAAATCATTCACCACAATTTACTTGTTTAATTTATTGAGATAAAACATATTTTTGTCTACTAAAAATATACTTCTTTAAAAAACGACTCATTTATCTTAAAATGGTTTTTATTTTCATTTATAATTAATTAGTTACCAAATAATTAATTTTATATAAATGTTTAAACAATATATTTTCATAATTTAGTTAATAATATTCATACACCCCATTCAAATAGTTATATGATAATGATATTATAATAATATTTTTATAGTTAGTCTCATTTCTTTTATATTTGGTATTGTGTGTAACAAAAATGATCTTGACGTTTCTTATAACACAAGATAAAATATGAGTTGCATGTCAAAAAAATTATCAAAGAAATTAAATTTATTTTCAAAAAATATCTTAGAAAATCTCAGGGTGTCACATTCTACCCCCGCCACTTAAAAAATGATTTTCCCATGAAATTCATCACTTTGATATAAAATAATTTTGTTACTTCTACCTCACTACATCCTTAGGTTTCCATGTAGGTTCTTGAAAATAGTGTCCTTAAACAAAAATATTTGACCAGGTGAGTGTTATTATTTCATACACAGTTATCCATATGGTCCAAAATCTTTACCAATTATTCCTTATAAGAAAAATCATACCCTAGAAATATGACCTCTAAGTTTAGTACATGAGAAGGATCATGTGTTTATATCCCCAAGATAGATACATGGAACACATCCTATAATTGAGATAGGTTTAGTAGAAGTTCCAATTGATATGATACTATCCTGATGTAATCAATAATTTCAAAGGGACTAATATACTTAGGTCTTATCTTTCCTTTATAACATAAGAAAAATTTCATCATTTTATTTTTCTTCGATTAAATTAAACTTGATATATTACTCTAAGAAATGAATATGAATTTTTTGTCCCTAAAGAACTAATGGATCACAACATCCATAATAGAATAATAATTCATTTCTTTATAAATCTAGTTATCATCATAAAAAAAACTTTATCACGATTTTAAAATATACATAAATCTTCATAGAGTGATGTAATACATTAATCTCTAAAACCTCATCAAAATTTAAACATAATCCATTCCCTAAATGGTTAAACTTATGAAACTTCAAAATTTTAAAATTTATAAAGGTCACTAAATATCCCAAAATCAACTTAACATTAATCCATTAAAAATCATTAAGTAGTGCTTAATGGTCACATACCAAATATATGAATACCTTTTTCATATATATTATCTGGAAGCATGTTAATAACAATAATTACCATAATAACTCAATTAAAACAAACTTTATTCCTCATTCATTAAATAAAATCACAGATTATTGAATATATTACAAAAATAGAAAAATGATGTTAAACCGTTGATGATAACATATACCACTTCTTCAACAAATAATTAATCTTTTCTAGGGTCATAAATACTATCTAGTTTACTTTATCTATAAAAAGTATCTCTTTATCAATACCAAAAACCATTTTACCATCATTATAAAAATATTTGGGGTTATCTTCCCATAATCATTTCCAAAAAAATTCACTTTTCCAATAAATCACTTTTACAGGTTATCAGTACCATTCAATATATTATTGAAAATACTTATTTCAAAACATATATAGAAAAATCATTATATATATTCTCTAATTCACATAATTATTGAATTCCAATACAAAAACAAATAAATTATTCCATTTTATTCATAAATTATTTACTCGGATTCCTTAACTTATTTCTTAATACCTTATTTCTTTTATATGTCTTTTATAGTCTCTTCATCATAAAAAATAAAACCTTTACTTGTACATAATTTATAATCCTCTTTTTTATCATTCCCCCCTAGGAAATAAATTTGAATAATTCCCATACCTTCTTCATTTAAAACAATCATATGTTGACAATACCTTATAGAGTACAATATTTCTATCCATTGAATTTACTGAATTAGTCATTTTTATTGGAAATTACTTGCTCATTTCCATTCTTCTCAACACATAAAACATATAATTTTTCCTTTGAGGAATTACCTTGATTTATTATTACCACATTATTGACATATAAGAAACTAAATCTTCTTTCCTCTATGGTCCCCACTACCTGATATTTTAGCGAACTATTTTCCTCCCTTCATTGGTGAGTCTAAGAGTTGCTTAAGGTGAATGTTATTAATCATATATCATGATAAATTATTGATAATAATCACAATATCATTAACTCTAGTCATAATCTCATTTGGTTTCTTATAAAAACATTTTATACCACATTCATTGTTATCCCATTCCCTTCTGGTCCCTTCCATTAGCTAAAACAAAACATTATAGTGTGAGAAAAAATATTCATATTGTAAAACCATATAATCATGAAAATAAACTATATGATATCTAAATAATTAAAACATTTTAATTTATGAAACATTAAGCTTAACAGAGTTCATTAATGGTCATTATTAAAATTCTTCAAGATCATTCATAATGAGTTTTTGAGTTTCTAAAAAATATCCCTCCAAAGTGTCAAACCAGGTGTGCGGTAAGGCCCATTGTGTACCAGGTAATGCTCAAGTCAAGACCAACATTCTTTTTCAGAGTTATTACACTTAGGTACATCTGTTCCAAAACTACATAAACTTGTATTATTTATAAAATGATGTATTTTATGAAAAAACACACTCCTTATTATACCATAACTTCGAATGTTGTCTTATACTTAGAATTATATTAAGGGTTATTATTTTAGTATTATCATCCTTGTTTCCAAATTTTTAAATAAACTTTGATATGATACCAACTATAAAGACCTAAAATTATCATACATAAATATTAAATCTAGGTAGAAAAGTTTTCATTACATTACATAGTGATTCATGCTAGAATTGGTTAGGATTAGTGCAATTGGAAACTTATACACATAAAAAACTGGTCCATAAGTGAGCTACATCATCTCCCACTATGTTCTTTCTAAATATCACCCTTTTTATACATATAATACATAAAAATTTTCATTATATCATAGAGAAAGGAAACATAGGAACAAGTGATCTTAGATACTTAGTTATGTTAAATAATGGAGATATCAATATAACCTGAGAATATGAGTATGAGAACATGAGAATTTTTTTTGAAAACCATACCTTACATATCATAGATCATATACTTGATTCATGATATAAATCGTGTAATATAATAATACATTAATCTTAATGGATTCAATGAACATGATCCATAAGAACCTAAAATTTTCATAAGACACATATTTATGGAATACACATAATATTGTAACATTTTTAACTTTTATAAATATAAATAGGTTCCCTTATTTATTCAAGGACATGAAATTAGGACCTCGTATAAAATTATGAACATGCCACTAGGTCTACGCATAACCCTATAGACATGAAATCTAAGTCCACACATAACATGATTAAAATGTAGTTAGTTTCATGCATAATATTTTGGACATGTTATTACATTCACATATAACATTGTGAACATGTAATCATGTTCACACATAACATTTTAAACATGTTATATGGAAAATTATTTTCAAATATTGCTTGAAAAATTTCTTGACAAAAATAACCTTTTCACCTTAAAAAACTTTTTAAGTAAAATTTTTTAAAATATTTTGAAAATCCTTATCTTTGAAAATATCCTTTGAAACTTATATAGGAAGATTTAAAAAAATTTATTGGTCATGATGGTGGGAAATTTTTTTTATAAAGAATATAGTAAACACATATTCCTTTCATGTTTTCAGTAAAATCTAAATTGGACCTGCCTAGAAAATGACATGAAGATTCCATTTAAAGTGCTTTATAAAAAGTCAAACAAATATAAAAATTGTATTTAAAAAATAATTTGGAGAAATTAAATATACTTTTCTATTTTTTTTTTGAAAATGTGGATATAGAAGAAAAATTGTTTTTGATTGAAGAGAAAAATAAATATTACTTTTAATAAAAACATTGTTTTGGAATCATGAATATATAAAGAGAGCAAAATTAATAGAAAAATGTATACTCAAGAAATAACCAAAAGTGAAGAAAATTATGGAATTTATTTATAAATATTTCTTAATAGTTAATCATTAAAATAAAAAACATAAACCATCTTATTAAACAATGAGATTTCGTCATAAAATCCTTACCACTTTTATAATTTTGAATCACAAGCCCCGTGAATGAATCACATTAAATGAAAATTAAAATATCACTATAAATAAAAAATTATTGATATTACATGAAAAAAGGGTATTTATATACACCCCATAAAATAAGATAGGTTCTTAAAAGCATATATCTTTCAAAGAAGACAAATTGAGACAATAATCTCTTACTACTTTGGTATTCACATGATTCGTAATCACTATTAAATAATAACATCAAGTAAAACATCAAATATCATGTAAAGAAGCATATTCATGATATAACATGTCAAATGAGTAGTATATACCCCCCAAAAAATAAAAGATCTGTGAATATATAATAAGTATACCATAGGTAAAAGAGTGACTAGAAATCCCTTACCTTGAGTCTCAACTTCCATCATACATGCTTATTAACTCATGATAGATTCCACTCTAATTAACCCTTACTGATCATTTGAGCACAACCTTATTTTGTTTTCTTTCAAAGGAATCTGTGAAGTGTACTATAAAATGAATGAATGAATATTCTAGGGGTAATAATGATATTACAAGAAAAACTATGTTGTAATTTGTGATTTCAAATGTCATGCAATACTCAACTACTAAACTATTCGGTCCTTCAGAATTTGACCCTTTGTATCTTATGGGAATGTATTAAAGTTGGAACTAGCTATGAGATACTAGGTTTAGGGTCTCTGTAGTTGGTATCAAATTAATTTTACTGGAAACATTGAGAACTAGATTTACAAAAACATTTATTAGGGAACATAACCCTGTGATATAATTTTCAAGATAAGTAAAGAATAACATCCTAAAGTTTTGGTAAAGAAAGGGATTATATGGTTATTCCATGAAATACATCTCTATATGGATACTATAAGTGGAAATGGTTATAGAATATAGGTACCTAGGGTCAATAACACTAAAAAGTGTTCATTCATATAGACTTGATCGTCACCTAGTGGATGACAATGGGCCTTAGTATGCACCTCATTTGGCACTCTTGGGGGATATGCTTAGGATAATTATAATTTTTTTACAAATAGTTATGAAGGGTATGAATAGATAATGATAATGAATAACCTAGGTTAAAACTAAGGTTATTATATTTAAAATAAGGTGTCTCAAAGGAATAGGGAAATTCTTTATGTGTGGAAAGAAAGGGCATAATAAAAATAAAAGACAAGGAAAAATGAAGAGTATGATGGAAGGAAATAAATATTATCTTAGGGATCCATTTATAGTTCATTGTCCTAAATTTGGATAACCTTATAATTATATGAGTCAATTACCTCTTATAGAGGTAAACCATAGATCAAATAAATACCTATGTGGAAATAAAATAGATTATGTATTTATGTATTAGGGTTAAAGAATTAAATTATAAAGGTTTTTTTATACAAATGGAATTTAGGTATAAGAATAATGAAAAATATAATGATTGTGTTAAATTTTAGAAGCACATGTGTATTCAATAAATTTAGAGTTATGGATACTATCAGGAATTATGAGATTAATATTGATCATAAGTTTAATGTCTTAAACCCCCATTTTTAGGTTTTATGTGATGGTATTCTAATCAGATGAAGGATATTTTTAGAGAAATTTATGGTAATAAAACCCATTGGTTTAGTATATGTTTTAGTGATATAGTTATTTGAGGAATAATGACTTCAAATTTTATAGACATAAATTTAATGGTATTTATTACTTTTATGGTTAATATGACCATTAATGGAATTGTAATAATTTTAAAATATGATTATTAGTCTTTAGTGAATAAAATAAGTTCAATTAAAAAATAAAGTAAAAATTTTATTTAATGACTTATTTTATTTCAGTAATTTCCATCATATTTTTTTGGTCCCGTTATAGGAATTATAATAAAATAATTTAGAAAATGTAAAACCCGCATTCTGGGTGAAAACACAATGCATCCAGAAAGGCTGTGGGGATAGAACCCATGACTAGAGGACGATAGGTGTTTAGAACCTACCACTGACCTATGCGATGTCTTGGTTAATATTTTATTATTTTTAGTTAAGTGATTTTAAAAATAAATATTAATGATAAACAAGTGGAATTAATTTTTAGGTTTAGAGATTAATTTATTATATTTGATCACTTGTGATAACTATATTGGTTTTGGAGAATAGTTAGAGACCGAAGGAAAGACTTTTCTTTCTTTTATGGATCTTACGATCTGTTAGAAGTGAATTTTAGTGATTCCTGCATAAAAAATCATTTTTGGATATTCATTTCATAGAGTAAGGGATGAATTAGAAATTTATAAAAGGACAACCATGTGATAATTTTTTTTATTAAATATAAATGTATAATGTAAGTATATTTACTTATATTTTTAGGGAGTAAAATAATTCCTCAAATTTTGGAAAAGGATCCTGAAACAGAAAATTTATCCAAGTACATTCATATTTAATGAATCATATGGCCTGTTTAATCATATAATATTTTTGGTTTTATGGTACTAAACTTTCCATTTATCATCCAATTTCTTATGATCAATGACCTCAATCACTATCTATAATTATTTATTCTTTTCTACCAAGTCCATATCATTAATTTTCACTTGTGTTATCCTAATTAGAAAACTATTTATGTGTTATTCCATATGACATACTTTTAAGATGATGTTTAATTAAAACTTTTTACGATGCGGGTTTTAACCAAATAGTTTTAAAACACCAAAACCTTGATTACTGCTATCATGTTTAAATTCCAAGGATGCAATTTATTTATGGTGGGGAGAATTTAACACCCTGATATTTAAATATATGAATATCATATTCGATAGCATGTATGACACACAAAACTAATCTTAGAAGGGAATATAATATAATAATAATTTAATCTATATTAATATTTAAATATATAAAATCTATTAAATAGATTTCATTACATGTAACACTTATTTTAGCTTGCATTTCACGCAAAAATGAGATTAGATTATCTTACATGAAATACCAAGTTTCAGAGAAATGTGAAATATTATTAATATATTATTATTTAATATAATAGTTATTACTTAGATATTGGAATGTCGAGTATGAATAGTAGTAAATAAAATATTATTATTATGGTTATATATTTATTTTAAATAAAATAATAATAATTTGAAAGAAAATAAACGTTTTCTCAAAAATTATATTTTTCTAAAAAGCGATTTAGTCACGCTTCACACACATAACATAATATTAATTTTTAAAAATATTCAAAAATTTATTTTAAAGGATAAAATTAATTTTTTAAATCACATGATCAAAATTATCTCAGGGTTAATTTTTTTTGAAAGGTTTTAAATTTTGATAAATAGTGAAAATAGACAATTTTAATTGAAAACCACCTTTTAATTTAAATAATTTTTAATTTTAAATTATATTTTTAATTTTATTGAAAGTAACACTAGTCCAATTTTATATCAATTAATCCACTTTAGGACATTGGAATAATTTTTATATTGAATTTTTATATAAAAAATTTACAATCTTTTGAACATTTTTTCTTAAAAAACCCCTATTCTCATTGTGCCTATGACATTAATTTCAAATTAAAATTTTCCAACTCAGTGAATTGGATTTTTAAAATGGATTTTGTATTTAGAATCATTTTTATTATTAATATTTAATAAGCTTAAATTAATTTTTTACCAAATTGAATAGTGAAAACCAGTAGAAATTAATTACTGCGATTATGGTAAAATGGATTTAGTAGGGGTTGAATAAATAAGATATGGGTTAAAAATGGCCTACCAAATTATCCAAAACCCATTCGATAACCATATTTCGACCCTTATCCCTTAAATTTTTAATAATTTCCCATTTTTAAAGAATATATCATGATTAAAATGTGGGTATAATTGAATCTATTCAAAAAAATTATAAGTGTGCCACTTATCTCACATATAAAAGGACACCCCTCCCCTCTCTTATTCAAACATTAAACCCTATTTTTTTAAAATACCACCAAAAATAAATTCAAAAATTATCTAATATCATTATAGAATTATTATTTTGGTGATAAATCTAACCTATAATGGATTTAGTGCAAACATAATGAGGAAACTCGAAGAAGAGGTAATGTTATTCAATGAGATTATTTATTTTATTTCTTTCTCCACCTCTATAAATTGTTATTAAAGCATGATAATAAAATATATTCAGTATATTACTTATAATAATATGTTTTAATAATAATTCATGACCTACAACATTCTCCCCTCCTATCAAATTGATTACAAAATCACCATTCATGTGTATGGAGGAATACTGCCTTGCAAACTGATGCCATTCATTCTTCTATAAAAACCATTCACAATTAGATATAACGATTGGTATAAAGTATATATATATATATATATGATATTTATAAGAATATTATACCTATGTAGTAATTATTTTATATATATATATACATATTACCTTCAATTCCATTGGGGATATGATAACGTCTCCCATGTGTATTGTGTACAACTACCTCAAGAAGTGATGTGATTCGTATTTCACTAAAACTTTACATAGAATGTAACAAGGTAAAAGTTAATGATTATATGTGATATAAAGGAAATAATTATTATTATAATGACATATACATCATTATATAAATATAGTATATATCATTTTCTTTCTTACCTTATCACTCACTTAAAAATGATAACATCGTTCATGTACGTGTGGACTACCACCTTCACGAACCGAAGTTGCTATCTTTTCATCACTACACCACACAGATGATATATATAATTATATAATATATATATAAATATATCATATTATGATCAATATTTATAGATAATATGTTACTTAACTTCTTTCCATAATGACTGTTGAAAAATAGAAACATTACTCATGCGTACATTCGACCTACAGTCTCTATGATCACAACATACTTCATTTTTCATAACCATATTTCATGATTTGTTTTAAAATTATAATTAATGTATAAATATTATGGTTATTTCATTATTATTATTCTTTAGATGATTTAAATATATAATAATCCTGAGAACTGGATCTCTCATGATGAAAGAAGAGTGAGAAACAAGGCAACTAACATCCAAAACAATGAATATAATGAAATAATATTAATGGAAGGTTGATAATATGTCATAAAAGGATAATATATGATATTATAATTATTAATATGGTTACAAAATAATTTAATAAATTTTTTAAAACAAATATACATGTGGTTAAATCTTGTTCAACTAAAGGGAAGCGTGAGGTAAGGGATTTCGTTTTGATTTATATATTATTGAGACATATTTGATATTATGTTTCAATTTACTTTTATATGGTGAATATAATACCCCTTTTACATGTAATATCAGGATTAATTAATAATTAATCGTTTTTTTGTTTTCAAACGGAATTACTACATCCAAGGGGATTTGACTTGAAAATTACTAAGTGGTAATGAAATTCATAACTCAATTTATTTTCATTGGATTATATTATTTCTTTGTTATAATTGATTTTATAATAATATATATATAATGACTTTTTATTATCTTATATTTTATTTATTATAGTTTTATATGGATTTATATTTGATAAACACAATCAATTCATTTATTAAAAATCAATTCAATGTTAGGATAATTTTAAGGGTTTATTTCACCATATAATTTTCATCTATATAGTTTATTCTTGAATTTTAGTTAAAGTAAATTTATTTATAATTTTCTAATAATCACATATAATATTCTCCTCCTCTGTTTAGTCATGATATTTTAATGTAATGGTACAATTTTAACACTATTTTACACTTAATGTAATTAAGAAGATGTTTTTATAAAAATATTAATTCATCTATCTCTTTGGTCAGAAATTTATTTTCATCAAAAACCATGTACTATTTTTTAATTTTTTTAAAATTTTATATATTATTTATTGAAAATTATCAACCAAGAAAAATGTATAACTGAGAGGGGGAGGGTGTGAATCAGTGATTGTTTTTTTCTTTTATGTTAAATTTGATTTGTAACATCCTTCACTTATTGTTAAATAATTATCACACTAATGAAAATAAAACATTCAAACATCCACAAGAACAAATGTATTTACAAGTTTAACCAATCAATAAGAGTAGCTAGTCTTTGGAATGGTTTTGAAATAATCCAATATCACAAAATCTACTAGAAAAAATACTTTTGTTGGGATACAACAAGAAGTATATATGCTTTCACTTGTGTTGCATTATGATCAATACAATAATGCATATAATTATTCTAGCACAAATGATGTAAAAAAACATTTTAACAAGTTAATAAACCTTTACCAATTTTTTAAATACATATTACTATTATTTTTTATGAACATCCACTTCTATAATTATTTGAAACACAATTATACACTTTCTTACCCATCATAATGTATAAAAAACTGTAGTACCCCTAGTTTCTGGTATGTAACCCTTTCTTGATTCTTTTCATGGTTTTAAAGTTAAGGGCGTTGAATGGGAGAGTCGGGAGAACTTGGAAAGATGTTTTGAGGCAAAGGGGAAGTCGCACGGTCAGCGTATTTGTCTAACCGTGCGGCCAAACCGTGCGCAGTAGGTCTTGAAGGCAATGGCTTCTGCATGTTCAGTGCACGGTTTGTCTAACCGTGCAGCCAAACCATGCAAGAAGGCTGGCCGAGGTACTAAATAACGCACGATTATCACACAGTTTGTCAAACCGTGCAGACTAACTGTGTTGTCACTTAAAGTTAGATCCCAAAATTATGGATCTAACTCGTTTTGCCTCTAATTGCCTTGTTTAAACCTCCTAAGAAGACCTAACTCGGGATTACTCTCCCTTGAAGGTTGAAAGACTTCTCCCAAGCGTTCCAAAGGCAATCCTAAGGCTTCCCTTGGTTAATCGAAGCCAGATTCTTATGGTATGTGATCTTTTTTGATCGGTTTCATAGTTCTACTTAGATCTACTTCTTCTCTTCTCTCATTTTCTTAGATCTACAACCGTTATGGGTATATCTAAGGGTATGGATGCCAAATATGACAAGTTTGGTCTTGGTTGTGTTAGGAGAAGAGATCTAAGGAGAGTTTTTGGAGTTTTGACCCAGTGTTTTTAGCATTCTTCGTCAGTGGCTTGGTTTCGCCCAATTTGTTGAGTTTGATGGCTTCAATCTTGATTTCTATTTCTTAGAACTTGAAGACTTAGTTTCAATTTGTTTTCAATGATTCAAATGGTTTTTTATCTACTGTGAAAGAATGGTTGAAACCCCTTTTTAGTAACGGTTGATGAAAACCATGTGTTTTTGGAAAGTGGTTGTTGAATGAAATTTAAAATGGTGATTTTAAATTGGATATGGTTTTACTGATTGAATGAAATGATTTTCAATAAAAGGGTGATGCTTTCTTGAAAGGTTTTGAACACACTTGGTTTTGGGCATCGATTTCATGGGTTGTGGTGTGTGTTAATATGCATTGGGATGGATACGGGTGAGAATTACCCCCATCAAAAGGTTGGGATGGATAAGGGTGTGAAGTCCCCCCATCAATTGGTTGGGGTTGGATAAGGTTGTGAAGTACCCCCGTCAAGGTAGTTCACTAAGTGATGATTTAGTGGAAGGATAACTCACCACTCGCGAGTATAGGGAGATCCAGGTTGCATGCATGGTTGGTTGTGAGGATTTGTGGAATGGGATGAATGTGCCAAAATGGAAATGTGAATTTAATTAGAAATATTGCTTGGTTTCTTTTCTTGAGAAAGATAATTTTGTTGGAAAAATGTATTGGACATGGAACTTGTTATATTGTGAACTGTTTTTGGAATTTTTTTATATAATTTTTTTTATATAAATGTGCTAACATGTTTTATCCTAGAGTAATGGGTTGGGAAGTCATCGGGGAAAACCTACAGAGTTTCATTACACACCCCCTGCTTTGGCACATTGGTGATTTTGCAGAGGTCATACACTAGGATGTTGGAAAAGGTAAAGTGTCACATGTTTAGAGCGCTGCTTTGTGGTACTTGGGCTGGTTCGTGATGTTGGAGCTTGGAGCTTGTGGAGCATGGAGTTGGGTTGTTGTCTTGTACTCTTTGAGTTGTCTTTCCTCTGTTTACTCTAATGTTTGGTGTTGGTTTTCACTGTGGTACATTTGGTAGGTTTTTGATAAAATTGATGGTTTAGTTTTTTTGGTTTTAAATCATGCATCATATAGTGGTTTCTTGGAGGTGTTTGTCTAGTTGCTCTGTTTGTGGGTTGTTTTCTATTAGAGGGTAAATCACCCCCCAAGTATTTTGAAACAATTAGGTATTTATTTTCAGCCTTTGGCACCTTGGGGATGTCTCTTAAGGCCTAGTAATGACTCGTTGAACTCTCAAGCCAATGAGAATTGGCGGGTAATTATAAATGGTATCATCTTGTTCGGTCCTTTCCTAACAAGTGGGCATCGATGTTCTTGGTCCTGGAGTTGAAATTCCTTCTTTCCTATTCCTTGGGTGATCATCTTAGACCATAGTAGGATTGTTGCAACTAGAAATGTATAGCATAAAAGGACATAGCTAACCCATTTATGATGAACTTCAAGTTACCAGGGTGTTCGGTACATAAGTGTTTTGGATACTCTTCTAGAATGTTGCAAATCTCATTATCATGGGTTTAGCCAATGAGATGAGCATGAAATGCATTAGAGGATTGACTTCCCAGTTGTATGGAATATCTTATTGCGAAGAATGATTTATGATTTTGGGAAAGGTGCAATTTTTTGAAAAATGCAGAAATTGATTTTCAAATGAAAGATTTTGAAAAGGGGATATTTGGTATATTTTGAAAATGGGTGGATTTTCAAAATGTATGTGGGATGATTTCAAAAATTCTTGAACATGTGGACAATAATGATGAATGGAAAACAATGATGTGATATTTGATGTGATGGAAATTGAAATGCTAAGCCTTTAGTTGCTAGGAAGTGAGACTAATGACGTACGTTGTTTTTATAGAAAATGGCACCCATTTGGTGTCGTAGAAACTAACCCGAAGAATCTGTGGAGAATGTGGTTGCACCTGAACCATGTGTGAACCAAGAGATGGTTCAGAGTATCGTTCAAGCATTCCAGGCTGTGGACACAGAGAATCGGAGGGATGAGTCAATTCATATAGACCATTCCGTCCAATTCTAGAAGTAGAATCCACCCATCTTTTGGGGTGATCTTGAACCAGAAAGGGTGGAGGTGTGGATGATTAGGAAGAATCGTATCTTCGATTTCATTGGCACACCAGCAAAAATGAATGTAATGTTTGCGATGTACATGCTAGAAGATCTTGCATGACAGTGGTGGGAGCTAGTGGTGGAGGCAATGGTGGATCAAGGCCTAGGCTAAGAGGAATTTTAGGAGTTGTTAAATAAACAATATTATCCTCACACGTTCATGATCCAGAGGACAACATGATTTTTCATCCTGAAGCAGGATAATCTCTCTATCATGGATTATGCAGCTAAATTCATGAATTTAGTCCAATTTGCACCAGATGTTGGTGTAAGTGCGTCGCTGAAGGCACGCATCTTTGAATCAGGGTTGCGACAGGAGATTCGCTCGATGATAGATGTGCTCTGTATTAAGGATTATACAGAGAGGGTGAACAGATAAATGGTTGCTGAACGTGATATCTCAGGATCGATAGAAGGAGGCATGATGATACCCACGAGAACTGGTGGGAACTACAATGCAGGGAACAAGAGGAAGAGGAACACCTACTTCCATGGTGGGAGTGAGAATCAGAACTAGATAGCGGGATCAGTCAACCTTCTTCCATGACCCCAGAGTAAAGCATGGTGATTTCAATGTGGTTCGACTGATCACATGAAATGAGAATGTACATCACCACCGAGAGCATGCCCCAATTACAAGCAGATGGAGAATATTTAGAGATATTGTTGGAGTTCTCCATGGACAGGTGTTCGTGACACTTCTCAAGTGTTGCATGCATCTTATGCTTTGACAGAGCAAGGACAGAAAAATCAGTCTCGCCAACAGAACAGATCTAGTTACGGTGATTCCAAGAATACCATGACCCCTCAACCAGGGAAATCTCATAAAGGCAACAAGGAAAGTAGCACAACGATAAAGAAATTGTACGGATCTGAGTAGATGATGATCGATGATTAGGTTGGACCATCTATGGTGATAGGTATGATTATTTTTAATTCTACCCTCAAGGAAGTGTTGTTTGATACTGGTGCATCACACTCCTTCATTTCATCTCGTGCTGTTGACTTTCTATGTTTAAAATTGGAAATGATTCCATCTGTGTTGAAACTACAAAATCCTCTTGGTGAAAGAGAATGTCAAGCCTCAGTGTGTCGATCATGTTCTATAACTGTTGATGTAGCTAAGCTAGAATGGGACTTTTCCATGTTGGATATGGATTTCTATGATGTAATACTAGTTATGGATTGGTTGGAAAGGTTTAAGGCTCACATCAACTGTTATAGGAGAACAGTTAGTTTCACGACTGAGAATGGCATCGACCATCTCTTTAGAGGAGAAAGGATAGTAAGGAAATGTGCAAAGATCTTGTTGGAACCAATGGGGGGAATGATTTCTTAGCAATTATCAGCATTGACATTGGCATCATTAGAAGAGATCGCCGAAAATAGTTTTCCAGTTGTGGTGGAGCAATTTCCTGATGTTTTTCTTGAAAAATTCTCAGAGTTACGACCTGTAAGAGAAGTAGAGTTTACTATTCATCTACTTCCAGGGATCAGTCTTATCTCACTTCCATTTTATCGGATGGAACCAACAAAGTTATGGGAATTGAAGGTGCAGTTAGAGGAGCTGGAAAGAAAAGGTTTTATTTGGCCAAGCATGCCTCCGTGGGAAGCACTAGTTTTGTTTGTAAAGAAAGCAGATGGAACATTGAGGCTATGTATGAATTATCGTAAACTTAACCATGTTACGATAAAGAATAGATATCCACTTCCACGCATTGATGAACTTTTTGATCAATTTAGGGGAGCTCAGTGGTTCTCTAAAATTGACATGCGGTCAGGATATCACATGTTGCGAGTGTGAAAGGAGTATATGCCAAAGACAGTATTCAAAAGTAGATATGGACACTACGAATATAAAGTAATGCCTTTTGGTCTTAAGAATGCACCAATAGTCTTTATGGATTTTATGAATCAGATATTTCATCCATATCTGAATTCTTTTGTTCTGGTGTTTGTAGATGACATATTGGTGTATTCAAGAACAAGGGCTGAGCATGAGCAACACATGGCGACAGTGTTGGAAATTTTGAGGGACCATCAGCTATATGCCAAATTATCAAAGTTCGATATTTGGATACAAGAAGTACGTTTTCTGGGCCATGTCGTTTCTGAGAAAGGTGTTTCAGTGGTTCCAGAAAAGAAAGAAGCTGTTCTTTCTTGTCAACCACCGAAGAATGTCTTTGAAATACGATGTTTTCTTGGTCTAGCTGGTTATTAACAATTCTTTTTTCATGACTTCTCATGACTAGCTTCGCCCATAACAGCTTTGAAAAAGAAAAACAGTGCATTTAAATGGACAGAAGAATGTCCAAGATCTTTTCAAGTGTTGAATTTTCTCCTTACATCAGCGCCCATCTTGATTTTGTAGGAATCAGGACAGGGGTATGTGGTGTATTGTGACGCTTTGGGAACAGGGTTCGGTTGTGTTCTCGTGAAAGGATAACATGTTGTTGCTTATTTTTCAAGGCAGTTGAGGGTGCATGAGAAGAAATATCCAACAAACGATTTGGAGTTAGCTGTAGTTGTCCATGCCTTGAAGACTTGGCATCATTATCTCTTTGGTGAGAAGATCACTGTGTTTACAGATCACAAAAGCCTAAAACACATTTTCTCACAAAGAGATTCGAATCTGAGGTAGAGGAGATGGATGTAATACCTTCAAATGTTCAACTTTGACTTGATGTATACACCGGGTGAGGGAAATTCGGTGGCCGGTGTATTAAGTAGAGAGTCATATGCTAAGTTGGTGAAAGAAGCTTCAGATGAATGGCAGTTGATATCGGTCTTAGCCGACATGCATGTGGAATGTGAAAACCGAGGTGATTTTGTGGTTTTCTTTTCAGCTATGCCTGTTCTTGAACTGGTAAAAGTGGTCAAAGAGGCACAGACATCTGATACGGAATGTCTGATAATGAGTTCAAAACTCAAAGGTGGGGAGACCATTGATGGCTGGAAACTAGAAGCGGGTTCAGTTTTGTGTTTTAGATATCGAATGGTTGTATAGATAGTTTGTTAGGAAGAACTCCTTAATGCTTACCACCATTCAATATGGGATGTACATCCAGGTACACAGAAGATGTATAAGGCGTTAAAGGCGCAGTTTTGGTAGGGCGACATGAAAATGAATGTGGCCGAATTCGTCTCACGAAGCCTAACATGTCAGTAGGTTAAAGCAAAGCATCAGAGACCAGCTGGTATGTTACAGTCTTTACCTATCCCAGTGTGGAAATGGGAGAAGATAGAAATGGATTTTGTTATAGTCTTTCCAAGAATGGTCCAGAAACACGATGCCATTTGGGTGATAGTGGATCGTCTAACAAAGTCAGCCCATTTCATCCCAATTCGTGAAACCCATATGGTGGAAGATCTGTCAAAAATCTATATTCGGGAAGTGGTAAAGAGACATGGTGTACTAGTGTATATTGTCTCAGATATAGATCAGAGTTTCACATCTCGTTTCTGGAAATCCTTACAACAAGCCCTTAGGACTCAGTAGAATATGAGTACGGCGTATCATCCTCAGATGGATGGGCAATCTGAGTGGACGATACAGACGTTGGAAGACATGTTTCAGGCTTCTGTAATGGATTTTTGTGGCTCATGGGAGGATCATATACCCTTAGTGGAGTTCTCATACAATAACTGTTATCAGGCCTTGATACACACGGGTCCGTTTGAAGCATTTTATGGGTGTCCTTTTCGTTCTCCACTTGTTTGGGTGGAAACATGTGAGACTTCAATAGTTGGGCCGTTCCTTGTCCAAGATACAACGGAGAAGATCCATTTGATTAGAAATAGGATAAAGATGGATCAGAGTCGTCAGAAATCTTATGTGGATCACCACCGAAGACTATTGTCGTTTGCGGTGAGTGATCATGTCTTTCTGAGAATCTCCCCAAGGCTTGGAAAACGTCGTTTTGGTAAGTAGGGAAAATTATCTCTTAAATATATAGGCCCTTTTGAGATACTAGAATGGGTTGGCGAGGTGGCGTATCAGTTTCCATTACCACCACGGTTCAATGCAGTGCAGAATGTGTTCCTTGTATCTCAGTTAAAGAAGTATCAACCCGATCCTGACCATGTGATCAAATTGGATCACGTTGACCTAGATCCGGATGCTTCATTGATACATATCTCGGTACGGATAGTGGATATTCAAGATAATGTCATGCGTGGAAAAATCATTTTTCTATTGTGGTTTTTATGGTAGCGTGGTCAGATTCAAGAAGAGACTTGAGAACACGAGAAAAAAATGAAAGAGCAGTGGCCAGAACTCTTTCAGGAAAGAGATGGTTTTCTACTTTCCGGGGATGGAAAGGCCAATGGTGGGGAGAATTTAGTACCCCTGGTTTCTGGTATGTAACCATTTCTTGATGCTTTTCATGGTTTAGAAGTTAAGGGTGTTGAATGGGAGAGTCGGGAGAACATTGAATGATGTTTTGAGGCAAAGGGGAAGTCGCATGGTTAGTGCACAGTTTGTCTAACCGTGCAGCCAAACCGTGCGCAGTAGGTCTTGGAGGCAGTGGCATCCGCAGGGTCAGCGCACAGTTTGTCTAGCCTTGCGGCCAAACCATGTGAGAAGGGTGGCCGAGGCAGTAGCCAACGCTCAGTTAGTGCACATTTTGTCAAACCATGCGGACTAACCGTGCGATCACTTAAAGTTAGATCCTAAAATTGTGGATCTAACTCGTTTTGCCTCTAATATCCTTGTTTAAACATTATAAGCGGCCCTAACTCTGGATTAATCTCCCTTCAAGGTTGGAAGACTTCTCCCAAGCATTCTAGAGGCGATCCGAAGGCTTCCCTTGGTGAATCAAAGCCGAATTCTTAAGGTATTTGGTCGTTCTCGATCAGTTTCTTAGATCTACATAGATCTACTTCTCCTCATATCTCTTTTTCTTAGATCTAAACCCTTATGGGTAGATCTAAGGGTGTGGATTCCAAATATGAAAATTTTGGTCTTGGTTGTGTTAGGAGAAGAGATCTAAGGATAGTTTTTGGAGTTTTGACCCGGTGTTCTTGAGCGTTCTTCGTCTGTGGATTGGTTTCGCCCAATTTGTTGAGGTTGGTGGCTTCACTCTCGATTCCTATTTCTTAGAACTTGAAGGATTAGGTTCAATTTTTTTTCCTTGATTGAAATGGTATGTTTATATTCTTTGAAAGAATTGTTGAAACCCCTTTTTAGTAATGGGTGATTAAAATTGTGTGTTTTTGGAAAGTGGTGGTTGAAGTAAATTTAAAATGGTGATTTTAAATTGGCTATATTTTTGCTGCTTGAATGAAATGGTTTTAAATAAAAGGGTGATGCTTTATTGAAAGGTTTTGAACACACATGGTTTTGGGCATGGATTTCATGGGTTGTGGTGTGTGTTCATATACATTGGGATGGATAAGGGCGAGAAGTACCCCCATCAAAAGGTTGGGATGGATAAGGGTGTGAAGTACCCCCGTAAATAGGTTGGGAAGGATATGGTTATGAAGTACCACCATCATGGTAGTTCACTAAGTGACGACTTAGTGGAAGGGTAACTCTCCACTCGCGAGTATAGGGAGATCGAGGTTGCATGTATGGTTGGTTGTGTGGATTGTGTAATGGGATGGATGATCCAAAATGGAAATGTGAATTTGATTAGAAATATTGCTGGGTTGCTTTTCTTGAAAAAGATAGTTTTTTTTTGGAAAAATGTCTTGACATGGAACTTGTAATATTGTGAACTATTTTTGGAATTGTTTTATATAAATTGTTTTACATAAATGTGCTAACATGTTTTATCCTAGAGTCATGGGTTGGGAAGTCATCGGAGAAATCCTAATGAGTTTCATTACTCACCATCTGCTTTGTCACATTGGTGCTTTTGTAGATGTCATATACCAAGACGTTGGGAAAGGTAAAGTGTCACATGTTTAGAGCGCTGATTCATGGTACTTGGGGCTGGTTTGTGATATTGGTGCTTGGAGCTTGTGGAGCATAGAGTTGGGCTGTTGTCTTATAGCCTTTGAGTTGTATTTCTGCTGTTTACAATGATGTTTGGTGTTAGTTTTCATTGTGGTTCTTTTGGTTCGTTTTTGATAAAATTGATGGTTGAGTTGTTTTGGTTTTAAATCATGCATCATATAGTGTTTTCTTGGAGATGTTTTTCTATTTACTCTGTTAGTGGGTTGTTTTATGTTAGAGGGTAAATCATCCGTTATGTATTTTTAAACCCTTTGGCATTTATTGCCAGCCTTTGGCACCTTGGGGATGTCGCTTAAGGCCTAGTAATGACTCATTGAACTCTCAAGCCAATGAGAAATGGTGGGTTATTACAAAAACTTTTCTAGCCATCGTAAAAAAACCTATCCTAATAGCTCAGTATGATTCCCCAATTTGATTCTTATGTCTGGAAAAAAGATAAGGAAAAATACTTCATAAACAATTCTGAACCACTTTTTCTTTTTCCTGAAACATCAGTATGATTTCTTGGTTCATTATGGTAACCTCTTTAGTCTTCTTATTATATCCATAAAATTTCGTTTGGAGAACTTTTTCTAGAAACTTCCTTAACCATAAAATTTTATCACATAGTATCACCTCATGTGAATACTATTTCTTTATAAGAAATTATATTTTATATCCTTCTATTTATTAGTGTGCTAGAAATGTAATGGGTTGGAAGAAACTTTCACTTTTCTGCTCAACCAAATTTCTAGAAACCTGATTTTTTATTGCATTTTAACTTCATATTTGACTATTTAATAACTTCTTAACTCTTCTTGATTATTCTCAAAACTTCTTGAATCTTCACACAACTTTAAACTACATCGAACTTCCCAAAAATTATTTAGTATGATATCAATGTTTATTCTGATAATATTTATCATTATGATGAAACATATGATGATTCTTATTTACTTGACCCACTTGAAAATACAATATAACTAGAGACTTCTCATTCTGATGCTCCGTATAAAACGACATTTTAATACATTTTTCTAAAAACATTATTTCAACTTCTAATGATTCCATTAACCCCTTGATAACTCTTCCCAGAACCATTAAAACGTTTTAAAATTTTCTTAATTTGTCCAAAAAAACCACAGACTGATGATTCTACATCTAATGAAGTCTATATTTTAGTGACTTATTGATGTCAACATGAATCTGATGAATTTTTCTATTCTTCCTTCTGATGTATTAGTGACAATTCCTATCCAAAGAGTCTTGAACCACTTGAGAAAAAAATCAACCTAAAAATTCATTATGATGAACATGGTTTACTAACTTTTCTATCATCACCCAGTTGACCAGTCTGTATTTCAGTTAGTATTGTAGTTCCCAACAACTCTATTCTACCTTTGAATGTACTCAATATCTGATTTTATTTTTATATAAATATTTTTGTTTGATAGGCCAATTCCATAATTCTTATGATGGATCATTATCACATCTTTTCCAATAGACTAGTTTCATAAGTGAATAGTTTCATTGAGAATTTATGTAGTTGATCATTGATCCATTATAATGGTTTATTAAATGAATCATATAGTATGAGTAACTGGTTAGTCCATTGGATCAGTCAATCAGTACTTCAATAAAAATATGACAACAACAACTTTAAAACCTCTAAGGATTTCGAAAAAACTGTTCCTGGTAATTCTTACACTACTGAACTATAACCAGTAAAGCTATAAAATTGAAACCATTATTCTTTCATAATCTCATTCTTATATTATGAATTTTTCATTATGTTTTGAACATTCATATTGACAAATAATTATAATACTTACAATAAAAAACACATCTTCTACCATTTATTTCAAAAAGCATGGATCATAAGTTTTTTTCCAAACATATGATATTGAAAATTTACTATTCATAAAATCATCATTAAATTTAATGATGAAAATATCAAAAGGAATCAATACTTTATAACAACTTCTTACTCTAATCAAATATTAATTTCCAAAGATAATGTGAGTTTGAAAAACACTTTACCAAGAGAACATATTCAAAAATAAAAATAGATACAGATATCCTTTTATGTAATGAACTTTTATTGATATTTTGAGTACTATACACTCTCTATCTGATTATAAAAACTTACAATGTAAAGTTATTTTTTTCAATGAAAAAAAAACAACACAAACTTATTGTAGCATCCAAAAACCAACTTCGGCCAATTTGGTTCCAAAAATGACTCCATTTGGATTTTTTTTGTTAACCAAGATGCATAAATAATTGAACATTATATCCTTAAGCTATAGATCACTAATAAAAAAAATTATTCCTATGTGAGATAACTAATTATAGGAAACAGGATTCATTGACAGCAAAATCGTGCTATCTGAAAATTAGTTACGAAACATCATCATGAAACATAAAAACCTTTCAAACTTTAACTGTACATCAAAACATATTCCTATTTCCTATAAAATGTTTCCTAAAACCACTTAAAAAACTATTAGAATAGTTCATATACTTACATGACAAGTTCATATATTACTCACAACCCCCCCTTTAAATACATGCTTCCTTAAAACGTTTAGCAAATATCAATGGATAGATTTATTAAATGTCATTTTATCCCTTATTGACAACACTATCTTAAGAAAATATGAGAGAGAGGATAAAAAACATACCTAAAACTTGTAGAGAAGGAGTTTTGATGCCAATGTTTAAACTCAATTTAAAAAATGACTCCTTTTGTAAAGGTCTTGAAAAAATTTCACTAACTTGTTTCGATATTGGAACATAGTTCATCTTGAATTCATTATTCTCCACACTCAATTTTATGAAATGATACTCTATATCACTATATTTTGAATGAGAATATTGAACTATATTTATTTTATGTTTAATATAACCTTATTATCACAACCCAATATTATATGTTACTTCACTTCAACATGTAAGTATTCAACTAAGACTTCATCAACATAAGTTGTGTTACGTCTTGAGTGGTAGCAATATAATCAGATACATACATGCTAAGAGTTTCAAAATTTTGTTTCTTAGTATTCCAACCTACATAGATTTCCCCCATAAATAATAATCCACCAAATGTGGATCTTCTATCATCAACACTTCCTGCCCAATATACATATATGTAACCAAAGAAATAAATTTCTCTTGAGTTGTCATACCTGAATTAAAAATATGTTATGCCTTTAATATATCTGAGAATACTTTTATAATAAAATAGATGTTATTCTTATAGATCACTTTAAAATCTAGACCATAAGGTAATAACATAAAAAATGTTTTGTATTAAGGTATCCAGACACAAAAAATTTACAATAATCTTATGAAACTCTTTAATGTTAACTTCCTTACATTATCCATATTTTTTCAACTTGGTCCCCACAAAAATTGGTGTGGAAATAGGTTATGAATTTTCTATTATAATCTTCTTAAGAAGTTATTTAATATAATTTTCTTGAGAAGTTAATATGTGTTTCCTATTTTTTGATATTTTTATCTTATGAAAGTATTTCATTTCACTGTGAATGGAAATTTCAAACAACTTCTTCATATCATCAGAAGACCTTTCACAAGTTTTGTCAACATTCCCAACCATGATAATATCATCCACATATATAATAAAAATGATGGAAATATGTGGAATTTATTTTATGTAAATGTTATTATCAACCCTTCATTTACATAAATTCAACATCATTAAGTAGGTATCTAATTTGGAGTACCACACCCTAGGAGCATGCTTTAGCTCACACAGGTCTTTCTTCGAATTTAACAGATAAATTTCATCATTATGAAATAAAAACCCACATGTTTATTCAACATAAACTTCTTTATCATGATATAAATTAAAAAATGTTGACATCACATCCATATGAAAATTTTATAACTTCACTGTAAAACCATTACAAGAATGATTTTGATTGCTTTTATCCTTTCTAATGGAGAAAAAGTTTTATCAAAATCAATACCTTCAATCTTTGAGTAATGTCTGAAAACCAATATTTCTTTATTCCTTATCACTACATCATATGAATTCAACTTATTCAAGAACAACCACTTTATACCAATTACATTTTTATCATTTGGTTTAGGTACAAGTTCCCAAGTATCATTATTCTCAATATGAACCAACTCTTTACTCATTGCTTGAGTCCACCCCACATTCTAAAAATCATCATTCACATATTTTAGTTCAAAATATTTATACAAATACATATTTTTAAAAAAATTTAATTTTATTATTGTTTGAACCTTTTCATATTGATCTCCAATTATGTTTTTATCTTCCATATGTTTTTAGACTAGGATGAGATGTGTGAAATTATTCCTTATCCCTAGAAATAGATGAGTCTGATTCTTCCATCTGTGATCCATCATAATTATTGGCATAATTTTCATATTTCTTAACGAAAAATATTTCACTCTCTTCCGCTTCCTCATTTGCACGTGTTTTTATAGTATCTTCCTCATCTTTCTCAAAATCCTTTACATCAACTGAATCAACAATTCTCTCTATTTCTTTGTTAAAATCCATATCCTCTTCAATTGAAAGCATATCCAAGAAAGATTCCATCTTCACCTATATATTAAAACATTCTAAGACATCCATATTTCTTCTTTATGATATATGGACTCCCAAAAAATCTGCAGTGTTTCAAACATGGAGTTTTATCATTAAACATTTTATATGGAGTTATATAAGAAATTTTCTTGTATAAACACTAATTATAAGTATAAAAATATGTTCTTATATATTACCTCTATAAGTAGTGAGAAATATCATGTTCATGTAACATACTATATCCCATTTAAACAAAACATCAATTCTTGCTTTTAGTAACACCATTTTGTTATTGTGTGTATAGTATACTAAAATTATACAAAATTATCTATTTTTTATGAAAAATTATAAACATTACATTATTTTATTCCCCACCATTATCTATCCTCAACGTCTTCAAAATATACCAACATTCCTTCTAACTTATTCTCCTGAAAATTTTCAACATCTTTAGAGCATCTGGCTTATGTTTCAAATACACAATACAAGTAATATAAGTAAAATAAAAATGAAAGAAATGATGTACATATCTCCAAAAGTTTATATTTTACTCATAGACCTACAAATGTCAGAATGAATATGTTCTATGGGTCATGTTGAATGAATATAAACATTATTATGAACATAATTTATTATATTCCCTTTCTAATTTTTTTTAAACACCTATATCTTCTTCTTGACATATCAGGAATACCAATTTCACTATATATCTTCAATATCTTTCTCATGTCTGTCTAGAACATATTTCCAAACCTTTTATGCCACAACTAATTTTATTCCATCACTCTTAAGTAACATGAATTATGTAGTTCACCAACTTGTAATAAGTTTCCTTTTGTGTGTTGGAATTTTGTAATAACTTTTACACCTTCCACTCTTTTCACAAAAAAAAAATAAAATTTTCTAAAAATAAATTTATTACAGTCATAAAAAATATGGAAATCACTCAAAAAATTGTTTTTTAACCCATAAAAAAATATTTCTTGGCTTTAAACTTATCTTCCTCTATAATATAAAATCCAACACCTTTGATTGTGAGAGATTCATTATTTAAAAATTTTACTATTCCTTATTTTAAATCTTTCACATTATTGAAAATTTTCAAATGTTCTATCATATGAGAATAACACTAGCTTTTGAAAATCCTAGTTCATTATCCTTTTGTTGCTTTGATAAATGTTTAAAAAATAATTACCTTTTCTTTTCATTTATATTTATTCACATCTGGCTTTTTAGAATTCTTATAAACATTTTTTTGTGCTTGTAACAAAACAAGAAAGCCATTTGAAACATGTATGGGTTGTCCAAATATTTTGGTAACAGTTTCCAAGGGTTGGGACCCAATTTCCATTTTTAAAAAAAAATTCTTAGAATTATTTCTTTTAGAGTATTGAATCCCCATAAATATTTTATTTCTGTAAGTCATGGGATAATTTTAATATTATTGGTTAATTCAACCCTTATTTTTATTATTCCCAAACCCACCCCAATACTAGCAATAATCATTGAATAAATATTTATATTTGTAACTTTCATACTATTCAGAGTTGTAAACATGGTTTTTAGAAACTTTCTTATCCTACCCATCTGTGTTTTTTTGTGCTCCAAACATTCTTTTATCACCCAAAATATTTTTTTTTCAACTTAGATTTATTTGCAACATTATCAGATTAAAAAGTGGTAGAAACTATAGTTTTAGATTTAGAACATTTAAAAACATTTAAATTTATAACTTCGTTTTATTTGTCCATATACATGACTTTATTATCCTTATTTTTCTTAATAACATTTTTAACTTTGTTTACATCCATTTAAGGTAAATTTTGTAGATCCTTATCAGGTTTTCCTTTTCAAAAATTGTAACCTATATTAGTGATATATTTATTGAAACCTGTGACTCCCAACTCAGATTTAGAAAACATTTGTTGTAATAGTTAGAAATATTTCTCCTTTACCTTCAAATTTAGTGAAATGTATTCATTCCAGTTATTTACCTTCTCAAGAAGCTTTTTTATAAAATAAATCACTTCAATTAAATTTTCTTTCTCTTCAAGAATAAATTCTTGATTGTTTGTTGTAGGATTTTACTTCTTCAACTTCTTGATATATATTTAAATTTTAACAATATTTCTTAGTCATTATTTTAGTTACCTCTTAATATAAAATTAATATTTACTATCTTCATGTTTAGAACAACTACTTCAATATTTTTCATCATTAACGGTTACAATGAAAATATTTTCTATATCAATATTAGTGAAGTTTTTGGATTCTTATTCAATGTTTTAATATTTATCATCTTTAGAAAATATTATTACCCTTATTTATTTGGATAAATTTTTATTTTTTACCTTGGAATAAGATTTTACTCATCACCATGTTCCTTTTATGATTTTATTTTCCTCCTGTCATCATTATCACTATCTTCCGCATTCATTCTTCGTTGAAAATTTGGAGAAAAGTTCCAAAAGGATATAAATTTAATAACTTTTAGGGGTAACTTACCTTTCTAATTACGTATATCAATATTCACATTTTTAGAGAAAATAGATAAAAATTCATCCAGATTTTTACTAACCTAATTTTCAGATTTAGAATCCTTAACTTCTTCAGATTCAAGAATATTCTTGGACCTTTCTTTCTTGGAAGCCTAGAAGTACATTTCTCGATTAAATTTTTTTCTTTACATAACTTTCTACATTATCAATTTATAAGTTAGGATAATACTATAAAGGTAATCCAAGATAGAGTTTCAGGATCTCTATATTCTAAATATTAAACTTTAGAATTAATCTTATCAGTAATAATTCTCAAGACATCTTCAATAACAATTGAATTTTCTAGATTCTCACCATTACATAATGTGATGATAAAAATATAATTCACCCTTGTAAAAAAGTCAATAAAATATTCAAACTCACCCATTTTGATATCTTTATACTTCAATCTATAGATTTTTAAATTTTATTTATTAACCTTTGTATTTAATTTATAAATGTTGTTCAACATTTACCAGATACATTTGGTAGTAACAACTCTCTTTACTCTAAGAAATTCACTTTTCTAAATTTATGAGAGTGAAAAATTATAAGTTCATACATAATTATATAGATTCTTCTTATCCATATATGTAAGTGGGAAATTTTAAAAAAGAGGAGGAAATCCAACTATGAAAGCTTCTAAAACATCATACCAAAGAGACATATGATATGGAAACATTATGTCTTTCCAAACATGATATTTATTTTCATAAAATACAGTAATCCTCTTACTATTCACACAATTCAAATTCTAAATAATAACTTCTCTTCAAAAATATCATCAAATAGTAAATAAAGGGAACCTTCCCTAGGAAAACACTTGAAAAGGACCAACCAAAATCAATGTATCATTAATAGGGGCAAGGTGAAACAATGATATATTTTTTATTTTATTTTATCATTATTATATAAAAACATTTACCTCCTGTTAAAGAATTATCACTTTATTAAAGACAAAACATTCAAAAATCCACAATAACACAGCTATTTACAAGGTTCACTACCCAATAAGAGTATCTAGTTCTTAGAATTATTTTTAAATAATCTAATACCACATTATATACTAGAAGAATCCTTCTATGTGAATACAATAATAGGATATGACATTACAGTTTTGTATCATTATGATCAATATAACAATATTTGTTCTTCTTCTAGAACCAATGATGTAAAAAAAGTCTACGAAAAAATTTATGAAACTTTCACCAGTTGGTTCAAAACATGTTACTATGCTGCCTTATCAATATTCACTTTTATAATTCTTCAAAACACAATTATTCACATTCCTACACAATAGTAGGTGGAAACAACCTTTTTTTAATTCATACAAAAAATAAATCTAATGGATTTGTCTTATTCCCTAGCCTATTTCTTCAGTCCTAAAAAAATGAAAAATAATACAATGAAAAAAATTATGAACCACTTCTTCTTTATCAAAAAATTTCAGTCCGATTTATTGTTAAGATACAATATCCTCTTTCTTCTTCTTCTTCATATATCTAGAAAACACCATCAAGATAACTATTTCCAAAAACTTACTCATCCAAAAACTTTTAGCACTATCAGGATCTATCTCCCTTCACAGATGAACAATGTTTTGAAAATAGAAAGTAAAAGTTAATTCCTTCTATTTATAGGTGTACCTGGTGATGAATGGGTAGGAAGCCACTTTCACTCTCCCACTCAAACAATTTTATAGAAACTCAAATATGGATTACATTTTGAATTCATATTTGAGTATTTATGTGCTTCTTAAATCATCATGATTCTTCTTAAAACTTATTAAATCTTGTTAGAATTTTATCTTGATTAAAACTACATAACAATTCTTCATTCTGATATAAAGGGTAATTCCGATATTGTTTCTGATTATGATGAAACATATGATCACTCCAATTTTCTTTACACACTTAAAAATACAATAGAACCGATCAATTATCTTTCCGATTCTCCGTAGCAATTGGAATTTTAACAAAATATCACCAAAACATTATTACAACATCTAAATATTCTAGAACATTCTTGAAAGCACTTCTACACAATATTCAAAATGTTTTTACCTTTTTATATTTTATTTAAAGAAACCTCAGATCGACAATTCTTCATCTGATGAAGTCCAGAATTCAATATCATATTGGTTTCAACATGCATCTAATGAATCATTCTATACTTCTTTATAATGTATCAATGTCAAATCATATCCATAGAGTCTTGACCCAATTGAGAAAAAAATCAACTGGAAAACTAATTGTGATGTAATTGGATAACTACATTGTTGATCATAAGCTGGTTGATCTGTGTTTGATTACAACTGGATTATAGACACCATAAAATTTATTCTTCCTCTGTTAGAACTATACACCTAATGATCTTCTTTGGTCAAAATTGTGTTTGATAAATCGGTGTCAGAATTCCTCCACTGAATCGGTGGAACACCATATCCGATGGACCAGTTTCAAATGTGCCACATTTTATCTAGACTTTATGCAATAAATAATTGTTACTTTATAATGGTTTATCTAGTAAATTAAAAATTCATATTAATCGATTAATCTATTAGTACATTAGATGAGTTAATAAAAAATTCAGCAAAAATTTGAGAGAAAAAACATTAAAACTTATTAGCATTTTGATAAAAACTATGTCTGATGATTTTAAGAACAATGAAATGCAATCACTAGAACCTAAACTTTGAATCCTTTATTCTCTCACAAACACCTACTTATATTAAGAATTATTCATGATTTTTCAGATCAAAAAAGAATTTTATGAATTACAATACCAAACACAGATTCATCCCCTTTCCTTCCAAAAGCACATATTACTAGTTTCTAGAAAAACATAGGATACTGAAAACACTAAAATAAGAAAATAATCATCATGTTTAATGATGAACATATCTAAAGATATTAAAACATCATAAAAACTCCTCAATTCAATTAAAAAATCTCTTTTTTAGACACAATTTGAGTCCAAAAAACTCTTCACCCAAAAAAAATATTCAAAACAGAAAACTGATACCGAAAATATTTTGTACGAAGAATGCATCTATTCTTCTGAGTATTATATTCCCTTTATCTGATCATTAAAACATAAAAACTGAATTTATTTTTTATAATAAAAAATGTTATTTTAGAATCCAAAAAACCAACTCTAGCCAACTTGCTCCCAATATTTATTAAATGAATTTTTACCCATTATTACTTTTTTAAAAATGTTTTCATATTAATCATTCCATAGTTTTCCAAAAAAAACCATTTTGATTTTACCAAAAAGCTGAAATGAATCGTTTTTAATGGGTATGAAATAAAAAAAATTACAACCATCATGACCATTAATTTTTTTTTAAATCTTTCTATATATGTTTAAAAGATCATTTAAAAAATGTTTTGTGATCTTTTAGTCATAATTTTTTTTCAAAATGAAAATGATATTTTCCTCAAGAATGTTTTTAAATATATTTTTATGGTATTTCTATTCATCAATTAAAACATTCCTTTAGTCATACTCTAATTGGTATATATTGTATCTATACCATCTTTGTACTTTTTATGGATGGTTTATGATCATTTTTACCAAGGAAGGTATTAACATTCACTTCCTTAATTCATTTTTGTATTCATTACCCTTCCCCTGGATTATTTACTTTCCTTTAATCATTATACATTAAATTTTCCCTAAATATCAAGATTATTTATCATGGATATGTTAATTTCATAAACCGTATATCATTTTAACATGTAATGTTCTATATTGAAACTTATTTGGTTATCTGGGGAAATATCGATAAATATGTGTTCTTGAATCAATACATATATTTTATGAAAATTCACATTGTTCATGAATTAATTATATTATTCCGTATATGAGGAATGCATTGTACCTATAGTGACAGGTGGGAACTGGTATAATATAGACCCTCAATACATTATTATGTATCATGAGACACATCAATAACCTATAATTACAAATTTTATTTCTATAGTTTAAAATGTATTTTGAAAGGCCATGATGGTAGTGTTATCATGTGCCTGATACATGATATCCAATAATTAATAATTTCCTTTATTAATAATTATTATTATCCATGAGATTTTTACAATGATATTATCTCTAGATGAAATTTATTAATATTTATTGATTAAATGTAATGATTTTTCATCAATTTAACTTTCCATATTATTTATGACTTATCTAATCATGATAGTCAAATTTTTTAAATGACATGTGTTTTCAATTATTTATCTCTTCATATTGATTATTATACATGAAATTTTCACATTGATATTATCATTGGATACAATTCCTTCTCATTTATTTGATTAAATATAATTTTTTAAGTTATTTACATTTCCATATTGATTATTCATTACTAATTCATGATATAATCTATTGTACCTAACCATTATCAATCATTTAAGATCACCCTTATTACGTTTCTTTTCCCCATAATATATGAAGTGAAATACACAAAGATATTCAAGAATATGATAGAGGGGATAATGAGATTCTAAAAAATGATGTTTTAATTTTTGATTTAATGTTTAATTAAAGACTAGTTTACATATCTAGTTTACCAAGACTTTTAAACTATCCGGTCTATCAGTATTTGACCCTTTGTATCTTATGAAAATAAATTAAAGTAGGAACCAACTCAAGGCTACTAGGTTTGAGGTCACTAAACCTCATGTATATTAAATATTGGTATATTATAAATCTATTAATTAATATAGTTATTTATATCATATGATATATGATTAATTCATGACCTTTTATTACCTTTATATTAACAATTCGTTGTTAAAATCACATTTCAGGTAATAAAAGTTTTGTTTTTCATCCATGTTTTGATTTAGTATTTTTGATCCTTTTAAAACAATCATTATTACATAGTCTCCATAACTGTAACCATGATATAAAATAATATATATTCAGTTTATATGTATTTATATCAATCCATTAAAGTTAGAGATAAAAAATGAAATACACAGTTCATGGAGATGGTAGGCTGTACGTACATGTGTACACTATATCAATTTTTTTATTCGATAGAACAAGATAAAGGAAATTAAAAATTAAAATTTACATTATTATTATGATTTCATATATATCACATATATTTATTAATTCTATCCTTATTACCTTCCATGAAAATCATTAGTGAAAATTGAATCACATCATTTCATGAGACGGTAGTTCGCCGTACACACGAGCGACGTTATTGTACCCCTTAAGTAATGGATAGTAAGAAATTATATGTCATATATTAATTAAAAAGATATAATTATGTTACAAATAAAATTTACATCAGATATTTCTATCCTAATTACTCTCCATGTATAATTTAAATGGGAAAACACATTACTTCTCTTCGCGTGGCGGTAGTCCACTGTACACACACGTGACGTTATTGTTTACCAATGGGATGGAATGTAAGAAGGTAAGTATGATATTAAAATTAATAAAGTATAATAATATCAAATATATATTATATAAACATTAAATCCATCAATATACCTATCCACGAAATGTGGTGGTGGAAAATAAATAACATCGGTATAGAAGGCGATTGTCCGTCGTACACAAGATCAATGGTTTTGTTTCAAATTTTATGAAGTGTGGATGAATATAGGTTATTAAATTTAAATAATAACCTATATTCATATGGGAGACAATTTTTTTATTAATATATCATATTCTAATAATATTAATGGAGTTTTCATAAGAAATAAAACAAAAACATGAGTTTAATAATTTTACCTCTTCCTCAGAGAGCCTCTTTAGGTTTACAACTTTAGTCATATCATGAGTGATTCATAACAAAAATAAGTTCTATAGGATTAGGTTATGTAATATTTCAAGGTATTGGACAAAAAAGGGTTTGTAAGTTTGAAAAAGAGAGGAGAGGGTTTCTCCTTTTATAAGCAGGGGAGAGGACACACATGAAATTTTGAAAAGAATAAAGTGTACAAAAATTTATCACTCGATATAAGGAAAAAAATGAAAAATTATTGAATATTATAGGTGATAAGGTCTAAATATATCCATAAAATGGGTTATTTATAGGTTTATAGTCATTCTACCAGTTATCATTTACACATTTAGTCAACCAGTTTTAACCTTATTTGTGATAATTAATTTTTACGATTTTTACTATTTATTTGGGTTAAAAGTTAATTTGAACATATTATATAATATTAATTATTATTATTCTAAATATGTAATCCATTTTTTAAAAAAAATTATTCACTTAATTTAAAAAATTTAATTTAAAATTAAAGTCACAGAAACGACGAAGACGCTATTTTCCTGAGAGAATATTTTCAAATGGATAAAAAAAATTATATAAAAAATAAATATTAAAATATATTAATATATATATATATATGTACATATATATATATATATAATTGAACTAAATTTAACTTTAAAATAATATTAAAATAAAATTTATCTTGTAAATTATTTGAATGAAAATATAGTTGTTTAATAAAAACCATTATTTTCACTATTCAGTAAAAAGATTTATCTTTTCATAAAATTCATAGAAATTCACTCCAAGATAATATTTACATGATTATTTTAAAAAATGAAATAATTTTTTAAAATAAATTCTATAAATTTTTTAAATATTTATATTAATATATGTTCCCAAAAGCGACAAAAATGTTTTTTATAAAAATACAGTTTTATGTTTAAAATTGGATTTATTATAATCTCATTCCAAGAAAAAAACATAAGATGAATTTTAAAAATTTTATGGAATATATAATATATACATTTAATTTAAATAATTAACCAAATTTATTTTTTTTAATTTATTGAGATAAAATATTTTTGTACATATAGTAAAACAGTTCTTCAGAATAAGATTTCCTTTTTCTTTGAATGTTTTTATTTTTTTTTCTAATTAATTGGTCACAAAATAATTAATTTTATATACATATATCAATAATATAATTTTATAATTTAGTTAATCCAATTATTACTCTATATATCTATGGCTAGATGATAAATTTAATATAATAATTTTTTAATAGTATGTCTCATTTTATTTAAGCTCGACGTTTTGTGTAACACAAGTTGAACTTGGAATTTCTTGTAATGTAAGATAAACTCACTGTTTCATGTAACCCAATATATAAAAGAAATTAAATTTATTTTTAAAAAAAATTCATAAAATCTACATCCTTTTATGCAATGTGTTAAGTTCATAGAAAATAACTGACAAGGCCAATATAAATACCATAGATACATTTTATTTCATAAAAAATTATTTCTAAATTTCCATGAATTTCATGAATTTTCATATAAGTGAATTCACATAGAAACATGTATATATTACAAGAAGAATCATGTAAAACACATCAACTTTTTTGTAAAATTATAAACTATGAAATGAGATATCCCCACAAATCCCTAACCATTACAATTCCCCAATATTAAAACCTAATCCATCCCGTATAGTCATTAAGGTTTTTTTGTAAAATGTAAAATCATGGGGAAAAGATTAAGGGAGGTAAAAAAACATAAGAGAGAAAATTTCCTTTTAAACTACACAGAATATACCAATAATGGGCCTGAAATTGATGAAGAGGGAGGGAAATACCTCCCTTGACACATCTTTGATCAGTCACAAAATAGAATAATGAAAGAATATGGAAACCCACTGATACTTATATAGGGTAAAACAAGAAATTCATACAAGTTTAAATAAAAAAACATAGGGCCATGACATGGACACCCTGTACATGCCACAAAACACTTCTGTTGGGACATAATGGGGTGTGGTCACTAGACCATGGTGTAGGGACCCCAAATAGGGAAGATGGATTTACCCTCACCCAAAAACCCTTCATGGTGTATCCAGCTACGCCTGTGCAGTGGGGATACCATCCCAGACATCCCTACATTGTAGATTCCTAGTGGCGGTGAGGAGGACCCCATGGCCAATCACTACATATTGAAACCATGTCATAGGACCCTGAACCCTCACTATTTCAGAATCCACCTTGACTATCACCATTCTATAGTAATACTAGCCATTTTTTATAAGAGAAAACCCTCTATGAAGTGCATGGAGGAACTCTGACCAAGGGTACACCATTATATTAGAGATGTGATTTCGGTCGGTCAATCACCCACTACAACATTGCCTCTCTAACTATAGAAGGGATTTGATCCCTACACTTTTATGAACCACCCGTAAAAACCATCTTACCCTCACACAACACCCATTAAGGGAAAACTTAGGTGTTGTTGTGTGGTCTTCCCACTTGAAAATTACACAACACATTTCCACCTTTACACAATACTAAACCACAATGTATCCACCCTTTTCCATATGAAATTTCAAAGGTAAGAGTATAGATATTACACAGACTCCTAGGGGTATGGAATATCTTTCTACATACATAGCCTTTAATTCCCATGAAAATCCCAAACAACCAAAAAAACAAACAAAACATCTAGGAACACCAAAATAACCTAAAATTAAATAATATTGAATAAAATAGTGACATGGGGGTTATCACATGGCCTTACCCGATTATTAGGAGATTCAGGATAGCTAGTGGACATAATATAAAGGAAATAGTCCTTCGACATATTTTTAGGGATATTCATTAAATGTGTTGGTGAAAACAATAGGACAAACCATCATATGTATATAGAATACACTTGTTCATAATTTTTATACAATTTTTGGTTTTAGATTAATATATTATTCTAAGGAATATTATTTTATTTCATTTCTTGAGTAATTTTTATTTAATCATTATAAACCTGTCAATTAAATTAGAGAAAAGGTTAAAGAGTTAATTTATTCTAGAGAACTATTTTTCTTGAACACGTGAGAAATTGTGCCTCTCTAATCCGAAGCCCCATTTCTAATGAAAAGTGTTACATGGATTAAGATTTGGGAAATGGATTACTCTTATAGGTTAATATAAATTTCATGTGATACATGTTAATATTATAGAATGAGTACACTCACAGCATTGGTGTTAATGTTTTTTAAGATTCAAATAGTTCATGAAATCATATTTAAAATGTAGAAGAAATTAATATTATATTCACTGACATAGTGAATGATATAGATTTTGAATTATGGATCCATTAATAATATGGGATATTATAAAATATGATATATTTTTTGTATGGAATTAATTATGGTATAGGATATTGTAATCCATGATATGATCAAACAATATGATATAGGATATCATAGGTGGCTAAAAATGTGATTTCATTGGTTATCAACATATCAAAATGTAGAATATTACTAATCATAGCATATGATGGATCCTAAGTACACTATTTTAATAAATAAAAAAGACTCAAATCATAAATATAACATCAATGTTTGTCACAAAATAAAAATTTCTTTTAAACTGTACAATAATCATGATTTGTATATATTTATGTTATAAAATACAAAAGATAGTTCAATATTATCAATCATAGGTTGTGATGTTCCAATCACAATGCATGGTACCAGTTTTGATTTGAATAAAATATTATGATATAATGTATTCATTAAATAATATATGAATAGAAGAAGTTATTTTTATAATTTTTAATTATTAATTGATTTATACTATGTTTAAAGTGTTAAATTACATCGATAAATTATCAAACATGTGTTCGATGAGTTACATTCTAGGTATGATAATTGATTTATTTTTCTTTTATCATAAAATTAGATTGTAATAGGTTATGAACCTGAATTAAAAAGTTAATTATCATTTATAAATATAATGTGTTATAATTTTGATGGAAATGAGCTCTATATTGAGTAAAAAGTCATGGGTAGGGGGATTATGAATCAGAATTCTCCGTAAAGTTGGATATTTGGCTATATCTAATGACTTGGGGTATGTCTATATATCACTTCATGATTATACTTGTTAGGATTACTGGTTCAATATAATTTTATACCTTTACATGAAAGGTTTTCACGTATCTTATACATATGGTGCATTTGGATATGAATAAATATTGTTAGATATTAGTTTGGGATAGTAAGTCAAGCTATGGGTTATGTAATGAGTTACACCTCAATATGATTTAAAATATGTTTATTTTGAATAAGGAATAAGATTAAAAACACTATTATAATAGGAATGAATAAATGTTAATGGAATACATGATATAATTTTTATAGATAATAAAAACCCTATAAAAAATAAAAAGTGCTAGACCCCTTCTAAAGAAAACATTTATCAACAATATTTTCATCCAATCAGGTATATCATACTAAAGATGAGTTCCTATAGAATACTTGCAATAAGTAATTAATTTATGGTTGAACCTAATTGAATTAGGTCCCGATATATAGCATGAACATTTGGTTACACTTTGTTGGAATACCATAATTGGAATTGAAACTAGTTTAATAATATAAGATAAATCTATATAATGGACTAGTATAATGAGTTATCTACTCCACTATTCAAGAGTAATATATTATATGATTGAATATTTTTATAAATAGATAAGTGAGGGGAGAAATTATAAAGTATAAAAAATATTATAGAAATACTGATCTTATTCAACTAATTAATATGAATTAAAATTAATATAAATCACTATTTTAATGGGGTTCTATTAAATAAAAGTACTTAATTAATTAATTTTATACATGATAATGGTATAATAAATACTTATATTATAGATAAAATGGAAACATCATCATCAAATATGACTTTGAGGTCAATCCTATAGAATGAAAATATTTTTCAAATCCATTTCCAAGACTTTCATAGAAACATAATAATACTTCTTGAGAAATATGTAAATTTTTATGTTTTATAGTAACACCTATATAAGTAACCAAATATTTATGTTTTTTAATAAAATATTATAGATGTTTATAAAAATCATTGAAGAATTCACTTATGTTTTAAACGGAATTGTTTTAATGAATAATGGTTGGAGTAATTTTTGTTTTTTTCTAATGATCATGATATGATTTGGTATAGTAATAACCCAGAGAGATAAAAGGTTTTTAAGGATTGATATGGACATAGAATTAATTATGTAACCATCATTTGAAATTTTTTGATGATATGAATAAGATCAAAAAAATTAACCCTATTTGGTAAATTTATTGACAATAACTAAAATAGGCATAAGATTTATATGTTATGGTGTTTTATTGATAGTAAAAATGGGTTAAATTTTACACCATAAAAATAAAAGTCAATTAAAAGGCCCAATAATCAATCTTCCCATGGTCATTAAATTTTTTTGAAACCTGAATGAGGTATCGTGAATGATGGTAAATGTTCCAATAGGATATAATCATTTGAAATACCTCAGGAGGTTTTAGAAACTACTTGGAGAGTCCACATTAGGTATTGATACTATAGAAACCAATTATTTTATTTTAAAGGATATATAATACCAAATTAATACTTTAAAAACGTTCAAAATCAAGTTAAGTATTTATGATGCTTGTAATTTGCATTCACATTCCTTACAAAAGGTTAATATTTTGAATCATTTAAATATAATGGAATATTTAAATCTTATATTAATATGAATAAATAATATATATTAATATATCATTTCTATTATATTATAAGAGAATTTATTTTTTTATAATGTTTTATAATGAATAAAATGATATGATTATATGTCATTCATGGTTTATAATTTATAAAAACTTTACAATGTTTGAAAAAGACAAAAGTATAAAAATTATTTATTCATGAAAAAATATTTTAACCAAGATGTTTCTTAAAATAAGAAAAATACAGAATCCACCATAATTCAAGGCAATATTTTAATTAGTAAATTATTATTTTTAGAATTATTCCCCAATCATATAGAATACCATATGAGACATGTTGATAATAGTTTATTATTTATGCATTCTCAGTAAAAATAAATGAGTTTTCTTTCATGAAAATAATTGAGTTTTTGTTTCTTAGCATGATATTTCTGACATAATACAATCTCTAAAACCCTAATGATATTATGGTTTTTCATAGATAATTTTAAATTATAAAAAATAAAATATTATACCAATGAAAATTCAATGTTTATGTTGGTATGTAAAAATAATGTATTGTCACATTTTCATACCATGCCGATCTCCAAATTTTTATTATTTAAATATATCTAAAATATTATGATGGAATTATAAAGAGTTAAAAGGTCACCATAAAATTTATTAACATTATAACATTTAATGGTATGAAGTAAAGAAGTTTGAATACAATATTGAGGAGTTGATCATTTGTAATATGATTAAATGTCACACTGTTTTTTAAAATATATTTCATTATATGAGATTTGGATTAAATTATTTAGGTGGCGGATTTTATTAAATAGTTACATCGAGATGTGGTAGGAATTTAATCGAGATGTGATGTGTTTAAAAAACCAAAAATGAAACAACCATATGGTATTATAGCTGTATTTTACATGATATATGATACTATCACTAATATATGGTTTTTTGTATATTCTTAAATAATTTTATGAATATAATAAAATGTATCATGCTATAAAAAATATATAACCACTTTATTATTAACTTATATTGGTTGTATCTGGCATATGAATTGAATGATAACCAACATCTCAAAGTATGACTATGATTCACCCCTAATCAATGTTCATGATGTAGTATTATAGGTTTAGATAAAATGTTATGGTTAGTGTATGTTTGTTTTAATATTAGGATTTGGAATTTGATCATGAAATTGAAAATTAGTTTTATCTATTGGATTACCCCCAAATCATACTACATTATGTTTCATACACTATTCCTTTTTCATATTAGGGGTGAATATTTGAAATTTTGATTTCTATACTACCTAAGGTTAGAAAAGATATAAACCAATAGAATATTTATTATTTTATAATTTCCACTAAAAAACCATGAAGTTGAGCTACTAAATGGGTTGTTAGGTATGTTTCTTTTCATCCCATAAATTGATTTTCACCACGATATGATTTTTTCTTCTTATATGACAATATAGCCCAGATAGGTTGTGAAGGGAATCCAAGGGAGGGGGGGGGGGCGTAAATCAATGTACAAAAATTTTACCACGGTTTTATTTTCCTATTTTAGTTAACCGTAATCAATAATATACCCTAGATAAGAGTAATGAATCAATTTTATATGCTCTTACCCCAGACATTGTAATGAAATTTCTAAATAGAAAATAATAGATGCACATAATATTTTCATGGTTCAACTTCAATGTAAGATTCTACTCTTTTTCATGTTAATATTTTCTCGACTATATAGATTTTATTATCAATATAAAATTTTATTTCATTAAATTTGTGATTTTAAATTAATGAAACATATCCTTATTTATGTTACTAAATAGGTTAAACAACTTCTTTTTATTTACACAAATTAGTTTTTATATTTTCATTTCTTGCATAACCGAACAAGCTAAAGACAAAAAAATTTCTTCTTTATGAAAATAATTATTTGAATTATTCTATATAAAAAATGATCTTTCATGGTCTATATTTATTTATATTATATGTCACACACACAGAGACCACATCTGAGATATATTTATAGAATCATTCCACCAACATATCTCATCTAAGAATAAATGTGAGATGATTATAACTCACAACACTAAAAATCATGGAATATTTTTTTCACATACTTTAATTCATGGTTTTGAGCTTTATTACATTATTCTTTAACAGATGAAAACAAAAACCACCATATTGTTTCTGTTTAGAATGAAATATTCATGAATGAAAGTGAAACCATATGCATGTATCGTCATTGCATAGAAAATTTCATCCACAACATCACTTAAGGCTTTCATGCATCCACTATAAGTTTGGTATGAAACACTTATTTAATGGAAGGACTCATCGATATTCCCATTATTTAATTCTATTTCTTCTCAAGATTATACATGACTGATCACACCATTTTTATGAGGTAAAACATGATCATGAAAACCTTGATGAAGTTATTATGTTATATAGAAAAAACATAGTGTCAAAGGTTGAATATGAGGAATACAATGAATATTTGTAACGCCCTGACCCTAGTTACCCAGAGTCGGTGCATTATTATGTAACATTGGCATGATCACAAAAGATCATGTCTCGAAAGACCGATTAGCATAGTAGCCTTGGAAACACTAGATACATTCATAAATGATACATTACATCATAAAGTGAAAAACTACAATAACATGGTCTCCATAATCCACACTCATATCCCCTTAAAACTATCCCTGTAGGTCAGTCATAAAATATTTCTTCACATCCTGGGAAAATTAAAACATTGAAAGGGGTGAGCTCAGATGCTCAGTAAGGATAACAATATAGCAGAAACATTCATAAATAAACATAAACATTTAAGGAAATGCATAACTAAAACAAAATCCTTTTATACTTGAACTTCACAATAATATAATAAAAATAATGTGAAATAATTCCATTTAATTATTCACATGGATAATTTACTAGTCAAATAATCACATGCAATATCAATAACCACTTTCATAATGATGGAATGCATAATGCCAGGTTATCATAACCACATAGTCAAGGCCTTGTGCCAAGACTAAAAATAATATTTTTTCAAGGCCTTGTTCCAAGACACTAGTTTTTCTCATGAGACCTACCGATACATCGAGGAGCTATAGCGGGATCCACCCGTCACATACTAAGACTAATGTATTCCTTATATGAAAAGGATTAAATATATCATAAACCATAACATAATCGTATCACATAAAACATGCATAATGGAAACATAACATTTCCACATTTCAATCACAAGATATCAATACAACACATTGATATGATAAAACCATTTTCAATAATAAAATAAAAGTAAAACATGCTATTAATTTTTCATTTTTTAAAAAATGTTATGGCTTGTAGAGGAAGCCGACACTCAAATAATGGTCACGGCGGCGAAGAAGTCATTGTCACCGCATATGTACGATAAAAAAATATTCCTTTTTTTTGTTTAGTAAAACACTTCATATAAAAATATTCCTTTTGAATACATGTAAAAGTCAAAGGGGTTTATACATCGTATAAAAGAAAGTACTTTATAAAATAAAATATGCCTCAATGAAAGTAGATTGAGACGAAGTCCCTTATCTCGTGTCCGACTTGACTCGATCATTCTTTGACCTCATGAATAATAAACTATAGTTAATTTATACTTTCTTAATAACCTTTTTCAAGTTCATTATTCCTTTTATATCACTTATTACCATGTTATGAACATTAAGTAATTATTTAAGTTAATAACGGTCGTTTTGTCGATCTTTGGTACTTGAGTCAAAAATAAACTTCTTATAATTACAAGTTGTTCATGTGGTAAAATATCAATTATATACAGAATTATATTCATGATGTAGATATCATATATAATATATATATATATAGTATATACATTCATTTATAATATTACATAACATTTAGAGGTAGGAAATGAAATGCACCATTCATGGAGATGGTAAGTCGGACGTACGCATGAACGCTACTTTCATTTCTATTTTGTATTTAATGGAATGAAATCATAATGATATAAAGGTATATTATAACACCAGTATAATATCATATCATTTAATCCATCCTTTATACATCCCACATATGGCATTAACGATTCAAATCACTTTGAGGGGGCCGTAGTTCGCACTTCCTAAAATGAAATTATCGCTTTTATCCATAATGGAAATCATAAAGGTATGCCATAAATGAAAAATAAAGATGCATAAGGAAAAAATAAAAATAATATATATCACATATAAATATTGTGAAATCTTAATGGCCACCATGAGAGGTGTTAAAAGAAGATTGAACAATCATCGTTTCGTGAGGCAGTAATTCGCCACCCACAGAAACAGTATGTTCTTTAACCATTAGATGAAGGTGTCTGTAAGTGTAAATAAATTAATTCTCATAAAAACATCCTATTAGATTTAAGATACTGTTTTTAAAAAAAATAAAGGAATAAAAATAGTTTAAGGGGTAGGAGAATAAAAATAAAACAAAAGAACATCAGAGAATACATTACCTTAAAATAAGGTAACTCTTTTTGATTTGAGCCAAAGGCTTCCTTGGGAAGACTTCTTCCAAAATTGAGGTTTCTAGGAGTAAGATAGGGAAGTTGAGACAGTATTTGGGCAGAGTTTGTCCAAGCCAAATGGCTTTCATGGTGTGAATAAGGTGGTATATGTGGGGGCCTTTTATAAGAGGAGAGGAGGGGCACTCTTGGAAAGTCAAAGAATGATACATTATTAGGAAATGATTTTCGGATTTTAAAGGGTCCCAAAATGATATATTTTGACTATAAGGTGATAAGGGTTCGAAATAAACCCATCCAATAGGCTTTAGATAAGTGTAAGTCTTAGATTTTACCTTATCTTATAATTTTCTTAAAATCTTTCATTAATGAGCTAATCGCTGCATCATCATAGTGTGATAAATAAATTTATTTATTTAATGAAAAAAAATTATAACCAATTACCATGATGTGGGAAATCTTTCTATATTTACAATGAATATTTATAGTCGAAATTTTAACTTATATAACCCCATGTAATAATTGTTTTAGTAAAACAACACATGTTTGTGACAATTTTATTTATACTTTAAATAAAAAGTTATTAATGTCATTTTCTTACCCAAGTGGCTCCATGGGGTCCCCAAGTTGACCCATGGATTGTATTGGTTGTTAAAGACTCATACAATAAGGGTAGGAAAAGTGTAAAGGTACTTTCATATTATTATAATGTTATATTTACCTTAAATTACACTAATTAAGATTAATCGCGATTAATAAATCTTAAAAAATACTTTTCACCAAAAATTATTTTCATCCCATTGAACCAAATTTTACTTCCAAATTACAAGAATATATGTCAGACTTTTGAAATTAAATTCACAGAAGCGGTAAAATTTCATTTAAAGAAAAAATTAGTTTTTTAACTACCACTTAGTGGTTTCACTATTCATCAAAAATTGATGTTTTTCAGAAAAATACCAAACATTCACACTAAGCTATATTTGATATTCCTAATTCAAAAATGATTTCTATTTTACAAAATTCAAAACATATATGTTGAATTAATTAGTTTAATAATTAATTCCCACTGTTACAACAAATAGCGTGTTTTTAAGAAACAATATATATCAAAAGATTGATAATTGTTTATGTCCAATTTCAAAGTAAATTTAATTTTAATGACCACCATTGGATAAAATGGTAAAAATATATTCTAATTGTACTTTAAAACCACTCAATAGTATAATTTATCACTATAAATTATATTGATTAAAAAGGTTGTTTTTATGTATTTTTCACTATTCATCGAAAATTGGATGTTCTCAGAAAAATACCAAATATTCAACATAGGCTAATTTCGATATTCCGAATCCAAAAATAAAGTCCATTTTAAAATAAAAAATTTATATAATTTCAAAAGGTGGTAATTACTATTCATAACGGCTACTTTGATTGGTCACGGTGTGTTAGAACTTGAGGTTGTGTACAACACACGCTGCACTATTATTCAAAGAGAAGTGTACCATTGATGCTTGGGGTATTACAATATTTGTGATATAAATGGTGTCCACATTTTAAATGTAAAAAAATTCCAATACATTACTATCCCACATAAAGTTTTCATTTGGGATTGCATTGTTTAATAAACCCAGGCACTGTCCTAGTGGCTCGATGAAAACCGAAGGGAGATTATGGTCTCTTCTAGTCATTTATGATAACCCAAAAAGATGAGGATAACCACCATTATCCCCCTATGTTCTAACCCACACTACTAAAAAGATAACCTATACTATTTATTTCCTAAATCGTGGTCACACAAGACTCACGAATAGCTCTATACCAATGGATTCTTTGAATATATTATTATTGCTCAACTAGATTACCCATTTTATAATAATTTTATTAATACATCAATATACATGTTATACTAATAATTTTTTGAAATATTTTTCATATAGTTACTCCTCTAAATAAGCTAGAAACACTTCCAATATTGGCCTAGAATTAGCACACACCCCAAAAAACTTTACCCATATCCAAAAAAAACTTGGCAACCAATATAAAAAAATCAAGAAACAAATTAAGTGATTAAACAAGTCACAATAATCATTTAAAAAACTATTATATTTTATATTTTACATTTTATTTGTTGATAACTACAAAAAAATAACAACTTGTATATGAAATCACATCCACTCATTAAGATTGATGTTTTATAAATATCAGTATGAAATTTAGAGTATCAATCACTCTCACATGATCACCATTATCATCATCATAACCAGAAACATACATGTCACCATAATCATCACTAGTTACATAATCATCACCATTACCATCATCGTCATAATCATCACTATAATCACTATCTGCATCACCATCATAATTACCATCACCATCACTAAGAAATTCATTATCCATACCACCACCAGGACTATCAATACCATTTCCCAGTGCATCATATAATGAACGCATAATTGACATGCATGTATAAAAAACCATGGTGGTATCTAGAGTATGTGATGAATATAATGGTCTTATAAATTCAATAAAACATTATTTGGCTATTTTACTTCATTCATGCTCATTCATGGATATTTTTTGGCCTATGCTACCCCTATATGATCCTTTGTTAACTCTTCATGGGAATTTTTCAAGTCGGTACTACCATAATCATTAGAGGAACATGAAGTTACACATTATCAAGTAAGTATCATACAATTCCATGATTGATAATGTACTCTCCCTTGATGGTCATCTCCAAATATCTGATGCAAATTATCATTTGGTCCAAACTTTTCACCTTCCTTCTCCTCAAGGGCCTTAAAATCACATTATTGAAATTATAAATGAACAATTAAGTAAATAAATATATATTAATATATAAAATAAGAAAATTAAAATATACAATATTTTGTTGTGTTTTTTCATTTATTACACTTCCATCTTTATTCTTTCTTTCTTGAGAAAAATAAGTTTTGTTAAGGGAAAAGATTTTCAATGTTTAGTACCATTATATATTATAAAATTTAATATAGAAAATAATTATTCCATAATAATATATTTTTAAACAAAAGTAACGCATCATAACCAATATTTAATTTAAAATAGCCCAAACTAGTTGAATTAAATTTCACTGAAATGTATTGTATTATCCCCAAATCTGAAAAACTATAATCAATATAACTGAAATAAAAAAATTTAGATTGTTTTAGTGAATCTATATTTGTAGTACTTTTTCATTATTATTATATTAGTTACAATTTAATTTTTATTTGTCCGAATAAGTTTTGATGAATTTAGTTTGAGTAACAATTCGTTAGGTTAATTTGAAAATTATATATCTAATTCATCGATTTTTTAGTTTAGTTGTGAATTAAACTTATTAATTTATATTAGTTTAAGAAAGGATGGTTTATTTTATTTTGTGAAAGTTAGTTTTAAACTTATTTTTAATGGGTTGTTGTTGTTTGGATTAGTTCAATTTTAGTCACTTTAGTTTTTTTCAATTTATGTTTCATTTGTAGTTCCATTAAATACATCATATAATTTAGATTACATTTATTTATATTATTACAATTTATTTTAGTAAAGTATTGATTTTATTTAGTTTGGTTCTTTTTAGTATTATTTATATTCAATTTTTCTAGAATACTAGGGTAAGATTATTTACTTTTTTTAAATTTTGTTTTATTATTTTTTCTTTGTATTGGGAAGTTTTGGATTGTAAAGTTTATTTATATCTAGTTTCATTATATTTTTACCACTTTAGATACATTTTATAGTTTTAATGTATTTGTGTTCATAATAAATGAATCTATTTACTTTTTTTTATATCAATATTATTTTAAAATATGAACATGTTTCTGAAATTTGGTGTTTTTATGTTAATATATTTTAGATTTTCAACAATTTATGTGCTAATATTATATGAATCTATTTTAGTTTACCCTTACTTCACATTATTTCATCCTGAACTCTTTTTACCCTTACATAACATTATTTTCCCCTTAAATAACATTACCCCTTACATAAATTAAATTCTCCATTACTTAACATGTACAAGTTTCTTTTTACACTTAGATTATATTGTTTTACCCATACTTAACTATTTTACCATTAATTATTTTTAGTTACCCTTATTAACTCCAGTTTACCTTTAATTAACTTCAATTTACCCTTAATTAACTATAATTTACCCTTAATTAATTATAATTTAACATTAATTAACTTTATTTTACCCTTACTTAAATTATTTTACCCTTATATAACTTCTTTATAACATAACATAAATTTAGTTTACACTTACATAACCTTTTTCACCCTTAATTAACCTTAGATTACCCCTTTTAACTTATAAAAGTTTTTATTAACCCTTACATAACATTGTTTTACCCTTACATGAAATTAGTTTATCCTTATTTAACTTTGTTTTACCCTTACATAACTATAGTTTAACCTTAATTAACTTTAGTTTACCCATACTTAAATTTAGTTTTAATTTACATAATTTTTTACCATTACATAATAGTATCTTATCTTTAAGTAACTTTATTTCTCATTTACATTTAGTTTACCCTTAATTTATATTAGTTTACCCTTACATGACTTTTTTCCCCTTACTTAACTTTATTTTACCCTTACATAACTATGTTTTACAATTAAATAACTACATTTTTATATTAGATAAATTGTACAAGTTTTTATTTACCCTTACATAACTTGGTTTTACCCTTACATAGCTTTATTTCAGCCTTAAATAACTTTTTTACCCCCTACTTAGCTTTATATTACCCTAAATAAATATTAATTTAACATAAGTAAACTTTAGTTTAAAGTGGCATAACATTAGTTTTCCCTTAATTAACTTTTTTAATCTTAATTAAATTTAGTTTACCCTTAATTAACCTATAAATGTTTCTAATTACCTTTACATACCTTTTTTTACCTTTACTAATCATTTTTTTACACTTACTTTATATTAGTTTACAATTATTTACCCTTTTTAACCATAATTTACTATAGTTTTACTTTATATAACTTTTTTATGCTTACTTATCTCTTTTTTGATGTCACTTAAATTTATTTTAAACTTATTTCACTTTATTTTAACCTCACATAACGTTTTAACCCATAATTAAGTATATTTTACCCATATTTAACTTTTTTTACTCTTACGTAACCTTAAAATACCCTTAATTAACCTAAAAATTTAATTTTTACCCTTATATATATTTTTTACACTTACTTAACTTTATTTTAACCTTACATAACTTTATTTTACCCCTACATAACTTTTTTCCCCTTACTTAACTGTAGTTTATCCTTATATAACATAGTTTACCCTAACAAAATTTTAGTTTACAATAACTGAAATACAGTTTTCCATTAAATATATTTAGTTTACCCTTACATAAATTTAGTTTATCCTTAATTTTTTTACCCTTACATAACATTAGTTTACACTAACGTATCTTTTTTTATCTTCACATAACTATTTTTACCCTTTCTTAAATTTATTTTACCCTAAATTAACTTTTTTGAACCTTTAATAACATTAGTTTACCATTACATAACCTGTAGAAGTTTTTGTTCACCCTAACGTAACTTTTTTTACCATTTCTTAACATTAGTTTACCCTTAATTTACTTTAGTTTAATGTTGCTTAGATTTTTTAATTTTAATTAACTTTAGATTACCCTTACATAACCTAAACACATTTCAATTTACCTTTATTTATCTTTAGTTTAAACTGAAATTTATTTTACTCTTACTTGACATTGTTTTACCCCAGCTAACTTTAGTTTATGATAAATAATTTTCATGCGCACTCTCAAAATATTTATGATTTTAACTAAGTGTATCATGTGGAATGACCTAGGACGTTCTCTAGATGATTTGTTGTGATCAATAACTCAAAACTTCTAATTCAATTGTAATTATAATTTTTTTATTTTTGAAATAAAATTAAAAAAAATTTATGTTTGATAACTGAGAATGAAATACTAAAATTATACATGTAGATGCAAAAAATCACAATGAATTAAAATAGAATGATATTAGAGTGAAAGGATATATTTCTAGTAGAATCACCCAAATTGAACCTTCATTGTCTTATTATTAGTTTCAACATTACTTAATGAACACACTATATCATATGTGTATACATCCTCTTCTACCTATGGTTATGAATATAGAGTAAACTCTGTCGACAACAAAATATATCTACCTCCTAGATCAATGGAGAATATTACAAAATCAAAAGCTAAACCTTGGGTGGAAAGTGGAGACTTAAAGGTTCCTTTTTAACAAAAATCCACCTTGTAAAAACTGTACGAAAATAAGAAACATTAAGCATGAATGTTTCCAATACATGAGTATGTCACTATATTAATCCACTGAGAACTTCCTCTAGATAGATAATTATAATTCTGAGAATAAGTGAAAAAACATGTTACTGGGTTTCAAGTACTCTTAAAACCTCCTTTTGATCATGATTTTGGTGGGTATTCATTAGGGATGCTGCAGGTGAAATTTGGAAAACTTTGGTGGCTATTTTTGTTGTGCATGGTTAGTGCATAGTTTTCCCAACCCTGAACCGTACCAGTGAAAACTTTTCAACCCTAGATAGTTTATGTTTTTATGTTTATCTCATAGTTTAATAAATAGTGATCCCAGCTAGTAGAAACCCTGAACCCCATTATAATGGAACATAGTTAGGGTGAATATTTTATCTAACTGTACGACCCTGCCCTGTTAACCATATGTTAAAGACAATTATATTCTCAAAAATTATAAAACAATTAGCAAACCACTTTATAATCCCCTTATTAACCCTAACATGACCTAAATATTTTTTCTAGGACTTGGAGGCTCTCAATAAACTATTTTGGCTCCTCCAAACCCATTTCTTAGAGAATCAAATTGTTGTAGATCTCATTAAATTTTCTTCAGGTATGTAAATATCCTCCAATATATTCTATTCTAGTATCTATTTCACTCCTCATTAATAATCTTTATATATCTATGTTATTTATGGATCTAACCTCATATTAATTAAATCTTGATTCTATGTTTGACTTCTTGATCTTTTTTTCCATTATTCTATGTTTGAAAATATCATAGTGGGTTTTGTACATTGTTATTCTCTGATTAAAGGTAGGTGGTTCCATTTTAGCTTTTCCATATTATTAATCCTTGATTTTATTAAATTTATTTTAATTTATTTTAATTAATTTATGAAAATAAAAATTTGAGATGAATTGGAATTTTTATTAGAATTGGCATGGAATTTTGGGAAAACACCAAATTCTAATGGAATTGAAATTTGGGGTGGATTTTGAAATTAATATAATTGATGCATTGATTTAAGATTTTTTGGATAAAATGGATTAAATTGATTTGATAAAAACCGATTATTGGTATTATTTTTATAAGGAATGAATTAATGAGAAAACCATGTTTTGGTTTTGAAATTTAATTGGCATATTAAAACTAAAAATTTAGAAATTGATAAATTACCAATCATTGATTTATTAAGAACGCGCTGTCCTGGGTAGTTAGGGGATTAGTTCCAAAAAACATGATAGGATTATTATTCCCTATAAATGGATTGAAGATGAAAACATTAAAAAAAATTAGTTAGGTAGATCTTATCCATGGGATGTAGATGGGTCATATTTATACTGATCTTGAGGGACATGTGTGAAAATATTTCCATCTTCACTAATATGAGATGTGCAAGGATCTTATAACTAGAAACTATCATACCAATAGGGTAGATGACCATGATTATTGTTTTAATTACATTGATTTTATATCCCATTGATTATATAACTTTTTGCTTCATGCTGGTTGATTTATAAAATCTATTTCATATAATGTTTTTATTTAATCCATGTTTGAAATGTTTTTCATCATTTTGAGATGAAAGAATGTTTTTTTAAATATGAAATTTTAGTTCCATGCCCTATTTTATTTAAAATTTAAATCATGAGTTGGTTTATTATTATTACTTATTTTTTATGTAACACTTGGTGAGTCCCTACTATGGTTTATATATCATTCCCTACCTTTGACTTCAGGTGTTTGTATATTTCCTTCTTGCATGTTCAAGAAATGAGAAAGAACCTATTAGAGGAGGTGGATGTTCTTAATCCTTTGAGCATGGAGTGATGTCTCCTTTTTGATATTTTAGTTTATCTTTCTAGTTTCTGAGTATATTTATGATGTACTATTTTGTGTTTTTTATTTACCTATTTGTTTTATGATAGTTTCTCCTTTTAGAGTGTCAATCATAATAACATGTATCTTTATCTTCCACTATTTTGTGGAAAATTTGTTCCATCTTTTATCTTATATGATTCCTGTTTGTAGTTTCCAAAATGTAGGGATCATGAATTCTCATTGGGTTATGTCAGTTTAATCTCGGGTATCAGCGTACTAGGGTATCTGGGCAGTTTATGAAAAATTGGTATCAGGGGTGCAGGTTGAGCATCTTTTCTTGATGTCAGTATGTGGTTTAGAATATATTATTGAGACTGAGTGGTAGTTGTGAGTGATTTCCAATAATTATCTCATTCTAATGATTCCTAAGCACCATGGGTGGTTTGGGAAAGGATTGTTAAATAATAATTTGGTATAGGTATAGTATTTTCCATTATTTTTATTTAGATAGTTGAATAAAAATCTTGTTTTCTTATATGATGGGATTTATATTCCCATTGTAATTGTTTGAGTTGTTGATCTATGTAATATTATGATATCTTCAATTTTGTTTTTTGATGTTGTGTAGCATCATTCCTCTGAGTATAAAAGTGAATATTCCCTAGGAGGAAGCTGTTGGTGAACAATAGTGGGAGAATCCTCTCAAGGACTAGAATCTTGTTGAGAATATTGTGCGTGTTTTCCAAGCTATGGGATAGGAAACTACACCTATTATCACATAGGATTTAGTTGCGGAACCTTAGTGGGATAAATCTCAGAATATTTATCCTGATTTCCTTTACTAGAATCCACCAGTGTTCAAAGGCTATAATGATCCTCAATATTTTAGGGATTGGTTGATTAAGGTAGATCTTTTGTTTGTCTTCTTATAAATTATCGATTCGATCAAGAAGAAATGTTACTCCTTCAAGATATAATTACATATGAGAAGATCGTGGGACTCGATGGTGATAGAGATGAAGAATGATGGTTTAGAGTGAAAGGTCATTAACTTTCTTTTCTCTAAACAGATATGTCCATAGACCATGGTAATAGATTACGCTGTATAGGTTTTCTAGCATGAGTAGGCTGACAGGACACTGATAGATTGAACAAACCTATTTTTTAATTATGTATAGTTTAAACATGAGATTATGTCAAATGAGAATATGAATACTCGATGGTTTTATTTGGTCCTCTGATCTGATATTTTGTCCTAGGGTTTCTTGATAAATCCTTCTTCTAATGCTGACAAGAATGATAAGGCATTGATGGTTGATCTAGACCTTCTTGGTAAGTCAGTGTTAAAGAGTGGTTCTTTTACCTCAACAACAGTTATTTGAGATCCCATGAATGGGATAGAAAAAATGATGACTCTCATGGTAGTTTATGATAGAAGACATCTTCTAGACCTCATGCAGTTTCTATTAGAGGCCCGTTGACTTACTTCTAGTGTATCAATCTTGAGAATTCAGATTTTTTTTAACTAAGGAGCCCAATATATTTCGTTCCTATGGCCACTCAGGACACATACATATGTTTTTGCATATATTTTCAACCACACGTAGTGTCATGGGATCATCACCACCAGAAATTATTATAGTTCATTCATATTCATCCCAAAAAATGGGGTTTCAACCATAGATATCTAGAACAAAGCTTCTTCACATAGTGGAAGAGTCTCTAAAAGATGTCGATACATGTCCAGAAAATGTGAGAGGTTCCATCACTATGGTTTCATCTTCAGTGAATAATTTTTTTGATACATGTTAATCTTATTCAGCTATTTCGACTCATATTTTGAACTTGTTAAATCATTCTACGTAGCTTTTATCTTATCTGATGGATATTACTATGCCCCTCAGAATGAAAAGATATTATGGTATATATTTTCTTACTTGGTGTTTCTCTTTATCAAATGTTGATCATACCCAGGGTTTTCTAGTTCTTGACCTAAAACCTATTGATTTTATTTTTAGAAAGGATCGGATTATTGTTAATAAGGCCCAAAATGATTATTATCTTAGATGGGTCTCCTTTAATGCACCCGGTGGGGTTTGTAGTGTCTCTTAGGAAGAATGAGGCCTGAGGTCGAGTAGAGTCGGATATTATTATCCTATGTTATGGAAAGTAAAGTGTTTTCTGTTGATCTAGGTCTGAAATATTTGAGTGATGCTATTCCTCAAGTTTTCATTAAGTTTCCCAATATTTTTCCTTCTGATTTGATTGGGCTGCCACTAGTAATATAGGTAGATTTTTCTGTTGATTTAGTTCCAAGTACTTTTCTAGTATCTATACCTTCCTACAACATGGCACAAACTAAAATGAAAGAGTTGAAGACTCAATTGGATGATATGTTAGAGAAAGGATTTATATGACCGAGTATGTCACCTTGTGTGGTTACTTCTCTCTTTCCTGAGAAAGATGATGGAATTAGTCACCCATGTGTTGATTACTGATACTCCATCCTAGTTACAGCAAGGAATACTTATCTATTTATATGGATTGATGATATGCTTGACCAGTTGAATGGGGTTAAGTGGTTATCAAAGATTTATCTTTGACCTAGTTATCACTTGTTGAGAATACAAAAATTTGACATTCATAAAACTACCTTATAGAGTAGTTATATCCATTATGAGTATCTTTTCACAAAATTTGGTCTAAAAAAATTCTCTTATCATCTTAATGTATTTGATGAACATGATATTCCATGAGCATCTTGAAAATTTTGAGGTGGCCTTTTTGGTTGACATCCTGTTTCACTCTAAGTCTAAGTAGGATCATGTGCATCATTTGAGAATAGTTTTTGAATTATTGTGAAATAATTAAAATTATTCTACGCTATAAAAAGAGTTTTTCTTATTTAGGAAGTGATGTTATTTGGACTTGTGGTATCAGAACATGGTATCTTAGTTGATCATGATAAGGTCAAAGAAATTATGACATTGGAGAATCAACACATTGTTTTCATGATTTGGAGCATCTTTGTTTTAACAAGGTATTATCATGAGTTAATAAATGATTTCATGAATTTGGCTTCTCTGATTACTGCTCCCACTCATAATGGAGTGAAGTTTTCTTGGGATGAAACATGTCAAAGTTATTTTTTGGAGATAATATGTATTTTGATTTAAGCACTGGTGTTGAATCTTCCAGATATTGGGTAAGGATATATAGTCTTCTGTGAAGAATTAGTTTCAGGATTGGTCTATGTTATTTTTCATGGTAAACATGTAATTGCCTATGCCTCTCAATAGGTTAGGCTACATGTGAATAATTATCCGACTCATGAATTTGAACTCACAGCTATGATGCACAAAATTTAAAGGTAGAGGAATTACCTTATCATAGAATGGATTACCATGTATTTTGACCACCAAATATTGAGTTATATATTATCTATAAATTATTTGAATCTCCTCCAGAGGCTCTGGGTAGAGTATGTATAGTATTTTTACATTGAAGTCACCTATTATTGGGGGAACGGGAATGTCATTGCTAATGTGTTGAGTAGAAAACATCTGACACAAAACATAAAAAATCAATAGAATAATGTAACTCAATGGACCTTTATGCAAAATTTCATATAGGAGTTTAGGAAACAAGGGTCAAGGTTTTCCTAGATAGTGGTCATTTGAACTCCTCTTTTCTCATGATTATTCATTAAGAACATTATCTTAATGATGAATTCATCATCATTATGAGCTCCCATTATGGAGGGGAGACCATTAATGTAACACCCGAGACTTTTATGTGAAATATTTTGTTTTTATGTTATATAAATCATCAAAGGAATATTTTACTACACACATCATTATCTTGGCTTTCTTTACAAGCAATCACGACCTTCCTCGATAGCTTGTGTCATACGCAATACCGAATTTCACTAAAAAATGATATGTTATTAAAATATTATTAAAACTAGTCGTTATGAATAGTAATAACCACTTTTTGAAATTTTATAGTTTTTATTTTCCAAAATGGACTTCATTTTTGGATTCGGAATGTCGAAATTAGCCTTGGGTGAAATTTTGGTATTTTTCTAAAAACATTCAATTTTTGATGAATAGTGAAACCACTAAGTGGTAGTTAAAAAACTGAATTTTTAATAAAACTTAATTTTACCACTTCTGTGAGTGGAATTTCGAAAATCCGAGAGACACGGTTAATATCAGGGACTAAAATGTGGTTCAATGAGATGAAAATAATTTTTTGTGAATAGTAACTTTTTACTTTTATTTACCACAGTTAAAAGTAAATAGGTTAATTAAGGGTAAAAATGATATTATTATTACCCTAACACATGTCCTAATTCTACTGGACAAGTGTAATTCGACCAAAAACTACCTTAGGAATAAAATATGACCATTTAGGCCCACTTGGATTAGATTAGGACATTTATTATTAATTTATTTAAAGAAGGGTTAAAATAGTTAAAATCAAAGTTTAATAAGTAAATCATTTTTAATATGGGGTTATAAATAAGATAAATTAGACTATAAATATTCATTAGAAATCTCAAAAGATTTACTACATAATGGTATTTTATTTGTAATTTTTAGACATTAAATAATTTAATTTATTTATGACACAAAGATGATGTAGTAATTATCTTATTAATGAAATATTGACATAATTGATGTTATAAACACCAAAATAAATGTAATTTGAGACTTTTTATGAATTCCACTAATTTTCTAGATTCATATGACATGTTAGTATTGATTTAATTAACTTGTTTCGAACTAATCATTCTGTTATTATTTTCACAAAAATTAATTACTAAATAGTGTCAAAATTGACATAAAATAGTTTTTAAACCAAATATTATATTAGTAATTGTTATTTTATTCCTAAAAATCTAAGGTTAGGCCAAATGACTTGGATAGGGTTATATATATTAATAATAAACAACTTGGGGTTCGTTTGTTTGCTTATAGTAAGTTTATTAACCTTATAGTATAAGAACACAAGAAGACACGGTAAAGGTAAAATTATTTACCTTAATGTTAAATCTAAATGATAAGGTTAAAATTGATACCTAAACTTGTCTAAATTATATTGGATGTGAGGATTTATACCCATACCCACCTTAGCTTCTAAATAAATCAATTTTGAGCTATTTAAAACCAAACATGACTTTATAATAAAATAATATTTTTAGTTTTTCCAAAGGAGCCCCTCTCCTCCCTTATAAAAGGGCACCTCCTCACCCTCTTGCTCACACCACTCTGAGCCTTCAATCTCGGCCAAACCCTACCAATTCCTCCTCTACACTTCCCTAGAGACATCCTAGAGGTCTTGGTCTTATTCAAAGACCAATTTTAGTGCCCTAAAAGAAGGTCTCAAAGAAGCACTTCAAAGAAGAGGTAATGTCCGTTACCGATTCTTTCATCTTTATTTCTTCTTCCACTTCTTATTCTTTCGTTGTTTCATTATGAAGTAATAACATCAGTATCACTAATATACTGATATTTTATTATATGTATGAAACACCCCTATTTCACCCTCTATCCATCCTACGGAAAAAGAAATCACCGCGCATGCGTACGTACGGAATACCGTCTCCACGCCGTGGTGTAATCTATTTTCCACCACCACCTTAATTGGATGGGTATAATGGTGTAAATAATGACTATATATGAAAATTATAAAGTGATACTGATTCTGAAATAGTATACATACACTCCAATACAATTCCATGATCATAGGAACGATATCATCACTCGTGCGTATGTACGGAATACCGTCTCCACGATGTGATGCGACTCGTTCTACATGATATTCATTTCATAATGATTATATAAATGAATTGAATGAATGAATATGATATATATTACACTAATACCATTATGGAAATGAGGTATCTATAACCTAAATAGAAGAATAAGAATTTATTCGACAAGACACGCATAAGAACAAAAAGTTATAAACACCCTAATAACAAGTAGTAGTGAAATATTACTACTAAGAAGATAAGAATATGACCATATATGATATCATAAAAATAAGTATGATTCTGGAATAAGTCAATAACATTATTTAAATCATTATACATGAGGTTCGGACACTTACGAAGCAAAACGGACCTAAGGTAAGGGAAATATCACAATCTCATTTTTATCCGAGATTGTTTGTACTTTGGTATTTACTGGGATGTATTTTATCATCCAAATACATGTTTCCTCAATATGTAATATTATTTCCATCCACCTATAATTGTTTAAATCCAATTTTACCCTTCGGTGAGTTTTTAGTAAAAGATATGAAAGGAATCTTTGGTCGTTTTTCGTACGAGGTACTTTTTGAATTTTCCGACAAAAGTGCGAAGAATGTTTTATTTATCTTATACGGCATGAATGGATTTTTAAAAAATTATTTCGAATAATCTTCCTTTACAAGTTATCAATTTTATTTTTAATCAACATCTTTTAGTTTATAATCGTACGACATGTTAAGAAAGGAAAAGTGTTTTTGAAGAAGAAAGGATATTTTCCTCAAGAATGGAGTTCAAGTGTTTTATCAAAATTATTTTCCATCTAAGATAATAAAGGGTTATGTTTTTATCTCTATTATTACATTGATTTGATTATGTTGTGATGGAATTATATTTTTATGAATTCCTTTATCTTATATGAATTGTTTTATGATGTCACGATGTTTAAGATTCCCATTTTTATTACATGGGTTATGAAATGATGTATGATTTATGATTTTGTGGAACACATAAGAATGGTATCATTATGAGATGGGTGGGACCAATATCTCCCTCCAATTCATTGGGTAAAGATTTTATATCTCATGAGATAGACATGGCTGGAACAGTAGGTTATACCGGTTCAGTGAAACAGGACTGAAACGAGGAGTGAACTTGGTTCAGAAAGGGACTTTGTCCACTAAGATAGTCTTGGAAATGAGTCTAGACTAATAAGAAATGATTCTCTATGATTATGTGTGTATTCTACAAAGTTTCATGTTTTATGTTATGTTTATTGGGATTACATTTCACTACTATGATTTATCCCATGATATGAAATTATGATCTCTTTTGTAGGTTACAATTTCAAAAAGTTATGTGCTTATGTATATGATGTGATTGATATTTCTTTTGTTTACCCTTACTGAGCATTTGAGCTCACCCTTTTGTATGTTTTATTTCCCCAGGTCAGGAAGAAGGTTATTAAGTAGAATATGCCAAAAAGGGACTCTAGATATGATGAAATAAATGGGAGGAAAAGTAGATGCTTTATGAACCAGTTGTTTATGTTTCCCAGTTTCTAAAGACACTATACCTATACGGTCCTTTCTTGGTTTTGTTATATGTTGTAATAAGTGTGCTTCAATTTTGATGTAATAACAATGTATGTAAAGTATGGGTCATTATAGTTGGTATCAGAGGAAAGGTATAGTCAACCTTTGGAAACTAGGATGCAAAAGTCTTAGTAAGAACCCTAAGGATAATTCTAAGCATAGAACACAATCTTATTGTTTTAGAAATGGCCATGAATAACCTAGGATAAGAGCTTAAGTGTGAAATATTATTCTTGATTATGTGGTTTTCCTATTATAATTAGTGTTGTTCACACTATTCTTCTTGGTTTTAGTCAATCGCTAGAACCCGAAGGAATCGTGTTAATGCGGAATGCGACAGGCAATGAAATGATTATCCCCCTGAGCAACCAAACGTTATGGGAGATGGAATGAAAAATCTTGTAGTCATGCTCACACAACTTTCTCAAGCTATGAATCATGCAGGACTTCCAAATGAGCATAGGAAGGAGCAACATTCTGTTGAATCCTTCATGAGACAGCGTCCACCTTCTTTCAGTGGGTCTACTGATCCATTAGTTGCTGAACAATGGATTAGTACTACTGAAAAGATATTTTCAGTTCTTCAATTTTATGAGCATGATAAAGTCATATTAGTAGTGTATCGTTTGGAAGGTGATGCTGATCAATGGTGGAATCTTATTAAGAATACAAGGAAAAGGGATGAAATTGAGTCCATGGAATGGGACGAGTTCAAGAACTTATTTTTCAATAAGTACTTCCCTCGTATTCTCTGAACAATGATGGAGAAAGAGTTTCTTGAACTGAAGCAAAAGGATGATGAATCTGTCGGTACCTATGAAGCAAATTTTACAAGACGTGCAAGGTACACTTCCAGTATTATTATCCAACCTGAGAGTAAGATCGATCGATTCTTTAGTGGCTTAAAACCAAGTCTTCGAAGGGCCTTAGCCATAAGGGACTTCAATAGCTACGAGGAAATCGTTCGATGTGCTCTCAAAGTTGAGATGGAGATTGCAGTAACCCATTAGTCATATGGGTTTGATAAGAAGAGGAAAATGGAATTCAAAGGAAAATCTAAAGAGCACACTGAAAAGAAGATGAGCTTTCCCTTATGCTCAAAGTGTGGAAAGAAACATGGAGGGAGTTGTCTTAAAGGGACAAGTAAATGATTCAAATGTGGTAAGGAAGGTCATCGGGCATTTGAATGCCACGATGATGGGAAGAAGATGTCTAATGATGCAAAAAAAGGAAGGTATACACAGAATGAACCTACTACACTTCAATGTTTCAAGTGCAAGGATATGGGGAATTATGCCAATAAATTCCCTAATCCAAGGGTTTATGATGATGGTCGACGTCAACAAACTCTTAAGGCTAAAGACAAAGGAAAGTCACATGCAATTTCTATCAGCGATGTGGAGTACGATAATGATGTGGTGAAAGGTACACTTACCATCCACTCTAAAGTAGAAATTGTTTTATTTGATTCTGGATCCACCCACTCCTTTATTTCTGAAGAATTTTCTAAGGGTATCACTGTATTACCTCAACAATTAGATGTTGAGTTAGCTGTGACAACACCTAATGGCACAACAGTCTCATCAAAAGTTTATAATTCTTCTCTGATTGATGTTTGTGGGAAAGTGATTCCTGTAAATCTTGTTATCCTTCCTATAGTGTAATTTGATGTGATTCTTGGCATGGATTGTCTTTCTCTACATGTAGCTCATATCAATTTCCAAATAAGGGAAGTCACATTTCATATTCCAGATCAATCTATGATCGTCTATCGATGCAAGGATGAACATAACCTTCCAGTGGAAATCTCTTCCATTTTATGGGTATTGATTCCACTAAATGAAGGTTATTTATCTCAAATTGTTGGTGAGAAACTCATGATTAAGAATATGACCATTTTACAGGAGTTTGATGATGTCTTTCTGGAGGAATTACCAGGTCTTCCACCGAATCGTGAAGTTGAGTTTTCAATAGAACTCGTACCGGGTGCTTTGCCTATTTCAAAGACACCTTATAGAATGGCCCCAATTGAGTTGCCGGAATTGAAGAAGCAACTCCAAGAGAATCTTGATAAGGGATTCATATGCCCTAGTGAGTCACCTTGGGGAGCACCTGTTCTATTTGTTAAGAAGAAAGATGGATCAATGAGGCTCTGCATTGATTATCGAGAACTTAACAAGATCACTATCAAGAACAAATATCCTCTCCCACGCATTGATGACTTATTTGACCAACTACTCAGAGCTCAATACTTTTCCAAGATTGATCTTCGTTCAGGGTATCATCAATTAAGTGTCAAAAGGGAGGATATACAAAAGACGGCTTTCTGTACAAGGTATGGACACTATGAATTTATAGTGATGCCATTTGGTCTTACTAATGCCCCTGCTATCTTCATGGATCTGATGAATAGAGTCTTTAGAGACTATCTTGATCAAGTTGTGGTAGTCTTTATAGACGATATTCTTGTCTATTCAAAGAAAAAGGAAGAACATGAAGATCACTTGAGAATTATATTGAAGACCCTGGGAAAGGAGAAGCTTTATGAAAAATTTACCAAGTGTGAATTTTGCCTTAAAAAAGTTGCATTTTTGGGTCACATAATCTCAAAAGTGGGGATATCTGTGGATCCAGCAAAAACAGAGGTTATCAAAAGATGGTCGAGACCAACAATAGTAACCGAGATCCGAAGTTTTCCTGGTTTGGATGGATATTATCGACGTTTTGTGAAAGATATTTCACGATTATCTAATCCACTCACCAAGTTGAATCAGAAAGGAGTTAAGTTTGTTTGGACGGAGGAATGTGAAGATATTTTCAAGGAGTTGAAAAGAAGGTTATCCAGTGCACCTGTACTCACACTGCCTTGTAGTGGAGAAAGGTTTGTGATCTATAGTGATGCATCCAAAAAGGGATTGGGGTGTGTTCTTATGCAAAATGATATGGTGATAGCTTATGCCTCAAGACAGTTGAAAATCCATGAGCAAAATTACCCAACACATGATTTGGAGTTAGCTGCGGTAATCTTTGCATTAAAAATTTGGAGGAATTATCATTATGGAGAAAGGTGTGACATTTATACTGATCCTAAAGGTTTAAGTATATTTTCACACAAAAAGAGATAAATATGCGTCAAAGAAGATGGTTGTAGCTGATTAAGGATTATGACTACTCAATCCATTACCACCCTGGGAAAGAAAACAAGGTGGCAGATGCATTAAGTCGACAAGACCATGCCAGTTTATCCATAATGAGGATCACAAAAGATCGAATATTTATGGATTTATAAAGGATGGATCTTGGAATTATAATGGAAGGGGAAAAATCTTATCTTTCTCAAATGAATGTTCAACCATCTATACATGTGAAGATTAAAGAGGCACAAAAAGAAGATGTCGAGTTACAAAAGAAGGTGATATATGTTCCTGAATTCAACCTTGATTGTGATTGGATACTAAAGTTCAGGAATCGGGTTTGTGTTCCTCCCATCCCGGAATTAAAGAAGGAGCTGCTGGATGAGGCTCATATTTCTTCATTCTCTATTCATCCTAGAAGCACGAAGATGTATAGGGACCTGAAAGAGTACTTCTGGTGGGATGGCATGAAAAGAGATGTTGCTGAATGTGTCTCTCGATGCTTGGTTTGTCAGCAAGTTAAAGCTGAGAGACAGAAGTCTAAGGGGATGTTACAACCATTACCCATACCTGAATGGAAATGGGAAAACATCACTATGGAATTTGTCACAGGACTTCCTAAAACATCCAAAGGCAGTAATGCTATCTGGGTCATAGTTGATCGTCCTACCAAGTCTGCACACTTCATTGCTATTATAAGGGATTTCTCTCTGGATCAGCTTGCCAGGATATATGTAAAGTATGTGGTAAGATTACATGGTGTACCACTTTCTATTATATCTGATCGGGATCTGAGATTTACCTCAAATTTCTAGCGAAGTCTTCAGCATACACTGGATACAGAGTTGAGTTTCAACACTGCTTATCATCCTCAGACAGACAGTCAGTCTGAGAGAATAATTCAAACTCTAGAAGATATATTGAGAACTTGATCTATAGATTTCAAAGGTGGTTGAGATCAACACCTACCTTTGGTGGAATTTTCTTATAATAATAGCTTTCACTCCAGTATTCAGATGGATCCTTATAAAGCTCTCTATGGAAAGAAATGCAGGACTCTAACTTGCTGGGATGATGTTGGGGAAAGAAAGCTATTAGGACCTGATCTCATTGATGAAATGGCAGAAAAGGTCAGATCTATTCAACAACACATAAGAGCAGCTCATAGTCGACGGAAAAGTTATTCCGACAACCGAAGAAAAGACCTAGAGTTTGAAGTGGGTGATAAAGTGTTCTTATGAATATCTCCCTGGAAGAGAGTCATGAGATTTGGAATGAAGGGGATGTTGAGCCCTAGATATATCGTTCCTTTCGAAATACTGGATCGTTTCGGGAAGGTAGCTTACCGATTGGCGCTTCCACCGAATCTCTCTCAAGTACAGGATGTGTTCCATGTATCTCTCCTGAGAAAGTATATACCTGATCCTTCACATGTACTCATCTCAGAAGTTGTACCGCTGGAGCAAGATCTTTCTTATGAAGAACAGCCGATAGAGATTTTGGATCGTAGCGAAAAAGTCCTACAAAACAAGACCACTCACTTGGTGAAAGTTTTATGGAGGAACCACCAATTAGAAGAAGCTACATGGGAGCTTGAGGATATGATGACGGAGAGGTATTCTCATCTGTTTGTTACAAAGTGACGAATTTCCAGGGCGAAATTCATTTTAAGGGGGGTAAAAGGTAACACCCGAGACCTTTATGTGAAATATTTTGTTTTTATGTTATATAAATCATCAACCGAATATTTTACTACACACAACATTAGCTTGGCATTCTTTACACGCAATCTCTACCTTCCTCGATAGCTTGTGTCGTACGCAATACCGAGTTTCACTAAACAACGATATGTAATTAAAATATTATTAAAACCAGCCGTTATGAATAGTAATAACCACTTTTTGAAATTTTATAGTTTTTATTTATCAAAATGGACTTCATTTTTGTATTCGGAATGTCGAAATTAGCCTAGGGTGAAATTTTGGTATTTTTCTGAAAACATTCAATTTTGGATTAATAGTGAAACCACTAAGTGGTAGTCAAAAAAACTGAATTTTTCATAAAAATTAATTTTACCGCTTCTGTGAGTGGAATTTCGAAAATCCGAGAGACACGGTTAATATCAAGGACTAAAATGTGGTTCAATGAGATGAAAATAATTTTTGGTGAATAGTAACTTTTTACTTTTAGTTACCACGGTTAAAAGTAAATAGGTTAATTAAGGGTAAAAATGATATTATTATTACCCTAACACATGTCCTAATTCTATTGGACAAGTGTAATTCGACCAAAAACAACCTTAGGAATAAAATATGACCATTTAGGCCCACTTGGATTAGATTAGGACATTTATTATTAATTTATTTAAAGAAGGGTTAAAATAGTTAAAATCAAAGTTTAATAAGTAAATAATTTTTAATATGGGGTTATACATAAGATACATTCGACTATAAATATTCATTAGAAAGATAAAAATATTTCCTAAATAATGGTATTTTATTTGTAAGTTTTAGACATTACATAAGTTAATTTATTTATGACACAAAGATGATGCAGTAATTATATTATTAATGAAATATTGACATAATTGATGTTATAAACACCAAAATAAATGTAATTTGAGGCTTTTTATGAATTACACTAATTTTCTAGATTAATATGACATGTTAGTATTGTTTTAATTAACTTTTTTCTAACTAATAATTCTGTTATTATTTTCACAAAAATTAATTACTAAATAGTGTCAAAATTGACATAAAATAGTTTTTAAAACAAATATTATATTATTAATTGTTATTTTATTCCTAAAAATCTAAGGTTCAGCCAAATGTCTTAGATAAGTGTATATATATTAATAATAAACAACTTGTGGTTCGTTTGGCTGCTTATAGTAAGTTTATTAACCTTATAGTATAAGAACACAAGAAGACACGGTAAAAGTAAAATTATTTAACTTAATGTTAAATCTAAATGATAAGTTTAAAATTGATACCTAAGCTTGTATAAATTCTATTGGATGAGATTATTTCGACCCATCCCCACCTTATCTTTGAAATAAATCAATTTGGAGCTATTTAAAACCGAACTTGACTTTATAATAAAATAATATTTTTAGTTTTTCCAAAGGAGCCCCTCTCCTCCCTTATAAAAGGGCACCTCCTCACCCTCTTGCTCACACCACTTTGAGCCTTCAAGATCGGCCAACCCCTGCCAATTCCTCCTCTCCACTTCCCTAGAGACATCCTAGAGGTCCTGGTCTTATTCAAAGACCAATTTTAGTGCCCTAAAAGAAGGTCTCAAAGAAGCACTTCAAAGAAGAGGTAATGTTCGTTACCGATTCTTTCATCTTTATTTCTTCTTCCACTTCTTCTTCTTTAGTTGTTTCATTATGAAGTAATAACATCAGTATCACTAATATAATAATATGTTATTATAAGTATGAAACAACCCTATTTCACCATCTATCCATCCTACGGAAAAAGAAATCACCTCGCGTGCGTACGTACGGAATACATTCTCCACGCCGTGGTGTAATCTATTTTTCACCACCACCTTACTTGGAAGGGTATAATGGTGTAAATAATGACTATATATGACTATTATAAAGTGATAATGATTCTTCAATAGTATACATACACTCCGATACAATTCCGTGATCATAGGAACGATATCATCACTCGTGCGTACGTACGGAATACCGTCTCCACGATGTGATGCGACTCGTTCTACATGATATTCATTTCATAATGATTATATAAATGAATTGAATGAATGAATATGATATATATTACACTAATAACATTCTGTAAATGAGGCATCTATAACCTAAAGAGAAGAATAAGAATTTATTCGACAAGACACACATAAGAACAAAAAGTTATAAACCCCCAAATAACAAGTAGCAACGAAATATTACTACTAAGAAGTAAGACTATGACCATATATGATATCATAAAAATACGTATGATTCTGTAATAAGTAAATAACATTATTTAAATCATTATACAGGAGGTTCGGACACCTACGAAGAAAAACGAACCTAAGGTAAGGGAAATATCACAATCTCATTTTTATCCGAGATTGTTTGTACATTGATATTTACTGGGGTGTATTTTATCATCCAAATCCATGTTTCCTCAATATGTAATATTATTTCCATCCACCTACAATTGTTTAAATCTAATTTTACCCTTCATTGTGTTTCTAGTAAAAGATATGAAAGGAATCTTTTGTCGTTTTTCGTACGAGGTACTTTTTGACTTTTTCGAAAAAAGTACGAAAAATGTTTTCTTTAACTTATACGGAATGAATGGATTTTTAAAACATTATTTCCAAGAAGCTTCCTTTACAAGTTTTCAAGATTATTTTTAATCAAATTTTTTTAGTTTATAATCGTTCGACATGTTAAGAAAGGAAAAGTGTTTTTGAAGCAGAAAGGATATTTTCTTCAAGAATGGAGTTCAAGTGTTTTATCAAAAAAAAATTCCATCTAAGATAATAAAGGGTTCTGTTTTTATCCCTATTATTACATTGATTTGATTATGTTGTGATGGAATTATATTTTTATGAATTCCTTTATCTTATTTAATTGTTTTATGATGTCACGATGTTTAAGATTCCCATTTTTATTACATGGGTTATGAAATGATGTATGATTTATGATTTTGTGGCACACATAAGAATGGTATCATTATGAGATGGGTGGGACCTATATCTCCCTCCAATGCATTTGGTAAAGATTTTATATCTCATGATATAGACATGGCTAGAACAGTAGGTTATACCGGTTCAGTTAAACAGGACTGAAATGAGGAGTGAACTCGGTTCAGAAAGGGACTTTGTCCACTAAGATAGTCTTGAAAATGAGTCTTGACTAATAAGAAATGATTCTCTATGATTATGTGTGTATGCCACAAAGTTTCATGTTTTAAGTTATGATTATTGGGATTACATTTCACTACTATGATTTATCCCATGATATGAAATTATGATCTCTTTTGCAGGTTACGATTTCCAAAAGTTATGTGCTTATGTATATGATGTGATTGATATTTCTTTTGTTTACCCTTACTGAGCATTTGAGATCACCCTTTTGTATGTTTTATTTCCCCAGGTCAGGAAGAAGGTCATTAAGTAGAATATGCCAAAAAGGGACTCTAGATATTATGAAATAAATGGGAGGCAAAGTAGATGCTTTATGAACCAGTTGTTTATGTTTCCCAGTTTCTAAAGACACTATACCTATACAGTCCTTTCTTGGTTTTATTATATGTTATAATAAGTGTGCTTCAATTCTGAAGTAATAACAATGTATGTAAATTATGGGTCGTTATAATTAATGAGTGGTCATTCTCTACGGAGGGTATCCTATGTTTTTAGAATTAGTACATTGTACCTTTTTATATAAAAAAAATGTGATGGGGGGTTTCCAAAATTCCTAATGGGTTGAACACCCATGAACCACAAATGCGTTCTATGATACACAGTGATTATTCATGTATACAGGTATGAGATGTGACATTGCTGATATTGTTTTTTATTGATATACATTCAAATAGGTTATGGATAGACACAATAAACCTTCATGTTTTCTTCAGCAACTTCTAGTGCCGACCTGGATGTGGGATGTAATCTCTATGGATTTTTTATTGGGTTTCCACCTACCCATAATAAGAATAATTTGATATGGGTTTTGATTGATAGGATGACCAAATTATCTCACTTTATACCCATTCATGATAAAAAAAGTTAAGGAGTTGGGAAATATCTATGTGAAAGAGATTTTTAATTTTCATGGGATTTCAATATGCTATATTATCTAATAGATATCCCCATTTTACCTCCCATATCTTGTGAAGCCTTTAGGAGGAACTGAGACCTTAGATTCATTTTATCATGTAATACCATCTTCAAATGGATATATTGACAAAAAGGGCTATACAAATTCTTGAGGATAGGCTTCATGACAACATCCTCATTTTTTTTGGATATTGGAATGAATATTTTGTATTGGTTGAGTTTTATTATAAAAATAGTTACCAGTCAGTGATCAAGATGACTCCTTTTGAGGTCATGTATGGAAGAATATGAAAATCTCCATTGTGTTTTTCAGATATTAGGGAGCGTTCCTTGATTAGATAGATCTTGGTTCAGGAGATATCAAAAATTATCCATATATTTCATCAGATAATATTTATTTAATATATCTGGTATAAATATTATACTAATATTTGTCATATACCATTAGAGATTTAATTTTGTGACCAAGTTTTCTTTAAATTGTCACCTTGTTTAGGTCATCTATGACTTGGGAAGAATGGGAAGATTTCTTCCCATTTTCTAGGACCATTTGAGGTTGTTGAGAAGGCATATAAAGTGTCTTACTTTTGTCCACTTCCTCTATAGATGACATCAATATGTTATGTGTTCCATGCATCTCATCCTTGGAAGTATCTTTCTGATCCATCTCATGTTTTGAGCAGGATTGATCTTGAGGTTGATCCTAATTTATCCATGACTAATCACCCAGTTAGGATTATTTATTTTTGGACTAAGGTACTTCATGGGAAGATGAAAATTTTTGTCTGGGTGCTATGGTATCATGGTTCCGATTCACATGAGACTTGGGAGTGTGAGACACTGATGAGAGAGTTGTGTCCTCATCTATTTGATATGTAATCTTCTTGATAATATTTCTAGGGATAGAAAGTTTATATGGTGTGGAGGTTGTAACACCATGTTACTAGTTTTCATGTACCCCTCAACCCTCTTTTTCATCCTTATATGGTTAGTTATTGTTTAGGGGTTCTTTAGGTGAAATTTGGAAAAACATTTAGGCTCTTTGGGTTGTGCATAGTTGGTGCATAATTTTTCCAAACTGTGCACACTCCCTGTGAACACCTTGAATCACTGGATAGTGGGGGTTTTCGTAGATGGTGTATAGTTTAAAAAATAATGCACCCACCTGGTAGAAACTGTTAACCCCATTATAAGGGTGTATGGTTAGGGTGTATGGTTTGTCTTACCACATGTCATTGCCTAACTAATCATGCGTGCATGGTTTTTTTATTATAAAAAAAATACCTGAACCCCTTTTATACCTTCAACCATCCCTATATTTAACTAAATTGATTTCCTAGGACTTTGAGGCTCTCAAGAACCAATTTTTCCAACTCTAATACCATTACGTGGTGGATCAAAGCATGTAGGATCTCATTGGAACTCTTCTGGGTAAGTAAATATACTATAATGTGTTCTTCTCGTCTCACTATTTCTCTTCTCTTTAGTAAGTGTTAGATCATAATACTGTTTATGGATATAATCTCCAGTTAATTTAATCTTGATTCTAGGCTTTATTTCATGATCTATGTTGCCTTCATTCTTCGATAGAAAATATCTTTACGAGTGTTGTGCATTTTTTTCATGGATTAAAGGTAGGTGGTTCTGTTTTAGTTTCACAATATAATAAATCCTTGATTTTATTGATTTTATTTAAATGGATTTATATTAATTTATTAAAAACCCCTAATTTATGATTAATTGGAATTGTGATTTTAATTGGAAAATAATTCTGTGGAAAACCCACAATTTCAATGGAATTAGAATTTTTGGATTATTTTGAAATTGATGGAATTGATGAATTGATTTGATAATTTTTTTAATAAAAATGAATTAAATTGAATTGATAAAAAAAAATATTATTATTTTTTGTTTTAAGAAGACATGATTTGATATAAACCTATGTTTTGGGTTTGAAGTTAAATTAGAATACTAAAACTAAAAGTTTGTCAATTCAGGAATTTACCATCATTGATTGATTGGTTGGACACATGCATTATTGGGTAGTTAGTGGGTTATTTGGGACAATCACACTAGGATTATTATTCCCTAAAAATGGTTTGATGATAAAAACTCTATAAAATGCAGTTATGAAGATATTATCCCTCATGGGATGTTGATGAATCCTATTTGGAAAGAGAATGAGGGATGTGTGTCCACATATTTTAGTGATCACTGATATAATAATTATAAGGATCCTATAACTATAATAAATTATACATTAGGGTAGTTGAAAATACTTATTTAAGTAATTATTTTGATTATATATTCCATTGATTATAGAACTTTCTTCATCATTAAAGTTGAATTATATAAACTATTTTATATAAAATGTTTATTTAATCGATGTTTGAAATGTTTTCCATCATTTGGAAATGAAATCATGTTTTTTTAAAATGAAATTATAGTTTCATGAACTGTTTTGTTTAAAACTGAAAATTTATTTGGTTTATTAATTTGGAATATTTTTATGGAACACTTTGTGAGACCCTGCCAAGATCTATATATCAGACCCTACCTTTTCCTTCAGGTGTTTATTGATTTCATTCTACCAGGTCTGAACAAAGGAAAAGAACCTCTTAGAGGAGGTGTATGTTCTTGATAATTTGATATTTGAGTGATTTATGCTTTAGAGTATTTTAGTTTATCTTGATTGTTTTTTTATTACTTTGATGATGTACTATTTGGGGTTTTTGATTTACCTGATTGTTTCCTCATAATTTATCCTTTTGGAGTGTTGGGAATATTGACATGTATCTTTATATTCTATTGTATTAGTGAAAATTAATTCCCTATTTCATCATTTATGATTTCTAGATCTAGTCACCAACATGTAGGGATTGAGAAATACCTTAAATAAATGTTATTCCCAACTTGGGTATCAGGGTACCAGGGTATCCATGCATGTTAGTGAGAATAAGAGTTTATAGTGAAGAAGAAAATGAGGAGAGAAAATGCAAGAGATATATAATAAAAGAGAAATGAGAACACATAAATTAAAACATGAAATTTAGTTACAGAATGAAAATAAAATAAAAAAATGAAACTAAAATATATCATAACTTCATCCCAATATTTACTGTAATATCCAGTCCTTTGAATGGTTGTGGAATTAAAAATGTATACAGAGAGGAGTAAAATATTTTGGCACCCAACTTTTTCTTAGAAAGCTTTCACATGGTAGAAAATTTAAATGTAAGAATTGGGAAAATTTTCATTTTGGGGAGTTTTTACCCTATATATTCCATGTGTGACTGAAAAAATTTAATTTCACAAGCCATGTGGAGAGAGAGTTATTGTAAATTTACTTAAAAAATGTATTCTAGCCAGGCAGACTCTTAGTATTCCCAAAATCCAATTTCACATGAATTTATAGACTTTATATCTATAGAATCAAGTGGAGATGTAGTTATAAAAGTTCTTCCTCTAGAGGTTTTCTTTACCCATACTGAATTTAAGATCCATTGGGTGTTCCATTTTTGAGATATATTCCCAACCTAAAAAATATCTTGATATGTACACAGATTTTGAGGAACGACTTGTGAGCTAGTTTTAGGACTTTAAATAATGGATTGAGATTTGGTTCTAGCAGAATAAAATGAATCCCAAGGAACATATAAATCTAAAAAGGATATTTTTTCTCAATTTGCATCAATGTTGATAATATTATGGCTGAAATATTTAAATAAATTTAAAAATTTAAAATAAAAAATTATACCATTTTTTAAATTAGGGTCAAAATACAACTAAAACCATAACATGTAAAAATTTCCCTTAAAACAACACATTAGAGAGATTAAAAACATTTAAATTAAAATTAAAACAATTGAAAAAAATATAGGTCAACTCTCCCACATTTAAACATTAAACTTATAAAAAATCTTCTAATATCAATGAAAAACAACCTCCCGATGCAATAATGAAAACATAGATCAATTATAATATCATATAAAATATCATTCCCCCCTAAATTGATAAAATATTCATAACTAATAAAAAATCATAAAAATTAATTCAATATCATGTTAATCCTCATGTGCATGTCATACGTACCTCCTCAAAAATATTTCTCTCTTTACTCAAAAATTTGGTGTGTGTAGTATTTATCATTTATTAAAATCATGTGTGATTTCTATAGGCTTGATATCCTTTAAGTATATCAACTTCACAGAGTCACAAATGTTTCAATAAGGAGTAATTTTTCTTGGGTTGTTTTATGGTCTAATTTTGGACGGTTTGAAATGTAAAAACATTTTAGGTAGAATGAGGAGGTTTAATCACTAAAGTGAAACAAATGAATGAAATTAGGTTTTCTCAAGAATTGTGTTCTTCTCAATTTTTTCAAAAAATGAATCACATAAATACACATTTTTATATTATTGAAAATTTAACACTTTTAATGTAATCTTAAATGAAAAATTTATTCAATATTTTCCACATTTGTAAAAAAAATCAGATTGAATTATCATTTAGAATTTCCCTTTAGAGTCATCATTTTTTTTTGGAAAATATGGGAAACTTTTGATTTTTAAATATTGTTGAAAAGAGTCAAAATTTTTAATAAAATTTTGGGCTACCATTAAATATTTACATAATAAATTTTATTCCACCAAATTATCAATAAATATGACAATGCGTTCAATTCAACTCAAATAAATTCTTTAGGAAAGAAAAATAAAGCTCATCTTCTCCCTCTTCAACACTTGAGTTCAACAATAATCTTGCTTTTAAATTCTAGATTTGGTTGGAAAGTGAAAAATGGAATATAATTTGGCATCATAATAAGGTATTTTATTGATATAAAGGGATTAATTAAGTTCATATGTGAAGGTTAGACAAAATTAGAGTTCAATGTAAAATGTGATTTATAATTGGTTCCTCAATCCTACTTGACACATTCCATGAACTCTAAATACATTTAAAAAGATAAACAAAAGTTCTATATCATATAAAATGTTTCAAAACTCACAAGTAAAAGAGAAATGTAATGAATATATAAAAAATATTTAGAAAACTCTTGATTTCTACATGATTTTAAATTTGGATACTACCTTTTCACATTCATTTTACAATCAATCAAACCTCAAAAAATGAAAATAATTGAAATAAGGGAAAAAATACATTTAGAAATAATTTAGAACCTAAAACATTCAAATAAATAAAAGTTTCCAAAATACTAATATGGTTTGTAGTTTATAAAGTATTATATTTAGAATTATAATCCTAAAATACCACGCAAATAACATGAAAAGTTCTGAAAATTATACGACAATTAAAATGGGAGATAATAAAAAATTCCAAAAAACAGATCGAAATAAATATCTCACATTTATTCCATCTAGTACCCTCTTTTTAGTTCAAATTAGATAAATAAATATTCTCAAATATAATTTTAATTGGGTAGAAAATAAAATATGGAAAATGATAGAAAAAACAAGATTAATATTTCTATTGTAGCCTCGAGTTAATCTTTTAAATGCCACCACATTAAATTTTAAAGAAAAAAACATAATAAAAATAACGAAAAATAAATATAAATGGTAAATAATCATATAATGCTTGGGTTAGACCCCCAAATGGGTGCTAGGTTTTTATATCCCATATTAAGGTGGCTGAAGTGGATTATCTTCAATCAAAATGTGGGTGTGGTTTATTTGAGATGAACCACCACAATTTACTTTTCCTAGATTTATTGAGTAAACGTAGAGAATGCAGAACAACAATGAAAGTAAGTAATGTACCACCCCCCTCGAATGAAAAAATAAATAAGTTGAGGTCCATAGTGGGAGGAAAAAGAAGATATTAGTTCTCCCTTTTGAATTATATGGTTTCCTCCTCTATATTGCAGGACCATTGGAAACTCAATATCAACAAGTTCATCTTCATCATTAAATTCAAAAGAAATAGATATTTATAAAGATTCTTATTTTTTATTATTAGGGATGTGAAGATCATGTTTCAAGTAATCTTCATCAATGCGATTCTATAATTCTTTAATAAAATGTTGGTCTCACATAAGTGCATCATCATTCATGTTTTCTTTAGGGACTTCCTAGAGCAATTGTTAAGTGAAAGATGATTTTATTAATTACTTTATTTTCTCCTTCTCAAAAACCCTAATCACTTTAACATAAAAACTTATTGCTGAAATATCTTCCACCACTCTTGTTGGCTCTCGTTTAGGTTTAGGTTCAAGTTTATCTAGAAGTGCATCATTATATTCATTTTCCATTTCATCTTTTATCTTCAGTTTTTGTATATATTCATTAAGATATTTAATCTATGATTCAAGATAATTTTAAAAGTTTTCTTACACCTGTGATTTTACAGTCCATGCATAATAATTTAAATCTAAATACATCCTGAAAAAAGTATATTTTATTTAGCTTTTTAAATTTATGATTTTTTAAAGGTTCATATGAAAACAGTGCGTGAAATTGTTGAAACTCCATGAAAATGGTTATAAATTTATGAAACATCTCCATGTTACCTATAAAAATATTAATAATGTTAACTACATGCATTATAAGGGATGAACTAGGTTGTTCTATTAGGTGGTTTTGTGGTCAATCACACACTTATTATAATTCAATTTTTTATATTTTTTATATTTTTTATATTTTTGAAAATAAAATAAAATAAATGGAGGTTTGATACTTGATAATAAAATATTAAAATTAAACATGGAGATACAATTCAAACATTATTAATGAAATTACAATGAATTTAAAATGAAATAAGATATTCCTAAGAGAATCATCCAGATTGAACCTTCATGGTCTTATTATTAGTTTCAAAATTTATTAATAAACATACACCATTATATGTGTGACGATATTATTCTACATATAGTTATTAATATATAGTTCAATTTATCTAATACACCACATATACACCTCCTTGACTAAGGGAGACTATTGTAGAAGCGGTAGCTAAACCTCACGTGGCAAGTGGAGACACAATGGTGGCTTCCCCATTAAGATCCACCTTGGCCTAAATCAAAAAAAATAAGAAACATTAGGCATGAATGTTCAAATACTTGGGATAAAAACTATATTACCACCCCCCATGATCATACTTGGGTTAGCTAATGATGATCATGAGCGTAAGGGTTCATAGTGAAGAAGAAAATGGGGAGAGAAAACAAAAGAGAGATAGAATAAGAGAGAAAGAATAAAATTAAAATTTATAAATTAAATGAGATTATATAGTGAAAATAAAATAAAACATGAAACTAAAATAAAACAAAACTTATTAAAAATATTTATTGTAGTGGATTATCCCTTGAAAGGTTATGAAATTACAAATTTATAGGGAGAGGAGTCAAATATTTTTGCTCAATTTTTTCTCCAATAGTATATATTTGTTATACACATTTCATTGATGTATTGGGAATAATTGTATACTTTATAGTCATTAAACAATTTATTTCTTATGTTACCACAAAATTTTAGCTTCATTGGACATATGTGGATATATTTATAGCAAATCTACTTCACAATTTGTTCTGTACATGCATAATCTTCATATTCCCCAAATCCGATTTCACATGAATTTAAGGACATAATATATATATAATCAAGTGGGTATATATTAATAATTTTTTTACTATGGATGTTTTATTTATAATTATATAATTTAAGATCAATGGGCACTTCAATTTGTGATATATAGTCTCTGATTAAAAAATCACCACATATGTGCAAAACTTTTGAGGCCCAAATTGTGAGCTAGTTTTTTCCATTAAATTATGGATTGAGCTTTGGGTACAAAAGAATGAAATTATTCCCAACAAATACTTAAACCTAAAAACAATAGTTTTTCAATTTTTATAAGTGTAAAAAAATTTATAGCTTAAATTTATAAATAAATTAAAATAGAAAAAATAAAAAATTAGGCAATTTTTTTAAATTAAACTCAAAATGCTACTAAAAATATAAAATGTGACAATTTCACTTAAAAAAACATTCTTGATATTAAAGAAATTTAAATTTAAATTCATATAATTGAAAATGTTTTCTATGTTATCTTACCCTTAACTTTAGTTTACCTTTAGTAAACTTGGTTTACACTTAAATAACTTTTATTTTACCCTTACTTAACCTGTAAAAGCTTCTTTTTACCAATACATAACATGTATAAACATCATATCACCTTTATATAAATTATCTAAAATTAATATTACCTTTATAAAACCAAATATTTTTAGCTTAACTTAAATAGTAGAAATTTATGTTACCCATGCGTAACTCAAAAATATATTGTAATCCCGATTTCTAGACTACGTTTCCAATAATATTTTAATTATAAATTGAGATATATCTTTTTAAATTGAGGTATGATCCATTTTAGTTTATACTATTTTCAAATTAAATGAATGTGTTGATGAAAATATATGATTTATCTTATATTTTGGCATCGTTGTCCACCCCAAAGTGTAGATATACTTTATAGAATACATATTTATTTATTTCATTTTTATGATTACTAAAACGAAATATTCAATAATAAAAAATAGAGTATTACTAAAAAATGGTCATAATTTTTAATCAAAAACCATAAATTTCATTTATAACATAAAATCATCACTATTCCAATGGGAAATCATTTCTTGATACAATTTTGTTGGACACTTATTCAAAATAGGTATAGCCTCTGAACCTGATCCCACCTGAGCAAACCAACCATTATACAACTCATTTTTATATTCTCTATATGGCTAACCAAATTCCACTAGTCCTGCAGTCTTCACAGCCTCACCACCTGGAACATTATAATGAATCTTATACCAAAATTTTAATTCATATAAATATAATAATAATAATACTATATTAAATCCAATGATTTTTCTTACACATATTTGAGCCAAGAATTATCCATTATTTCATTTTCAAGGGGTCGTGAGGAGAGTGGATTTACAAGAATGATGTCAAAGTATTTGGAGAGTGTCACCACAAAACTCCCACATTTTTTCCCTATTTTACAAATCATTTTATTATCCTTATTTTACTCAACTATTACTTGTGTGTGGCAGTTCTACACTTTGTGCATGTATATTCTCCCATTCGGCCTTCTTTTAGTGGATCAAACTAGGGAATAATAAAATAAAAAAAATTAAATTAAGACATATTATAGTGAAAATAAATTATGGTAAAAAAATTACAAGGGTTCTATATGTATACCTAATCTAGGCTGGTCAGTGAGAAATTGTAGATCCCTAGGTTGTGAATAATCATCAACTTTTGTATTAAAAGTTGCGTTTAATGTCTTCTCATGATGATTAGTATTCATGGACGTTTCAAAATATGCTAGAGAAGAAGTTTAAAGAGCATGAACATAAAAGATAAGTGAGAATGAAGTAGTAGGAAATAGTGATGGAATAAATGTTTATGGAAAAGGATAATATAGATAGGGAGTGAGAGACATTATCAAAAAAGGAAATTATATATGACTAAGATTAGATGTAAATGGTGGAAATAAAATAGGTGGTCTAAATATACTAGGTTTTTCTAATAAAATAGTGGGACAAGGAATTGTGATACATTGAATATTTGATGAAGGGTCTAGGTGTGATCAGGTATGATGAGTGGTGCAAATATCTTTAGTACCAACCACTAAAATTTTCAGGTTGAGCACCACATCCACTAGGATGGTCGGAGAATAGTTCTCTCTTAGGTGATGGTTTCCGATTAAGTTTTAAAAAATTATTAATGAAATGACATTATATGTCATTAATATTTATATATTTGAAATAATATATTCACAACATGAACCAGATGAAAAATACACATCTCTCTTACATGGGTATTATTATCAGACATTCACTTCCTTTATATCTCTTCTATTTTTTTCATTTCCTTCATTGGAAAAGAAATATTCATTTAATTTGGAATTTTTAATCGATGTGTTATCCAAAAATAAAGAAGAGGTGATGTGAATTAATTAAGGGGTACCGATTTTGAATTGAAATAAAGGACATGTAATGTTATAACAAAAGCATATCATATTTACTATGAAGAATATAAACCCATAAAATACGTTTCATAGAAAAATCAACAAATTATTTTTAGGATGTTAAACATGTATATGATATGGTTTTATTCCTCTATTTTCAATTCAATACAATTTTTTTTTGGTTAGGGAATTTGGTTTATTTTGGTCATTTTATTAGGTCATTTAGACATGTTTTGTGTTAGGTCACCCAATTCATATTTTTGGGTCAGATCATTTTTCCATTTGGCCATTTTTTGGGTTAGGTAATTACATTCTTTGTTTTTTTTCAATTATAAATAGTTTAATATGTTTTGGTTTTCTTGATCTTGTTTTTGTAATGATTTTATTTTTTTAGTTTTTTTGGTTTCTTATGTTTCAATACAGTTCAATTCATTAATAGAAAATTAATTTCATAGAAATTTGAAATCACTTTATACATAAAATTCACATGAAGGTCAAGTTGGATACAAAATATTTGAATCCATTATTTATGACATTTGAATAGTGAAAACCTAATAAACCCAAGTCACACTAAAAAAAGACACTGAGAAAACATATAGATGATTCTATATATTACCCAACAAAAAATGTTCATAATCAACATTGATAATTCCACTATTTGAGTCATCATATGTAATAAATTGATTGAGGATAATTGTGGTTGTTATGGTGTCAATTTCATTCCATCCATCTCCAAAAATATATCTTTGTATTATTTTAATAATAACCCCAAATTTAGGTCTCAGATGATATTTCATTTAGAAAACCCATTTATCTAATGATTCTAAAATATATGGCTCAACATTGTGAGTCATGACAATAAATATAAATCCATATTCAACAATAAATTATTTATATATCATAATTAAATCAAATAATTTTCATTAAATCACATTGACTCACCAATGAGAGTAATAATTTAATATTAGTATTTCATAAAAAAATAAATAATTGATATATTTTTATATGAAGTACTTCTATCTAATTTATTTAAATAATATTATATTTTTTGCAATTACCATAACACCATAATGTTGTGTTATCGTGTTCATTTCTAGATTAGTGATAATAAATTTGTACTCATTGATAACAATTTATTTTCATTCATGAATCAGAGAATTAGTCAAACAGCCCAATATTTTTAAATAATAACTTTGTGTTTGATAACATGTGTGAGTTAAAACAATGATATTAAACATCCCATAGAATATATTTTTTAAATTAATCTCTATGATAGATTATGATACACACAAGACCAAGTCTAAAATAACCGTAACATAATATACCATTAGAATATAGATATTAAATCAAAATATATGAATATTAATTACAAAATTACGAAAATTATTTGTTTTAAACGAGTATAAAATAACTTTAATGGTTTTATATTAATTATAAATTAAATAAGAATCATTTAAAATAAAAAAGAAACGTTTTCTAAAAAACTATATTTTTCTAAAAGGAAGTTTCTTCATGATTTCAACACCTACATTAAAATTATTTTTTTACCACTTTTATAATATTTATTTAGTAAAATTAAATAAAATTATAAAATTATTATTTCAAAATTATCTTAGATTTAATTATTTAAATTTTCTAGAAATATTAATTTTTATGGCCTTATTTCGATGTTATATCATCTATGTCCTGATAATGGTATATTTTTTAGTATTTTGGTAGGTGAAAAAACGTGGGTGTTTCTTTTCGTTTTAAAAAAATGCCAATTGTGTGCTCTCCCCAACTCATAAAAGGCCATCACTCTCCTCTCTACTTCACACTTCCAAAAACCATTATTTTCTAATAATTAACCATATATATTCCTAAAATCTATCACAAAATCCAAGAGTAAATTATTTATTATAAATCCAATCTTTAAAGGCATTAGGTATAAACCTAAAGATGTTATCTGGAGAATTAGTAAAGTTCATAACCATGCGTTTTTGTTTTTCTTCTTTTTCCAACACCCTAAAATATTCTCAAAATTTGATAAAATAATTAAAAAAGTATTTAATATATGCTTAGACATTACTATGTTAATTTAATTACCTATATTCGTCACTATTTCTACCAAATGGGAAACAAAAACCATCTATCATGTGTATGGAAGACTACCACCACACGAACCGATGTAATTCATTTTCCATAACCACCTCCCACAGATGAATATAATGATGTATTTAACATATTAATATGAAATTTATGAAATTAATATACTTATATTATTATTAAATCACATATAATTTCTTACCCTTAAATTCATTGAAAAATAATAACATCGCTTTTGCGTATGTGAGGACTACCGCCTCCATATAGTGATGTGATATATTTTCTATTTTATTTTTAAATAGATAGTAATAAGGATATATTTAATTAATATGTATTATATATGATATAATACTTATTATATAAAGGTGAAATATTATTTAACTTCCTATTGTTCCATGCATCTAAAAATGGAAATAATGCTCATGCGTGCGTATAACCTACCGACTCTATAAATAGTTTAAATTATTTTTCTATATATATATATTATTGATTATAATAATACACATATAATGAATATAAATGATATTTATATCTTCTTAAAATTATATATATGATGGAACCAAGAATAAATTAAATGTATTGAAATCTCAGAACCAAAACATACATGAAAAAAGAAGGAATTATCACTCGAAATAGTGCTTTAACAAAGAACTATTAATAAACGGGTTATAAAATACTATAACAAAATAATAAATGTTATTAGATAAATTATTATGTATATTTAATATATTTATAAAAATTATATATTTATCATAATATATTTGAGGACACATATGAATGAAACCAATCCTAAGGTAAGGGTTTCTCATCTCACTTTTACTTTTGTGAGACATATACCATAATCACCAATTATGTATTTTTCATGGTATATATAATACACATTTGATATATTATATAATTTATCCATTTGTCTTCATGGAATTTAAATATTTTATTTTAATTTATTCATTTCATGGGGCTTACGATTCAGAAGTTACCACAGTGGTAATGGTTTATGTAAAAATATCATTATTTATCGGGACTGATCAAGATTATGTTTCTGATGATAAAACATTATGATATGTATTTAAAGAAACTCATGAATATTATTATTATATGGGTTTTATGGATAATACATTTTTTACATTCATTTTACTCTCTTTAAGAAAATATATATCAGAATAATGTTTTCAATGAAAAAAAACATCACTTATATAATCGGTCAAAAACCAGTTTGATTTTATATCTATTTTAAAAATTAACAATTCCAAGAATTTTCTAACAATATATAAATGATATATTAAATAATTTTTTACATATGATTTATTTTTTATATAATATTTTGAAAGGAATCTTCTTTTCATTTTCCAAACAATGCACTTTTTAGCATTTTTACAGTACTGTGAAAGAAATATTTTTTACAATGTGTATGAAATTACGCATAATAATGAGAACTCATTTATTTTAAGATTCATTCACATGTTTATAAATATATTTTTAACAAATATTTCTAATATTCTTGAAATTTTTTGTTTTAGAAAGTGATTTTCAAAAAGAAAATGATATTTTCCTCCAAAATGTTTTAATGGATTTTTTTTGCAATTTCTATCCATAAATGATAATAACCCTTATCTTAATTATAAAAAACTGGGGATATGTTTTAATGAAACCATACTTATTTATTTCGCAGATGGTTTATGATCATTTTGAATAGGTATGCACTATATGGATACAATTCATATTATTATAGACAGGTTATGATTATGTAGATTGATTGAGGTAATTGTTAACATTTCATATGATAGTTTTGTAATATGAATGTTTTTTATTATGTTTCTCCCCTTTCATATGAGGAATTAATTCGACTTAGTAAGTGATTTGAGGTATCTCCTATATCATCTCAATACACTAGTAGGTCCCATAAGAAGAACTACATTGGATTTTGGATGAGGCCTTACCCATTTATATAGATGTCCTGGCATAAGGACTCGATAGTATTTTAAAATTATTGGTACAAGTACAGAGGCCTCAATAAAAATATCATAGATTCAATGTATACTTTACTAAATTGGAATTATATACAAGATCTGTCATCCCAAAGTAATTAATATTTTATTAGTTTTTGTAAAATAGATACATACTTGATTCCCATATAATATTTTAATAAATAAATTAAAAAATATTTTTTCAAAAATATCCTTATTCCTTATATAATATCCATTAATGTCATTCATAGTACACTTATTATATTCCAGGTAAAGGAAATAAAATAAGGGTGAGATTAAATGTTTTGTAAGAGTTACATAAAGTAGAAGCTATAAAGAATAAATAAATCATAATGAATAAATAATAATCAATATTTAAAGATAAATATATAAAAAAATCCATTTGATCTATAACATGACTATTGTGATTAGATAAGGCATAATCAATATATAAAGATAAATAAATGAAAATACATTCCATTTAAATAAAAAACTAATAATGAAATGCATCCAGAGATAATATCACTATAAAAATATAAATGATTATAATAACTGAATTCTTAATGATTAAAATGATTAATTAATGTATTTCAAGACCTCAAGCATCATTATAACTCTACATTCAAGAAAATTCACAAGACAATTTAAAATGGATGGGCAGTTATACACTAGGAACCTATTAACTAAGGTTATCCAAATGATTGATTTCATGAGACCTTTCGATGCATAAAGGGATATATATAACTGAACCCCAACAATATCTTCAAGTCTAAAGCATTCTTCATATATCAAATAGTCTATTTAATTCATGAATAATATGGATTATCACAAAAATTCTATATCGAGTAAGGAATTCAAATTAATAATATTTTCTTTAGTAAGTCATTTAAATTTCAATGTAAAATACCATATGTATAAATGATATACATTTTAATTATTATGTATATCCATGATAAACAATATGGATATTTATGGGAAATTTAATGTCCAATGATAACGAGAAAGTGAATATTTAATGGAAAGATTAATGATTATAAGAATAAATCAAGAACGATAATTTCAATACTTTACCTATCTAAAAAAATCATAAACCATCTAGAAAAATAATAAGGATAATATCAACAAAACATATGCCTATTGGATAATAATTATAATAACGGTATGATGTCATTGATGAGTAAAAATATAATAAAAATTTACATTAAAACATTCTTTGAGGAAAATAACCTTTTCACTTTGATTTTTTAAACTAAATGTCAAAAAAAACATATTAAAATACATTTATTTGAAAATAACATTTTAAATATGTAAATAAATCTATAAAACATTGAGTGGTAATGATAGTAAAAAAATCTATACATTCTATACACAGTAAAAAAAAATTCTTTTCACACATTCATTAAAACCAAAACATACATTATTTGGATAAAGAAATAAATATTACATTAAAAACATTTTTTAAAAATTAAAATGGGTAAAAATTATTTAATAAATATTTTGTAGAATTTTAAAAGAAATTTATAAGCTTTTAAAAAAAAGATTTTGGAAGAAATATATTTTTGATCGAGGAGATAAATAAAATCAGATTATATTTAAAACAATTTCCCAACCAATTTTAGTACCAAAGAGAAGAAAATGGTACAATTTATTGAAAATTTTAGGAATAAAATGAGGATAATAAATTTAAATTTCTTTTTATATAATAATCAAATTATTTCTTTGAATAGAAATTCAAACATACACAATCTTGATTAGAATGATATTTTGAAACAAACCCTTACAAGTAGTAATCATTGAAATGACTATGTACACCAAATATAAATATGGATAAAAATGTTTAGATAAAATAAAATATAATAAAAATACACTACAGACATAATCATAGAATATCAAAGACAATGAAGAAGTAATATAACCCAATGAAATTAAAGTTTGTTATGGAATTACTTACCACGTGATAAATTTCAAGTCAAATCCCCTTGGATGAATTAATTCAAATTGAAACATTAAATACACTGATATATTAAGGAATAATTAAATTAAATTTCAATGGGGAATTATATACACCAAATAAAATAAATTTGGTGCATAATAATTCAATATGCCTCAATGAAAGGAATTTGAGACAATATCCCATACCCGGTGCTTTTTTTTATATTAAATTTACTTTAAACACTCATATAATAATTTTAATAATGATATTAATTTACTCTAGAACAATATTCATATTTATAATACCATTTATGATCCTTTTATAAAATTTTACAACCTATTTGTTTATAATATTTTATTTTTTTCATTGTTTTGGATGCTAATGGACATGTTTTCTCAAGCATGTTTTTTCATGAAAGTTATGGATCTTGTAATTATTATATACATAAATAATATTAATAATGATGTTAATGTTATAAATATAACTTTCCTCAATAGATAAATTTTTTGAATCATTAATGAAATTTGAGAATGGATCACATCGCTTCGTGAGGTGGTAATTCGTTGTACACCTGAGAGACACAATCAAATTTTAAATAGAATGTAATGTAAGAAGGTATATGTGAATAATTTGGTATCAATATTTTTTATATTTATGAATTTGGAATATTTCTATGATAATTTATGTAGTTAGGAACGGATATAGCGTGATATTTCTAAGCTCAGTGATCCTGAAATTTATATTTTAAAAATATTAAATATTTTAATTTCATAGGTGTGTAGTCTTTCAAAAAAACTGTAATAACTCACAAATAGTGTCTTATATTGAAAATATTAGAACATCTCTGATTTAAGAACATGATTTTTAGCCTAGGAATGATATATTATTTATCAGAATTGGATATTTTGGTAAAGTACTACCATGGTCACAAATAATAAATTAAATAAAATAAAATTAAATTGTTTATTTCTTTATTTCAATGCAGTGGCCTAGTATCATATATTTAAACATGGATATCCCTAATACCTAGGGTTATTTTCATAATGTTGGTATTGAGAGGATATATTAAGGGGGATCCATTGTAGGATCGTTTGAAAATAGCACCAGATCGATATTAGATCGGGGATCATGCACCAATAGAGTTCATGGATCTCACCAATGAAGGATATGAATAATCGTTCTTCATTAAAGATTGATCTAGACTCCAAGAAAGATGTTTTTTTGAATATTTTATGTTGTTTTATTATCCTACAATGAATTCAAATATATCGACTAAAAAATTGATTCATGGATCAAGAATATTGTGGGTATGGGTTTTTTAATCTAGGATTTGGGGGACAATATATTTTATTATATTTTATTTTTTATCATCATTCTAACAGTGAAGGATCATGTCCAATCTTAACATGGATGGATATCATTCCCAATTCATTTATTTCATGGTTTTCTCCCATTTTCTATGCATGAACATTGTCATTATTTGTTTATGGTGGTTTGTTGAATACCTGTAAAGCGATTATTGCACGTTCGATATTTGGTGAAACAGATAATTTCATATTATAAAGTTTTGGTATCAATGATGGAATCATAGTGAATGATCAATGTGGGTAATCAGGGTCATATTAGAGACCCTCAATTCAGTTTTGACATGTGATAATGAAGAGGCGTGACGAAGGATGATTACCATGGGTTGGGAATGGCAGTAATCTAGTCGACATTAACAGATCAGATCATGTAGATCCAGATCTATGATTTTCAGTGAGTTTGTAAATAGAATAAAAAGAATTGGGTGGAACATTTGATGAAGAATTTTAATCCACTTGGTATAATGAAAAACTCGACTATACAACATTTAGTCGAAAAAACACATTGTGTAGTCCCCTCTATGCAATGATAGGGTTTCCATGTAGAGATAAGGATGAAATATTGTGTGACACATGTAACATGATTTTTAACCCTTTTCTGAATATATTGGTGTGTACATGAAGTATATACCTATGAGGCCATGTGCTATTACATGTATTGTGGGAATGAAACACCGTGTGTACACCTTGATATAAAGTTCGATATGTATATGGAGTACAAGGCCAAGAGATCATAGGGCCCACACACAAGGTGTGGAAGGATACACACCATGTACTTGGGATGTAGACAGGTAGGGTAGTGTACATGAGTAGAAATGTGTACTCAGACACGACCAATTACATGGGCATGGGAAGATTACACGCCAAGTTCCAGATTGACACATACACACCATGTACCCTTATAGGACATGTTTTGTACTTATTGAAATGAATGAAATGTGAGTAAGATACATGGGTAGTGTTAGGATTTTTCAGACATTCCATTTACCCACATGGACATTCCATATACTCTTTTGAGGATAGGTTGGATTCCTTCTTCTTCTTAGTTTATCTTCATTGTGAGAACGTGTGTGCCTACTAAGACAATTATCAGTTGAGTGTATTCCTTGGTCCATTCCTATGAGGGATAAGTATAACATAAAATTCTAATAATATTTGGCAACCAATCTATAGCTTCCTAATGATCAGTTCAATGTGGGTGATTTCCCTTATTATGGTGTGAGCTGTCTCAGTCTGTTATGTCTATACCCATTAACAGCTTGGAGCATGTATCCCTCTAGGTGGCCTACAGTAATCCTCTTGTTCATCATGTTTTACCTAGGTATATTTTTTTTGGAATCGGTGAGACTAATATTTACATAAGTACCAATATTATATTTATGAGGATGTTTCTAGAAGGGTTAGGTGTCCCCCTCAGTGATCCTTAGGTGTTGACCTTCAATCATTGTATCAGGATATGATATTTCTAATGATTTGTAGTCCAATCGAGTTTTGTTTCTCAGATAAAACCTCTTAGTATCCTTTATTCTTATTCTTGGTTATATTTTATGAGTGTGACCTCTAGGATGAGTATCTTTAGTGGAATTATATCCTTTAAAGTGTGTTATCACAGATGAGTGTTTTATGGAACCTTGACGTTGGAATCATAGGATGGTAAGATAGTTGTTACCTTACCTTAAGATTGTGTGTGTACTATAAGTATATATAGATTTTTTATTATATGTCTCATATTATTATTGACATATCATATGATGAGATGACTACTCTTGATGCATTATGTTTATTTATATTAGGGTTTTCTACTAGGTATTGTTATACTGACCCTTGCATGGGCTCTGTCCACACATGTCATGTCATATGTAGATGCCATATCTTTCTACAAAGTCTATAGAGGACTACGATAAGGTGGGGATTAGTTTAGTCTAGGTAGACTTAGGTTTATACATGTGATACATTTGATAGTAGTCCCCTCCTTCCAATCAGGTCGAATAGTTTTTTTAGATTTGGGTGGGATTGTATTTGGCCCCTTTTTATTCTTTCCGGTACTTTATGTTGTAGTGTGATTGTGGGGTTATAGATGTATGCATGAATTATTATCAGTAATTTAAATTTCATAATTTTATGAGATTTTATATTTGTGTGTGTGTATAGATACATTAGGATAATTCCTCACATGTATGTGATATGCCTACTCGATGTTGGTCTCTATCCCCTAGCCTATTAGAGGCGGGCTCGGGGTTGTTGCTGATTAAGCCCTATTTGGTCATTTTGTGACATATTGAAATTAAAGATGTATAATAATATAAAAAATATCATAAAAATGTGTTGAATTCAACATTATATCCATCAATTAAAGGTGGTTATTGAAAATGAATTACATCGGTTCAAGAGGTGGTTGTCCACCATACACATGATCAACATTATCATTTCCCTTTTGATGGAATAAGAGATGTATAAAATCTATACCACTAATATAATAACATATATATTTTTTGTAAGATACTATGTTTATTTTATAATAATGTTCTAATAATATTTGAAGGAGGTGTAAGAAGAAACAAAATAAAAATTCTCATTTAAGAACGTTATGTATTCTTTAGACAACATCTTTAGGCTTCCCTCAAATGCATTCATAGTTAAATTTATGACAAAAAAGGGATCTATGTTTTTGGTAGGGGAGTAAAAAATTGATTTGGGTAGTTCTTAACAGAACCAAATGGATTTGGAAGTGTGGATAGGGCAGGATAGGTGGTGGTATTTTATATGTGGGTGAGCAGTCACACATGGAATTGTTGAAAATAATCAATTAAAACCTCATTTTTATCATTGTAAAATACTCTAAATAAGTAATTCTAGACCCTTATAGGTTATAAGGTCTAAATATGGTCATTAAATGTGTTTTTAACAATTTTTTATGAATTTAAATCTATATTGTTTTAGTTGAAACCCTGTAAAATCAGTACTTACCTTAACTGTGGAAATTAATTTTTACTGCTTTTACTATTCATAATGGTAAAAAAAATAAGTTTAATTTATTATATTATATAAATTATTAATATAAAAAATATGGAATTCATTTTTTAAAATTCAATTCACATAAGTGGAAGAATCCAATTTGACATTAGGCCCACATACATGATAAAAAAGGGGTTTCCCAAGAGAACATTCTCATAAGTATAGATTTTTTTAATATCCAAATTTAAAATGAAATTGATTAAAATAATGTAAATTAGTTAAATTTTAATATAATTGGACTAATTTTACTTTAAAACTAATACCAAATATAATTAAACTTTTTAAATAATTTAAATGAAAGGCAAGTTTTCAATAAAAATAAGTATTTTCTCTATTCATCGAAAAATTAAACATATAAAAAAATATAAAAACTTCTCACTAAGATAGTATTGATATGTATATTTCCAAAATAAAGTTTATTTTTTAAAATAGGTTTTATAAATGTGGAAAAAATAAATTTTAAATTATGGGTTAAAAGCGTGATGAAACAATCTCTTAGAAAAGTATAGTTTTCCATGAAAAAGTTTTTTTATTTAAAATGGTTCTTAATTAATTTATAATCAATATATCCTTAATGAATATGTTTTTACATGTTTAAAAAATATAATTTTAATTATTTAGTTTGTTCAATTATTACCTTCCAATTTAACACCAATGTTATAATCGAATAAAATAGTTGTGTGTTCCATAAACCATCAAAGAGATTCAATTTATTTAAAAATACATATATTGTAAAGATTCAGAGTGTTACATTCTTATCTATGATCAGTTTTGTGTGTAATATTATCTATAAAACCAAACGTTATTCATTTTAAATATTTGGGTGTTATATTCTCTTAAAATTCAATAAATTTCATTCTCGCTATTTTATCTTTCACTCAGCAATCAAAGGGATTTATATTTGAAAATTCCTTTTAGAAAAAGCAACATAAAAAGTGTTAATAAAACTTCATATTAAAGTAGTAAAAGATAAATATGAAGTGTAATTTATAATAATACATAAATAGGTTTCTATATTGGATAAAATTGGTACAAAGTGAAGATAAGGGCATTGAAGAAAAAAATAAAAAATTGTGAGGAGTGATAGAGGTCTCATCAAAGAAATTGAATAATAAATAGAAATTTAAGGACCTAAAAACCATAGATATGTGATGATTTAAAAGACCACTTGATTTATCAGATATTAATGTAATAGGATAAAGTTTTTGTTTTAATATTATTTCACTAAATTTGAGGAATTTATCTAATTGATATGAATATAAGGAAATATACTTTATACCTTTCAATTTCCTAATAAAAATTTCATCCTTTAGTGTTTATTTGATAAATTTACACTTTATCTCCCACTCCAAGAAATGAATATCCAAAAATAATATATATTATTTAATAACTAAAATTAACTTTTAATGGATTGTATGATACATAGAAGGGAGATAAGTATTTATGCTTATTTCTAAATATCTTACAAAACTAATATGGTTAGTAGAAGTTATAAATTAATCTATAAAACATGTTAGTAACACCAATGATTTATAATTAATATTTATTTTTCAATCCTTTTATGTAAGAAAAAACAATATCATATTAACCATAATATCACGTAGGCTTGTGGTTTTTTCTAAACCCTTATCATTGTTCTGTTATGGTTTCAAAACCCACAAACTTCACCAGATACAATGGGTTGTCCCTTTTCTAAAAAAATTTTAATATAATTCCTGGAATGTTCAAAAATTTTGATGACCCATAATTAATACAATAGAAAATATAAGATAAATCTCAACAGTTACAAATAACTTTAATCTTATGTTAAAAAAATGTAATGTAATTCTTCCTAAAATTAATTTTTCATATACTAAACCAATGGGTTGTATTCATTTCGTTTTTTAACAAAAAAAAATTAGTAATTTTTTATTCCCACCAAACAAATTTTTTAAAAACGAGGGTCTTTATAACTTTAACTTATAGCCAACCATAAATTGATAAACCATGTTGTTACTCATAACAGTTATGTTAATAAAGACATATATTCTTCTACAATTTTACACAATAATTAGATGTTTCATTATTATTATAACCAAAATACAATTGGTAACAAAAAATACTTTTATAATTTAATTATTAAATGTCATTCCATAAATACATTAACCATTTTATTTCAATATACAACCTCCCTTTTTCTTGGGGTTAACCTTTAAAAGATGTAATTAAAATAGATAATTCTTTCATTACCCATTTTTATGAAAATTAACTATAAATGAATCCCTTGGAGGAAATTTATTTTCTTAAATAATACAATACATTTTTTCCTCACTAATTAATTTCTTTATGCCTTTATTTTTCACACATAAATCATATTTATTTTATTTTTATGAACTTTACTAGGTGTCTCTTTCCACATTTCTGACATGAAACAAATCAATCCTTCTTTCCTCCATGGTATCCACCACATTAGATCATAAAAAACTGAATATTCATATTCTTTAGTGAGTCTAAATGTTGGTTAAAGTATATGTTGTTAATAGTATTTTTTGATAACTAATTAATAATTATCAAGATATCTTTTACTCATGTAATCATACAATTTGGTTGTTTATATTCTCCATTTTTTCATTCATATTTAGTGTTAAAATTATTCCTTAGGGTTCCAACCATTTAATAAAATCAAAAATAATATTGCGATAAATAATAATTAAACTGGGAAAACCATAGAATCAATTATAGGATGTCTAAAACATGAAACATTATTTTAAATCTAATTCACTTTTGGTTTAACCAAGGTTATTAATATTAATAATATATTCAAATCCTTTAAAATTTTTAATAAAAAAGTCTAAATTATACAAAGAATATCCCCCCAAGTGTAATGACCCGACCCTAGTTACCCAGATTTGGTGCATTATTACATAACATTAGCATGATCACAAAATATCAAGTCTCTAAAGACCGATTAGTTTCGTAGACTTGTAAGTACTAGATACATTCATAAGGTTTAAATTACATCATAAAATGGAAAACTACAACAACATTGTTCCCATAGAAAACATTAAGATCCCATATACTATCCCTACTGGTCAGTCATAATATACTTCTTCGCATCTTGGTAAAAATAAAACATAGAAATGGGTGAGCTTAGATGCTCATTAAGGATAACAATATAGTATAAACTTTCATAAATAAGCATGAACATTTAAGGAAATGTATAGAACTAAAACAAAATACTTTTCAACATAAACTTTATCATAATATGGAAAATATAAATCAAAATAATACCATTTACTTACTCACATGGATATTCTAATAGTCAAATAATCATATTAAATATCAATAGCCACATTCATAATGATGGAATGCATAATGCTAGACTTTCATAACCACATAGTCAAGGCCTTTTTCCAAGAATTCAAATAAGATTTTTCCAAGGCCTTGTTCCAAGACACTAGTTTGTGTCATGATACTTATCGATGCATCAAGGAGCTACAGCGGGCTCCACCCGTCACTTACTAAGTCCAACACATTCCTCATATATATATATATATATATATATATTTAAACATAACATAAACATTCATATTAAGACTAGAATACGAAATGTCAATAATTTATCCATAAATAATGAATGGTATAAAAATAGAACATCCACTATCAAACATATCATAAATCCTTCAATACAGTATGGAAGTTTTTTATCATAACAAATCAACTTCAAATAAACGTAAAATCCATCAAAGGATGTTGACTTATATGAAATCAAAATATTTTTTAGAGAAATATCTATTTCTATTTTGAAATCATTTAAGAGTCACATAATTATAAATAAAACATTTATTTTGAAAATATTCTTATAAGATTGTAAGGGAAGCTTTGACGATGTTATAATGGAGGAATTTAGCTGCACCCACCGTATAAGTTAAAAAGAACATTCTTACCTTAATTTTGTCGAAATGGTCATGAAGTAATTTGTTTGGAAAATGATGGAAATATTCCTTTCAAAACATATAAGGTCAAATTAGGATAAAAATGACATTAACCCATAGTCTAGTAAATATTAAAAATGATTTGGAATACATTTTTAAGAATCATGGATGTGGATGATAAAGAGGTCCCAGTAGATACTTACATAAAAACAACCTCGGATAATAAAGAGATTATGAAATTAACCCTTACCTTGAACTTTTACTTGGTCTAGGGTAGGATAACCTTCTTCATAATGGTTAAATAATTTTTATTAAATTATACAAGAATCATATATATTAATATGATATCATATATGATCTTTAACATTGCTTTGTTAATAATATCTTAGTATTATCGTCGTTTCGGGTGATAACTAATTCATTTTCCTATATATGCTTTGTTACGTAAGTAAGGTTTATTATATATAAAATTTATATTATTTATATTCATAATGATATTATGTATTTAAACATTATTTTCAATCATCTAATAAAAATTAGTCTTGAATGGATACAATGGGGAATGAATCTCATTGCGTTCGTGGAGACGATAATCCATACGTACATACAAGGGAAAATATCATTATTTTGATATTGAAATAATATAAAACTGGATGTTATATCATATATAAATAATAATTATTATGTTATATTTATTATTTACATCAATTACACATCATTATTATAACCATCCAAATAATAATGTATTGAATAACAATTACACCACGACGTGGAGACGGTAAGCTGTACGTACACTCGTTTAATGACATGTCATTCAAATGATGGATAGAATAATGAATATGGTTGTACCATATTTATAATAAAATCAAATAATATATAAGATACTGGATTTATTATATTAGAATGGAAACAACAAAGAAACAGGAAGTGGAAGGACAAAGGAACTTGAAAGAGGTGATAAAATAATTACCATTTCTTTGGGTTCTTCTTTTTGATTTGATCAAAAGGGAACATTAGGTTGGATTGATGACTAATGTAAGGACTCTAGGATTAAGGGAGGACAGTTTAGAGGTTATTTTGGTATTGTTTGGTGAGCCAAATGGCTTTGAAGGTGTGAATTAGAGAGGATGGGGAGTGCCCTTTTATATGAGGAGTGAGGGGCACCTTTGGAAAAGCTAGAAATATTATTTTATAATAAAATCATTTTCGGTTTTGAATATCTTCAAAGTCAATTATTTAAAGTCTAAGGTTTTGATGGGTAGAAAACCACTCAACTGAATGATTTTAGAAAGGTTTTGGTCACTTTATTAACCATATCTTTTAGATTTAACTCTTAATTAAATAGTTTGACATTTACCATAGCTCTTTGTATTTTTATATTATATGGTTAATAAAGTTACTATATAATTACAATAAATCCCCAATTGGTTAATTAATGGTACACATATAATTATATAAGTATTCTAGCTTAACCTTAGATTTTTATGAATAGAATATCAATTAATAAAATAATATTTGTTTTAAAAACACTTTTATGTCAATTTTGACCCTATTTGGTATTTTGTTTTTTTATAAATTCATAACAGCATTATTACATAAAAAACAATTCATCTAACAAACCCTAATATGTCATATTACCCAATAAAATTAGTGTAATTCATAAAAAGTTTCAGATTACATTTATTTGGATATTTATAATATCAATTATTTTAATATTTCATTAATTAGGTAATTACTGCATCATCATTGTGTCCTAAATAAATTAAATTATTTAAGAGATAAAAAATATAAATAAAATAAAATTATGTATTAAATCTTTTTATCTTTAAAATGAATATTTATAGTGAAATTTATCTTATGTGTAACCCTATATTAAAAATGGTTTAGTTATTAAACATTGAATTTAACACTTTTAACTCTTCTTTGAATTAAATAATAATAAATGTCCTAATATAATACAAGTTTACCAAAAAGGTTCATATTTTATTCATAAGTTTTTTTTGGTAGAATTATACTTATCCAATATAATTAGGACATGTGTTACGGTAATAATAATATCATTTTTTATTCTTAATTACTCTATTTACTTTTAACCGTGGTAAAGAAAAGTAAAAAGTTACTATTCAAAAAAATTATTTTTATCTTATTAAACCACATTTTACTCCTTGATATTAATATTGTCTCTCATATTTTTTAAATTAAACTCACAGAAGTGGAAAAATTATGTTTTATGCAAATTTGCAAATACTCTTAAGAGGTAGATAAAAGACGGTAAAAAGTTCAATAAAATTTTTATATGTCTAAAATTATTATGAACTAACTCCAATTAATTACATTGAACATATATAGGTATTATGTATCTATTTTGACCAGAAATAAATATAAATAAAATAAATAATTATTTAAATAAAAAGTCTGTTTTAAACAATGACTCTGTGCTTTTCACTATTCATAAAAAATTGAACGTTTTCATAAAAGTACCAAAAATACACCCTAATCTAATTTATATATTCATAATCTAAAAATTAATTATATTTTACCAATTCCAAAACATATAATTTTCATTAATTAATTTAAAATTAATTCCCGTTGTCAAAACCAAAAGGCGTATTTTTAGTAAATAATAACATTCAAAAGATTGACACTTCTTTATATCCAATTTCAAAGTGAAATTTACTTACAATGACCATAATTGGATTAAATGGTAAAAATTTTATCTAATTATACTTCCAAACCATTAAAATTTATAATTCAACACTATAAATTATTGTGATTAAAAAATTTATTTTCAGTTAAAATATAGTATTTTTCACTATTCACCCAAATATAAAAGTTATCAGAAAAACACCAAAAATTTATTGAAACTAAATTATTATGTATTAATTCTAAAGAATATGTTTATTTTGTAAAATTTAATATATAAAAGTTTCAAATATTGGATTTAAAAAGGGTTCACCATTAAAAGGCTTTAAAATTGCATTTTTTGAAAAATACTTCTTTTATCTAAAAAAATGAATTTGTTCTTACATTATGTCTAAGAAACAAATAATATGGATTCTAAAATTATAAGGATTATATAATGTTCAAAATTCAGTTAATACTATTTATAACCGTTTTTGAACAACTAGTTTGGTAGGTCATGGTGCGCTTGAACTCAATGTTGTGTGTAGTACATGTTATTGAATTACTTTGAAGAAATAACGTACTATGAACTCTTGGGGTGTTAAATTATTCCCTCCTTAAATAAATTGCATCCTCACAATTTGAAATTGTTTTTCAAAAATAAAAGGTTGAAAATAGAAAATACCTTTGTGGGAAAACCCACATCATAAATTGGGTTAATAAAATTTAGTCTTAATAAAATGAAAAAGGGAAATGAAAAAGTCACCACAAAATTATGATCTTGATTAGGAGAACATTGGTGGAACTTAGGGACACATAATAGGAGGAAAAATGTAAATATTTATAGGGAGTGATTGAGGTCATCAGTCACAAAAATTATAGAATTGAGGGCTTCAAAGCCATCAATCTATGATGATTTAAAATATCATCGGTTAAAAAAAATAAGATATTAGGATAACAAATTTTTAGTTTCAAGATCCCTTACCTAAAGATTAATAATTAATTTCTTCATAGAATAAGAGAAGAAAAAAATATATACTTGACAAGTAGAGTTCCATACTTTAACTAATTTCTACCACAAACTCATCTTTCACACTAAAAGATAACATAACTTAAAAAATATATTCTATTTATCCTATTCATATAGGGTTCAAAAAAATGAATTTATAATTCATCTACCAGATATTTTAAAAAACTACATTATTCAATCCAGGACATCACATGGGCCAATGGTAGCTGATACACCCTTGTCTCCCTTCGGTTGCGGGTTCAAGTCTCGGAGCCTTGCTGGACGTGAAGGTTTGCCACCCGACCTCCAGGTTGTCCTTTTTATGGGAATCCAAAGATAATATCAAACTAGAATTATAAAAAATACTTCTTTCCAAACTCACAGTCCAAAATTTATAAGGAACGTAAACACAATGAAGATCCTTTTTTCCACGTATTAACTTGTGAAAACCTTCATCATGTCTTCTTTTAAAACACTACAACATCCTGAGTTACCATAAAACTTTATTGATCACATTCCTGCTCCCTTATTCCTTTTTGAATACTGGATATACTCCTTCTATCCAAAAATGTTGTAAACTCCATCAATGATGGAATACACAAATCCTTAATCAGTTTCAAGGTAGTTAAGAATATCCAATATAATTTATCTAAATCAAGCTTGTATTATTCCAAAATCACAACCATGTTTGCAGAACCATATTATGGTTTATCTTTCCCTCAACCATATATTTTCAAAAAAATTATCCTACTATTGAGTCAGTTTTCATAGTTCCTCCCAATCTCATGTCCTTAATGAAATAGTATTATAGTATAATCATTATATACTCTATAATTCTTATAACATGTAAATCATTAATACAATACTCAAATGATACAATACTTTAATAAAAATGTATGGAATCTAATCATTCCTCTTAATCTTTATTAGTATCATAACTTTATTATTATCCAATAGCATCATTTTTGGAATACTATGATGATTGGGACATTGATTCACGTAGTGTCCCAACTCCTTGCAGATGAAGCATTGTACATTTGAATCTTTTTTCGTACCCATTCAATCACGTACTTGGTGAACTTTTTCTACACTCTTGTAAGAAACTCCCATTACCTTCAAGAATTTACCAAGGTGATTATTTCCATAGTAATCACATATGGGAAAATCCTTCTTTTCCCTCTTCCCTTTATCCATATTTCTCTCTTCCATCCTTTTCTTCTATTGCTTCCCTTTAAAGCCATCGGACTCATCGAATTACTTACTTATCTTATTAACAATGATAATATTTCTTCATATGTTGATAATAAATGGGAGACTATTTTCCTTCTAAATGTTGGCTTAATACCATGAAAGATATGATCCTTAATACTCTTTGGATCATACATATTGCTTGAGTTCGCATTCCTTATACTGGGTGCCATTTCTATATAATGTCATACACTAGGTCAGTTTATGAATTAAAATGAATAATTCCAAACTTGTAAAATACCTAATGTAAATTGAATAGTTTATGGATATAATCCATACTCATAAAAAAAATTTCTATGAGAAGGTATATACTCATACATCCTTCATAATGATTTATAAAGAAAATTAGAATTATCCCAAGCATATCCCTCGAGAGTTTCATAACCAAGAGTGTAACTAGGCCCACTTTCGTGCACCAGTTCCCATTCGAGTCTAGCACAAAGCGGTGTTTTAGGGTTTTACCCCTAGGTACATCTGTGCCAGAGCTGCCTCTACTTGCTCGTATATAGACAAAGATGTATTTGATTGGAAAACTCACAAAATCTCTACAATACCAAAATTCTATGAAGTTCTTATATACTAATCCTCAATGTCTATCTTAGGGCTATGTTCTCTAATCATAGTTTATCTAAATCTTGTTTCCAAGGTTTGTACTAAAATTCCTCTGATAACAAGTATAATGCCCCGACCCTTGTTACCCAGATTCGGTGCATTATTACAAAACATTGGCATGATCACAAAATATCATGTCTCAAAATACTGATTAGTTTAGTAGCCTTGGAAGTACTAGATACATTCATAAGGATTACATTACATCATAAAATAGAAAAAAACAACAACATTGTTTCCTAAGAAAACACTAATATCCCATATACTATCCCTATAGGCCAGTCATAATAAAAATTTTCACATCCTAGGAAAAATAAAACATAGAAATGGGTGAGCTCAGATGCTCAGTAAGGATAACAATATAGTAGAAACTTTCATAAATAAAAATAAACATTTATGGAAATGTATAAAACTAAAACAAAAGCCTTTTCAACATAAACATAATCATAATATGGAAAATATAAATCAAAATAAATCTATTTACTTACACATATGAATATTCTTCTTGTCAAATAATCACATGCAATATCAATAACCACTTTATAATGATGGAATGCATAATGCCAGTCTTTCATAACCACATAGTCAATCCTTGTGCCAAGACTACAAATAATATTTTGTCAAGTCCTTGTGCCAAGACACAAGTTTGTCTAATGAGACCTACTGATTCATCGAGAAGCTATAGCAGGCTCCACCCATAACTTACTATGTCTAATGCATTCCTCATATGAAAAGGTTTAAACATAACAAAAACATTTGTATTAAGACTAGCATACGATATGTCAATAATTTATCCATAAAACATGAATGTTATAAAAATAGCACATCCATAGTAAAACATATCACAAAACCTTCAATACAGTATAGAATTTTTGTATCATAATAAATCAACTTCAAATAAACTTAAAATCTATTAAAGGATGTTGACATATATGAAATCAAAACCTTTTTAGAGAAATATCTCGTTCTATTTTGCAATCATTTAATAGTCACATAATTATGAAGAAAACATTTATTTTGAAAATATTCTTATAATCTTGTAAGTTATGCTTCGATGATGGTATAACGGTGGAAAATATCTACCAACATTGTATAAGTTAAAAAAACATTCTAACCTTAATTTTTTCGAAAAGCTAATAAATTACCTTGTTTAGAAAAAAATGAAAAAATATTCCTTTCAAAACATATAAGGTCAAATAAGGGTAAAAATGACTTTAACCCATAGTCTAATAAATAGTAAGAATGTTTTGGAATATATTTTTAAGAAACATGGATGTGGATGATAAAAAGGTCCTAGTAGATACGTAAAAACAACCTCAGATAATAAAGAGATTGTGAAATTAACCCTTACCTTGTACTTTTCCTTGGTCGAGGGTAGGTTAACCTCATTTATAACGGTGAAATAATTTTTATTAAATTATACAATAATCATATATATTAATCTGATATCATATATGACCTGTTAACATTGCTTTGTTAAAAATATCTTAGTATTATCGTCGTTTCGAGTGTCAAATGATTCGTTTTCCTTTATATGATTTGTTACGTAATAATGTTTTTCATGGATACAATTTATATTATTCATATTCAGAATGATATTATGTCTTTAAACAATATTTTTAATCATTTAATGAAAATTATTCTTGAATGGATATGATGGGGAATGAATCTCATCGCGTTCGTGGAGACGGTAATCTGTACGTACGCACAAGCGATGATATCATTCTTTTGATATTAAAATAATATATAATTGGATTTTATATCATATATACAGAATAATTATATTTTTTTATTTATTATTTACATCAATTACACATCCTTATTATACCCATCTAAATAATAATGTATTGAATAAGAATTACACCACGATGTGGAGACGGTAAGTCGTACGTGCACACATATGTTGACATGTAATTAAAAGGATGGATAGAATAATGAATATGTTTGTACCATATTTATAATAACATCACCATATATAGAATATAATGGAGTTATTATTTTATAATGGAATCAACAAATAAAGAGGAAGTGGAAGAAGAAAGGAACTTGCAAAAGGTGACGAAATATTTACCTCTTCTTCAGGTTCTTCCTTTTGATTTGATCAAAAGGGATCCTTTTGTTGACTTTCATACTGAATTAAGGCCTCTAGGATTAAGGGAGGACAATTGAGAGTGTATTTGGGCAGGGGTTGTCCGAGACAAATGCATTTGAAGGTGTAAATTAGAGAGAAGGGGGAGTTCCCTTTTATTAGAGGAGTGAGAGGCACCTTAGGAAAAGCTAGAAATATTATTTTATAATAAAATCATTTTCGGTTTCTAGTGGCTCAAACGTTAATTATTTAAAGGATAAGTTAGGTATTGGTATAAAACCACTCAACCAATAGGTTTTAGACATTTTTTGGTCACTATATTGACCTTATATTTTAGATTTAACTCTTAGTTAATTTGTTTGACATTTACTAAGTCTCTTTGTATTATTATATTATATGGTTAATAAAAATAATATATACTTCCAAGAGAACACAAAGTGGTTAATTAATTATAAAAATATCATTATAAAAGTCTTTTTTATGATCCTTAGATTTTTAGGAATAAAATATCAATTGATAATATTATATTTTTTTTAAAAACTCTTTTATGTCATCTTTGACACTATTTGGTATTTTGTTTTTGCTAAATTCATAAAAAAATATTACTTCAAAAAAATTTCATCTAACCAGCCCCAATATGTCCTATTAACCTATATAAATATTTTAATTCATAAAAAGTCTCAAATTACATTTATTTATATATTAATAATATCAATTATTTTAGTATTTCATTAATTAGGTAATTACTACGACATCATTGTGTCATAAATAAATTAAACTATTTAAGGACTAAAAAATATAAATAAAATACCATTATGTAGGATATATTATTATCTTTATAATTAATATATATAGTCTATTTCATCTTATGTGTAATCCTATATTAAAAATGGTTTAGTTATTAAACATTGAATTTAACACTTTTAACTCTTCTTTGAATTAAATAATAATAAATGTCCTAATCAAATCCAAGTGGACCAAAAAGGTTCATATTTTATTCCTATGGTTTTTTGGTAGAATTATAATTATCCAATAGAATTAGGATATTTTTATGTGTAATAATAATATCATTTTTACGCTTAATTACAGTATTTACTTTTAACTATGGTAAATAAAAGAAAAATGTTACTATTCACCAAAAATTATTTTTATCTTATTGAATCACATTTTACTCCTTGATATTTACCATTTCTCTCAGAGTTTCTAAATTCAACTCATAGAAGTGATAAAATTATGTTTTATGTAAATTTGCAAATACTCCTAGAAAGTAGGTAAAAGACGGTATAAAGTTCAATAAAATTATTATATATCTAAAATTTTTATAAACTAACTCCAATGAATTACATTGAACACATATAGGTATTATGTATCTATTTTGACCTAAAATAAATTTAAATAATGTAAATAATTATTTAAATAAAAATTCGGTTTTAAACAATGACTCAGTGTTTTTCAGTATTCATCAAAAATTGAATGTTTTCAGAAAAATAAGAAAAATTCACCATAAGATAATATCAATATTACGAATAAAAAATTGAATTTTATTTTACTAATTTCAAAACATAGAAGTTTCATTAATTAATTTAAAATTTATTCCCGTTGTCAAAACCAAAAAGTTTATTTTTAAGATATAATAACTATCAAAATATTGACACTTGATTATGTAAAATTTCAAAGTGAAATTACTTAAAAAGACCATTATTGGATTAAATGTTAAAAATATAATCTAATTATACGTACAAACCATTAAAATTTATAATTAAACACTACAAATTATTTTGATTAAAAAAGTTGTTTTCAGTTAAAATATAGCATTTTTCACTATTCACCCAAATATGAAAGTTATCAGAAAAACACATAAAATTTATTGAAACTAAATTCTTATGTGATTATTCTAAAGAAGAAGTTTATTTTTTTAAATTTAATATATAAATTTTTCAATTATTGGATTTTAAAAAGGGTTCGCCATTAAAAGGAAGTAAAATTTCATTTTTTTGACAAATACTTCTTTTATTTGAAAAAAAAATGAATTTGTTCTTAAATTTTGTCTAAGAAACTCATAATAGGGATTCTGAAATTATAAAGATTATATAAAGTTCAAAATTCAGTTAATACAATTCATAAGTGATTTTGAACGTCTAGTTTGGTAAGTTCTGGTGCTCTTGAACTCCGCATTTCATGTAGTGCAAGTTATTGAATTACATTAAAGAAATAACATATTATGAAATCTTTGGGTGTTACATTATTCCCTCCTTTAATAAATTGTGTCCTTGCTATTTGAAATTGTTTTTCAAAAATAAAAGGTGGAAAATAGAAAATACCTTTGTGGGAAAACCCACATCGGAAATTGGGTTAATAAAATTTAGTCTTAATAAGAGGAAAAAGGGGAATAGAAAAGTCACCACCAAATTATGATCTCGATGAGAAGAACATTGGTGGAAATTGGGGACACAAAATTGGAGGAAAAATGTAAATATTTATAGGGAGTGACTGAGGTTATCAGTCACAAATAATTGTAGAATTGAGGGCCTCAAATCCATTAATCTATGATGATTTAAAATATCATCTGTTCAACAAAACATAAGGTATTAGGATAACACATTTTTAGTTTTAAGATCCCTTAACTAAAGTTTAAGAATTAATTTCTTCATAGAATAAGAGATGAAAAATATATATACTTGACAAGTAGAGTTCCATCCTTTAACTAATTTCTACCACAAACTCATCTTTCACTCTTAAAGATAATAGAACATAAAACAATATTATATTTATCATATTCATATAGGGTTCAAAAAGAATGAATTTACTATTCATCTACCAGACCCATAAAAAAACTACATTATTTAATCCAGGACATCACATGGGCCAGTGGTAGGTGATACACCCTTGTCGCCATTCAGTTGCGGGTTCAAGTCTCGCGGCCTTGCCTGATTCGACAGGTTTCCGCCCGACCTCTGGGTGGTCCTTTTTGTGGAAATCCAGAATAATCTCAAACTAGAATTATCCAAAATACTTCGATCAAAACTCACATTTCAAAATTTATAAGTAAGGTAAACACAATGAAGATCTTTTTTCCCACGTAATAACATGTTAACACCTTCATCATGTATTCTTTTAGAACACTGCAGCATCCTGAATTACCATAAATCCTTATTGATTACACTCATGCTCCCTTATTCCTTAGAGAATACTAGATATACTCCTTTTATCCAAAAATGTTGTAAACTCCATCAATGATGGAATATACAAATATTTAATCAGTTTCAAGGTAGTCAAGAATATCTAATATAATTTATCCAAATCAATCAAGTATTATTCTAAAATATCTTCCTCGGTTTCAGAACCATATTATGGTTTATCTTTCTTTCAACCATATATTTTCCAAATATTTAACCTGCTATTGAGTCAATTTTCTTGGCTCCACACAATCTCGAGTCCTTAATGAAAAAGTACTGCAGTACAATCCTTATATACTCTATAATTATTATAACATTTACATCATTAATACAATACTAAAAGGACACAATACTTTAATAACAACGTAAGAAAACTTATCATTCCTATTCTTCTTGGGTAGTATCATAAATTTATTATTATCCAATTGCATCATTCGGGGTATACTCTGATGATTTGGAAATTGATTCGCGTAGTGTACCAACTCCATTCAGATGTGGCATTGTACATTTGAAAATTTTTTCTTACCCTTGCAATCAAGTACTTGGTTTCCCTTTTCTCCACACTTATAACAATCTCTCATTCCATTCAAGCATTTAACAAGGTCATTCATTCTATAGTTATCACCTATGGGAAAATCCATTTTTTCCACTTCCCTTTATCCATATTTCTCTCTTCTATAATTTCCTTCTTTTGCTTCCCTTCAAAGCCATAAGTCTCATAGAATTCTTTACTTATCTTATTAACACATGATAATATTTCTTTATATGTTGAGAATACATGGGAGACTATTTCCCTTCTAAATTTTGGCTTAATACCATGAAAGATATGACCCTTCTTACTCTTTGGATCATACATATTGTTGGAGTTCACATTCCTTCTACTGGGCACCATTTCTATACAGTGGCATACACTAGGTTAGTTTACGAATTGCAATGAATAATTTCAAACTTCTTAAATACCTAACCTAAATTGAACATTTTATGGATATAATCCATAATCATAAAATTATTTTCTTTGAGGAGGTATATACTCATAAATATTTCAAAATTATTTGAAAAAAAATGAGAATTATCCAAAGCATATCCCCCAAGAGTGTCATAACCAAGAGTGCAACAAGGCCCATTGTTGTGCACCAGTCCCTATTCGAGTCTATCTCAAAGAGGTGTTTTTGGGTTTTACCCCAAGGTACATCTATTCCAGAGCTGCCTCTACCTGCTTGTATCCAAAAAGGGATTTATTTTCTTAGAAAACTCAAAAAATCTCTATAGTACCAAAATTCAATGAAGTTCTTCTATACAAATCCTCAAAGTATATCTTAGGGATATGTGCTCTAATCAGAGTTTATCTAAATATAACTTCCAAGGTTGGTACTAAACATTCTCTAATACCAACTGTAATGCCCCGAAACTAGTTACCCAGAGTTAGTGCATTATTATATAACATTGGCATGATCACAAAAGACCAAGTCTCAAAATACTGATTAGTTTAGTTGCCTTGGAAGTACTAGATACATTCATACGATTTACAGTACATCATAAAATGGAAAACTAAAACAACGTTGATTCCATAAAAAACACTGAGATCATATAGACTATCCATGTAGGTCAGTAATAATATTCTTCTTCGCATCCTGGGGAAAATAAAACATAGAAAGGGGTGAGCTCAGATGCTCCGTAAGTATAACAATATAGCAGAAACTTTCATAAATAAACATAAACATTTAAGGAAATGTATTGAACTAAAACAAAAGCACTTTCAACATAAAATTAATCATAATATGGAAAATATAAATCAAAATAATTCCATTTAATACCTCACATGGATATTCTACTAGTTGAATAATCACATGCAATATAAGTATCCACTTTCATAATGATGGAATGCATAATGCCAAACTTTTATAACCACATAGTCAATGCCTTTTTCCAAGAATACAAATAAGATTTTGTCACGGACTTATGACAAGACACTAGTTTTTCTCATTAGACCTACCGATGCATCTAGGAGATATAGAGTGCTCCACCCATCACTTACTAACTCCAATGCATTCCACATATGAAAAGGTTTAAACATAACATAAACATTTGTATTAATACTAGCATAATAAATGTCAATACTTTATCCGTAAACCATGAATGGTATAAAAATAGCACATCGATAGTAAAAAATATCACAAAACCTTCAATACAATATTGATGTTTTGTATCATAATAAATCAACTTCAAATGAACTTAAAATTCATCAAATGATGTTGACATGGATGAAATCAAAACCTTTTTAGAGAAATATCTCTTTCTATTTTGAAATCATTTAAGAGTCACATAATTATAATGAAAAAATTTATTTTGAAAATATTCTTAAAATCTTTTAAGGGAATCTTTAATGATTTTATAACGGTAGAAAATAGCCGCACCCGCCGTATAAGTTAAAAAACCATTCTACCTTAATTTTGTGGAAAAGGTCATAAAGTACCTTGTTTGGAAAACAATGGAAAGATTCCTTTCAAAACATATAAGGTCAAATAAGGGTAAAAATGACTTTAACCCATAGTCTAGTGTATAGTAAAAATGTTTTGGAATACATTTTAAAGAAACATGTATGTGGATGATAAAGAGGTCCTAGTAGATACGTAAAAACAACCTCAGATATTAAAGAGATTGTGGAATTAACTCTTACCTTGTAATTTACCTTGGTCCAGGGTACGTTAACCTCCTTTATAATGATGAAATAATTTTTATTAAGTTATACAAGAATCATATATATTAATATGATATCATATATGATTTTTTAACATTTATTTGTTAATAATATATTAGTATTATCTTTGTTTCGGGTGTTAACTGATTCATTTTCCTTTATATGATTTGTTATATAAGTAATGTTTGTTATGGATAGGATATATCCTATTAATATTCAGAATTATATTAAGTATTTAAACATTATTTTTAATCATCTAATGAAAATTAGTCTTGAATGGATATGATGGGGAATGAATCTCATCACGTTCGTGGAGACGGTAATCCATATGTTCGCACAAGCGACAATTTAATTCTTTTGATATTAAAATAATATATAATTGAATGTTATATCATATATACCAAATCATTATCATGTTATATTTATTATTTACATCAATTACACATGATAATTATACCCATCCAAATAATAATGTATTGAATAACAATTACACCACGACGTGGAGATGGTAATCCACATATATGCACCTATGGTGACATGTCATTCAAAGGATAGATTGAATAATGAATATGGCTGTAACATATTTATAATAACATAAAATTATATAAAATATAGTGGTGTTATTATTTTTTAATTTAAACAACAAATAAAGAGGAAGTGGAAGAAGAAAGGAACTTGAAAGAGGTGATCAAATATTTTCCTCTTCTTCGGGTTCTTCCTTTTGATTTGATCAAAAGGGCTACATAGGTAGACATTATGACTAAAGGAATGTAACACCCTAGGTAAATAAAGAATATGACATTTTCGTATTTATCCCTATTTGTGAATAAAATATTAATATGACTTTAAAGGGGATGCTATGCTCGATGGCGTACCCAACACGCAACAACGAGTCTCTTGGGAATCTTACGTTGCACTCTAATAATATTATTTTAAATGGTAGTTAACATGTAGCCGTTGTATTAGAGGGAATGGATAGAAATAACTAAAATATGATTATATATGTTTTAAAATGTTTTTACATTTATCCAATAAAGGATAGAGGCTTAAAATACGGAAAGAATTCAATTTTTGGCATATATGCCCTAGTTTTCACTAAAGGTTCACTTATCGCCTTTTGATGGAGAACCATCATTAAATATAGTTTTGTTCACTCTTATACATTCTATTGGACCAAATAAAACTCTTCTTAAGAATTGGGACATCAAAATTTACTTTGTGTAAATTTTTGGTATCTTTCCGATAATGTTCATTTTTTTAATGAATAGTGTAAAATGTTGTATTTTAATTCAAAACCTCTTTTTAATCTAATATATTTATATGATTAGATTATATTTTGAATTGGTTTTAAAGTTAAATTAGAAAATATTTTTACCATTAAATCCAATAGTGGTCGTTGGAATTAATTTCACTTTGAAATCAGACTTAAACTAGTGTCAATCTTTTGATACTTATTGTTTTATAAAAACACGCTATTTGCTCTGACAGTGGGAATTAATTATTAAATTAATTAATGTGACTAATATGTTTTGAATTTTTGAAAACGGACTTCATTTTTTAATTCGGAATATCAAATATAGCTTAGGGTGAAGTTTTGGTATTTTTCTGAAAAACTCCAATTTTTGATGAATAGTGAAACCACTAAGTGGTAATCAAGCAAACTGATTTTTCAGTTAAATGAAAGTTTACCACTAATGTGTATTGAATTTTGAAAATCCTACATACATGGTTGTCATTATTATGCAAAATGTGGTTCAATGGGATGAAAATAATTTCTTGGTGAATAGTAACTTATTAAGTTTTTAATCGCGATTAGTGGTAATTAGTGTAATTTAAGGTAAAAATGATATTATAAGAATGTGAAAACACCATGACACTTGTCCTACACCTATTGGGTGAGTCATGGTCGACCAAGAAAAGCCACGGGTTAACTTGGGGAGCCCATGGATCCACTTTGGTTGGGAAATGACATAAATAACTTTTATTTAATGTAAAAGTAAAATTGACACAAACATGATATGTTTTACTAAAACAATTTTTAAGTAGGGTTATACAAGTCATATTTTTGATTATAAATAGTCATTGGAAAGCTAAAAAGATTTCCTACATCATAGTAATTGTTTTATAATTTTTATACATTAAATAAATTAAATTATTTATGACATCATAATGATGCAGTGATGACATCATTATTTAACGATTAAAATAAAATGGAAATATAATGTAATATCTATGAACTACACATGTCCAAAACTTATTGGATGGGTGGATTTAGAACCCTGATAACCTTATCCACGAATTATATCAATGTGGGACCTTTTAAAACCGAAACACATTTTCAAATAAAGTAATATTTTCTTACTTTCCAAAAGTGCCCCTCCTCTCCTCTAATAAAAGGCCCCCACCTCTACCTCTTTTCACACACTCATCAAGACTTTGGCTCGGCCAACCCCTGCCCATTTACTCTCTCTCCATCCCTCTCCTCATCCTAGAGGATTCCCTTTGGGAAGAATCCTTTCAAAGGAAGCCTTTAGGCTCAAATCAAAAGGAGTTACACTTTTAAAGGTAATTCTTTCTCTCATGTTCATTTGTTTTATTTTGCTTCTCCAACCCCCTAAACTCTTTTTATTTATTTATTTTGTAACAACACCAGTATCTTCAATATACTGGGATGTTGTTATAAGATTTATTCGAGCTACACTCTCACACAACTACATCAAATGGTTAAAGAACATACGGTTTCCGTGGATGGTGAAATTATGCCTCCCGAAACGATGATTGTTCAATACTCATTTAACACCTTCAAAGGTGGCCATTATGATGTCACTATTTTTATATATGATATATAATATGTTTATGTTTTCCTTATGATTCTGTATTTCTCATTTTTGTCTTACCTTTATGGCTTCCATTATGGGTATACGCGATATCTTCATTTAAGGAAGTGCGGACTACCGCCCCCTCAAAGTGATTTGATTCGTTAAATACCATATGTGGGATGTATAAAGGATGTAAATATGATATTATATATGATATTATACTAGAATTAAAATATACCTTTATATCATTATTATTCCATTCTATAAAATATGAAATAGAAATGAAAGTAGCGTTCATGCATACGTACGGCTTACCGTCTCCACGAACGGTGCATTTCATTTCTTACCTCTAAATGATTATGTAATGTTATAAATGCATGCATGTACTGGATATATATGACATATATGATATCTACATCATGAATACAATTCTGAATATAATAAACATTTGGCCACACGAACAACATGTAATTGTAAGAAGTCCACTTTCGACTTAAGAACCAAATATCGGCAAAACAAATATTATTAACTTAAATGATTACATAATGTTTATGACATGGTAATAAGTGGTATAAAAGGAATAATGAAGTTGAAAAAGGTTCTTAAGGAAGTATAAATTAACTCAAGTTTATTATTCAGGAGATTAAAGAACGATCGAGTCAAGTCGGACCCGAGGTAAGGGATCCTACTTCTCTCTTTCTTTTTAAGTACGCACTTTTATGTCATTCCTTTTAAAGATCATCTTTCTTGTTATTGGGATGATCTTTTATATTAATCCTACTGTAATTTCTATGTTCATGTGATGAGAGACCCTATTCTCTCTCATCAATCCATTTTGGAATTTTTGAGTGGCGCCGTTAGGCTGCCAAGCTTTCGTAAGAGATCTAACTTCTCTCTTTCTTTTTAAGTACTCTCCTTTATGTCACTTCTTTTAAGCTCCTCTTTGTAATGTTGGGGGATGTTATTTTATATTCCTATTGCTGTAAATTATATTTTAATGTGATGAGATACCCTATTTGATCTCATCAATCCATATTCGGAAGTTTTATGTGGCGCCGTTAGGCTGCCGAGTTTTCGTGAGGGATTTTTCATCTCACTTTTATTCCCGTGAGATTTATGCTACATTTGCCACAAATTCCATTGAGTGGTGTATGTACTGCCCATTATTCTACTCTTTGTGTAATATAATTTCGTTTATGAGTATTTACATCAATTATCTATTGTCCTTATTTCATGGGGTGAATGTTTTGAAAGATACCAAAGTCGGTAAGGGAACCTTTCACCCTCCTCTTTTTAAAAGACTTCTTTTGTTGGGTCTTTTAATTTACATATTGTTATGTTGGGATATGTTCTCATATATCCTTATTGATGTAAATTTTATTTCCAAGTGATGAGATACACTTTTTATCTCTCATCAACTCATTTTGATGTGATGCCGTTAGGCTGTCAAGGGAACTTTTAACCCAATTTCGATTTCTTTGGGTTCAACATGTAGTCATTGAATATGTCATCAATTGAATATGTGTGAATGACCTTTTATTGTTTTACACATAATATCCACTTATATTGGGTGTATTTATATTTTTCACACATATTTTTGAGATTGATTTGTCCTTAATTTAAGGATACATTCTTTATAAGGGATTTCGTCACATTTGACATTTCTATTGAGAGTTCATTGTTGTTATGCACCAATTCACTCTTATATGGTGTATATACTGTCCTTTGGAGTATTATATCATGAATCCATTTATTCTCATGATATTATAATGTTCTGACTAAATGTTATTCCTCAATTATTGTATTCAAGTGTCTCTGATTTTAGTAAAACCCCTTTAACCAAGATATCGTTTTAAATGTTTTAATTATTTGTTCTTATTAATATCCATGTTTTCAAAATAGTTTTAAGGATTTATTTATATGGATATTAATGGTTTAAAATTTTAAGCTTCAAGGTGGTATGGGACTTCGTATAAACCCCTTTGACTTTTATGTTTATCCAAAAGGAATCTTTTTTATACGAAGCGTTTACTAAACGATAAAAGGGAATGTTTTTGTCGTACATATGCGGCGACAAAGACTTCTCCGCCGTCGTGACCGTTATTTGAGTTTCAGCTTCCTCTACAAGCCATACCTTCTTTTTAAAAGAAAAATAAATACCATGTTTTACTTTTCTTTTACTTTGGTATTGAAAATGGTTTTCATAATATTTTTATTATATCAATGTGTTGTATTGATATCTCGTGATTGAAATGTGGAAATGTTATGTTTCCTTTATGCATGTTTTATGTGTTATGATTATGTTATGGTTCTTGGGCATTAATATGAAGACGGGTGGTTCCGTGATAAACTAAGGGTGGGTGAGCCCGTTATAGCTCTCCAATGCATTGGGTAACGCGAAGGAGTGAAACGTTAAGTTTTCTCCGAAGAGATTTAGGGAATATACTGTGATGGGTATTCCAAACGTAACCAAGAGGGTTACTCCCTACGTAAGAATGTTATGAATGCCTCAAGTTACCTTTTTGTATTATGATTTCTATGATTTATTCATGGTTTGATGAGGTATGAAAGTGCCTTTGTTTTATGGGTAATGTATGATTTCATTCTTATGTATATATGAACTCATGTTTCCTTTCCATATTTTTATAACCCTTACTGAGCTTTTTATGCTCATCCCATGTTTTTGAAATGTTTTTCACAGGTCAAGGGAAAGGTACATGATGTGATGATAGTGTCAAGGATGTGTCAAGAAAGAATCTGTGTTTAATTTTAAATAGGTTTCCGTTGATGGGAAGAATGAATATTTTCTTTTATGTAACCACTTTGTTTAAATGTGGAGTGTAATGAATGTTTCATGATCTAATTCTCTAAAACTCTAAACCTGAAAATATCCTCAATGTGTAATCTTGTAATAACTCAAGATTAAGTAAGGTTTAAGGCTGGGGCCTTATAGTTGGTATCAAAGGTCGGTTTAGATATCTTTAGAGGTTAGGGTATTCTTTAAGCATAAGTTACATTACCATAATGGTTAGGATTTCAGAAAGAGTCCTAGTTTTAGATAAAGTGAATGAGTAAGTGTATCTTAGTGTTTACCTTCCTCATTAGTAAATGATGGTTTTGTTGATATACTCACACTGACCTTTTTGGTTTTAGTAAATGGCTGGACCTAGCACGCACCAAAGTGACAATGGGTTTCAAGGAAACTGTGGTGGTTCTCTGATTAAGATACTGGATGAGATGGGGGATTCAATGAGGAATCTCATAGTTGTTCTAAACAAACTATCAAGGAGTCATGATCAACCACTTCAACCTTGGTGAGTTCTCTAATGCATCATGTACGAGATGGCCAACTCGATGTGGAGATTCAGGTAATAATTATTAAGGTAACCATTAGGGTTTATATGATCCTTACTTTTTAGGTAATTGTGGGTTACTCTATGATATGATGGAAAATGAAAGGAATGAGATAAACTTGAGGTTAAAATATGTTATGATTATTCTTGAAGATTTTATCTCATTTTGGGGAATGTTTTAAGAATTATATAGTTTTGAAAAAAGGACAACACGCAGACTGTGTGACATCCCGTCGCATCGGACAAAGCTGCGGGAATCGAACCCACAACCAAAGTGCGACTGGTATTTATCGCCTACCACTAGACTATGTGAAGTCCCTGGTTAGTTTGAATGATTCTTTCTGGTTATATGATTTTATGAATTAGGAGTAAGATGATTTTGGGTTGTTTATGAAAATGATTAACCTATCATGGAGGATATGTGATTAGGTTAATTACTTTTCAATACGGGACTTTAGGAGCAACTGATGTTGTTTGGAGATAAATGTTACGATTTAACTTGGAAGACTCTGTGACTAAATCCTTAAAATGTTTGGGTTTCAATCTTATATTGGTTTACTTTGAGGAATTTTTATGGACAAATTTTTTTATCGGATGGTCCTCATTGAACTTTGGATTTTGTTGGACAAATTTTGGAGATTAAGAATAGATTTTCTTTTTATAAAGGGTTATCCTTTTCTGGATTATCTGACCTTGTACTAACCTTTTTGGTTTTGGTTATGGTTAAGGTCTAATTATATGGGAAGTATAGTTCTCTTTTGTGGATTAGGTGATTCTCTAGAAGTTGATTATAGTACTCTTAATGTGAACAAGTCTTCCTAAATACTCGTCTTTTGGAGAAAATATGAGTTTGTGTAAGGAATCTAATAAAAGTTGAAAGTCAGTATGATAAGTGATTATGTTTCCTTATGAATAAATTCCTCAATAAAAAGTAACTTAAAACAAAAATTTTGTCTATTAACTTTTCCTACTGGGGAATCGAATACCGTTTAACCCATCACAAGTTTGTGATTTTCTCATGGTTAACTTTCTCCTAAACATGTTTTCTATCACTCTCCATCGGAACATGACCCTTTTTTTTCCTCCATGTCCATATTTTCATACTTGGAATCCTAGTATGGGTTAACTCGGGTGACCTTTATACTTATCTCTCTTTATATTAAGGTGTTTGTTTTACCAACTCTTGTTCCGATGTGGGACTTTCAAGGATGTTTCCAAGCGCAATTTTAAAATTGCGAGGATGCAATTCCCAAAAGGGGGGAAGGATGTAACACCCCAGGTAAATAAATAATATGAAATTTTCATATTTATCCCTATTTGTGAATAAAATATTAAGATGACTTTAAAGGGGACGCTATGCTCGATGGCGTACCCAACACGCAACAACGAGTTTCTTGGGAATCTTACGTTGCACTCTAATAATATTATTTTAAATGGTAGTTAACATGTAGCCGTTGTATTGGCGGGAATGGATAAAAATAACTAAAATATGATTATATATGTTTTTAAATGTTTTTACATTTATCCAATAAAAGATAGAGGCTTAAAATACGGAAAGAATTCAATTTTAGGCATATATGCCCTAGTTTTCACTAAAGGTTCACTTATCGCCTTTTGATGGCGAAACATCATTAAATATAGTTTTGTTCACTCTTAAACATTCTATTGGACCAAATAAAACACTTCTTAAGAATCGGGACATCAAAATTTACTTTGTGTAAATTTTTGGTATCTTTCCGATAATGTTCATTTTTTTAATGAATAGTGTAAAATGTTGTATTTTAATTCAAAACCTCTTTTTAATCTAATTTATTTATATGATTAGATTATATTTTTAATTGGTTTTAAAGTGAAATTAAAAAATATTTTTACCATTAAATCCAATAGTGGTCGTTGGAATTAATTTCACTTTGAAATCAGACTTAAACTAGTGTCAATCTTTTGATACTTATTGTTTTATAAAAACACGCTATTTGCTCTGACAGCGGGAATTAATTATTAAATTAATTAATGTGACTAATATCTTTTGAATTTTGTAAAACGGACTTCATTTTTGAATTCGGAATATCAAATATAGCTTAGGGTGAAGTTTTGGTATTTTTCTAAAAAACTCCAATTTTTGATGAATAGTGAAACCACTAAGTGGTAATCAAGCAAACTGATTTTTCAGTTAAATGAAAGTTTACCACTAATGTGTATTGAATTTTGAAAATCCGACATACATGGTTGTCATTAGTATGCAAAATGTGGTTCAATGGGATGAAAATAATTTTTTGGTGAATAGTCACTTATTAAGTTTTTAATCGCGATTAGTGGTAATTAGTGTAATTTAAGGTAAAAATGATATTATAAGAATGTGAAAACACCATGAAACTTGTCCTAAACTTATTGGGTGAGTCAGGGCCGACCACAACAAGCCATGGGTCAACTTGGGGACCCCATGGATCCACTTTGGTTGGGAAATGACATAAATAACTTTTATTTAATGTAAAAGTAAAATTGACACAAACATGATATGTTTTACTAAAACAATTTTTAAGTAGGGTTATACAAGTTATAGTTTTGATTATAAATAGTCATTGGAAAGATAAAAAGATTTCATACATAATAGTAATTTTTTTATAATTTTTAAACATTAAATAAATTAAATTATTTATGACATCATAATGATGCAGTGATGACATCATTATTTAACGATTAAAATAAAATGGAAATATAATGTAATATCTATGAACTACACATGTCCAAAACTTATTTTATGGGTGGATTTCGAACCCTTATAACCTTATCCACGAATTATATCAATGTGGGACTTTTTAAAACCGAAACACATTTTCAAATAAAGTAATATTTCCTTACTTTCCAAAAGTGCCCCTCCTCTCCTCTTATAAAAGGCCCCCACCTCTACCTCCTTTCACACACTCATCAAGCCTTTGGCTCGGCCAACCCCTGCCCATTTACTCTCTCTCCATCCCTCTACTCATCCTAGAGGATTCCCTTTGGGCAGAATCCTTTCAAAGGAAGCCTTTAGGCTCAAATCAAAAGGAGTTACACTTTTAAAGGTAATTCTTTCTCTCATGTTCATTTGTTTTATTTTGCTTCTCCAACCCCCTAAACTCTTTTTATTTATTTATTTTGTAACAACACCAGTATCTTCAATATACTAGGATGTTGTTATAAGATTTATTAGAGCTACACTCTCACAAAACTACATCAAATTGTTAAAGAACAAACGGCTTCCATGGATGGTGAAATTCTGCCTCCCGAAACGATGATTGTTCAATACTCATTTAACACCTTCAAAGGTGGCCATTATGATGTCACTATTTTTATATATTATATATAATATGTTTATGTTTTCCTTATGCTTCTGTATTTTTCATTTTTGTCTTACCTTTATGGCTTCCATTATGGGTATACGCGATATCTTCATTTAAGGAAGTGCGGACTACCGCCCCCTCAAAGTGATTTGATTCGTTAAATACCATATGTGGGATGTATAAAGGATGGAAATATGATATTATATATGAAATTATACTTTAATTATAATATACCTTTATATCATTATTATTCCATTCTATAAAATACGAAATAGAAATGAAAGTAGCGTTCATGCGTACGTACGGCTTACCGTCTCCATGAACGGTGCATTTCATTTCTTACCTCTAAATGATTATGTAATGTTATAAATGCATGAATGTACTGGATATATATGACATATATGATATCTACATCATGAATAAAATTCTGGATATAATAAAAATTTGGCCACACGAACAACATGTAATTGTAAGAAGTCCACTTTCGACTTAAGAACCAAATATCGGCAAAACAAATATTATTAACTTAAATGATTACATAATGTTTATGACATGGTAATAAGTGGTATAAAAGAAATAATGAACTTTAAAAAGGTTCTTAAGGAAGTATAAATTAACTCAAATTTATTATTCAGGAGATTAAAGAACGATCGAGTCAAGTCGGAACCGAGGTAAGGGATCCTACTCCTCTCTTTCTTTTTAAGTACCCACTTTTATGTCATTCCTTTTAAAGCTCATATTTCTTGTTATTGGGATGATATTTTATATTAATCCTACTGTAATTTCTATTTTCATGTGATGAGAGACCCTATTCTCTCTCATCAATCCATTTTGGAAGTTTTGAGTAGCACCGTTAGGCTGCCGAACATTCGTAAGAGATCTAACTTCTCTCTTTCTTTTTAAGTACTCTCCTTTATGTCACTTCTTTTAAGCTCCTCTTTGTAATGTTGGGGGATGTTCTTTTGTATTCCTATTTCTGTAAATTATATTTTAATGTGATGAGATACCCAATTTTATCTCATCAATCCATATTCGGAAGTTTTATGTGGCGCCGTTAGGCTGCCGAGTTTTCGTGAGGGATTTTTCATCTCACTTTTATTCCCGTGAGATTTATGCTAAATTTGCCACAAATTCCATTGAGTGGTGTATGTACTGCCCATTATTCTACTCTTTGTGTAATATACTTTTGTTTATGAGTATTTACATCAATGATCTATTGTCCTTCTTTCATGGGGTGAATGTTTTGAAAGATACCCAAGTCGTTAAGGGAACCTTTCACCCTCCTCTTTTTAAAAGACTTATTTTGTTGGGTCTTTTAATTTACATATTGTTATGTTGGGATATGTTCTCATATATCCTTATTGATGTAAATTTTATGTCCAAGTGATGAGATACACTTTTTATCTCTCATCAACTCATTTTGATGTGATGCCGTTAGGCTGTCAAGGGAACTTTTAACCCAATTTCGATTTCTTTGGGTTCAACATGTAGTCATTGAATATGTCATCCATTGAATATGTGTGAATGAACTTTTATTGTTTTACACATAATATCCACTTATATTGGGTGTATTTATATTTGTCACACATATTTTTGAGATTGATTTGTCCTTAATTTAAGGATACATTCTTTATAAGGGATTTCATCACATTTTACATTTCTATTGAGAGTTCATTGTTGTTATGCACCAATTCGCTCTTATATGGTGTATATACTGTCCTTTGGAGTATTATATCATGAATCCATTTAGTCTCATGATATTATAAATTTCTGACTAAATGTTATTCCTCAATTATTGTATTCAAGTGTCTCTGATTTTGGTAAAACCCCTTTAACCAAAATATCATTTTAAATGTTTTAATTATTTGTTCTTATTAATATCCATGTTTTCAAAACAGTTTTAAGGATTTATTTATATGGATATTAATGGTTTAAAATTTTAAGCTTCAAGGTGGTATGGGACTTCATCTCAATCTCCTTTCGTTGAGGCATATTTTATTTTATACACAACTTTCTTTTATACGGTGTATAAACCCCTTTGACTTTTACATTTATCCAAAAGGAATCTTTTTTATACGAAGCGTTTACTAAACAACAAAAGGGAATGTTTTTGTCGTACGTATGCGGAGACAATGAATTCTCCGCCGTCGTGACCGTTATTTGAGTTTCGGTTTCCTCTACAAGCCATACCTTCTTTTAAAAAGAAAAATAAATACCATGTTTTACTTTTCTTTTACTTTGGTATTGAAAATGGTTTTCATAATGTTTTTATTATATCAATGTGTTGTATTGATATCTCGTGATTGAAATGTGGAAATGTTATGTTTCCTTTATGCATGTTTTATGTGATATGATTATGTTATGGTTCTTGGGCATTAATATGAAGACGGGTGGTTCCATGATAAACTAAGGGCGGGTGAGCCCGTTATAGCTCTCCAATGCATTGGGTAACGTGAAGGAGTGAAACATTAAGGTTTCTCCGAAGAGATTTAGGGAATATACTGTGATGGGTATTCCAAACGTAACCAAGAGGGTTACTCCCTACGTAAGAATGTTATGAATGCCTCAAGTTACCTTTTTGTATTATGATTTCTATGATTTATTCATGGTTTGATGAGGTATGAAAGTTCCTTTGTTTTATGGGTAAAGTATGATTTCATTCTTATGTATATATGAACTCATGTTTCCCTTCCATATTTTTATAACCCTTACTGAGGTTTTTATGCTCATCCCAGGTTTTTGAAATGTTTTTCACAGGTCAAGGGAAAGGTACATGATGTGATGATAGTGTCAAGGATGTGTCAAGAAAGAATCTGTGTTTAATTTTAAATAGGTTTCCGTTGATGGGAAGAATGAATATTTTCTTTTATGTATCCACTTTGTTTAAATGTGGAGTGTAATGAATGTTTCATGATCTAATTCTCTAAAACTCTAAACCTGAAAAGATCCTCAATTTGTAATCTTGTAATAACTCAAGATTAAGTAAGGTTTAAGGCTGGGGCCTTATAAGGAAGGCCTATAAGATTAAGGTAGGATAGTTGAAAGGATATTTGGTTTGGTTTTGGGTGAGCCAAATGGCGTTGCAGGTGCGAATTCGAGAGACGGGGGAGTTCCCTTTTATAAGAGGAGTGAGGGGAACCTCAGGAAAAGCTAGAAATATTATTTTATAATAAAATAGTCTTTGGTTTCTAATGGATAAAAAGTGAATTATTTAAAGGATAAGGTGGGTATCGGTATAAAAACACACAACCAATAGGTTTTAGACATGTTTGGTCACTATATTAATATTATTTTTTAGATTTAACTCTTAGTTAAACAGTTTGACATTTACCATGTCTCGTTGTATTTTTATATTATATGGTTAATAAACATACTATATACTTCCAAGAGAACCACAAGTGGTTCATTAAAGATAAACCTTCCATTATATAAGTCTTTTGGCAGAACCTTATATTTTTAGGAATTAAATATCAATTAATAAAATAATATTTGTTTTAAAAACACTTTTATGCCAATTTTGACACTATTTGGTATTTTGTTTTTTCTAAATTCATAACAGCATTATTAATTCGAAAAAAACTCATCTAACCAACCCTAATAGGTCATATTAATGTATAAATTTAGTGCAATTTATAAAAAGTCTCAAATTACATTTATTTGGATATTTATAATATAAATTATTTTAATATTTCATTATTTAGGTAATTATTGCATCATCATTATGTCATAAATAAACTAAATTATTTAATTTCTAAATAATATAAATAAAATACCAATAAGTAGGAAAATATTTTTTAGATTTATAAGGAATATTTATAGTTGAATTTAGCTTATGTGTAACTCTATATTAAAGATGGTTTAGTTATTAATCATTGAATTTAACACTTTTAACTCTTCTTAGAATTAAATAATAATAAATGTCCTAATCTAATCCAAGTGGACCAAAGAGGATCATATTTTATTACTAAGGTAGTTTTTGGTCCAATTATACATATCCAATAGAATTAGGACACATGTACGGGTAATAATAATATCATTTTTACCCTTAATTACCCTATTTACTTTTAACTGTGGTAAATAAAAGTAAAAAAGTTACTATTCAAAAAAAATTATCATATTGAACCATATTTTACTCCTTGATATTAATGTTGTGTCTCGGAATTTCAAAATTCTACTCACAGAAGTGGTAAACATATGTTTTATGTAAATTTTCAAATACTCCTAGGAGGTAGGTAATAGAGGGTAAAAAGTTCAATAAAATTGTTATATATCTCAAATTATTATAAAATGAATCCAATTAATTACATTGAACATATATATGTATTATGGATCTATTTTTACCTAAAATAAATTTAAATAAAATAAATAATTATTAAAAAAATCAGTTTTAAACAATGAATCAGTGTTTTTCACTATTCATCAAAAATTGATGGTTTTCAGAAAAATACAAAAAATTAACCCTAAGCTAATTTTGATATTTAGAATTGAAAACTTAATTCTATTTATCAATTTTAAAACATTGAAGTTGTATTAATTAATTTAAAATTAATTCTTGTTGTCAAAACCAAAAAGCGTATTTTTAAGAAATAATAACTATCAAAAGATTGTCACTTTTTATGTCCAATTTCAAAGTGAAATTACTTACAATGACCATAATTGGATTAAATGGTAAAATATAATATAATTATACTTACTAACCATTAAAATATATAATTCAACACTACCAATTATTTTTATTAAAAAAGTTGTTTTCAGATAAAAGATAGTATTTTTCACTATTCACCCAAATTTGAAAGTTATCAGAAAATCACCTAAAATTTATTAAAACTAAATTCTTATGACCTGATTATAAATAAGAAGATTATTTTTTCATATTGAATATATAAAAGTTTAAAATATTGGATTTAAAAAGGGTTCGCCATTAAAAGGCGGTAAAATTACATTTTTTGAAAAATACTTCTTTTATCTGAAAAAAATGAATTTGTTCTTACAGTATGTCTAAGAAACTCATAATATGGATTCTAATATTATAAGGATTATATAAATTTAAAAATTTAGTTAATACTATTCATAACTTCTTTTGAACGACTAGTTTGGTAAGTCGTGGTGCGCATGAACTCAGTGTTGCATGTAGTGCAAGTTATTGAATTACTTCAAAGAAATAAAGTACTATGAAATGTTAGGTTGTTATACCAAGAGTGTCAAACTAGGTGTGCAGTAAGGCTCATTTTCGCATACTAGGTAATTCTTGAGTCATCCATGACACACATTTATTTAGATTTATTATCACTACGTACATATATGATAGAACCATATCCACTTGTAGCATATGGACATTGATGTATTTCCATGAAAAACCACATAATATCTAACTCATCAAAACATCAGGATGTTCTTATATACTTATCCAAAAATTATATCATAGGTTCATGTTACTTAAACTATGTTTTACTAAATCTAGATCCCATGGTTTCCACTAAAATTACTTTGATACCAACTATATAACCCCATCCTCAGTAACCTAGAGCTAGTTTCTACTTTACTACATTGGCATAAGATACATGTGATCGCATTCTAAATAACATAATAGTTTAGTAGTATTTGTAAACTAGATACATCCATGATTACCATATTAAATTTGAGTACTAAAATAAAAAAAAACTTGAAAATATCATTATTATTTTTAACATATCCTTCTATATCATTCCTAGTAAACATCCGATATTTTTAGGAATGTAGAAAAAATAATTGTCAGATTAAACGATTAGTAAGATTCCTGAAAATAGACATCTATAATGAATAAATAAATCATAATCAATAAGTAATAATCAATACAGAAGGGTAAATATATTAATATATATATCCTTCAATCAATAACTTAAATATCATTATTAAATAATGAATAATCCATATATAATATTAAATAAATTAAAAAACATGAAATTTAATCAATAAACTAATAATGAGATGCATCCAAAGATAATATCATTATAAAAATATCATGGATAATAATAATTGTATTCTTAATGAAGGAAATTATTAATTATTGGAGTTCATGATCTGAGGAATCCTGATACCGCTACTATGAAGACCTCTAATAAGAAGGTTTAAAACTATTTGGTAGGTATACACTAGAAAACCCATTTAACTAAGTCTATCCAAACGATTTGTCTCATGATACATATTGATTCATAAAGGGTCTATCTATAACCAAGTTCTACCTATATATTTATGTCCAAATATTTCCAAATATATCTAATGATTTATTTAATTCATGAACAATATGCCTTATCAACAAATTTTTGTATAACGTAAGGAATATGGAATAAAAATAATTTCCATAGTCAATCATTAAATTTTTAAATAAAATTTCCAAATGTTGAAATGATATATGGTTTAATTAATAATTATATCCATGATAAATAATATGGATATTTAGTAGAAATATAATTTCCAATTAAAACTACAAAGTAAATAATTCAAGGGAATGTTAATGATTAAAAAAATTAATCAATAAATAGAAAATCAATACATTCCTAGATCAAACTAATTGTAAACCATCCATATAAATAATAACTATGGTATCAATACAACACATCCCCAAGGTATCATAAGTAAAATAAAGGGTTGATGTTGTAGATAAATTTAAATACCATTAAAATGTCATTAAAAGGTTCATGAGGAAAATATTCTTTTTTACTTAGAATATTTTTTTTAAAACTAAAAGTTTATAAAAATATATTGAAAATAAATTTAATTGAAAATAAACTTTGAAAATTAAAAATTTGTCTTTAAAAATTTGATTGCCTATGAGAGTGAAAAATTCCATACATACTGTACATGTTAAAACAAAGATTCTTTTCACACTTTCAGTAAAATCCAAAATTGCCTAGTTGGAAAAAAGACTTGAATATTCCTATAAAAACATATTTTTAAAAGAAAAATATGGTTAAAAGTAAATTAAATAAATAATTTGTATAATTCTAAAAAAAATTGAAAACATTTTCTAAAATTATTGTTTTGGAAGAAAGGGATTTTCAACCAAAGAGAGAAATGAAACCATGTTTCAATAAATACATTTTCTCAAAAAATTTAAGTTCAACAGAGAGTAAAATAGTAATATTTAATGAAAAGTTCATGAATAACCATAGGAAATTAAAATAATTTTTTTTATTATAAAATAATTAAATTATTTGTTTTAATGGAAATTCAAGCATACATAGTCTTAATTAAAATGAGATTGTGAAATAAACCCTTACAAAGATCATAACATTGAGGTGATAATTAATAAATTAATAAATCTTGTATATCAAATTTAAATAAATATAAAAAATTATAAATACAACATAACAAAATGAGAAGTTATTACACACATAATCATAGAATATCAAGGACAATGATGAAATAATAATACCCAATGAAATGAAATTTAGTTATAATATTATTTACCGCTTGGTAACTTTCAAGTCAAATACCGTTGGCTGAAGTAATTGAAATTGTAACTTAAAATACTATGAAATATTAATTAATCATTATATTACATGTTAATAGGTAATTATAAACACCATATCAAAGAAATTATGCATGGAACAATACAATATCTCTTAATAAAATGAAATTGAGACAAAATTCTTTACCCCACACTTTTTTTGTTGAACATGATTTCACCTATAGTATAATGGTTTAAGGCATATTATAAATATATTATAAAACAATAATTATAATTATAATATCATTTATGATAATTTTATAACATTTACCGACAATTTGTTAATAATATTTCATTATTGTCTTGGTTTCGGGTGTTAATTGCCTTGTTTCCTCATTAATTTTTTCAGAAAGTTCCAGTTCTTTCACATATTATAAATTTACTTCATCTATTGAATGATATTAATGTTATAAATTCCATTTTTCTCATTATATACATTTATATAATCATTATTATGATTTTAAAATGGATATTTGATCATATCACTTCATAGAGATGGTAGGCCGTACTTACGCACGTGCGACGTTTTCAATTACATAATGGATGAAAGGGTAACATAGTGGGTGTTATCGATATTAATTATATATAATCAATATAATTTCATATATATCACATATATTAATAAATTATTTTTATTACCTTTGATGTAAAATGTATTTACTGAATGAAGATATCGCTTCGCGAGGCGGTAGTTCGACGTATGCACGAGCAACGTTATCGTATTTTAAACGGAGTTGAATGTAAGAAGGTATATGTGATATTAAAATTAAATAAGTATAATAATATCATAAATATCATATAAATTTTTCAAATCCATCATTATAACTAGTATTGAATGGTAGTTATGGAAAATTAATTACATTGGTTTTCGAGGTGGTGGTCTGCCGTACACATGATCGATAGTTTAGTTTCCCATTTTATGGAAGAGGAGATCGATATTGGTAATGACCTTAACATAAAAAATATAATTATATTTAATAAAAATATTTTATGATAAAATAATTATTTACTAACAATTCAAGGAGCTGGAAGAAGAAATAAAATAAAAATGCACATTTAGGAATGTTACCCATTCTTCAGAAATTATATTTAGATTTGAAACATAAAATTTACTAGGTTGAATTTATGATAAAAATAATTATTCTAGGATTTTTTATGGGATTAATTATGTTATTGGAAAATTTATTTACCGAATCAAATAGATTTATAAATGTTAATAGGGGAGGAGAGGGGAGTCTTTTATAAGTGGGGGAGAGGAAACACATGGTATTTTGAAACATAATCAACCACATCCATGTTTTTATAACTAAAAAACCTTTAAAAATGGGTCATTATAGACCATCAGAGATGATATGGTATAAATATATCTATATAATGTTTTTATACAAGTTGTTATGTCATTTTATCCCTTATCTTTTTAGTTTAACCCCCTCGGTAAATCAATTTTTACCTTGAACATGATAATAAATATTTTATACTTTTAATATTTATATTGGTCAAAAAATAAGTTTTACAAATTTGATAATAAAAATTATTCTAATTAAAAATATGGAATCCATTTTATATAATTAAATTCATATAAGTTTTAGAATCCAATTTAAAATTATACAAGTGGATGCGATGAAAAAGCAGGTTTTCAAAGAGAAAATTCTCAGGAGTATTGAAGGGTTTAATATAAAAATTCAATATTAAAATTATTATAATTAGAGGAATTTTTTAACATGTAATATAATTGAACTAAATATACTTTAAAACTGATTTATTATATAATTTAACTTTGTAAATAATTTAATTGAAAATGTAATTTTGAATAAAAATCAGAATTTTTTCACTATTCATTGAGAAGTGAAACATTTCCAAAAAATACCAAATAAACGCTGAGAATTTTTTTATAAGTATATTTCATAAATTATAGTTACTTTTTTCAACTAAATTTTATAAAAGTGTTAAAAATTGATTTTAAAATATCTGCATAAATCCTGATGAAACTGCTATAAGAATAATTTTTGAGAAAGAATTTATTTTTCTTTAAACTGATTTTTATTTTACTTCTAATAAATTTATAACCAATGAATTTTTTTTATATTTTAAAAAAATATAATTTTATAAATTGTATTATTATTATTTATATCCTCTAATTAAATGGTTATGTTATAATGATATACTATATTACATCTCATTTACGCTCAAGGTTACGTGTTTTGCAAGGTATCGAAGTGAGTGAATTTATTTTAAAATATATATATGATAAATTCTTAAGGTGTTACAATTTGATATAAGATATGTGTTTCATGTAATATTCATTTTCAAATCCAACTTTATTCTTTTAATATGTCATGGTATTACAAAAAGGTCTTCACGGTACGTTTTAGATCTCTGACATTATGCATTCCCTCATTATGAGATTAATTACGATGTACACGTCATTGTTTTGTTTATTATTCTATAAATGGATGGATTTATATCTCATGAGATTATTTTTATGGAATTATTTTCTCATAATTTATTCCTACCATATTATTCTTCATGTTCAAGATATTGATTAATGGACATGTGTTTTAACTATCCACCTTACCATACTGATTATGTATCATGTATTCATGACAGATTCTACTATATGAATAACCTTATTGGGCATATGAGGTCATGCCTTTATTATATTTTATTTCCCTAGAATTCTAGGAAATGTTTTATGAATGATATATAGGGACATAATAAATAGAATTATGGTGTTATTAATGATAATTCTATGCCTTATTTTATATTTTCAATTGTTACATGAGATTTAAGAATGTTTATAGTTTACCACAACTATAAAAATAACATGTAATTTAGTATTTTTCCCATTTTATGTATGCTAATGAAATAAATTAGATGTTTACTCTGAGGCACTTTAAATCAAGTGTAAGGAAGAAACATACAATGTTTATTGTTTCAACTATAATAATATGGGGCTCTATTTAAAAAAAATTCCCCAAGCGTTAAGGGAAAATACCTTAAAAGTAACTAAGGGATCAAGGTAAATATTTTTCTATAAATATAGCAAAACTGGAATGATTAAAGTTATTATGTATTTAGATTCAATAATTGTGTTTTACAAGTATTTTTACCCATGGAATTTTGATTATAAGTATCATACAACATATAAGTATTATAATGTATTATTTTTGATTAATAATTTGAAAGAAAATGTTAAATTGTATCAGTGGAAAAGAAAAGTAATTGGATGATAAATTTTTCTTTTGAGGATATTCATCATATTTTTGGGAAAATTATAGTAATTAGACAATTATGGTTTTAGAAAAATGATAACTCGCATGCCGGGTGATAACCCATCACACTTGGTAAGGCCATGGGGATTTAACCCATAATTGATGGGAGAAAGGGTGTGAAGCATACCAATAGACTACATGATGTTCCAATTAATATAGAATTGTTTTTAAATAAATTATTTGTTAGATAAATACTTATGGAATGTATCCGGATGAAATTTGGGTGTTGCTGTTTAGGTTTAGAGATTAATATACTATATTGGATAATTTGTTCTAATAATTTTTGTTTTCCTAAATATTTAGAGATGTATAGAAGGACTTGTCACTTTTTTATGAATATTATGATCCATTAAAATTTAATTTGTTTTCCCCAGGAATAATTTTTTTTATCTTGGATATTCATTTCTTGGATTAAGAAGTGACGTTTAATTTAATCAAAGCACAACCAAAAGAAGAAATTGTGTCTATGAAATAGAAAGATATCACGTAAGTATATTTCATTATGTTTTTAGTGTATATTATAAATTAATTCATTAACTTTACTAAAAGGGTCATAAAAATAAAATTTTATCCTAGTACCTTTATTTCCATATTAGATTTATGGCTTTATGGTTCTTAACTTTCTCTTGATTATAAATTTTTCGATCAATGTTCTCCATAACACCCCATATGTATTTATGATATTTATCTATGTGAATTTTTTACATCCCAATAATGTTTTAAAATTGGAATACTATTTATTTTTTATTCAATATGAAATTTGAACTTCCATTTCCTAGTTATCAAGAAGAATTTTATAAACACTTTTCATGATATGGGTTTTCCAAAAAGGTTAAACCTATGATTGCCAAAATAGAATTATAAAGACACAATTTATTCAAGGTGGTGGACTTTAATAACCGATTATTTTAAAATAACAACATTATACTCAATAAAATATTAGACATCCAACACCAAGCATAAAAACCCATGAAATATATTTATTTAAATTTAATCTCTTATATAGCTTGTGATACACTCAACCTTAAGTTTAAAAGAACCGTAAAATAGTATACCGTTATTACATGAACATTAAATTGGGAAGTACCAATATGATTATATAAATTATTAAATTTATATGGTTTAAAATTTTATAAAATAAATTCAATGGTTATCTATTCATTATAAAAAAGTTAGAATCATTTGATTTTTTTTTTGAAAAAACATTACTTTTCTAAATGGTGGTTTCATCTCGCTTTGTGCACATACATTAAAATTAATTTTCACAACTTGAATAAAATTAATTTTAAATTATTAGCTACATTTTTTATGTTAAAATGAAAAAATTATCATAGATTTATTTTCTTGTTATTCTATAAATACATTAATTTTTCGATGAATAGTGAAAACATACTGGTTCTTATTAAAATCTGCATTCTCATTAAAAAATTTAAAATTACCATTTCAAATTAAAATAGTTTTAAAAGTAAAATAATTTCAATAGTATTATTATTAATCTAATTTAGTTCATTTTAATCATTTTAATATTTAGTATAGATATGAAAACCATTCAATCCTTTAAATGTTTTTTGTTTAAAAAATCACTTTTCATAACGTTTACATGTATAATTTTAAATATAATTTTCCCATGTCTATGAGTTGAATTTGAAAATTTTATTAAATATTTATAATAATAATTATTTATATAATATAATAATTTCAACATAATTTTTTGTCAAAATGAATAGTAAAAATGGTAAAAATTAATTTCCGTTGTTACAGCTAAAACAAGTTTATCAGGGGGTTTAAACAAAAATGATAAAGGATAAAATGACCTATAAAATTATAAAATTCATATTTTATGGTCATATTTAGAAATTATCTAATCTAATCCAAGATAATGGTCCATTTTGGATCCATTTTATGTTTTAAAAATGTGGGTATCACTTTTTCATTTTAAAAAATTCTAAATGTTCCCTCTCCCCACTTATAAAAGGCCTCCCCAATCCACTATAATTAACACTTAAAAAACCCATTATTTATACCAATAACTAAAACATATATAATCCTCACATACCTATATAAATCCTGAATTCCTTGGTTTAATCACTAATCCAAACTAGTAAGGATTAGGTATAAATCTAAAGAGATTGTTTGAAGAAGAGATAATGTTCTTATCCACATGATTTTTTACTTCTTCTTCTAACTCAATCAAATATTCACAAAATATAATAAAATAATAAAACCAGTATCTAATGTATAATGATATTTTATTATGTTAATTAAATAACCTATATCCATCTCCACTTCCACAAAATGGGAAGCACATCCATCGATCATGTGTACGGTGGACTACCACCTCCCAAACCAATGTTATTCATTTTCTATCACCACTTATCATGAATAGATTTGATGATTAATTTAACATATGTATATGAAATTTATAAATTTTATGAATTTTTTATACTTATATAATTATAAATTCACATATACCCTCTTACCATCCAATTTTTTTTTGAAAAAACTAGTCTCGGTCATGCATAAGTGTAGACTACCACCTCCACAAAATGATGTGAATTTTTTTTCATTTTATTTTTACATGGATGGTAATGCTGATAGATTTAATTAATATGTATGTTATATATGAAATAATAATTATTATGTAAATTTTAAATAATATTTACATTTCCTTCATTACATCCATTAAAAAATAGAAGTAGTGTTCATGCGTACGTATGACCTACCATTTCCATAAATAGTATAATTTACATTTTTATCTCTAAATTTCATATATTATAATAAATAAATAAATAATAAGTATATTTGATATTTATTTCATGGTTAATATTATATATATTAGGGAAACATGCTAAAAGTAAAAGGATTGAAATTACATAAGAATAACATATATTAAAAAAAAGAAATTATCACTTGTTGTAGTGATTTTAACAAAGAATTATTAATAAACTGGTCATAAAAGACTCTAAGTATATCATATATGGTATTAAATATGTTAGTATGGTTATTTAATAGATTTTAAATAAATTTATATTTTTTATACAGGAGGTATAAAAATTTATGAAGGAAATCAGACCATAGGTAAGGGTTTCCCGTCTCACTTTTACTTTCATGAGACATATGACATATTCATCACTTAGTTAATTTGTGTGGTGTATATACTACCACTTTTATATTTTATATAATTAAAACCTTTTTATTCATGGAATTTAACTTTTCATTTAAATTTATTTATTTTTTGTGGATTATCATTCAGAAGTTTCCAAAGTGGTAACGGTTTATGTTACAAGCTCATTGTTTATCAGTATTATTCATGATTATGTTTCTGATAATTACATATTATGCTACATATTTCATGAAACAGATGAATTTTATTATTTTCTGGTTATTTCTATAGAATACATATTTTGATCACATTTCCCCCTTTAATAAAAATTTTTCTAAAATAATGTTTTTAAGGAAAACTGACTTCATGTATCTCTTCAGTGAAAAACCCTTTTTATTTCATATCTATATTTCCTAAAAATATATCAAATAATCATTTAGAAATCTAAAAATTTGTTTTTAAAGAAATTTTTACCCATATTTTACTTTTTTTTAATAGTTTGAATAGAATATTCTATTCATTTTCTAAATTATGCACTTCAAAACCTTTTTACAATAGTTTGAAAGAAATATTTTGTATTGTGTTTATAGAATTATCCTCCATCATGACTACCTATTTCAGTGAAACTTCCATTAAAATTATATAAATAATTTTTTAAATAATTGTTTTTAATATTCTAGAAATTTTAGTTTTTGAATGTCATTTTCAAAGATCAAAGGATATTTTAATCAAAAAATTAACGGAATTATTAAATAATTTAATTTCACAAACCTCAACAATTCTTATTCTACTTTTGATCCACTAGGTATATATTGTAATGATTCCATCCTTATTATTCTTCCATAAATTTTATATTAATTTTGAATGGGCATGTACTATGTTTATAACATTCATATTTCATTTGATGGTTTATGATTATGATTATTGATTGAGGTAATTATTATCATTTCATACTGTAGTTTTTAAATACAAAAGATTTTATTGATTATGTTTCGCCCATTTAATATAATTAATATATTGGAATTAATAAGTGATGGGAGGGGCCTATTATAGATCCTCAAAGCATTGGTAGGTTTAATGAGAAAAATTAGATTTGTTTTTGACCGGGGACTTACCAATTAAAATAGATGTCTTGGATAAAATTCCTCAATAGAATTTTAGATGGATTGGAATAAAGCCTCAACTATCTGTTTCAGATGTCTAACATTATGAATTACCACATTATGAGATTAATTATTTATGTCAATGTGATTATTTAATTTTTTATTATAACCATGGATGTGTTTATAGCTCATGATAATATTTATATGAAATTATTGGATCATCATTTATTCCTAGAATATTATTCTTCTTGTTCAAGTTATTATTGAAATGGAACATTTTTCATTTATCTATGTTTCTAGATTTATTATGTATTATGTATTGATTTTATTTTACACTATACACATACCCTTATAGAGAATCTTAACTCACACATTTTTTATGTTTCCATTCTCTATGATTCCAGTAAATGTTTTATTAATGATATGTAGGGACAAATTAATGGGAATTATGGTGTTCTCAAAAAAAAAATTATACTTTTTATTTTTTGTTTTCAATTTTAACCTGATATTAAAGTATGCATATTGTTTACCAAGACTATTAAACTGATTTTTCCTTTGGGATTTTACCCCTTGTATCTATACTAATAAAATAAAGTAGATGTTGGATGTGTGTTTCTGGAGTCAGGTTTGTTACAGTTGGCATCATAGAAATTTTTGTAGAAACCATGGGCACTAGATTTAGGAAAACATAAATTAGAGAACACAACCCTATGATATAAATTAAGGATAATTATATGTATATTACAAAATCATAATATTTTGATAATGTAGATATTATATATATTATTTTTATACATCCTTTTTTGGATACTACAGGTGGACATGGTTCTAGAAGATATACATTTAGGGGTAAAAACTTTGAAAAAGTCTTGCCATGATTGACTTTAGCATTACCTACTACATGAAAACGGTCCTTACTATGGACCTATTTTGACACTACTAGGAGATATATATGGGTTAATTCACATATTTATTATAAACCATTTAGCAGGATATTGAAATTTTTCAGTCATATGAAACATTTCCCACAGACACCATGTTTATGATTATGATATTATCTATGGATGAATTTTTTAATTTATGTTAATTATTTCACCTATTTTGGGATTATAAATTATATTACATAATGTTATGATGGAATCTAGTATCATGAATTTGGAGGGGCTCTTCAAAGTAAGATTGATCAGGTTCAAATTATATTTCTTCAAAGGTGCATGCATGTGTTGGGTATGGAATGTAATTCCTTAATAATGATATATAGAACACATCATGTACTTTAGAGTAGTTTGGAATAATTTCCAAATGATAATCCATGGATCTAAATATTCCTATATTTTAAAAGGATCTGATGTACCAAGGGACCCATTTTTCTCTCTTATCTAACCTTATGACACCCTTACAAGGAGATATTTTCAAGAGAACATGATCACCCACTTGGAATTCCAAATCCTTCCCCTAATTGTGGGAAAAAAAATTTCCCTACATTAAATTTTTTTAATATGATCCTTAATATTCTTTATATTTTTAAGTGATCATGAACATAACATGTATTCCAATGTTGGATAGTCCTTTCAGACTTTCCATCAGTATGAGGGGAGTGAGATGTGCTCAAATGAATCTCAATATCAAGATGCTTATGAAGACTATCCCAAAATTTTGATTTATAGAGGGGATTATAATCAGACACAATTAAAAGAGGTTCACCATGAAGTCGTACAACGTCATTAATATGAATCCTATTAAGGCATACAATTGGTAAATATTCTCTTATGTAGAGTAATTGTATTTATTTGGCAAGGTGATCAACAATAACCCGTATTATATCATTTTGTCTAAGAGTATTTGGAATAACTATGACAAAGTCCATAGTAATTTCATCCCATTTCCACATAGGAAGAGGAATAGGTTTCATGAATCCTATAGTTATTTATTTAACTCCAATGATTCCAAAATTTCCATTATATAGGAATTATTTTTATATTGGTCCGGCATCAAGGATTTAATCAATGGAAAATTCAACTTTACACGCTGGTGGATATAAGGCCCCAGCCTTAATCCTTACTTAATATTGAATTAAATGAATAATTCACGTTGAGGATCTTTTCAGGTTTAGAGTTTTAGAGAATTAGAACATAACTATTACATCTCAATAGATTACAATGTAGTCACTTCTACTAAGTTTCCATAATAAAAAAAACTCTTAAAAGAAACATTTCTAGTTCCATGTTTTATATAGCATGACATTCCCTTGATCCCATCCTTGACCTTATTCCACATTAAGTCCTGTGAAAAACATTTCAAAAAAAAACTTGGGGTGAGCATAAAAAGCTCAGTAAGGGATACAAAAAGAATGAAAACTGTTAGTTTTTCAAACATCAAGTAAACCATGTATACTATATCAAAGTAATGCCTTCACCTTCATGAAGTAGTAAAAAAAATCTTCACTGAATAAAGTATCATTACTTACCTTTTTGTAACAAAAGGATTACCATAAAACCCATATAAAGAACACATAGAATATATAAAGGTAACTTGGGACATAAACATACTTAAGTGGAATAACCATACGGTTGACTTCCACACTTATCACTTAATGGAATAGCCATACGGCCAATTTCCATACATACTTAATGGAATATCCATACGGCTGACTTCCATACCCAATGCATTGGAGGTTATAACGTAACCACCCGTCCTGGTATTCACGACACCACCCGTCATATGGTTTATAATGTAACCACCCGTTAAAATGTCCAAGTACCAGTATAAAATCATAAAACATAAAACCAATATAAAGGAATGATAACATTTCCACATTTCTATCACAATATATCATAAACATATAGACATAATAGAATCCTTTTTCAAAACCATTTTCAATACCAAAAAACAGAAAAGAGTATATGGTATTTATTTTAGTCTAAAAACATTACGGCTTGTTGAGAAAGCCAATGATCAAATAATACTCGCGGCGGCGGAAAAGGTCGTTGTCACCGCGTACGTTAAAAAAACATTCCTTTTTGTCGTTTAGTAAAACGCTTCGTAGAAAAAGATTCCTTTTGTATAAAAGTAAAAGTAAAAGGGATTTTATACACCGTATAAAAGAAAGTTGTGTATAAAACGAAATATGCCTCAATGAAAGGAGATTGAGACGAAGTCCCTTACCTTGGGTCTGACTTGACTCGATCGTTCTTTAACATCCTGAATAATAAACTTGAGTTAATTTATACTTGATTAAGAACCTTTTTAAAGTTCATTATTCTTTTTATATCACTTATTGCCATGTTATAAACATTATGTAACCATTTAAGTTAATAATGTTTGTTTAGTCAACATTTGGTTCTTAAGTCGAAAGTTGACTTCTTACAATTACATGTTGTTCATGTGGTCAAAATTTCTTTATATCCAGAATAAAATTCCCAATTTGGATATAATATGTATCATATATATCCAGCATATACATGTATTTATAATATTACATAATAATTTAGAGGTAAGAAATGAAATGCACCGTTCATGGAGACGGTAAGCTGTACGTACGCATGAACGCTACTTTCATTTATTTGTCATATTAGTGGAATTAAAACTAAATGAGAGGTATGAATATTTTAATTCCAGAATTATATTCATAATTTAGATATATCATTAATTATATATATACATTATATACATGTAATTTTAATAGTACATTACATTTGGGGATAAGAAATGAAATGCACCGTTCATGGAGACGGTAAGCCGTACGTACGCATGAACGCTACTTTCATTTCTATCTCATACTTTAATGGAAAGAAATAATAATGATATAGAGGTATATTATAATTCCAGTATAACATCATATATAATAACTTTAAATCCATCCTTTACATGTCCCAGATATGGCATTAACGAATCACATCACTTTTAGGGGGCGGTAGTCCGCACTTCCTTAAATGAAGATATCGTGTTTACCCATAATGGAAACCATAAAGGTATGCCAAAAATGAAAAAAAAAACAGAAGCTTAAGGAAAACATAAACATGTCATATATCATATATAAAAATAGTGACATCATAATGGCCACCTTTGAAGGTGTTAAATGAGTATTGAACAATCATCGTTTTGGGAGGCAGAATTTCGCCATCCACGGAAACCGTATGTTCTTTAACCATTTGATGTAGTTGTGTGATAGTGTAGCTCAAATAAATATTATAACAAAATCCTAGTATATTGAGGATACTGGTGTTGTTACAAAAGAAGTAAATAAAAAGAGTTTAGAGGGTTGGAGAAGCAAAATAAAACAAATGAACAAGAGAGAATGAATTACCTTTAAAAGTGTAACTCCCTTTTGATTTGAGCCTAACGGCTTCCTTTAAAAGGATTCTTCCCAAAGGGAATCCTCTAGGATGAGGAGAGGGATGTGGAGAGAGTAATTGGGTAGGGTTTGGCCTAGCCAAAGGCTTGAGAAGTGTGTGAAATGGGGTAGAGGTGGGGGCCTTTTATAAGAGGAGAGGAGGGGCACTTCTGGAAAGTAAAGAAATATTATTTTATTTGAAAATGTGTTTCGGTTTTAAAAGGTCCCACATTGATATAATTCGTGGATAAGGTGATAAGGGTTCTAAATACACTCATCCAATTGGTTTTGGACATGTGTAGTTCATAGATTTTACATTATCTTTCCATTTTATGTAAATCGTCAAATAATGATGTCATCATTGCATCATTATTATGTCATATATAATTTAATTTATTTAATGTCTAAAAATTAAAAAAAAATACTATGATGTAGGAAATCTTTTTAGATTTCCAATTAATATTTATAATCAAAATATGGACTTGTATAACCCCACTCAAAAATTATTTTAGTAAAACAATTTATGTTAGTGTCATTTTCACTTTAACATTAAATAAAAATATATTAATGTCATTTTCCAACTAAAGTGGCTCCATGGGGTCCCCAAGTTGTCCCATGGATTGTCTTGGTCGTCCAGGACTCACCCAATAGGTGTAGGACAAGTTTCATGGTGTTTTCACATTTTTATAATATCATTTTTACCATAAACTACACTAATTACCTCTAATCGCGATTAATGAAAAAAAGTTACAATTCACCAAAAAATTATTTTAATCTCATTGAACCACATTTTACATACTAATGACAACCATGTATGTCGGATTTTCAAAATTTAATACACATTAGTGGTAAGCTTTCATTTAACTGAAAAATCAGTTTGATTGATTACCACTTAGTGGTTTCACTATTCATCAAAAATTGATGTTTTTCAGAAAATTACCAAAAATTCACCCTAATCTATATTTGATATTCCGAATTCAAAAATGAAGTCCATTTTACAAAATTCAAAACATATAAGTCAAATTAATTAATTTAATAATTAAGTCCCGTTGTCATGACAAATAGCGTGTTTTTGTGAAACAATAAGTATCAAAAGATTGGCACCAGTTTAAGTCCAATTTCAAAGTGAAATTGATTCCAATGACCACCATTGGATTAACTGGTAAAAATATTTTCTAATTTCACTTTAAAACCAATTAAAATTATAATCTAATCATATAAATAAATTAGATTAAAAAGTGGTTTTAAATTAAAATACAACATTTTACACTATTCATAAAAAAATGAACTTTATCAGAAAGGTACCAAAAATTTACACAAAGTAAATTTTGATGTCCCGATTCTAAAGAAGAGTTATATTTGGTCCAAAATAAAGTATAAGAGTGATAAAAACTATATTTAATGACGTTTCACCATTAAAAGGTGATAAGTGAACCTTTAGTGAAAATTAGAGTATATATGCCCTAAAATTGAACTCTTTCCGTATTTTAAGCCTTTATCTTTTATTGGGTAAATGTATAAACATTTAAAAACTTATATAAATATATTTTAGTTTTTTCTATCCATTCCCGCCAGTACAACGGCTACTCGTTAACTAACATTTAAAATAATATTATTTTATTACTAGTTGCTACGTAAGTTTCAAAGAAACTCATCGTTGCGTATCGGGTACGCTATCGAACATAGCAACCCCTTTAAAATAAAAGTAATATTTAATTCGTAAATATTAATAAATATGAAAATTATTTATTCTTTATTTACCTGGGATGTTACATCCTTCCCCCCTTTTGGTAATTGCGTCCTCGCAATTTTATTCACTTATCAAAATAAGTGGGGGGTATTTATCCCTCATAGCATTTTCAGATTCCCATGTTGCCTCTTCAATCACATGGTTTTTCCACAAAACCTTTACCTGATGAATCACCTTATTCCGTAACACTTGCTCCCTGTGGTCAAGAATCTGGACCGGTTGTTCCTCACAAGATAGGTTCTCTTCTAGCCGAACTACCTATGGACTCAAAACATGAGATGGAAACATTGTGTACCTGAGATAAACTCAGAGGTAAAGCCACTCGGTATGCAACTGATCCAACTCTTTCCAGAATTTCGTATGGTCCAACAAACCTTGGACTCAACTTTCCTTTCTTACCAAATCACATCACGCTTTTCCAAGGAGAAACCTTGAGAAAAACATGATCACCTACCTCGAAAGATAGATCCTTCCTCCGGTTATCCGCATAACTCTTTTGCCTGCTCTGAGCTGTTCTCATGTGCTTCTGAATCAGCTGAACTTTTTCTGCCAACTCTTCTACCAATTCTCGTCCCATCAACTTCCTTTCACCCACTTCATCCCAGAAAGCTGGAGTTCGACACCACTTCCCATATAATTTCTAAAATGGTGCTATCTGTATACTGGAATGAAAACTGTTATTATAAGAAAATTCAACCAAAGAAAGATGTTGGTCCCAACTTCCCTAATAATCCATCGAACAAGCTCATAGCATATCCTCCAATGTCTGGATTGTTCGTTCTGACTGCCCATCTGATTGAGGATGAAATGCTGTACTAAAATTTTAATTCAGTACCCAACGACTTCTGAAGGCCTTTCCAAAATTTAAAAGTAAACCTGGGATCACGATCCGATACAATAGAGAGAGGAACTCCATGTAATCTGACTATCTCTTTAAGATACAAACGGGAAAGTTGATCTAGATAGAAAGTATCTCGTATAGAAAGGAAATGAGAAGATTTGGTCAAGCGATCAACAATAACCCAGATTGCAGTATTACCTCGAGATGTCCTCGGTAATCCCATAACAAAGTCCATGTATATGTTTTCCCATTTCCACTCTGGCACTGGTAAAGGGTGAAGCACCCCTTTCGGTAACTGCTACTCTGCTTTAACCTATTTACATGTCAAACACTTCACAGTAAAATCATCAAATGTCTCTTTTCATTCCATCCCACCAGTAATACTCACGCAGATCTCTGTACATCTTAGTACTGCCAGGATGAAAAAAACAACTCATTCTTCAACTGTGAATCACAAGGCACACATAACCTCTTCACAAACCTCAAAACACAAACACAAACTTATCCAAGAACTCATGGAAAATTTTATTCATAAGGTCCATGAATACAGCAGGTGCATTGGTTAACCCAAAAGGCATAAATACAAATTCATAATGTCCATATCTAGTACGGAAAGTAGTCATTGGAACGTCTGCTTCTTTTACTTTCAACTGATGGTACCCCGACCTCAAGTCTATCTTCGAAAAATACTGAGCTCCCTGGAGCTGATACCACTTCATTCGATGGCCCAACATCTGCTGAAGTTGTTGCAAAGGATTTTACCACTCCTTTCTGCTTGTAGTCGGGTTGCATTCCCCCAGTTGAGTTCTTCTTTGGACACTCGTTTGCATAATGACCCATTTCATTACACTTAAAACATCTTACCGTTGGCTTTTCATTTCCTGCTTGATCATCTTCCTTACAGTTATGAGTAATATGACCAGACTTACCACACCGAAAGCACTTACCAGACTTGGATAAACATTCTCTAGGATGCATTTTACCACACTTCTCACAGGATAGATATTTGTTTTTCTTACCTCCTTGCTTCTTTGATGAATTCTTCCCCTTTTCCTGCCAACTAGACCTCTTATTCTGTTGTTTGTCATAGAACACCTGATCATCGGCAAACTCCATTTCTACCTTCTCCGCACATCGAACAAGTTTTTCATAAATTTTGAACTCACGAGAAGCTAAAGCCCTTCGATACTTTGGCTTTAACCCTGAGTAAAAACGGTTTATTTTACTATCAAGATCTCGTATGAAGTTTGGAGCATACATTGCCAATCGAGTGAACTTTTCTTCATAAGCAGCCACTGAATCATCCTCCTGCCTCAATTCTAGGAACTGTTTTTCCATCATAAGACGAACCACCTTAGGAAAATATTTCTCAAGAAACATACCTTTGAATTCATCCCAGTGAAGATCCTCAATCTCATCACTATCCCTTATATTTTTCACCATCGACCACCACTGATCAGCTTCACCTTCAAAACGGTAAACAGCAAGACTATCCTTTTGATGTTCTGAACACCCCATGACATCAAAAATCTTCTCCATTGATTTAATCCACCCTTCAGCTTGCACAGGGTCAGATGATCCTCTGAATGATGGGGGATGTTGCCTCATGAAATGTTCCACCACTGACATATTCCTCTGCGGTTGATCTGGCTGATCTCGTGCATGAATACCACCACCATTTATAGCCTGAGTCAACTGTGCCATCACTGCAACAAACTGTTCCGTTCCGATTCCGACCATATCAGGTTGCTGATTTGGAAGGTTATCTTCCTCCTGATGTCGTCCCAACATAGATGCTTTGTTTCCTCTGCGGAAAACCATTCTGAACATAGAAATATCTTAGGCGAAGCAACATGCTAATCCTTAAATGCTATATCATTTCAATCATATTATAATTTAACACTTTTCTAACTCCTAAAGTTGTCTAAACCTTCCTTTGATACCAACTATAAGGCCTCAGCCTTAAACCTTACTTAATATTGAATTAAATGAATAATTCACGTTGAGGATCTTTTCAGGTTTAGAGTTTTAGAGAATTAGAACATAACTATTACATCTCAATAGATTACAAAGTAGTCACTTCTACTAAGTTTCCATAATAAAAAAAACTCTTAAAAGAAACATTTCTAGTTCCATGTTTTATATAGCATGACATTCCCTTGATCCCATCCTTGACCTTATTCCACATTAAGTCCTGTGAAAAACATTTCAAAAAAAACTTGGGGTGAGCATAAAAAGCTCAGTAAGGGATACAAAAAGAATGAAAACTGTTAGTTTTTCAAACATCAAGTAAACCATGTATACTATATCAAAGTAATGCCTTCACCTTCATGAAGTAGTAAAAAAATCTTCACTGAATAAAGTATCATTACTTACCTTTTTTTAACCAAAGGATTACCATAAAACCCACATAAAGAACACATAGAATATATAAATGTAACTTGGGACATAAACATACTTAAGTGGAATAACCATATGGTTGACTTCCACACTTATCACTTAATGGAATATCCATACGGCCAATTTCCATACATACTTAATGGAATAGCCATACGGCCGACTTTCATACCCAATGCATTGGAGGTTATAACGTAACCACCCGTCCTGGTATTCACGGCACCACCCGTCATATGGTTTATAACGTAACCACCCGTTAAAATGTCCAAGTACCAGTATAAAATCATAAAACATAAAACCAATATAAAGGAATGATAACATTTCCACATTTCAATCACAATATATCATAAACATATTGACATAATAGAATCCTTTTTCAAAACCATTTTCAATACCAAAATACATAAAATAGTATATGGTATTTATTTTATTCTAAAAACATTACGGCTTGTTGAGAAAGCCAAAGATCAAATAATACTCGCGGCGGCGGAAAAGGTCGTTGTCACCGCGTACGTTAAAAAAACATTCCTTTTTGTCGTTTAGTAAAACACTTCGTAGAAAAAGATTCCTTTTGTATAAAATTAAAAGTAAAAGGGAGTTTATACACCGTATAAAAGAAAGTTGTGTATAAAACGAAATATGCCTCAATGAAAGGAGATTGAGACGAAGTCCCTTACCTTGGGTCTGACTTGACTCGATCGTTCTTTAACGTCCTGAATAATAAACTTGAGTTAATTTATACTTGATTAAGAACCTTTTTAAAGTTCATTATTCATTTTATATCACTTATTGCCATGTTATAAACATTATTTAACCATTTATTTTAATAATGTTTGTTTAGTCAACATTTGGTTCTTAAGTCGAAAGTTGACTTCTTACAATTACATGTTGTTCATGTGGTCAAAAGTTCTTTATATCCAGAATGAAATTCCCGATTTGGATATAATATGTATCATATATATCCAGCATATACATGTATTTATAATATTACATAATCATTTATAGGTAAGAAATGAAATGCACCTTTCATGGAGACGGTAAGCCGTACGTACGCATGAACGCTACTTTCATTTCTTTGTCATATTAGTGGAATTAAAACTAAATGAGAGGTATGCATATTTTAATTCAAGAATTATATTCATCATTTAGATATATCATTAATTATATATATACATTATATACATGTAATTTTAATAGTACATTACATTTGGGGATAAGAAATGAAATGCACCGTTCATGGAGACGGTAGGCCGTACGTACGCATGAACGCTACTTTCATTTCTATCTCATACTTTAATGGAAAGAAATAATAATGATATAGAGTTATATTATAATTCCAGTATAACATCATATATAATATCTTTAAATCAATCCTTTACATGTCTCACATATGGCATTAACGAATCACATCACTTTTAGGGGGCGGTAGTCCGCACTTCCTTAAATGAAGATATCGTGTTTACCCATAATGGAAACCATAAAGGTATGCCAAAAATGAAAAAAAAAACAGAAGCTTAAGGAAAACATAAACATATCATATATCATATATAAAAATAGTGACATCATAATGGCCACCTTTGAAGGTGTTAAATGAGTATTGAACAATCATCGTTTCGGGAGGCAGAATTTCGCCATCCACGGAAACCGTATGTTCTTTAACCATTTGATGTAGTTGTGTGATAGTGTAGATCAAATAAATATTATAACAACATCCTAGTATATTGAAGATACTGGTGTTGTTACAAAAGAAGTAAATAAAAAGAGTTTAGAGGGTTGGAGAAGCAAAATAAAACAAATGAACAAGAGAGAATGAATTTCCTTTAAAAGTGTAACTCCCTTTTGATTTGAGACTAAAGGCTTCCTTTGAAAGGATTATGCCAAAAGGGAATCCTCTAGGATGAGGAGAGGGATGTGGAGAGAGTAATTGGGCAGGGGTTGGCCGAGCCAAAGGCTTGAGAAGTGTGTGAAATGGGGTAGAGGTGGGGGCCTTTTATAAGAGGAGAGGAGGGGCACTTTTGCAAAGTAAAGAAATATTACATTATTTGAAAATGTGTTTCGGTTTTAAAAGGTCCCACATTGATATAATTCGTGGATAAGGTGATAAGGGTTCGAAATCCACTCATCCAATTGGTTTTGGACATGTTTAGTTCATAGATTTTACATTATCTTTCCATTTTATTTAAATCGTCAAATAATGATGTCATCGTTGCATCATTATTATGTCATATATAATTTAATTTATTTAATGTCTAAAATTATAAAAAAAATACTATGATGTAGGAAATATTTTTATATTTCCAATGACTATTTATAATCAAAATTTGGACTTCTATAACCCCACTCAAAAAGTATTTTAGTAAAACAATTTATGTTAGTGTCATTTTCACTTTAACATTAAATAAAAATATATTAATGTCATTTTCCAACTAATGTGGCTCCATGGGGTCCCCAAGTTGGCCCATGGCTTGTCTTGGTCGGCCATGACTCACCCAATAGGTTTAGGACAAGTTTCATGGTGTTTTCACATTTTTATAATATCATTTTTACCATAAACTACACTAATTACCTCTAATCGCGATTAATGATAAAAAAGTTACTATTCACCAAAAAATTATTTTAATATCATTGAACCAAATTTTATATACTAATGACAACCATGTATGTCGGATTTTCAAAATTCAATACACATTAGTGGTAAGCTTTCATTTAACTGAAAAATCAGTTTGATTGATTACCACTTAGTGGTTTCACTATTCATCAAAAATTGATGTTTTTCAGAAAATTACCAAAAATTCACCCTAAGCTATATTTGATATTCCGAATTCAAAAATGAAGTCCATTTTACAAAATTCAAAACATATAAGTAAAATTAATTAATTTAATAATTAATTCCCGCTGTCATGACAAATAGCGTGTTTTTGTGAAACAATAAGTATCAAAAGATTGGCACCAGTTTAAGTCTAATTTTAAAGTGAAATTGATTCCAATGACCACCATTGGATTAACTGGTAAAAATATTTTCTAATTTCACTTTAAAACCAATTAAAATTATAATCTAATCATATAAATAAATTAGATTAAAAAGAGGTTTTGAATTAAAATACAACATTTTACACTATTCATAAAAAAATGAACTTTATCAGAGAGGTACCAAAAATTTACACAAAGTAAATTTTGATGTCCCGATTCTAAAGAAGAGTTATATTTGGTCCAAAATAAAGTATAAGAGTGATCAAAACTATATTTAATGACGGTTCACCATTAAAAGGTGATAAGTGAACCTTTAGTGAAAATTAGAGTATATATGCCCTAAAATTGAACTCTTTCCGTATTTTAAGCCTTTATCTTTTATTGGGTAAATGTATAAACATTTAAAAACTTATATAATCATATTTTAGTTTTTTCTATCCATTCCTGCCAGTACAACGGCTACTCGTTAACTAATATTTAAAATAATATTATTTTATTACTAGTGTGCTACGTAAGTTTCAAAGAAACTCATCGTTGCGTATCGGGTACGCTATCGAACATAGCAACCCCTTTAAAATAAAATTAATATTTAATTCGTAAATATTAATAAATATGAAAATTCTTTATTCTTTATTTACCTGGGATGTTACAGTGGATGTCTAGGTAATTTTGTAGGATATACATCAATGTATTTCCATAAAATATATACATACTCAATTTTAATATTACCTTCTCTATGTAGTTATTTTTTTATCCCTCCCCAATAATCTTATTCAAAAGTGATTCTAGGGGTGGATCTAGAAATGACATAGATGATGAGGTCTCTTATCTAAAGATAATAAATTTCAAATCTTCATCACAAATCATATGTTCCTTATCATTGAAATAAATATTTTCATAATACATTAACTTATAGTAAATTCCATGGACTATATAGAATTCAACTGTAGGTATGACAAAAAGTATATAAAATAAATCACATTTAGGTTTCATAATGGTTACTTTGTGACTTATCTTTGTTTTAGGGAGACTTCCACTTGGATTTTTTGATGAAAAATCCCATCTTAAAGTGCTAGGGAAATATATAATTGTTTTGGCAAACATGGAAGATATAAAAGAGTGATAGGATCTAGAATAAAATGAAGCATTATAAAAATTTGAATATAATATTAATGTACCTCACAAAACATATTTGGGAACTTCAACCTTATCTTTAGTGATCACATAATATTTCCCTTCTTCCATAAGAATTTTTTTCAGAAAGTTCACTTGACACTTGAGACACTAGTTTGAATAATGCCTTATTTCACTGTATATGAAGCATTGCATATAATTTATTTATTTCTTCCCCTTTAATTCATGATACATATGACCCTTATCTCTACACTTATAATAGACTCACATTCCCTTCAAACATTTCCAAAGATTATTCTTTCCAAAGTTTGGAAAAGATATAAATTTCTTTGTTTAATTATTATTATTTGACTCATTATCATTATTATGGATCTTGTCCAGCCTATTATTTTCTCAATTTACATTGAACTTATATGATCTATATAATTCCTTATCATTTTTTATGTCACCTATAACTATTTCATCATATGACAAAAAAGTTTGAGAGACCAGTGCCCATCAAAGACTTGGCTTAATCCCTTCTATGAAATGGTAAATCATGAACTCTATGTTTCATATATAATCTATAACATACCTAGATAGACTTTTAAATGTATCAACATACTCATAAAAACATCCTTCATATATTTTCTTTAATTTGAATAACTTTCTCTTAATTTTAGTTCATAGTTCATAAGATAAATATTTATCAAAGTATATTTATTTAAAATCATTCCATTCCATGATTTCTATTTACACTTCCTCTCTAGTATTCAGTATCAATGACTAAAATTGAATAAAATTTCTCTTGAGAAAATATAATGTAAGTAGAATATTTTTCTCTTTATTTCATCCCTAATCTAGAAATATGTTTTCAATGGACTTAATCCATTATTTATTTACCACTAGATAAGTAGTCTCATTAAATTCTGGGGATATTACCACGTGAAGTGATCCAAAATTAGAGAATCACACTATGGAATATCAAGTTTCTCTATCTGAGAAAGGTTTTTTTATAACCAGATTAAGATTCTATAATATTTATATTATATACTCAGTTCCAATACCAGCTATATTGTCTTACTCAGTGGGGAAATCTATATATTGGCCATGAGTATTGATACCCTTCTTTCTTCTATGATCTATTTATAAACAATGGAATATACCGGATTATATCATAAAAAATATGAATTTTAAATCATAATGTATAATTCGAAATATGGTGCAACAGTTAACTAAAATTAAAAATTAACACATTATTAATCTCAGAATTTAAACAAGTTATATTTGGGGATATATTAACCTTTGAATCCTTCAAAATTATTTTAAAAAAAATATGAATTATCCTAATCATATCCCCTATGAGAATCAAACCAGGTCTAAAGTACGGCCCATTTTTTCACTAGGTGATGATCATGTCAAGGCTAATGTACGAATTTCATAGTTATTACCCCTAGGTACACCAGTTCCCGAACCAAACCCACTTATATTATCCAAATAAGGACACATTTCTTAGAAAACCCACTTAATATTTTCCCAAAAATTATATACTTATCCTAAAATTATAATACAGGGTTTTGTTCATTATCTAGTTCCTAATGATTCTACTAATCTTCCTCTGATTCCAACTATAACAACACTGACCCCAGTAACTCCAAGCTAGTGCCTACATTATTACACTATAATGAGATACAAGGGATCAAATTTTATATGATTGATTATTTTATTAGTCTTGAAAACTGTATTCATACATGGTACCCATTTTACATTGGGAATAAAAAAAATTAAATGCATAGTAATGGAAAACACTCAGCATCATTGAACTCATTCAATGAACTCATCTTCATATCCTTACGAAAAGAAGTAAATTATGGTTTGAACAAATTCTTAGTAAGGGTTACATATAGAAGAAGTTATCATGAATTAATAAGATATAATCAATATGGAAAGGTAAATAACGGAACACACATTCTATTTAATCAATAACTTTATTATCATGATTAGATAAGGTATAATCAATATAAAAAGGTAAATAACTAAACACACATGTCATTTAATTAATAAAAAGATAATGAAATGTATCGATAGATAAGATTAATGTAAAAATATCATGGATAACAATAATTACTGAATTTTAAATGAAGTGAATACTTATTTATTGGATGTAATGATCTCAGGCATCATGATACCTCTACTCTCAAGACCTTTTACAAGACAATTTAAAACTATTGGTAAAAACCTATTTAATACTAGCTTACTGATTCACCTAATGATACTACTAATTTCTAAAGGGGTTATATAATTCTTGTCCCACCCATCATTGAATGTAATATCACGACCCCCTTCCCAAAAAGTGTAACACTCATGGTCCAAAAACAGGAGAAGAGAGATAATGACAACTGAGTCTCGCCTCTAATAGGCCATTCATTGGTGACTAGCAACAAGGGTGTAGTAAACACACACATGGGAGGCATTTCCCTCTAAGAGAACATATAAAAAAGAGAGATATAAGATAGAAACCAACAAAATTTTTATCAGACCAAATATTAAAAGAAACCCAAGTTCACTTATGTAATGTCATGCTAGAATGACTAAAACTGAAAGGGAAAACTACAAGAACTAAAAGAAAGTAAAATGGAAGTGACCATAATGCCCAAACATCTCTTGCAAAACCCTGATATAGTAGTAACCATCATGATCTCCAATCTAATCCAAGTGACCTAAAAAATATTTTATATAACGTAGGTTGAGTATAATAGTTTACTCAGCATGATCCTTCCTAAATCCTCTTATGAAAAAGTAAAGAGAGGATGTTAAGGCACAATGAAAAACATGTGAAACTAAATCACACCTAAACAAGAATACTAAATTACCAACCTCACCATGGATACTCTCACCATGTATCCCATAAAATATTATATAATATAATAAATAATATCAAGGGAACTTCACTACAAATTACCCAATGGTTTTCCTCTTTTCACCATCGTTGCACGTCCTGAGTCTCTCTCTCCAAAAGGTTATCCGAAGACACATGATCGAAGCACCAAAAAATGAACCTCATCCACCACACCACCACATCCACATAACCAAAAGTAACCAGGTAGTTTTTAGGAGCCACCACAGCCTTCATAATGTGTATCAAACATCGAGTATTATACCTCAAGACATCAAAATCCATATGTTGAGTAAGGATCTTCAATCCATCACAAACTATACATGTTATACCTATAGAAATATTTAGGAAACTATATTTAAAATGTATTTGTTTAAAATAAACAGAAGAAAATAAATCCCTCTACACACATATATGAGGGAAAAATAACCATTTTGCAGACAAGCACTAGTAACTACCAAGAGAAAAGAGTGGGACCAAAGGGGGTAGTCAGCCATCCATCCTTCCACTAGGATGTTGGGGACAACACCCTCCCCGGGCATAGAATCCCTAGAATGTCAATATACATAATTGAAAGGGCGTATTAGTGTATATAAACACAAAATTACATGATATAATATAAATCAAAACCACATGATGAGAAAAACTTAGTCTTAGACTCAAATATAGTTAAGGTCTCTCAGACTCCTAGCTTCCAATGCTAAGACTATATATCCTATAAGAACACAACAATTTAAAGAGACACATTAAGTTAAGTTTCCATTTTTATTAATTTAAATTTATTCTAATTAATTATTTAACCATTATCAATTCCACATCACATTCCATTATCATTCCAACCAAGATCCATTCCCTCCAGGCATAATTTGACCGATTCCATGGTTTCTAAAAAATAAAACCCCAAAATTGCATCCCAAAAAGCTCTCACCCCATGACTTAAACTTTTATTATTTTATTAAAAATATCATTACTATCCATAATTTCATGTATTCTAAGAATATTTTCTAAGCTACCAAACACAAGGGGCTCAATATAGTGAGTATATGAACTACCTGTCGAGTCTTCACCACCTATAGTAGGAGCGTAAACCCATCTATCCTCAAGAATCTAAACATGGAAACTAGGTTTCATACCCCAAACATATTTTCCTATCTTAGAAGGTGGGTAAATGAAACCATCTACCAAAAAAATGGCAAATGTAAAATAGATAAACAAACATCAAGTTCAACAAGAATCCAACTTTCACAACAATAGGTATGAACATCTTCAACTCATTCCTCTATCTCTGATGTCCTCCATGACACCCATATGCATAAACTGATTCATTTCACCACACTAGGAATGAAATTATAACACAAAAATCAGGCCTACCTACCCCATATATCACAAAAACCATACAAGATCATCCATCCTAGGCTCACATCACTTCAAAAGTAGCATGAATCAAATATAACAATGAGCTCTTGGCCCAAAAGTATGACATTTTTCCATCACATGAAACGATCTCTCATGAGACCAAAAAATAAGGAACTTGGCCTTTACAAGTAGGTGGGTAACTTAGAACCTATAATGAATTATCTTTTTATCACACGAACAGTTCTTATTACACATTGAATGAAATGATTCAATAAAACATTCATAGCTACATCCATTTGATTATCATCAAATCGCAACAACAACAACTAGACTCATTAACATGTATCTATAATCTGATACATAATCAATTTAAAATTATTTACGACATTTCATTCTTTAACAATTTCCATCAATAACGACATTCTAAATTAGAAAATCATAGATATTATACTATCTATCAAATCAAGTGGTTATAACATCACTAAGCAATTGATACCAATACTTTAATCTAGTTCAAATATTTATTATGTAAATTTAATTATGATCTAAAGAGCTAAATCATGATATCTCTATGATTTAATGTAAGTAAATAGAGAAGAAATGAATCCCCTACCTCAAAATTTCTTCAACATTCTTCACTCGAGAATGAACTAGGAAAAAGATCATGATCACCTCTCCCACAATGACTACATCCACCCGAGGATGTCGCGACACCACAACACCAACCCAAAATCTAGATTTATCCATTATAAAAAATGAGTTCACATTCCATTACATGGAAAGGAGTAATAGGTGTAAAACAATTGAGTAACCCAGAAGAATGGAGGAATAACATAACTTATATAGAAGACAGATCGACACTTCATGGTTGCACAAAAATAGGGGGTGCACATGATATTAAAAAAACTCCATGGGGAGAATGATCCAATGATACAACACAACACATGACTCATATGGGGGGAAGAAATCTAGGCATCCCATACCAAGGAAAAACAAGAAGGACGATCAAGGGAAGTAGGTATCTTGGCCTCTTTAAAATCTAAATGGAGTATTGGTTTAGATATGGTTTAGATGTGACATTAATGGATAATCTAGTCAAGATTACACAAACTACTGAAATATAGTATTTTCCCAATGGAAATATAGTAATAGTTTGAAGACAATGCTGCTATAGTTTAAAAGAAGGAAACATTTTCCAACAATTTGTTCAAACCATTTTCAATGTGTATATATTCGTAACATTTCCCAATGGTTTTCCAAAAACCATTGTGAAATTACTATTTTCTCTATTTTATACCAACAGTTTATCAAAACCATTGGTAAATAGAAGCTTTCCCAATGGTTTTTAAAATCCATTGTTAATGTTTTTCCATAAATACCTAGCACCCCTTCTCCTAATTAACCTGATTGCAGACCTAATCAAGACCTCCTCCCGAAGTCTTCTCAAATGAAAAACTCCTTCCATCCAAAGATCCATCTTCAATCAAACAAATTTTTATTTCTACACTTCAAATTAGTAAGTTTTACCTTAGTTTTAGTGTTATTCCTCTTTTTTTCTATTTGATGTTTTTATATCAGCTAAATTAGAGTTATTGTTGTTGGAGTACCGGACCCTTTGGTTTGTTTTATATTTTTTATTCTATACTTCATACATGGTAAAGGGTCTGTTTAGTGCAGGGGGTAAATGGTTTGTTTTTTGTTTTTTGTTTTGTGGGGTAAAGGGTTTGTTTTATGATTTTTGTTTAGTGGGGTTTTAGGTTTTATGTTTAGTGCAAGGGGTAAAGGGTTTGTTTTTTATGGATTGGAATTGTGAACACCCCCAACCCCACCCCCTAGACACCTCTCACCCCCTGGACAGCCCCCACCCCACTAGACACCCCCTATTGGACAACCCCCACCCCCATACACCCCCACCCCAACCCTCCTTGGAAACCACTAACCTCCCATAGATAGCCCACCCATGGACACCCCCACCCTCCCTGGAAACCAATCACCTCCCATGGATATCCCACCCCCCAATACACCCCCACCCCCACCCTCCTTAGACAACCTCACCCCCATGGACAACCCCCTTTCCCACCCCCTTGGACAACCCCCCCCCCCACCTCCACCACCCCTAGAAACCCCCACTACCCCTAGACACCCCACCCCTTGGACACCCTCTACCCCCATAGACAACCTCCAACCCCCTTAGACAGCCCCCCTGGACACCACCACACCCCCTAGACACCACCACACACCCTAAGTGGCTGACCCAATTTTTAAATTGGAATTTACATTGTAGTTTATTTATCATTTTCCCAATGAAATTTAATAAGTGACCTATAGAGACTTATAAATTGAATTGGTCATGTTTTGATAAATTGAATTTATCATGTTTTGATAATTTGAATTTGTCATGTTTTAATAAGGTGAATGGGTTTTTTAGAATAAAATTAATAATGCATGATAGTTTTTCATTCTTAATGAATAAAATGATTTTACATAAAAATACCCTAATGGGGGATACAGGAGGGGTAGGGGGCTATCTAGGTGTGGGGGGATATCCAGGTGGGGGTGGGTTGTTCAGGGGGGTAGAGGGGATGAAGGGGGGTATGGTCTATAGGGGTGTGTGGGAGGGGGTATGGGCTGCCCCAAGGAGGGGTGTGGGCTGTCCAGGGGGTTAGGGTGGGATGTCTAGGTGGGGGAGGAGGGTGTGGGGTGTCCAAGGAGGGGGTGGGATGTCCAAGTGGGGGGGGGGGGTGGCTATCCAGGTCGGGGGGGGATGTCTAGGTGGGGGTGGGGTGGGTTTTCCAGGCAGGGGGTGGGGGTGGGCTGTCCAGGTGGGGGGGGGGGGTTGTCCAGGTCGGGGGGGGGGGGTGTCCAGGTTGGGGTGTGGTGGGTTGTCCAGGCGGGGGGTGGGGGTGGGCTGTCCAGGTGGGGGGGGGGGGGGGGGGGTTGTAAGTGAGGGGGTGTGGGCTGTACAGGGAGGGGGTGGGTTGTCCTGGGGGGGGGGGGTTGGGCTATCTAGTAGGTCTATAGGGGGAGGGGGTAGGGGGCTGTAGGGGAGGGGGTCTGTGGGCTGTCAAGGGAGGGGGTGGGTTGTCCAGGGGTGGTGGTTGGTGGGCTATCTAGGTGGGGGTGTTGGTTGTCTAGGGAGGATGGGGGTGTCCAGGTGGCAAGGCAGAGCTATCTGGGTGGGGGGGTACATGGGGTAGGGGGCTATAGGGGTGTGTGTGAGGGGGGGGGGGGGCTCTCCAAGGAGGGGGTGGGTTGTCTCCTCCGATACTCTACAAAAAATAGGAATCAAATATAACTAATGTATAGTTTCTTTCACACGTTAAGACTTTTCCTTAATTTTCATACCAACACTCACTCATCCCCTTCCAAGAAGAAGTGATCTATGAAAAGAGATCTCAGTTAGGTTCTTATCCACTATTCATATAGATCTCATACAAATTTAATATTCGTACAAAATCCATATCACCTAATGATATAACAAGGATCATACTCCAATGAGTACTGTCCCATTGAATCATGGATCATAAAATTTGATCCACGTATGATATTTGGTGGTGTGTTTACAATTGGTTGTGTTGAGGTGTATATGTATCATATTCAAGGTTTACACCAACAGTCTTCTTGTTCATCTATAATTGTCTTGAAATCATGATACAATTGGATAAAGATTGGATTTTATGACCATAGTCTGGGGGTGGACACCCCCACCCCTTGGACATCCCTCCACCCCCTTGGACATCCCCCAACCCCCTGGACACCCCCACCCCCTTGGACATCCTTGTGACCCCTGTGGACTACTGCCCACCCCCGATGGACTAACCGACCCCCCCCCCCGGACACCCTGTACCCCCTGGACAGCTCTGCCACCCCCGTGGACAGCCTTCCCAACCACCCCTTACCCCCCATGGATAGCCCCCCCTGTATAGACCCCCCACCCCCTGGACAGCCCCCCACCCCTGGAAAGCCCCCGACCCCCCGGACCCCAACCCCTTGGACAACCCCCTCCACCCCCATGGACAGCCCGCCCACCCCTCGGACACCTCGTAGCCCTTTGGACAGCCACACCACCCCCTTGGACAACCTTCCCACCTTCCTTGTACCCCATGAAGAGCCCCACCCACCGCCTGGACACCCCCCCTCCCCCCCGTGGACAGCCCCCACCCCTGTGGAAGCCCGACCACCCCCGTGGACACCCGCCCACCACCATCGGACACCCCCATCCCCCGGGCACCCCCACCCTGTGTAACCCCCCCACCCCTAGACACCCCGACCCCACTGGACAACCTTTCCACCCCCATGGACAGCCCGACCACCCCCATGGATAGCCCACCCACCCGCTGAACACCCCATACCCCCACTGGATAGCACCACAACCCCCACAACCCCCCTAGACATCCCGACCACCCATGGACATCTCATACCCCTGGAAACCCCCACCCCCCCCCCCCCACCCCTGGAAAGCACCTACCCCCACCCCCCTGGACACCCTCGAATCCCTGTACAACCCTACCACCCATGTGGACAACCTGCCCACCCCCTGGACACCACGTACCCCCTGGACAGCCCCCACCCCCATAGACAGTCCGCCCACCCCCCAGACATCTGACCACCAGCCCCAGACACCCTCATCCCCCACAGACACCCCTCCCTTGGAAAACCCCCCACCCACCCACCATGACACCCCAGACCCCACCGGACATCCCCTCCTCTCCCGGGGACAGCCCGACCACCCCCCATGGATAGCCAGCCCACCCCATGGACACCTCGTACCCCCCTAGACACCCCCGACACCCCTTCCACCCATGGATATCCCGCCCACCCCCTAGACACCTTGTACCCTCTGGAAAACCCCCACCCCCTAGAAGCCCCCCCCCCCCACACCCTCGACACCCCCGACCCACCTCGACAGCCCCACCACCCCCGTGGACAGCCCGCCCACCCCCCTTGACAGCTGCCACTCCCATGGATAACCCCCCGGAAACCCACCCACCACACTAAGGACACCCCCATCCCCCCAGACGCCCCCACCCCTTGGAAAGCCCCCACCCCTCATGACACCCCCAACCCCACTGAACAGCCCCGCCACCACTGTGGATAGCTCGGCCACAACCCGTGGGCATCCCGACCACCCCCTGGACACCCCGTACACCCCTGGACAGCCCCACCACCCCCCTTGGACAGCCCGCCCACCCCCTGGACACCTCATACCCCCTGGACAACCCTCCCACCCTGTAAATCCCCCTCCCCCTTGTACACCCCTGACCCTCCTGGAAAGCCCTACCACCCCTATGGAAAGCCCGCCCACCCCCCCCTGGATAGCCTGTACCCCCTGGACAGCCCCCACCCCCATGGACATCCCGCCCACCCCCCGGACACCCACCCAACACCCCCCAGACACCCCTTCCCCTCAGACACCCCCAACCTCTAGAATTACCCCCCCCACACCCCTTGACACCCCCAACCCCACTGAACAGACCCACCACCCACGTGGACAGCTCGACAACCCCCCATGGATAGCCTGTCCACCTCTAGACACCTCGTACCCCCTAGACAGCCCCACCACCAACTAGACAACCTGCCCACCCCTGGACACCTTGTACCCCTGGACAACCCCCCACACCCTGGAAATCCCCCCCTGGACACCCTGACCCCCTGGATATCCCCGAAACCCCCGTGGACAGCCCGCCCACACCACTAGATCGTCGGTACCCCCTGGACATCCCCACCCATGTTGACAGCCCGCCCACACCACCGGATACCCGCCCCCACCCCCGGACACCCCACACCCCCTTGGACACCCCAACCCCTTGAAAGACCCCCACCCTTTGACACCCTGACCCCACTAGATAGCCCCGCCACCCCCGTGGACAACCCGACCACCCCCGTGGACAGCCCTCCCACCCCCTTGATAGCCCACATACCCCCTGGACACTCCGTACCCCCTAGACACCCCCCACCACCCCCATGGATAGCCTGTGCACCCCCCTGGACACCCCGCTCACCCCCTGGATAGCCCGCCCACCCCCCCTGGACACCCCCTACCCCCTAGACAGCCCAACCACCCCCGTGGGCAGCTCACCCACCTGGACACCCCGACCCCCCTAGACAGCCCCCACCCCATAGACACCTCTGGCCCCCTAGACAGCCCTGTCACCCCCATGGACACCCCGCTCCCCCTAGACACCCCCTACCCCTTGGGAAATGTATGTGACAACTCAAATTATCTACTAAAATATAAAATTTTCTCAATCTAAAATTTAGTTAACTCTTGAATAATTGTTCTCCACAAGTGTACATGATCTTGTACACTCATTTATAGTTCTTCAATGATATTTTGTTATAAATATAGTATTTTGTTGTCATTTATATTATGATTCTCATATAGAGTAGTGTGTCAATTATGGTTTCATATAAAGTGACCAATTCTCATTTACATGAATATATATTCGGTGAAATATCAGTCTTGTTGAATGTATTTTTAAAAAATGACTTATAACAATTTCTTTTACAGAATGGATAGTAGAAGTATTTATGAAACAGATTGGATCGCAACCGATTTTTAAAACAATTTGGAAAGCTTTTTAGATTTTTCATTTCACAATTCTTCAGATAGTGGTCACATACACTTCCCCTATTACATGTGTATTGGAGGAAATTGGTTGAGCTGTGAAGAGGTCAAATACCACATAACCAAATATGGTTTTCAATAAAACTACATTTTGTGGTATCATAGTGGAGAAAAAATGACATCTCAAATTACTGATGATCCAAATGAGAGGACTGGATTTGAGAATTTTTTATATGAGTGGTTTCCGTTTATTCATCATCATGAAAAAGAAAGGATTCCAACCAAAGAGGATTTTGATATGGGAACACATGATGCATTTACAAAAATAATGATGTTGTCAGGGTGAAAAAATTGAATGATGCTGCCACGACTCCAGTATATCGACAATGCAGTAAAATGAAAAAGTTGGAATTATTAATCTGATTGTTTCGTGGGAAAACTATGTATGGGATTTCTAATATTGACATTGATTACATTCTTACGTTCTTGAAGGAATTACTTCCAGATGATGCAGATATTCCCTCAAACCACTATATGGAATGGAAGTTAGTTAAGGAACTTGGATTTTCAAGAAATAAAATTTAGTCTTTCCCAAAAGATTGTAGTTTATTCTCAGAGGAAAATGCTGAATGGAATGATTGTATAAATTGTGACACATCCCGTTGGAAGCCAAAAGAAAATGGAACAACATCTCGTGTGCCACAAAGTAATGTGGTACTTTTCATTGATCCCCATACTCCAGAATCTGTTTATGTATGATAAAATATCAATAAAAATGTGATGGAATGATACTGAGTGAAAGAAGACAAATAATGAGTTGGTTCACCCTACAGATGGATTTTCATGGCATTTATTTGATGCTCGATATCTTGATTTTGTAGCTGATGTGTATAATGTTATGTTGGGTCTTTTATGTGACAATTTTAATACTTTTGGGCAGATGCTTACATTGCCCAGCACAAGGCCGATTTTTACACATTTCTAATCATCCCCCATGGTTGTGTATGAAAAAAATGTTTCCCTTTCATGTTTATACTCATATATGGCCCTTCTGATCCTGGAAGTAATATAGATTTATACATGAAACCTTTAATAAAGGAGTTGAAACTTTTTTGGGATGTGGGTTTGCACACATACGATGCATGTTCGAAAGACATATTTTAGATGCGTGTTACGCTTATGTTGATGATCAATGATTTAACTACTTATGAAATGATGTCTGCATGAATCAAAAGGGGAAAACTATCATGTCATATTTATATAAATAATAAATGATCCAGAAGATTGAAACATCGTTGTAGTTTCAGTTTTATGGGACATCAACGATTTATTCCAAGGGACCATCCATATATAAATAATCATCGAAGATTTGACAATACCATGGAGACCGATGATCCACCTCAATGTTTGTTTGGAACTGATGTGCTTAATTAATTGAAAGATTTCAGTTTTTATATGGGAAGGGTAAAATGAAATCTGGAAATAGAAATAATGTTTCCACTGAAACCTGTTACAATTGTAAGTGGAGAAGTATCTTCTTTGATTTTCCCTATTGGTCAATCAATTTGTTACGTCATTGCATAGACGTAATGCACATTGAAAAAAATATATGTGAGATGTTGCTTTTGATTCTTATAAATTTTATGGCTAAGACAAAAGATGGTTTACAACCTCGGCATGACTTGGTGGATTGGGTCATCAGACTGAAATTTCATCTTGTGCGTATCAGTGAAAATAAATGGAAACTTCCATGTGATTATTATGTGATGAAACCTATAGAAAAAATAACTTTTTGGAAGTATTGTAGACAATTAAAGTTTCTTATGGCTATTTAAGCAACATATTCAAATGGGTCAACAGAAGAGAGTTGAAGCTAAAATCTTTGAAGACTCATGATTATCACATCCTTCTACCCTAGTTTATTCCAAATGCAATTCATCATCTTTTTTCCAATAATGTAAGGGTGGGTATTATTTGGTTGTGCCATTTGTTTAGAGATCTTTGTGCAAAGAATTTGTCCAATTATTTTTTGAAAAAAATGTTGGCAGATTCACCATTAATTTTGTGGGAGTTAGAGAAAATATTTCCTCCATTATTTTTCACATGCATGTTGCTTCTGACTGTCTATATTTTAACTGAAATACTACTCTGAGGACCTATTTATTTTCATTGGATGTATCCAACTAAAATAAATATGTACACATTAACTTCTTATGTTTGTAATAAGAATCATCCCAAAGGTTCTATTGTGAATAATTACTTGGCTCAAGAATGTATGGATTTCTAACCTATGTATTTGTCTGTTCTTACTACAAGAAAAAACAGACCAATGAGAAACAAAGAAGAACAGTGTGAGAAAATTGACCCCAGTTGTTTATCACTTCCTCAAAGAGGAGAAATTTCTGGATCATATACATTGATGACATTAATCCTTGTAGAGCGGGAGATGGCACATTACATAGTTTTGTTTAACTGTGAATTGTTCGATGACTACATCTTGTAAGTAAATTGTATATTTATATTATATATATATATATTAAACTATTCATATTTTTATCTACAGATAACATAAAGCGATGATAAATAGAAATCATCATTATTTATCGTGGAGAAGTATGTATACTTTTCATAAATAAGAGTTTTCTGATTGGTTAAAATTGATGGTAATAATATTACTGTTTAAAATAATTAAACAATAATTAATTAATTTTAATATTGATATATATTTCAGGTATTGAGTTGGCTTGATAACTCTGTCTCTGAGGAAATTAGAGCTGTCGACTTTTGTCCTAATACCATATTTTTTTATTGTAAATCAATTCTTATCAATTGGTACAGATTTGTTATCACTGAATGAGAAAATACCATGAGAACAAAACATGATAGTTTTATGGTTTTGCCACAAAATACTGTTATGCTAGTGCATCAGATAGTAGACCATGATTTGAAAATTTAGGTTATTACAGAGCTGATGAAAAATAATAATATTGGATTATTATTCTAATGGGGAGCCATGCTGATGAAATTAAGTGGTTTGATTTTATGAAGATCCATGGCACATTTATTATTGATTGTGGATTTAGATTAATTGATATTACTCATACTCTTGCTACGGATGAACCATATGTATTGGCATCAATGGAGAAACAAATATTTTTATGGTAAAGACTATCTTCGACCTGAATTTGGTGTCATTATTGAAGTAATTAAAAGACATATTTTTTATGGTGGTGATGATTGAATTTACCCCATCCCTACTACCATTGTAAATGATCCATTTATTACTTTTGGTGATTCCAATAGCTCAATTTTCAGAGTTGACTGTGAACCAGAAGTTTTGGTGGGAAATATATAAAATCATCCATTCATGTTCTTAATTATTTTAGTTTACCTCGACTTGGTCTATTAAGGTTGGTACTATTCAAATTGATTTAATATTGATTACAAATATTTGGTATCCAACTTGACTATTATGTGAATATTCAATGTTTATTGGTTGCAATTTTATTTGAATTGAATTTTCTAATTTGTAATTGAACTATTTTCAAAGATAAGAAACCAACATTTCCAACTTGGTGAACATTTCAATGCTTCAACTATGATTTGTATAAACTTTTTATGACTCTAAGACCTATATTTATTAGATTGATGACACTTAGTAAATAACCTTCCTTCTAAAAATTAATTTTACTTATTACATCTTGTACGATTTATTGACTTCATTATATATTTTTTTCATGCTCACCTAAAACAATGGTGACTTAAATAATCCATGAATCCTCCTATTCCCTCAAATTTTTTTTTGGGATACACATTAGTTATCCATATCTATGTAATTCCATATTTGTTTTCTAATGCAGAAAATGAAACCAATTGAAGAGATGAAAAAAAATAGATTTTGGACAACAATCATCGCATGACTGAGCTAGTCATTCCACCACTAGTTACTGTAGTGAGTATTTTATTTCAAATATATATATATATATATATATATATATTTAAATAATATATAATGTCATGTGATTTAATTTAAACATTTTTTGAGGATACATCTATTAGGAAATAGTTATTTGATGAGCAGCCTAGTAGTGGTCCCAGTACTTAGGGTGTTCGTACAAGGGGCGGTGGTATGAGCGCTAGACGATCAGGTCGGTGTACCCTATTAGACATTTCCCCTCCCACTAACATACCATCCATCCCACATACTGATCCTGGTGGGTCGTTAGGGAAACATGGGATATTTAGATCTCCAATTTTTCAACACCATTTACATATGAGCCTCCTCATCCATCTGTATCATATCCGATGATGATTCCCAATACACATCCAACATTCAGTGATCCATCCCTATCATCTTCTTTTACTTCTTCTTCCTTCTCTCTGAGATTTTATATTCCATCTTCTTCGACTCCTACTCCACCAGAGTCTATCCCTATGGAGCATACATTGGGTCACACTCTATCTGTACAGGGTGTTCCTTCGGTTTCTGTTGATCCGGAGGTGCCCATTTATTAGACTACCACATGTATACTTGTACAACCCTAACAAATTTTTACACCATTATTTATTTTCATTATAACATGTATTGATAAAATATTTGTTTTTCTTTCATAACAGATACATATAGTAATAGGAGGTGGGGGTGGGGGCGTACATGCATATGTGTGGTGTGGAACCCCCGTGCACATTTGATGGTGGAGTGCAATGAAGATAGTCAGATGATTGAAAAATCAGGTCAGCAATGTCAGAGTTTTTTGGTGATTCTTTCCAAATACTCCGACATTATTCCTGTTAGCCCGCACTCATGGAGACAGCTGCCAAATGAAGACAAGGACAAATCCCAGGCATAGATATGGGTAAAAAAATCTTTTATATTTAATGACATATATTTATTTTTGTATTTATATGAATTAATATTTTGGTGTCAGGTTCGGTTTAATATCCCCGATGGTGAGGGTGCACAGCCAACACATCTAAAGGATTTAGGAGATCTTTGGAGAGCTTATAAGAATGAGTTGTACATTGGTTGGTGTGCTAGAGTGGCACAAAGCTAGAGGTGGTCCCTGCCATGGATGATTGTCTATTAGAATAGTACCGACAGATGATTACTTATTGGATGACTATACCATTTACAGAATTAATAAAATTAGAGGTATTTAAATTAAAATTTTCATGTTTTTTGTTAATAATAATTATTGAATTTTATTTAGGATTCATATGGAAGAAATAAAAAAACATTGATACTAAGAAATATGTCCACACATTAGGATGTATAATGATGACAGATCATGAGAGGTAGTAGGTATGAAAATTTATAATCTTTCTTTATGACTTTCACTTTCAATTGCTTCCCCCATAATTTATTCGACTGCTGAAGTTGTTATATAATTTTAGTTATGCAATTAATGTCTTTTTGGTTTTTAGTTTTTAATAATGGTTTCTTACATTAAATTTCATTGTAGAGGCATAAATTAAATATAGAAGGATGTGTGCCTCGGGAAAAACATTTTTTTCTCAAGTAGAAAGAAGAATGATGGAAGTGTAGTTAATGAACCGACTCCGTAGAAGATTGTAAGTTTTACTTTTTAGATTTACAATTTTAATCTCTATTTTGAAAATTAATAATCTATTTATATTTGTAACATGCTTTTTTAGAGGCCCTTGATGCCCAGGAACCTGGAAATTTTGGGCCAAACTATCACTTACATCAGGTGTTGGGAGATGAGCACCTTGGTAGAGTATGCCGCCGACCTGGGAAGAGTATAGTTCTGAAGAGGTATTATCCCTCATCAGGTACAATTTGTAGTGCCACTGAGTTGCAGTAGGTTAAGGCATAGGCAGAACATGCTGAAAAAGGGCCATAGAGACGATAGAACAGTCTGCTAGGGAAAACACAGCATTTATGAAATGGATTTAAGTTTTACATCCAACCCTTCCACAAGAGGGAAATAATGCTTGTGATGAATATATATCATCGATGAATTATATATATGGTGCACCAGGTGGCAGTTCTATTGGTGTTTGAGACGATTGTGAGGAGGAGGATGAGGTGGAGGAAGAGGAGGGAGAGGAGGAGGCTGAGGAGGAGGAGGAGGGTGATGAGGAGGATGAGGCGGAGGAGGAGGGCGATGAGGAAGCCGAGGCTGAGTGCGAGGTCGAGGAGGAGGGTAGGGACGATGATGGGGATGATGATGAGGATGAGGGTGAGGGTGATGATGATGGTTATGATAGTGATGGTGATGAGGGATAGATTGATCCATTACATTTTTGATATATATTACTAACCTTTGATGTTTATTGATTTGTTATGCATGAATTTATGTTTGATTAGGTAGGTCACATTATCTTTTTTTTATCTATAATTAATAAAACTTGACTTGATGATTTTTTGCGACAGATTCACCCCACCCCTAGATATCTGTCACCCCCTAGACACCCCATACCTCCTAGATAGCCCTACCACCCCCGTGGATAGACGGCCCACCACCCTAGATAGCCCATCCCCCTATAGACACCCCCACCCCTGGATACCATGTACCCCCTACAAATCCCTGCCTACACACGTGGACATCCCACCCCCCCTATACAACCCTACCCCCTTGGACAACCAGACCACCCCCATGGACAACCCTCCCACCCCCCTAGACACCCCTCCCCCTGTGGGAAGCCCCCACCCTCTGGACACCTCGTGCCCCCTGGACAGCCCCCGACCCCTAGGGACAACCCGCCCATCCCCTAGACACCCCTACCCCCTGTACAGCTCAACCACCCCCATGGACATCCCGCCCACCCCCCTGGACACTCCCTACCCACCTTGGACAGCCCACCTACCCTCGTGGATAGCCCTCCCACCCCTTTGGACAGTCTTCCCAACCACCTGTACAACACATGATAAGGTCAGGATCATACACACAGAGAGGGGGAGGGGAAAAATCAATGATATGTTTTTCTTTTAATTATCCTTTATATTGAAACAAGATTTTCCTCATGTTAAATAATTATCACTTTTCTATAAAAAAAAAAATCAAACTTCCACATGAACTACATTATTTAAATGGTCCACTACTCAACAAGAATAGTTACATCCATGTTATGGTTTGGAAAAAAACTAATACCACACAATACACTAGAAAAAAATCCTTTAGTTTGGGTAAAATCATGTTTGATATACACTAACAATTATGTATCTCAATGATAAATAAAACTATACATGTGATAATTATAGAAAAATGGTGTTATAAATGTTTGTGTAATTAGTTAAGAACCATTCACAAATTTATTCAAAACATGCCACTTTTATTTTTTTAACTTTCACTTTTGATAACTCTCGAAAAAATTCTTCACTCTCGTGGACAGCCAGCCCACCCCCTAGAAACCCCGACCCCTGGACACCCCCACCCCCTAAACTCCCCCACACCCTAGAAATCCCCCTAACCCTTTGAACACCACCCCACCCCCCTGAACTTCACCCCACCCCCTAGAAACCACCCCCCCTGGTCACCACCCCACCCCCTAGAAAAACCCCACAAACACCACCCCACCCCCTGGACACCCCCATAGACAGCCCCCCCACACACCCCCTGGACACCCCATACCCCCCCTGGACCAGCCCACCACCCCTGTGGACAGCCCACCCTCCCCCCTGGATAGCCTCTCCTCTGGTGGACAACCTCCCCTCCCCCTGGACACCCCGTACCCCCCTGGACAACCCCGCCCACCCCCTGGACACACCATACCCCCTGGACAGCCCCACTCACCCCTGTGAATAGCCCCACCCACCCCCTGGACAGCCCTGTCCACCCCCTTCACAGCCCCCACCCACGTGGACAACCCCGCCCACCCCCTGGACAGCCCCACCCACCCCTGGACATCCCCTCTCCCCGTGGAGATCCCCCCACACTCGTGGAAAGCCTGCCCACCCTTGGACACCCTTGACCCCCTGGACAGCAACGCCACCCCCATAGACCACCCCTCCACCACCTGGAAAACCCCCCCAGACAGCCCCCACCCCCGTGAACACCACCCCACCCCCCCTTAGACCCCCCCCAGACACCCCACCTGGACACCCCCATGGACACCCCCACCCCCACACTAGGACACCCCCAACCCCCAGACACCCCCACCCATTTGGACACCCTTACCCTATTGGACAGCCACCCCAAACCCCTAAACCGCCCCTCTACCCCTAAATTTTGAATTTAATTCCTTTTGTTTTTAATTAACTTATAAATTATCTATTAATTGAGTATGTGTATACTTGTTGTATGTGTATACTTGCTGTGATTACGTTATAAATTATGTGTTAATTCTATTAATGGTGTATGCAACTTTGACTATGATGGGCTCTTAGAAATGTGATTGTCCTCTCACCATTATGATATTTCTCCACCAATGAAATTTAAATGGGTTAGTTGGAAGAGTGGTTGTCATGTGAATATTGAAATGGGGAAAATTATGTTGTGGTACATGTCATGGTTGTAAGAGTATATAGTTTTTATGCGATATTGCGGGTGTTTTTTGTTCTATTTTATGTGAAATTTGTTCTATTTTAAGTGTTATGTTTTTTTGTTCTATTTTAATTGAAACATATTCTATTTTATGTGTTTTCAGCTTTGTTTACAAGTGTATACAGTGAAAACCTGGTTTTTTGGTGTATGAAATGGAGGGAATGGGGTGTTGTGTTGTTTTCTAGAAAAACACTATTCCAATGGTTTTTAACCTTTGGTAAAGTGTTTTTAGATAATAGTTTTACCAATGGTTTGAATAAACCATTTTTAATACACTATACCAATGGTTCAAAACTGTTGGTATACAGCATTTCCGGAATATTTTTACCAACGGTTTGAAGGAACCATTGGTAGTACTATATACCAATTACTTCAAACCGTTGGTAGACTACATATAATATATTTATATAATCGTTCGTATAAATTTATACCAACAATTTCTATAAAACCATTGGGATATTGAATGTCACAGAGCCATATACCAATGGTTGTTGGAAAACTATTGGTATAGGCCTTTTGCAATGGCTTACTAACCAAATGTTTTCCAACCCGTTGGTATATATTATACCAATAGTTTTAAACTATTGGTATATAATGTATTTTCAGTAGTGATATATTGATGAATTAAGGCACCCTAACCCTTATTAAAATTAAGATAAGAGTTATTGGCTTCGACTTGATATTAAATCCCTTAAAAAGTATTTGAATTCATTTTACATCAAAGATAACATCAAAATAGTGAAACTATAGGAAAGTGTAATCCATGTTCACAACTCACCATTGGACGAGCCACCATTGGATGACCCACCTTTGGACATGTCACCATTGGATGAATCACTATTAGAGGAGTCTCCATTAGAAGTATCACTATTGGTCGAGTCATCATTGGATGAATTACTATTGGATGAGTCACCATTGGATGAGTCAGTGTTGGATGTGTCACCATTGGATGACACACCGTTGGACGAGTCAGCATTGGATGAATCACTATTGGATTAATCACCATTAAATGCATCACCATTTGATGAGTGACTATTTGGTGAGATATCGTTCGGTGAGTCAGCATTCAGCGAGTCACCATTTGGAGAGCCACCATTCGTGAGTCACCTTGGCCGACTCATCGTTCTGACTCACCAATCTTGAATCATTGTTCGTTACCCACCCGTGAAATGAGCTACCATTGGAAAACATGAAATTTTCAAAACTATTGAAATGGTTCTCATTGACCTCCCAAAACACCTCAAAAACCATATTTCAAAAAAGGAAATGGATTGGAGAGGACTGTGATATAACATCAGATACCTCTCAAAATATTATCACCCTCAATAATCCAGAACCAACCAAGTGAGGAAATATATAAAGGGATTAGAACAACCACACATTGAGATACCTCTCAAAGGTATTTCCACTATAGGAGCTCAACTACTTCATAATGGAACAACGTGAAACCACACGAAAATCAAAACTAGCTCCAAAACACTCTCTCATTGATGATACATCTCAAAAGAGAGTAATACACAACAAGAAAAAAGATAAAGTCATACCATACATAGAAAGAGGTCTTAAACCACCAAATGAACAATGGAGCTATGACACATGGAAAACATCGTGTATCAAGCTCATCTGTGGGGTATGTGCTACATGATACGTCTTGGCTCAAACATGAGACAACACTTCTAAAAGACAAAAAAACTAGGGAGAAATATGACTACCACTACCAATCCTTCACTACCCATGATTAGGTTCCACCTTTAGAAACATGTGATACCCAAAATCAAACACCAAAGTTCTCTTGTTATGATCGAAATAGGACTTCTGATGATCTTATTCTACCTTCATCTGGTCAAAAATCACTTGAGACCTCTCTATCGTATTCTGTACCGGTTCCGACCTAAGAATTTCTAACTCTCTAACCCCAGTATAGAACAATGGAGAACAGAAAGGTTGGCCATAAAATTTTTTAAATACCTCCATAATGATGGAGGAGTGGAAGCTATTTTTCTAAGAGAACTTTACCAAGGGAGGGTGCCTTATCCACAAACCTCCAAAATAAAAGACAGAAGAGCGCAACATCTCTTCAAGAGTTTGAATGGTCTACTCTGGTTGACCATCCATCTACAGATGAAAAGAATAGATAAGGTATAGTTGTGAATCAAAATCATTTTGGAGTCCTCTCCACACCCTAGAGGTAAAATGAGTATCTCAATCAGAAATGATCATCCCGAGAACTCTGTGGATTCTCACCACCTACTCCAGATACTGCCTCAATAGAACCTCCACAGAACTTGACTCCTTGATAACTATAAGGTGGGATGATTTTTTAAAACGATCCACTATTATCCATATAGAATCATATCCTCCTTGATCATTAGGTAAACTAGAAACAAATTCCATCAATTTTTACTCCCAATTCCATTGAGGAACATCTAATGGGTAGAGAAAACAACCAGGAATGTTGTGCTCAACCTTCACCTTCTAGAACACCAAACATAGAGACACAAACTTTGAGACTGAACACTTAAACCCAGGCCACCAAAACAGACCTCTCAAATCACAATACATATTTTTCATGCTAGTATGTACTGCTAAGGTATAAATATAGAACTCTCTAAGAACAATCTCATGCGATTCCAAAGAAAAAATCATTCCCAGAAACAACACTCTTTGTTTTCATCCTCACACTAACTATCATGGGCCTCACAAAAAAAAACTCAATCCCTCTAGACCTCTACCACATGATCCCTACTGGGATTTCTCCACCTTTTTCACCAGAGATGATGGAACCATCATCGATAACCTCTACCCCCCAACTTCTCCCATAGCCATACGTAATGTTGAATGTTCTCCCATCAATCTCTAGGAATAACCTGATTCAAGAACTACATCACTATGAAACTTCATGCTCAGTGCATTGGTTACAACATTACCCTCCCTAGGTGTATGTGAAATTTTTATGCCATAATTATGTTAGAACTCCATCCATTAACACTATCACATGTTCAATTCACGCTGATAGAAAATGTACCTCAAGATCTTATGATCGGTGAAGACCAAAAAATGCTCTCCAATGAGGTAATGTTTCCAATACATCAGAGAAAACACCACTTATAGAATATCAAGACCTTGGGAGGCATAGTTAAATTCATGGGGACGAAACTGTTGAGACCCATAAGAAATAACTAGTCTCTGCTGCATCAGAACAAAACCTATCCACAAACACAAAGAATTATAGAAAACCTCAAAATGAACCCCTTTTACTAGCAGGTGAAGAACCAGAGTACTGACTAACCTCTCCATTAGATACTCAAAATCAAACTGACACTGATCATTCCACATGAAATGTAAAGATCTATAAAATTCAAGGGAAATTTTTTCTTAATTTTATTTGGGATTTTACAAGAACGCAGTTTCTGACGGCACATGATTCCGAGGCCCGGTGTGCCCAGAATCATTTTTCCGAAGTTTACCTCAGGTATGTTCAGTGAACGAATGAGCGGGTTTTTATAACTTTTGAAGCAGTGCTTGGAATCGAATTCTGAGGGCACCGATGGAATCGCGGCACCAGCAATTGCTTAGAAACACCTTTTCTAAAGTTGTGTTTGCTCGGGTGTGGTTTTTAAGTTTTTGTGTTAAGTAATGAAATAAAATAAAAATGGTGTGACCCATTTTTATTTTACTTAATGTAGTTTAACTTAAGCTAAGTGTTTGGAGTGGGACCCACAATATCCTACCCACTAGGTAGGATATTTGTGAGGTGGGACCCACACGAGCCCCACCGTTTCTTTTCTTCCTAAACCCCCTCCTTTAATAATGTAACACACCTGCACCCCCATTAACTGGAAGTCAACTCTTGCGTTTAACTTAATATGAAACACCTCTTTTAATTTGGCGGTTTAAACGTTTCTATTAATTCAATTAATTGATTGTTTCAATTTTGAATTTCGAAGGCGTTGGCTTGTGTGTTAATAAAATGAGACAAGTCTTATTTTATTAAGAGGTTTGTTGTGCGTGAAGGCTTGGAGAGAATTTTCTCAAGTTCTTGAAGTTCTTCTTCCTCGACGAAGAATGTGAAGAACATGAAGAACGCCGACCTCCGAATATGGACGATGGTGAGAGACGCCTTCCTCAGAGATCGACGACCCGATGCACATCTCCTCTTTTTTTCTTTCTACGTCAAAGGAAGGGAGACATCGTTCCTCCACGATGAGACGATTCGCCTTCTTCCGTGATGTCCCTTTCCGCGACAACCTCGTTCTACGACTACGCTCGAGGTAGGGGATTTTGTTTTTGTTCGTGAATACTTCCATTTCCGTTCTTCGTGAAACGTTGCCGCTTTCTATCGATTAACGGGAGGCGGCCGGACCATAGAGAAATGGCTGATCCTCCTCCCTTGTAAGTTGTGTTGATGCAGTTCGAAGGAAAGCGCCGCGGTGTAACGGCACCGCGCGAGATCATACGGCAAGGGTGCGGGGTGCCGTTGAAGTTGAACAAAGGCGCGGCGCCATCACGCCCCGCCAGAGAATCTCGAATGAACCTCGATGACACCGCGGCTGGAGAGGGGCCGCGCGGAGGGGCACGACACCGTCGCGCCGCGCCGAACGGACCAAGGCCGCGGCTTCGGCCGCGGTGGACCAGGGACCGACAGCCGGTTCCAGGCAGACGACATCGGAGTAGGGGGACTAGACCATGCCGGTTCCGTGGCGGCAGCAACCAGCCGGTCGGAGTGGGCCGGTCGGTCAGGGGGAAAACAGGGGGTCCGTAACCCCCGGTTGGCCAGCAGGTGCGCCCCCCCCCCCCATGGGGGTCGAGGTTTCACTATGCGGGGGGCAGCCCCCCTCCCCATCATCGATCGGCCGTTACGGCCAAGCCAGCTTGCCCCCCTGCCTCGGCCGAGCCGCCAGGCCGTGCCGCGCCCAGGCCGGGCTGGGCCGCGCCAGCCGGTCTGGGTCGGACCAGGCCCGAACCCCCTAATACCGGACCCCTCACGGTATTTTGCCCATAACATGGGATGCAGACCTCCGATCGACGCACCATCAGCTTCTATACGATCCTTGGATCGAGACGGTCGTTTCGGTATATTACACTCAAGGTTTCGGAGGACTTTGGGTTCGGCCGGGTTGGTTCGTACACGAAACCAACCTGGCCTTCGGAGCAGAAACACTTATAACATGAGCTCCGGACGTCCGATTGATGTGCCATTAACTTTGATGGATTCTTCTTAGTGAGACAGACCTTTTTGCTTACTCCTATCGAGGCTTGGACGCAGTTGGAGTATGTTTGGGTTGGTTTTGACTTAAAAACCAACCGGGCGTCTGATTGACGCGCCGTCTGTGACATTGAGTTCCTGATGACGATACGGAACTTTTGGATACATCAACTCCGAACTATGTGTCGTTTTATGTATCAGCCCCTCGGATCGTGGAGCGGACCCTCTCGAATGAGCTTGCTGTGTGTGGGAACCCTAGAGCTGGCTGCGACTGCGACGACGATGACGACTGTACAGAAATCCTTCGTGGATTCGACGACGACTACAAAACTCAGTGATCTTACGTGGATCAGTGCTACCGATCTTGGGGTGGGTCAAATCCTGTGTGAGTCAGCGTTCAGTGGTCCTGTGTGGGCCAGTGCCTACAGATCCTGTGTGGGTCATTTCGGGGGTTAGTTACCTATGGATCCTTTGTGGGTCATTGCGGGGGTTAGTACCTATCGATCTTGTGTGGGTCGGACGACTTAGATGAATCAGTGGCTACATCTGATCATCTCTATCGTCTAACAAAAAAGTATACCTGTGTGAGCAGAATCTTGACTTTCAATCATTATCTTCGATATGATTGACTTGTTTTCCTGTGTGGATTGTGTTGTTCTATACTGTGTGGACGTGATCAAACTTGGGCTCAGTTTTTGGAGCTGAACTGGAATTGATGACTTAGGTATATGTATGGGCATATACCTAAGTAGTGTCGGATGTTACTTCGTGATTGTATCTTTCCTTTGTGAAATATCCTTTGTGGATTTTGGGAGACTTTCAGGGGTCTAGGGGTCCCTACTGAGTAGCTTATACTCACCCATGCACGGGCTATGCCCGCACTACGTTTTGTTGGTTGCAGACGACGGACAACGCTGATTGTGGTTGAGTCTTGTGGAGTAGGTCGGTACCTGGAGGTGGACCACTAGGCGGGACGTACTCGGAGCAGACGGCTGGACCCGAGGAGCTATGGAGGCTATTTCTACCCACCCTTCAGGTGGGACTTCCAGTGGACGGACCGAGGCTACAAATTTTCCTTTTAGTTGTTGTACTCCCTTTTACAGTTTTTCATTACTTTCAGTTTGGGTTTGTATTCTGGCCCACATACTTTTTCACACTTACTATTGTACACAGTTTTTACTTATTGTTTACTTCTGCTTGCTTTCTCTGTGGTGTTTGTTTACATTAAAAAGGAAATTCCTTCCCTTTTTACCGGGAATTACACCTTAGTGCTAGTCGCCAGCCCCTGTCCTTTGGAAGGTGGACTTGGGGTAGTTACGACACGGGCCCCGAGGACAGGTCGTGATAAATTGGTATTAGAGGAGTTCGGTTCTACCACAGAACTTTGGACTCTGATCTTTCTTATATTGGAATCAATAGTGTTAAGGGTATTGGGAGTGGTCATCAGTCCAGGGAGTCCAGTGTTGGTACGGCGGCCGACGTATCCGTACACCATGACCCTGACTTCTGATTTCCGACTTAATGCACGAAAACATTGATTGCATGTGTGTTTCAAGTTTTCTTTGTGATTACATTATGTCAGCTCCCCAGGTATACTGTTTGACAGTGGCACACTTGTTTCTTTTTAGGATGGCCCCACGACGACAGCCAGCTAGGGTTCCAAGCGTTGTGTGTGACGACAGCCCACCGAGCGATGAGGCCTCGGTATGGGGCCCTTTGACAGTAGATGCACTGGTGGTACCTCTACCCGCCGAGCCACCGATGCTACCAGCCCCAGCCACTAACGATGCACGTCACCTTAGTGAACTGCACGAGTTTCAGCGTCAGCGACCACCCAGGTTCCACGGGGAGACAGACCCTCAGGCAGCTGAGGATTGGATGTAGGTAGTTTTATGAGTTTTCAGGTTAGTGAGGATACCAGATTACCTCATGGTGATCCTCGCAGTGAGCCTCCTACACGCGGCAACAGGCAGATGGTGGAGCTTGATGCTCCAGGTGCACGACGAGACATCTCTCCTCTGGACGGACTTTGAGAGCCTCTTCCGCAATTAGTTCTTCCCGGCTACCCTCTGTGCAGTGCACATCCAGGAGATTCTACAGCTGCGGCAGGGAAGCTTGACAGTCACCCAGTACTCGGTGAGATTGACCGATCTCTCAGGCTATTCGATGGACGTGGTACAAGACCCATTCTTCCAGGTCAAAACCTTTGAGCATGGATTGAGACATGAGATCAGGGCATCGCTGATCTCCCTCATCATTCTGAAACAGGCAGGGGTACTGGAGCGATCCCTTCTGATCGAGAGCTTCCTTGCTGAGCCTACATCAGCAGCGAGACCTACCGCAGGGTGGCACGTAGCAGAGTCTTCTGCAGCAGGCAGTCGATGGATGACTCATGGGTCCAGGCAGACCAGAACCTCAGGCAGACGACCTCAGGATACTAGCTCAGAGTTGTGGGGCACACATCACAGATCTAGTCTTTCGAGAGACAGACAGTGCTACGCATGCAATGGGTAGGGCCACATGGCTCGTGACTGTCCGGCCCACCATACCGAGGAGTAGTAGATGGTTGAGGGACCACCCAGGCAGAGGCAGAGGGTCGACTGTGGCAGTCTGAAGGGAGCAGGCGGACGAGGCAGAGGAGCTGGTTGAGCAGCAGGTGGTGGACGACGCTTTGAGGCTCTACCAACACCACCATCAGGAGGTCCACCCTGACCACAGGGAGTTGGCGGGCAGAGACAGGCACAACTTCAGGCAGCGGAGGCCTACGACCACGGCGCGCCAGAGATGATTCGAGGTACTATCTATGTCTATTCCACCCTTGCTTCAGTTCTTATAGACATAGGAGCGATTCATTCTTTCATAGCCGCTTCCCTTGTTCGGATCTTGGAGATTCCAACAGAGTCGTTGGACCGATCCTTATGGCTAGATACTCTTACGGCAGCAGACTCGATGATTACGCACTGGTGCCGACAGTGTGAACTTACTCTAGGAGGCGAGAGCTTCAACTGAGATCTTTTTGTAGCGGCATCGAGGCCTTACGACATCATCTTGGGCATGGATTGTTTATCTACAATCCATGCTCAGATTGACTGTATTAGGTGCAAGGTGCGGTGTGTATGCACCGACGGGAGTAGGTTCACCTTAACCGACGAGAAAGGAGCCTTCACAGCACAGGATGGACTCTTGCAGAGGAGAGGACATCCCATCACTCATCAGTTGGCTAGCCCCATCCTAGGAGCAGTTGACATGTGGAGTCCTGGTTTTCCTTCAGAGGTGGATCAGTATGTGGACGTTTTTCCTGACGACATTCCAGGACTACCTCCTCGCAGAGAGGTAGACTTTTATATTGACCTATACCCCAGGACAGCCCCGATATCCACCCCAGCATATCAGATGGCACCCGCTGAGCTTCGAGATCTATGGGTACAGCTGGAGGACTTGCATAGAAAGGGATTCATCCGACCCAGTGTTTCACCCTAGGCTTCCCCGATATTGTTCGCCAAGAAGGCAGACGGGAGCTTGCGACTTTGTGTCGACTATCGTCGCCTGAACCAGGTGACAGTGAGGAACAAGTATCCGCTACCGAGGATTGATGACCTCTTTGATCAGCTCAAGGGATCACGATGGTTCTCAAAGATAGACCTTAAATCAGGCTATCATCAGCTCAGAGTTCGGGATGAGGACGTGTAGAAGACGACCTTCAGATATCGGTATGGCCACTATGAGTTCTTGGTTATGCCATTCGGCGTAACCAATGCTCCAGCAGTGTTCATGGGCCTCATAAATATGATCATTCAGCTATACCTCAATCGATTTGTCATGGTTTTCATCGATGAAATTTTGATATACTCGACGACTGAGGAGGAGCATGCCTACCACTTGCGGGTTGTACTGGAAACACTCTGAGAGCACCAGATTTTTGGTAAGCTCTCGAAGTGTCAGTTCTAGATACGCAAGGTCCTCTTCATGGGACAAGTCATCTCTGAGGCAGGAGTTGTGGTGGATCCTGCGAAGATCGAGGCAGTGCCAGCTTGGGAGCCACCAAGGAGCATGACGGAGTTACGGAGTTTATTGGGACAAGCTGGATACTATCAGAGATTTGTGCCAGACTTCTCCAGAGTTGCGGCACCACTCTCAGCTTTGACGAAGAAGGGGAAACCCTTTGTGTGGTCAGACAGATGTCAGCTGAGCTTCCAGGTGCTGAGACAGAGATTGACCAGCGCGCCTATCTTGAGGCTACCGGAGGAGGGAGTTGGGTACGTAGTCTACTGCGATGCATCAGGGACTGGACTCAGATGTGTCCTGATGCAGGAGCAAGCAGTGATCGCTTATGGATCACATCAGTTGAGGCCGCATGAGCAGAACTATGCTAACCATGACCTAGAGTTAGCAGCAGTGGTCTTCGCTCTGAAGATGTGGCGACACTATCTAATGGGTGAGCATTTTACAATCTATTCTGACCATCAGAGTCTCAGGTATATCTTCTCATAGAAGGACCTGAACCTGAGATAGCAGCAATGGCTTGAGTTCCTCCAGGACTATGACTCTGAGATAGTCTATACTCCTGGAAAGGAGAACATAGTAGCCGATGCACTCAGCAGGAGGTCGGGCATTTAGCTACTTGGGGAGGTGACAGAGAAACTAGCCTCTTTGAAGATATCCTTCGGGGATAGCGATGGAGCAGTCTTTCTTCAGTCACTCACATTCACTCCTCCACTACTACAGCGGTTCAGAGAGGTACAGCGTGGGGACACTGACTGTGAGACGCGGCGTGCGTAGATATCCTCAGGACACGCACCTGATGGTTTCTCTACAGGAGGAGAGCATGACATCCTTTTCCGAGGATGTACCTTGGTACCAGTTGCTTTACGAGAGGAGGTGCTGAGAGAGTTTCAAACTTCCCCTTTGGCGGTACATCCTAGAGTGGAGAAGATGTAACAGGATCTTAGACGACAGCATTGGTGGCCGGGCATGAAGAATGTTGTGGCAGAGTTCGTTTCTCGATGCCTCACCTGGCAGCTGGTGAAGGTGGAGCACCAGGTACCAGCAGGCTTGGTACAACCCTTGGGGGTCTTGGAGTGGAAGTGGGACAGGATATCTATAGACTTTGTGACTAGACTTCCACGCACTTCCAGAGGTCACGACTCCATTTGGGTGATTGTCGACCGACTCACAATGTCGGATCACTTCTTACCCATCAGAGAGCATGGATTAGTGGAGAGCTTGGGACGTCTCTACATTCAGGATATTGTACGGCTTCATGGTGTGCCATCTTCTATCATCTCCGATCGATATACTCACATTACTTCCCGACTTTGGAAGGGGTTGCAGGAGGAATTCGGGATGCAGCTACGTCTGAGCACCACCTTTCACCCCTAGACAGATGGTCAGACGGAGAGGACCATTCAGACTCTCGAGGAAATGCTATGCACATGTGTCCTCGACTTTGGTCGTAGCTGGGAGGACCACCTACCCTTGGTGGAGTTCGCGTACAACAACAGCTAACACTCCACCATCAGGACGACACCATAAGAGGAATTGTACGACAGACCTTGCAGATCACCACTGTGCTGGACATACCCTGGGAAGTCAGTACTTGTGGGACCAGAGATGGTCCAGGGCACGACAGAGAAGGTCTAGGTCATCCAGGAGCGGATGAGGACAACTAAAAGCTGGAAGAAGTCTTATGCTGATAGGAGGCGGAGGCCACTAGAGTTCAAGGATGGTGACCACATCTTTTTGCGGGTCTCACCTCGACGTGGATTACAGAGATTTGGCAGAGGCGGCAAGTTGTCTCCATGCTTCATCGGACCAATCCAGGTCCTCAGTAGGATTGGCGAGGTGGCTTATCACCTGACTCTACCACTTCAGTTGCACCGGGTGCACGACATCTTCCACGTATCCCAGCTGAGTAGATACGTGCACGACACGACGCATATCATTGACCATGGGGAGCTGGACATTGATGATGAGGCGACTTTTGAGGAGGTCCAGGTGGAGATTGAGGATCGAAAGGAGCGGGTCCTACGTGGATGGTCGATTCATCTAGTGTGCATCAGATGGTGGCATGGGAACCTCCAGGAGATCACTTGGGAGTGGGAGGCTCATATGCGTGCTCAATACCCACTTTTGTTTACCTAGTTTTTGATGTATCTTTATGTTGACGTAAATCCCTGAGGTGGGAGTAATGTAAAGACCCGTAAAAGTCAAGGGAAATTTTTTCTTAATTTTCTTTGAGATTTTACAAGAACGCAGTTTCTGACGGCACCTGATTCCGAGGCCCAGTGTGCCTGGAATCATTTTTCCAAAGTTTAGCTCGGGTACGTTCAGTGAACGAACGAGCGGGTTTTTCTAACTTTTGAACCAGTGGTCGAAATCGAATTCCGAGGGCACCGATGGAATCGCGACATCAATAATTGATTAGAAACACCTTTTTCGGAGTTGCTTTTGCTCAGGTGTGGTTTTTAAGTTTTTGGGTTAGGTAAAGGAATAAAATAAAAATGGTGCGTCCAATTTTTATTTTACTTAATGTAGTTTAACCAAAGCTAAGTGTTTGGAGTGGGACCCACAATATCCTACCCACTAGTTAGGATATTTTTGAGGTGGTACCCACACGTGCCCCACTGTTTCTTTTCTTCCTAAACCCCCTACTTTAATTAGGTAATGCACCCGCACCCCCATTAAGTGGAAGTCAACTCTTACGTTTAACTTAATATGAAACGACTCTTTTAATTTAGCAGTTTAAACATTTTTATTAATTCAATTAATTGATTGTTTCAATTTTAAATTTCAAAGTCGTTGGCTTGTCTATTAATAAAATAAGACAAGTCTTATTTTATTAAGAGGTTCGTTGTGCGTGAAGGATTGGGGAGAATTTTCTCAAGTTCTTGAAGTTCTTCTTCCTCGATGAAGAACGCGAAGAACGGGAAGAACGCCGACCTCTGATGAAGGACGATGGTGAGAGACACCTTCCCCAAAGATCGATGACCCAACGCACATCTCCTCATTCTTTCTTTCCGCGTCAAAGGAAGGGAGACACCATTCCTCCACGAAGTGATGATCTACCTTCTTCCACGGCGATCAATTCCGCGACAACCTCGTTCGACGACTACGCTCGAGGTAGGGGATTTTGTTTTTGTTCATGAATACATCCATTTCCGTTCTTCGTGAAACTTTTACACTTTCTATCGATTAATGGGAGGGGTCCGGACCACACAAACACGACCGACCCTCCTCCCTTGTAAGTTGTGTTGATGTGGTTCGAAGGAAAGCGGTGCGGTGCAACGGCACCGCGCGGGATCATACGGCAAGGGTGTGGGGCGCCGTCGCGCCGCTCCACTGAAGTTGAACAAAGGCGCGGCGCTGTCGTACCGCGCCGAAGAACCTAGAATAAACCTCGAAGACACCGCGGCCGGAGCGGGGCCGCGGCGGAGGGGTGCGGCGCCATCGTGCCACGCCGGACGGACCAAGGCCGCGACTGAGGCCGCGGCCGAGCAGGGACCGACGGCCAGTTCCGGGCCGCCGGCGTCAGAGCAGGGGGACTGGCCCATGCTGGTCCCATGGCGGTAGTAGCCGGCTGGCCGGAGCGGGCCGGCTGGTCAGGGGGAAAACCGGGGGTTCGTAACCCCCGGTTGGCCAGTAGGTGCGACCCCCCACATGGGGGCTGTGGTTTCACTACACGGGGGGCAGTGCCCCCCCCCCTCTTCGCTCGGTCGTTACGGCCGAGCCACCTGGCCGCCGGGCCACGCCCAAGTGGGCCGGACTTGGACCAGGGTCGGGTCGACCCGGTTCGGGCCGACCCAGAGGGTATCAGGCCGGGTCGGACCGGGCCCGAACCCCCTAATACCGGATCCCTCACAATCTTTTGCCCATAACATGGGCTGCGGACCTCAGATTGATGCACCGTCAGCTGTGATGTGATCCTTGGATCGAGACAGTTGTTTCGGTATATTACACTCAAGGTTTCAGAGGACTTTGGGTTCGGCCGGGTTGGTTCGTACACGAAACCAACCGGGCCTTCGGAGCGGAAACACTTATAACTTGAGCTCCGGACGTCCGATTGACGTGTCGTCGACTTTGATGGATTCCTCTTAGTGATACAGACCTTTTGGAATACTCCACTCTAGGTTTGGATGCAATTGGAGTACGTTCAGGTTGGTCTTGACTTAAAAACCAATCGGGCCCCTGGAACGAAAATGCCAATAACTCTCAGACCGGGCGTCCGATTGACACACCGTCTGTGACGTTGAGTTCCTGATAAAGATACAGAACTTTTGGATACATCAAATCCGGACTATGTGTTAGTTGATGTATCAGCCCCTTAGATCTTGGAGTGGACCCTCCCGAATGAGCTTGTTGTGTGCGGGAACCCTATAGCTGGCTGTGACTGCGACGGCGATGACGACTGTACAGAAATCCTTCATGGATTCGATGGCGATGACTACATCACTCAGAGATCCTACGTGGATCAGTGCTACCGATCCTGTGTGGGTCAGATCTTGTGTGGGTCAGCTCTCAACGGTCCTGTGTGGGCCAGCGCCTACAGATCTTGTGTGGGTCTGATCCTGTGTGGGTCATTGCAGGGGTTAGTTACCTATCGATCCTTTGTGGGTCATTGAAGAGGTTAGTACCTATCGATCATGTGTGGGTCCAATAGCTTAGATGAATCAGTGGCTACATCTGATCATCTCTATCATCTTACGAAGAAGTATACCTGTGTGAGTTGAATATTGATTTTCAATCATTTTCTTCGATATGATTGACTTGCATTCATGTGTGGATTGTGTTGTGCTATCCTGTGTGGATGTGATCGAACTTGGGCTCGGATGTTGGAGCCGAACTGGAATTGATGACTTAGGTATATGTATGGGCATATACCTAAGTAGTATCAGATGTTACTTCGTGATTGTATCTTTCCATTGTGGAATATACTTTGTGGATTTTGGGAGACCTTCGGGGGTCTCGGGGTCCCTACTGAGTAGCTTATACTCACCCCTGCATGGGCTATGCCCGCACTACGTTGTGTTGGTTGCAGACGACAGACATTTCTGATCGTGGTTGAGGTTTGCGGAGCAGGTCGGTAACTGGAGGTGGACCACTGGGCGGGACGTACTCGGAGCGGACGGCTGGACCCGAGGAGCTGTGGAGGATATCTGTACCCACCCTTCAGGTGGGACTTCCAGTGGACGGCTCGAGGATGCGGCTTTACTTTTCAGTTGTTTTACTCCCTTTTTCAGTTGTACATTACATTCAGTTTGGGTTTGTATTCTGGCCCACATACTTTTTCGCACTTACTATTGTACCCAGTTTTTACTTAGTGTTTACTTATACTTTCTTGCTCTGTAGTGTTTGTTTACAATACAAAGGAAATGCCTTCCCTTTTTACTAGGAATTACTCCTTGGTGCTAGTCGCCAGCCCCTGGCCTATGGAAGGCGGGCTTGGGGTAGTAACGGCATGGGCCCCGAGGATGGGTCGTGACATGAATGCTTGATCATTTCTAGTCAACATTGTTAGAGGAGTCGTAACCTGAGAGAAATTGGCTACAAACCTCCTGTAATATCTTGCAAGACTAAAGAAAAAACACACTTATTTCACTACCTTGGGGTTTCCCAAGACACAACTACTTCTATATTATATGATTCCACAAATACTTTCTATATGGATAAATCATTCCCTACTAAATGGACTTCTTGAGCCAAAAACTCACACTTAGATAACTTCACAACCTAATTCTCATGGAGATGAACTACCAATATAGCACACAGATGTCTTGCATACTCTTCCTCAGACACGAAGTAGACAAGGATGTAATTTTTTAATACCACCATCAACATATCCAAGAAATCATGGAACATATCATTCATCACCCCCTAGAACAAAGAAAGATCATTCGTCACACCAAATGACATCACAAAATACTCGTAATGCCCATAAAGACAACTAAAAGTCATCCTTGGGATATCATCATCCTTCACATTCATCCGATGATATTCTAACTACAAATAGATCTTTATAACAAACTTTCACCCTTCAGTTGATCGAATAAATCATCAATCTGTTGAAGATGATAGTGTTTCTTCAATGTCACTCAGGTTAAGTGATGATAATCGATACACAATTAAAAACCGCCATCATCCTTCTTCACAAAAAAACGGGTGCACCCCATGGTGACACACATGGAAGAAAAAATTCAAGCAGAAATAGACCATAAAGCTTTATAAATATCTCCTGCAACTCAGAAGGCTCTATCCTATATTGAAACATAGAGATAGGAGACATTCATATCTATATCTTGATCTCAAACTCTATCTATCATCAAGGGGTTAATTCTAAAACCTCTTTTATGATGATTGCAAGTTACTCTTCCATGATATTAGGAAACCTAGACCACTGAACATTTGATGAACACATCATCAACTCATCCATCGAGGATGATATGCATAGAACATGCCTCTGATCCATCCAAGGGTATCACTATCCATCAAACACTACTGGATCTCCATCAACATCAAAGAAAGCAACCTTCATCCGGAAGCAATCCACAATAGCCTGCACTTAATAAAAAAAATACATGACTAGGATGACATAATATGTTTTTATTTGTAAACATAGGGCATCACTTCAATAGTGGTGCTTCCCCAACGTTATCTCATAGTCTTTACATTCATTAAACAAGTCATCTCAAACTCCAACAGAAATAGTCAATGTCAAGGGAACTAGAATCCTCTCTACCTCAAGTCCCAAGTCATGGAAAAGGGTAGTTGATATGAAGGAGTGTGTTTTTCTTGAATCAGACAAGGCATGAACTGAAGTAGAAAACAAGAATAGGGTAACACTAACGATGTATGGCTTTCTGAACACTGAGAACAATAATACTGGAAGCTGAATATGACCTGTTCAATGGCTTCATTGGACCTATTGAAGACCACCTCCATAGCTGAGATACAATCTCTAAGGATGGTGAGTGTACCAAGGATGTCCTCTCCCTGCCCCATCTGCTCTCAACTGATCCAAAGCTGGTGCAACCTACTACTACTACCTCAGCTGGAACTGCATCAATGGAAAAACCTATAGTGGAACTCCTAACAAATACTGACTACTCAGAAAGGCAATGAACTCTCACCACTGATAACCTCATCCTCCATAAAAATACAAGCATATGATTCCTTGGGATAGGCCTGATAGCCACTGACCCCAAAGAAATAAAATATTGAGGGCTGAGACCTACCCCTTGCTGCACGGAAACTCTTCGACCCTAAAAACCGAGAACACCATACCACATCTATTCTTTATAATGAATCCTTAGGACTCCACTCTCATGATGACCTGGTTCTAGCTAACATCCTATCGACAACCTCCAACCTCACCAGCACCTCGAGATATGTCATCTGCATAAGTGGGATGACCTTGCACGGGATCTCTAGATGCAAAGCCTCCTCAAAATACCTTTCCAGGGATTCCTCATCTCGAAATAGGTCTGCAGCATATCACAAAAGGTTCTATAAACTGATCAGGAACTATCTCACATTTTATATTTCCTACAGATGGGTAAGTAGCTTCTGGAAACTGGCTGGCTTCGCGGTAGAAGAAGAAACTCAGCCCTGAACTAGTCTCGAATCTTCTTCCATGAGACTGTTTACTCCTTACGATCCTCAAGGAACAAGAACCACCACTACCTTGCTTCCCCACGTAGCATCATCACCACCAATGATACCCATTCCTACTTCTGTGAATAGATCAAACATAAATCTATCCCAGCCTCATATAACCAGTCTTCTATGAATTCATCTGTGATGGAGCCATGATACTTTTTTATTCTATGGTTCTAAAATTCTTGGAGTGTCCTCCTCCAAGTGTTGTCATCATCAACCTCTATTTTGCGGTTATCTAATGGCATAAACAACTGTACATAATCAATTTGAACTGGATGAGGACATCGACCTTGAGCCACACATTCCAAAGGAAAAATTGTTAGAGCTCTTAAACATGGAATATAAACGAATTTTACATTAATTAATTATTTTTTGGTATTAATTTTAGGTTAACATATCCCAAGGTCTACCCTTTTTAGAAGAGGCACAAAGATTAAGGATGCATGATACCTTCCTATGTATCTACCCTGAAACAAGTATCACCTCATTTATTATCCATTGTATGCTTCAAGGTTCATGTATCATATCATAGGGGTACCTAAAAACTTGTGTCCCAACCGATCTCTCGTGTTTACATTTCTTTCTAAACTTTGATGACATTGTTTTTCTACCAACCCATTCAACCTCACTTGTTCCAAACTCTAAACTCCATTCTATCCCTCAACCTCTCTCTGATACCACTCGGTCATGACCACTTCCCACAATATGTACCCCTCCTATGCCGACAATGGGAGATGAGAGAAAACGACACCCGAGACCCACCTCCTGTAGGCCTCGGATTTGCGTATAGCACTGAGGTTATAGTAAACACATAGATGGGAGACATTACCCTCTAATATAACACCTGAAAAAGAAAGAGATAATTTAGACCCCAAACAATTTTTTCTGAGAACAAAAAATAATAGAAACCCAAGTCCACATATGTAATGTCATGAAAGAACTACTACAAATGAAAGGGAAAATAGAAAGTACCAAATGAAAAAAACAAGAATGGCCATGAAGCCCAAACAAATATTGAAAAATCCTAAGCTAGTAGTAACTAGCATGATCGCCAATCCTATCTAAGGGACTTGAAAAACAGTTTTTATACCATAGGGTGAGTGTAAAAATATACATAGTAGGTTCCTCCCCTAAGCCTCTTCTTCAAAATTAAGGAAATCATGCAAAAGCCCAGTGAACAGTAGGTTATACTAACTCGTCACCAAAATAGGTATACCAAGATCCCAACGTCACAATGGATACTCTCACCATGTATCGTATTCAATATTATTTAATATAATAATGAATAACTAGGGTACCCCACTACTTCTTCCACATTGGTTTTCCAATTTTCCCCAATATTGCACGTCCTGAGCATGTCTCTCCAAAAAGGCTAGCCTAAAGACACTTCAGTGAAGTACCACAACATGAAACTCATGCAGGTCACCACCACATCCACATAAAAAAAGTAACCAGTGAATTTCTAGGAGCCATCACAACCCTTATAACATGTATCAAACATTAGGTATTATACATCAAGACATCATCTCCCATACACTGAGTAAGGATCGAGAAGCCATCACATCCTATACACATTATTCATATAGTAGGAATTTGGATACTATATCCATAATATATTTTTGTGAAAAATCTAAAATCAATTACATCCCTCTACACACATATATGGGGAAAACTAATTGCTATGCATACCGGTGCTAGTAACTACCAAGAGAATAGAGCAGGGCCAAATGGGGTAGTAATATATCCATCCTCCCACAAGGATTTTAGTGAAAACACCCTCCTAGGGATCAGAATCCTAGGTGTGTTAGTTTTCCTAAACGATAGGGTGAAGTGGCGTATAGAATCACAAAAGTACATGATATAATATATCTCACAACTAGACTATGGGAAAAACCTGGTTTGAGACTAATCTACAGCTAATTTCTATCAGACTCCCTACTGCCATTGTAAAGACTAGATATTATATAAGCACACAACTATTTAATGAGATACATTACATTACTTATCCCTTTTTATCAGTTTCACTTTACATTAATAAATTCTTTAACAATTAATTAACCATTATCAATTCCACATCACATTACATTATCATTCAAACCAACATCCATGCCCTCCAGGCATAAGAAAACAAAGTCCACATTTTTTCAAAAATAGAACCCCAAAATTTCATCCTAGAAAGATCAAACCCCATGGGTTAAATATTTATTCATTTATTAACAACATCATCACATTCCATAATTCTATGTATTCTAGGAAAACATTCTAAGCTACCAATCACACGGGGCTCAACACATTGAGTAGATGAACTACCCGTCGAGTCATTCCCACATATATCATGAGCATAGACACATCAATCTTCAATAATCTAAACACGGAAAGAATGTGGTATACCACACGCATCTTTTCCCCTCTTATAAGGAGGGTAAACGAAACCATCTACCTCATGTACTGGGGAAATTAAAATATATAAATAAATAATAGGTTCAATAAGCATCCAACATTCATAACTATGGGTAATCCCAACTTCATCCCATTCTTGTATCTCCGGTGTCCTCCTCGAAACCCATATGCATAAACAGATGCATCTTGCCACTCTAAGCATCAACTGATTCCACAAAAATTGGGCCTCCCTTCTCCACATACCTCAACAACGATATAGTATTAGTTATCCTAAGATCACATTGCATCACAAGAAGCATAAAAACACATAGCAACGAGCTATTGGACCTAAAGAAAGGCATTCATCCTTCGCATGCAATGATTGTTGGAACCACTTTGTGTATAAGTTTGTATTTTTGTCAATAGTTGTCAATGAAGATCAAAATGAAGGAGATCAAGAAGTACTCCAATGAAATAGAGGAATGGAAGATCAAAATGAAGAAGATCATGAAGTACTCTGATGAAGTAAGGGGAATAGTGATTTAGACGATTGTTGTACTAATTGTAAGTTCAAAGAACATGTGTCAAAGGTGATACATTGTTTACAACAATAAAGAATGTGAGGTGTAATCCATCTGAGGATTCATCTGAGGATGATTAAAGAAGAACGGGGTTTTTGGATGAAGTCCATGCAATTCCTCATTATTGCATGAGAAAAATGGGTTTTGATGAAGACCATGCAATTAATCATGAGTGCATGAGAACCATGCAAGAGACTTCTTGACGAATTGACTCATATGATTTGCATCAAGTAGATAATGACGGCTGAAGAAGAAGACAATGTTCAAGGGATTGAACTTCTGAGATGGCCATGCGGAGATTGAAATTATGAGATGGCCATGCGCATCACATTGTATTAGAAGATGATGATTATAAAGCTGTTCCTTAAAAGAATACATATCATGATAGTGGAGTTTGTGATGACAGTAGAAGAGTTGCTGAAGGATTCAGATCACCGAGAAGAAGTGTTTTTGAGGTGATTGTTCTTGTTGACAAAGCAAACAAATGACATACAAATTTGTTGAAAAAAGGGATTTCATAATGGCATACCGAGTTCAGGAGTTGTGGTCAATGATCTATGTTTATTTCAAGAATGTCGACAGAGGAATGATTGATCTGGAGGTGGTACAAAAAGAGAAGATACAAAGTGGCGCAGTTTTCCGGTGTTTGCCAAATTTCAGGGCCTCAAAATCAACCAATGAGGAAAAGAGATTTTGGAAAAGGGACTTGCGCGCTGTACACTTGAATGGGACGAAACTTGCGTGCCACATGTTTTTGAGAATCAAAACATCAAAATATGGAAAAGGGATAAGGGAAGCACAAGTTTTGGTTAGGTCTCACAAGTGGACTTGCGCGCCGGATGCCTAGGAGGATTAGAACTTGCGCGCCTATTGTTTTCCAAGGACAAAACATCAAAATATGGAAAAGGAAAGAAGGTATCACAAGTGCTGGTTGGGTCACACAAGTGAGCTATGCGACAGAGGCCAGGGGAGATGAACTGCGCGTCGAGACTTGCGCGGTGATGGTTGACTTGGGTGCTGTCGCGCAGGGTGGTCAAATTGCCTATAAATACTGGACCACCCCTTCTCATTTCCCACGAAGCTGAAGACTTAGATATTGTTCGAGATCTTGTCACGTAGGTTATTGAGCCGCACTAGTGGTAGTTGGGTCGCGCAAGTAGAGGTTTTGCACTGGTTGTTGGCTACGCGCCCAAGGCGGTTTGGGAGAGAAAGGAAGTGAGGCGCGCAAGTTTGTAGTCAGGGAATGAATCGTCGCACAGGTGCTTCAGTGTCACTTGCGCGCTAGTTTAGAATTGCGCACCGAGGACTTGCGTGCCATATTGAGACTTGCGCGTCGGGCTTGAAAAGGAGAGCCAGATATTGTTGAAGCACGCCCGTCTTTCTAGAGATGCACGAGAGCTGAAAGATTGCCTGATACTTTCGGTGCAAAGTGAGATTAAAGAGGAAATCTAAATGATAAATTCATGATCTCATGCATACATGGAGAACGGATTCTGACAAACACCGAGTAAGTTGAGCTTAATTTATTAAGCAATCACATCAGTGTTTGTGAGTCAGGAAAACGACGACAAGAGGATTTAGTGAATTCAGTTATTTCCCTAAAGTATAAGGTTGAATACAAAGGATCATCAACTCAGGACTCTGATGCAAGAAAAGTATCATGCTGAACAGGAGACAAAGAACTTCATGTCTATCTATTGAAGAGACCTTCACGTCTATAAACTGAGTGTGACTTCACCAATGGCAGTGAGCCAGGGGGAGTCAACGGGAGTGACCCGAGGGACACAGTGAGATATCCCTAAACTTTTGTAAAGGTTGTGTGCCTAGGACAGAGTGACTGTACCCGAACATTTGTAATCTACAACTAGTGAAGCATAGTGGATTTTCATACGACCGACAACCTGTCGGCGTATGCTCCTTGGACGCAGCCCTTAGTGGTGAACCAAGTAAAAATAGACGTGTCATATCTCTACATGTGAATGTTTAATTTCTAATCATATCCATCATACAGGTTTAAGTAGTTCCTACCAACGTGGGAACAATATCCACAACATTAAAAGGAAAAATTTACCACCCTGATTCACCCCTCCCCTCTAAGGGTGTCCCGGGGTCCTACAAGTTGTATCAGAGGGACAGGTTAACGTATGTTGGATACTATATAATAATTCTAGTCAGAAGAGGATTTGCGGTTCTTTCCTAAAGTCAACAATGAAGAGCAGACTTGATAATGATGCATTCATTTCTGAGCAGAAATCTACATCTAGAAAGACCATGAAAAACTAGAAAAAGAAAGAGAATAAGAAGCTGAAGAATTCCCTCACATCCAAAGAAGATGCAATTTCTTGTTCTCCATGCCATTCCAATAATGAAGAATCATCTAGCTTGGAAAGTATCGAGCAGGTGGATCATAATTCTTCCAGAGGAAAGGATGACACCCCCAATTCAAGATTTCATGAAAAAATCAAAACATATCTGCATGATATTCCTAAATAAAGGGTTGTTATTATTTGTAGCCTATTCCAATCTATGCAGGTTGAGATCAGTCGACTAGAAAGATAAGCTGACAATATGGAAAAGGGGTTGGAAAAAAAGTTCTGGAATGTATGAATCTCACCAAACAGGTTATAGACTTTGAAGAAAATGAGGCAGTCAATAAGACTCTAAAAGAAAAGATCCATACACTTGAAGCTGAGCTGAAGAAGAGCAATGAAGTAAAGAGATTTTGATTGGATGAAACTTACATGAGATTCAAGGAACTTGACTCTTTGTTACAAAACAAAGTTATGATGCATGAAGATGAGGTTGAAAGATTGAAGAAGACTTGTGACGAAAAGATGATCATGATTGAAGATCAGAAGATCATCCTCAATATTGAGGGTCAAAAAATTGAAGCCCAGTTGACCAAGATTGAGAATAAAAATATTGAGACTTCAAAAAAGAATGAAATGAGTGAGGCTTGTACTCAATGTTCGTTGGAGGAATCTAAAGCTGAAATACCTCAAACATGTTACAAGAAGATTATGACAACTCTTGATTATCCACATCAAGAATCAGTTGTTGCTGGTACTCAATTCTCACTGGAGGATTCTATTGTCAAAATACCTCAAACATGTGATAATAAGATCATGACTTCACCCACTGATCTATTACAAGAAAATGAGAATGTGAAGGTACCATCCAAACCATCTTGTACTCATGTTTCTAAATAGATTCCCACAATCAGTGCGGGCTGGAAGAAAAGTTATAAACAAGTATGGATGAGGAACGGAGATAGTAAGAAACCTACCACCATGACTAGGGTGGATGGGAAGAAAAAGGAGGAAGTTGGTTCCTCAAATAGAGAACAAAATATTAATAAGAAGGCCCAACAACCTCATACAGAAGATAAAAAGAAGGCAAGGTTTGTGAGTCAATGTTGGTCCTGCAGCAGATTTGGGCAATGTGAACTAGATTGTTTTTATAATCCCTTACATGGAAAAGCATGGGGAAAGCTTATATCAAAGGGAAGGAAGCCAGAAAAGAAGGATCAACATCTACAGTTCCAAAAGCATCTGTTTACCGCAAACAGATTTGGAATTCTTGATAACATCTGTGATATATGCAATGATAGCGGTCACAAGGAAGTAACATGTCCATATCAACTTGATTTCACTATTGATAAGTAAATAAGACCTCTAATGCCGTCTAAGTATGAAGAAAGTTCCTTGGGAAGAAATCAGAAGAATATGGTGAACACACAATTCCCCAAGAAGATCTCAAGTAGGGAAGCTAAGAAGACCCAGGATTTTAGATCCATGAAATTGAAGGGTCATTCATCCAAAAGAAACACTAAGTTGGATGAAACTCAGATGAACCCATGTGGAAGACCCAAACTAGCTGCAACAGTTCCAAATGAAAAATTAGTGATCTGGCCAGAATATTTGAAAAGAATGAGGAAACTTGGAGATGAAAAGGCCAAGGCTGGTGACAAAGGAAAAGGAAAACTTTCACATGATGAAGACATAGTGCATGAGAGATTGCAAACAAAGAGAAACACACGTTTCAAAAAAGTTCTATGTGAGAGATGCAAGAAATTTGGTCACATTGCAAAAGGTTTCCAAACATTAATACCAGAGAAAGAAGCAGTCCTTAAGAGGAGTAAGAATGTGTCATTCATGATGGCTGTTAAAAAGAACAATTCCTCACACAATGTAGAAGAGAATGTGAAGAAATCCATTCCACAACAACAGATGTCAGAACATATGATCAAATGTGCAGGCATGAAGACTAGATTGAACAGAGGAACTTGGTTGAGAAAAGAACCTCAACCATGAAACTATTTTTTTTGAAGCAAGGAGGAACCAACTTATTCCTGTAATCAGTTTTTTATTGTATTTGTGCTAATAATGCAGGGAATTGAAGGTGAAGCATGCTCTTAGGGGGAGAACCTGAAAAGTAGTGAATGCTGTCAACTCTTGATAGCTAAGCTAAAGAAGCTTCCATTATTAGTATATTCCTCAATTGATATTAAAAGATTATGATGATGAAGGATCACTCTTGATGAAGATGATGAGTAGTGTTTCCCTTGAGGGGGAGAAAAATGAAGAAGCTTCCATAATCACTGTTTCAATCAATATCAACTCCAGCTGGACTCAAAAGCAGTTACTCTGTGAATTTCTTGAAGAACATGTCAATGGAGAAGGTATGACATTTCTCAATCTCTATCCCTTGGTTACACATATCAAAGATCATTCTACAAAGGGTGAGTAACTGAATAGATCAGTGACATAAAAAACATGGAAGTGCTCCAAGGTCACTTATCCTACCAATTGCACTTGAATATTTTTGATCTGTTTGATGATGTGAGTGTAGGAGTTTCAGGTTGATTATTCCCTATCACAGTTGATTTTCCTCTACCTGAAATAAAAGTGGTAAACCCTTGAAGACAAAATACATGAGTTCTCATCTCATGTTGGTATCATGATCTGTGAATAATGGACAACCTTGTTGACTTAATCAAATCCTCTTGTTTTCTACATCGAGCATTGATCAAGTAGACTTAGAGTGAAATGATTAATGAAACATTGCTTAAGTGTGGATTAATACCCTCCCTACCATGCGCTTTGTATTTCTTGTCAATAAGGGGGAGAGAAAGTGATCACACAGTTTGAAAAGAAGAGTTGATTGAAGAGAAGATTCTCATTTTGAAATTGACAAATTCATTTCAGAAAATGTATAAGTTATTGACAACAAAATACAAAGGGGGATATTGTTGGAACCAATTTGTGTATAAGTTTGTATTTGTTGTCAATAGTTTTCAATGAAGATCCAAATGAAAGAGATCAAGAAGTACTCCAATGAAATGGAGAAATGGAAGATCCAAATGAAGGAGATCATGAAGTACTCCAATGAAGTAAGAGGAATAGTGATTCAGACAATTGTTGTACTAATCGTAAGTTCAAAGAACATGTGTCAAATGTGATACATTGTTTACAACAATGAATAATGTGAGGTGTAATTCATCTGAGGATCCATATGAGGATGATTAAAGAAGAATGGGGTTTTTGGGTGAAGTCCATGAAATTATTCATTATTGAATGAGAATAATGGGTTTTGATGAGCACCATGCAATTAATCATGAGTGCATGAGAACCATGCAAGAGACTTCAAGATGAATTGACTCATATGATTTTCATGAAGTAGATAATGAAGGTTGAAGAAGAAGACAATGTGCAAGGGATTGGATTTCTGAGATGGCCATGCAGAGATTGAAATTATGAGATGGCCATGCACATCACATTGTATAAGAAGATGATGATTCTAAAGCTGTTACTTCAAAGAATACATATCATGATAGTGGAGTTTGTGATGACAGTAGAAGAGTTGCTGAAGGATTCAGATCACCGAGAAGAAGTGTTTTGAGGTAATTTTTCTTGTTGACAAAGCAAACAAATGACATACAAATTTGTTGAAAAAAGGGATTTCATGATGGAATGTCGAGTTCAAGAGTTGTGGTCAATGATCTATGTTTGTTTCAAGAATGTAGACAGAGGAATTAATGATCTGGAGGTAGTACAAAAAAGAGCAGATATAAAGTGGTGTAGTTTTCCAGTGTTAGCCAAATTTCAGGGCCTCAAAATCAACCAATGAAGAAAAGTGATTTTGGCAAAGGGACTTGCGCACAGTACACTTGAAAGAGAGGAAACTTGAGCGCCACATGTTTTTGAGAATCAGAACATCAAAATATGGCAAAGGGATAAAGGTCACGCAAGTGTAGGTTAGGTCGCGCAAGTGGACTTGCGCACCAGATGCCTAGGAGGATTGGAACTTGAGCGCCTATAGTTTTTGAAGAACAAAACATCAAAATATGGAAAAGGAAATAAGGTCTCACAAGTATTGGTTGGGTCATGCAAGTGTGTTGCGTGACAGAGGCCAGAGGAGATGAGCTGCGCGTCGAGACTTGCACGACGATGGTTGACTTGGGCGTCGTCACGCAGGGTGGTCAAATTGACTATAAATACTTGACCACCCCTTCTCATTTCCCATAGAGCTCAAGACTTGGAGATTGTTCAAGCTCTCGTTTCACAGGTTATTGAGCCTCGCTACTGGTAGTTGGGTCGCGCAAGTAGAGGTTTCACTCCGGTTGTTGGCTACGCGCCCAAGGCGGTTTGGGAGAGAAAGGAAGTGGGATGCGCAAGTTTGTAGTTGGGGAAGGAAGCATCGCGCAGGTGCTTCGGTGTCACTTGCTCAACAGTTTAAACTTGCGTTCCGAGGACTTGCGTGCCATATTGAGACTTGTGCGTCGGGCTTGAAAAGGAGAGCCATATATTGTTGAAGCACGCCCGTCTTTCTGGAGCTACACGAGAGCTGAAAGATTTCCTGATACTTTCGGTGCAAAGTGAGATTAAAGAGGAAATCTAAATGACAAATGCATGCACTCATGCATACATGGAGAACTGATTCTGACAAACGGTGAGTAAGTTGAGATTCATTTATTAAGAAATCACATCAGTGGTTGTGAGTCAGGCAAATGGAGACAAGAGGATTTAGTGCATTCAGTTATTTCCCTAAAGTATAAGGTTGAATACAAAGGAGCATCAACTCAGGACACTGATGCAAGAAAAGTCTCATGATGAACAAGAGGCAAAGAACATCATGTCTGTCTATTGAAGAGACCTTCATGTCTATAAACTGAGTGTGGCTTCACCAACGGCAGTGAGCCAGGGGGAGTCAATGGGAGTGACCCGAGGGATGTAGTGAGTTATCCCTAACCATTTGTAAAGGCAGTGAGCCTAGGACAGAGTGATTGTACCCAAACATTTGTAATCTACAGCTAGTGAAGCATAGTGGATTTTGGTATGACCGACAACCTGTCGGCATATGCTCCTTGGACGTAGCCCTTAGTGGTGAACCGAGTAAAAATAGCTGTGTCATCTCTCTGCATGTGAATGTTTAATTTCTAATCATATCCATCATACAGGTTTAAGTAGTTCCTACCAATGTGGGAACAAGATCCACAACTTTAAAAAGAAAAATTTTCCACCCTGATTCACCCCTCCCCTCTCATGGAGTCCTGGGGTCCTACAATGATCTCTCGTGGTTACAAAACCTAAGGCACATGTCCTACAAAATAAGGGAGGTAAACTAGAAACTATAAGGTATTAAAGTTTTATCACACAACTGGTTCTTATTACACCATTAATTAACTGATTAAATTAAACAAACATGATGACATTATTTTGATTATCATCAAATCCCAACAACAACAACCAGATTCATTAACATGCCTCTTTAATATTTTATCCAATAAATTTATAATTAACCCTGAATTTTAATTCTTTACCAATTTACATCAATAACGACATGCTAAACATGCAGATCATAAATATCACACTATCTATAAAATCAAAAGGAAATAACATCACTAAGAAATTGATAAAAACTCTTTAATCTGGTTTAAATATTTATTATGTCAATTTCATTGTTATCCAAAGGTACAAATCATGATAGCTCTACATTTACTTGTAAATAAATAGATAATTAATGAATGATCTATCTCAAAAGGTATTTAATGATCTTTGCTTGAGAAAAACCACATAATAGATCATGATCACCTCTCCCGCAATGACTGCATCCACCCGAGGATGCTACGACACCGCCTTCCAACCAACAATTGAGAAAGATCTATTAGAAAAATGTAGATCTCATTACATCACATGGAATGGATAAATGTGAGGAAATATATCTATGAACCTAGAAGAATATAGGTATAACATACCTTATATTGAAGAAGGATCGATACATCATAGTTAGACCAAAATAGAGGGTGCACAAATTGTAAGAAACCCACTAAGGGGAATACGGTCCAAGGCTACAACACAATGTATGACTCCTATGGGAGTAAGAAATGTAGGAATCCTAGACCATGGAAAAATAAGAAGGAAGAAGAAGGGTGAAAGGTAACTCATACTATTGAAAATCTAAATGGATAAGTTGTTTAGATATGATATATAATTTCCATTGAAGGTAGATCTGGTCAAGATTACATGTTTTGATTGAATAACACACCCAAAACCTTAGGGAAATTTACAGAGGATTTATAGTCTTTTAATCATCCTTAAATCCCATAAAATAGGATTTGATTGGATTTTACATCAATGATAACGTCAAAGGAGCGAAACTGTTGGAAATTGGGAACACTGTTCATGAATCACTATTGAAAAAGTCACTATTAGATGAGTCACCATTGGATGACTCGCTATTAGATGAGTCATCATCGGATGATATACCATTGGATGAGTCACCTTTGGATGAATCAATGTTGGATGAGCCACCGTTGGATGACTCACTTTTGGATGAGTCACCATTGGATGACTCACCATTGGATGACTCACCATTGGATGAATCACTGTTAGTCGAGTGACCATTCTGTGAGATATTGTTTGATGAGTCACCACTGGATGAGTCATCCTTGGACGAGTTATCACTCAGTGAGGTACCGTTCAGTGAGTCACTGCTCGGTGAGTCAACATTTGGTGAGCTACCTTTTAGAGAGAAACCATTATCCAATCATCGTTGATGACTCGCTGTTCCGGCTCACCACTCCCGACTCAGCACTCATGACCCACCAGTGAAATCAGCTACCATTGGAAAACTGAAAAGTTGGAAAACTCTTGAAATGATCCACCTTGACCTCCCAAAACACTTTAAACACCATATTTCCATAATGGAATGGACATGACAGGTCTGAGCAATTAAATATAAAATTAATTCATTTTATATCAAGTAATCAATTTAATTCATGAATAATTTAACATATCATAAAATATCTGTATTGAGTAAAGAATTCATAATTATCAATATTTCCACAGATAATCAAAAATCATTTAATGTAATCACCAGATATAAAAATGGTATAGGTTTTAAAAAATAATCATTTCCAAGATACAAATAATATGGATATTTAAGAGAGTGAATGGAACTTATGAAGGATAAAAGATATGATTCCATCAACAAGAGTAAAATAAATCCCAAAATAATAGGTGAATGTAAAATATATTACTACTAATTTGGTAACTTATAAATTGAACCCCATGAAAAAAGAAACCAGAATTAAAAAATTAAATATCATGAATAAATAGGAATTAATGAAAAATACATCAAAGGGGAAGTATATACACCACCTGAAAGTGAATAAGTTCATATTAACAAGAATGTCTCAACGAAATGGAAATTGAAAAGAAATAAATTTCCTCACACTTATTTTTTGTTGAAATTGTTGTAAACCACTTTATAATGGTTTTAATAATATTATTAATTTATTGTATAAAAATATTCATATTTTAAATATGATATTTGATATTCTTATAACATTTTACTACTAGTTTATTAATAACATTTCATTAGTTTAATTATTTCGAGTGTTCATTTCCTTGTTTTATCATGCGTGTTTTGTCCTGAAAATTCCAATTAATTTGAATATGATACAAATATATCATAAAAATAATTATATTAATGATTTAAATATCATATTTACTCATTATATATATTTTTACTACAATTCATGAAAATTGGATATAGAAAATGAATCACATCGCTTTGTGGAGATGGTAAGCCATGTGTACACATGAGGGATGATATTATTTATTAATGGGTGAAATTGTAAGAAAGTGGGTGATATATTAAATTTCTATAGTAAATATCATTTCATATATATCTCATATATTAAAAAAAATTATCTGTATTACCTTCTATTTAAAGAATTATGGAAAATGAATCACACAACTTCACGAGGTCTTAGTCTTTTGTTCATACGAGCGAAATTATCATATACTAAATAACATTGAAATTATAAATTTATATGTTATATTATAATTAAATAATTAAAATAATATCATAAATATTATATATATAAAATAAAATAATAATTATATAAAATCGTGAGTTATGTTGATGGAATTCGAGTTACATTGGTTCACGATGTGGTAGTCTGCCGTACACACAATTGAAAATTTCATTTCCCATTTGATAAATATGGATAAATATTATGAAATACAAATAAAAAAATATAATTATATGTGAGATACATTTAATATTATATTTCAAGTGTTAATAAATAATTTAATGAGGAAAAAGATGAATGAAAATAAAAGAGCTTTGTTTTGACAATTACCTTCTCCAAGAGAAACCTCATTTGGATGTCCTCTTAAGGACCCTAGGGTTGGTATTTTTGGAGGAACAATTTCTCTATAATGTTTATAAGTATTTTTGGGGGAGTTTTTTTTGTATTTTTGGTCAATCCAAATGGCTTTAGAGGTGTTAATAATTAATGGGAGTGAGTGACCTTTTATAATTGAGGTAAAGTTGATTTTTTGTAAATACCCAATACCATTTAATAATGGGAGGTCACTCTCACCCCATGTTCCTATTAAATTAAATAATTAAGTGAATGTATTATATTTTATATCTACACAACCATTATAAAATTTTTTTTTAACATCTTATTCTTTAACATTTATGTTTACTTAATTTTAGCATATTATTTTTCACCATGGTAACATAGAACTTTTTATTTACCTAGGTATTGTATCCTCTAATAAAAAATAGCAAATGATAACTATAAAATAATTTATACCCACTTATTATAAATATTAAATATAAATTATAAAATAAAAATTCAATATGTTTGGAAAATTAATTTTAACACACGGTCATGCAATAGAAGAATTCTCATTTTAACATTAACCATCATAATTATATTTTAATTTCTCTTCTAATAATTATGGAAAAAATAAATTTTATCTTATTACATAATATTAATTATGATTATAATAAATATTAAATCCATTTTATTAAATTCATTTCATATAAGAATAAAATTTTATTTTAAAATGAACCCACAATTAATGTTGAAAAACAGGGTTTAAAGAAATGAATATTCAACCATAAACCGATCTTATATAATCTATTTAGATTATAAAAATCATTAGATGGGTTTAAATTAAAATAAATTTATATAATATAAAAGTTTAATATTAATCATATTCACAATAGTTGTTTAGTATAATCCCCAAAAAATTGAATTTCAATCTTTTCCACCAACGGTTGACATAACTACATCGTCACCAGCAAATTGCAGCTCGATTATAAACTAAAGATCATCATGTTAATAATTTAATCTCACAAATACATTTAATAAATACATATATCAATCCATGGTCATTATTCACATCTTCTCAACACTTTTCATCATTTCTTGAAGGGTTAGAAGTCGATATTCAGAATCTGGGTTCTAGTGTGGGTTCTAATTATGCCTTTGATATCCTAACGATCACTACTACTCTATTCCATCGATCTGTGAAGATGTAACATGATAAATAACTACGAATTAGAGAACCTTTCCCTATTAATTGTAATAGATAAAATGGATAGGCTCTCACCATTGAAAATTTAATAGTTTCTATCATGAGAGCTCTCTCCACAATTTATAGTGAATCAATAAATACCCGGAATAAACTTCCTAATGACCAAATATATATTTCTCATTAGATAAACTATAAATGATGTGATATGACCAACTAACTGGTTCATAAAAATTATTTATATTTTTATATCACCTTATTATAATATAGTAAATATATTATTTGTTAAAATAAAGTCATTAACACGACTCTTCATTCCAAAAAATATTAATCAAACCTCAAATATTCAAATAATATTCGTTCATATTATATTTTTCTTGTATTTAATTTAATGCTTTTAAATAATTTAAATAAATTAATTAAATATTGATTATTATAAACTCTAATAATATGAATTTATTAATTCATTTAGTGATCATTTATTCTTAGACATATCTTGAATCCCAATGGTGGGCCCCACCATTTCCTAAACTTCCATTCACCACAATAGGGTAGACGTCTGTATACACTATCATGTCTGAACCTCAAAGACCTTATATCGATAGTAGTGAATATCATTCAATAAACTAGAGTGAAGTCTAGTAATCAATCAAGGCTCCTAAAGAGATAAGGAGTAGTAATAGAAATGAAAACCATCATAGGAAAACAAACTATGTAATATAATCTAATTGTCATAGAATACCTCATAAAACCGGATTCAAATTTATGTCATCATCCTTTATTTATATATTGTTTATTGATATATAGAGATAGATTGACCTTCGACTACCCTGGCCTTGAATTTTATAGGTACTAATATCCTGATCAACCATGCCTAAGATATTTTTTCCTCATCTTAGAAGTGAAAAAGTATATATTGATCATTCAACCAATTATATACCACCAGTGACGCACCTAAAACAAGCTATCTCACCATTATTTAATTATAATGTTTTTTGACATTCATTATAGAATGTGATCTAATGGAATACATTGATAATAATATCTAGTCAGAAGACCAATACACGTGTACGTAGATACAAACATCCAATGACACAAGAAACATGTGTCATTCCTATTGGTGGGACTATCCGCATGATATGACCCACTAGAGATCAAAATGTGCGAAATTCATTCGAATAACTCTCAATGCTTATGATCCCTCACCACATGATAGTCATACATATCCTCTTTCCAGTCAGTATGATGTATCTAGACCATGTAACATATATTTAAGATTAATGTCATTGTATCTTTAGGTTCTAATTATAGCCTTAAATCAACTATAAACTTTTTATACAATAATTAATCTATGGATATTACTATTTAATAGTGTAAATTGAAATGTATACACTATAATGGTAAGTATAGTTCAAGAATATATCACCGTATACATGAAATGGTAATTAACTAGTATTGTATAGTTGGGTTTAGAAAACCCACTATTACAACACTCCCACTTTCACTATATCCAACATTCTATGAAACCTTGTAATCTATCACATGATTAATATCATGTTTCTATTGATTCATGGATCTTGTTACTGGGTATGCCATGTCTCCATTTCTTGGCTATTATGCTATGTGTGACTTATTATTTTTTAGAAAAACTTATCAAGAGATTTAATCCCTGAGTGAATTCTGTTTTTATCCACTATCAAAACATGAAATCATGGATAGTAAGACAATCATAATTTACATTATGAAAATGATTTACTTTATAAGTGTGATTCCAACAACTAGAAATTTTTTTTTGAATATTTTTCACTAATATGTAGTTTTCTATGAAGTCCCAATGCACTTGGTATTATATATATGGATACCACATGCTTATATGAGATTCTCTACCTTATAAACTTATCCTAACTGTGATATTAGATCACATTGATCTATGGTAGACTATTTGAGTCCCCTCAAAACTAGTATCCCTCACTCTCCAAATACTAGGTATATATCTTTTTTACCACATCTAGTACACCTGGATAGTTTAGAAAACATGTAATGCAGTCCCTGGATATAACTGATATTTTCCTACAATAAAGTCTATATTGACAATATCATTTCTTATAAATATCATGGGATATGTAATTAATCTATCATATAATTTTATGGAACTCAATTCATCATTTTAATCTCGACCTGTGCCTATGTGTTCCTTCTAGAAGTGATATATTCCATGTGACACTGGTAACAATTCTTCCTCAAATTTTACCAACTTGTATTTTTGAATACTATGTCAGGTTTTTTGTTCAATTAACTAGGTCGGAGAAATCATTAGACATACCCTAGTTGATCCTGTTCCTTTGAAATTAGGTTGCTAATTTAAGTCAATAACTAGAGAATTAGTGTCATCTTAATATTAACTAACTTTAAGACAAATTTTTTTCCCATATGTTACCAAACATATTTTTTACTTCAAAAACAATGGCATCTTCACTAAACTTAGGTAGAAACATGGAAAAGATTTATTCAAAATTAAATATCCATGATATTGTTGCCGACTTTTAATCCTAAACTATATTTCAGTAACATTCAGACATTTTGGAATATTATGATATCCCCATCCTTTTTTCGTTGCATCGTGTAGAGACCTTCCATTGTTGGTAATCTTGACATCCAATTCCCAATAATATTATATTATAAATTAACTTTGATAAGTAAAATTATAATGGATTTAGGCATAATTAATTGGTATAACTAATCAATCAATATCAGTACCATGCCTTTTTCCATCTATGTATAGTCTCTCTTGAATAACCACCACAATATTCAAAATATTAAGTCACCTAGATGTTGATATATATAATACATTATTTAATATCAATTCATATTTTTGATTGTAGAAAATTACTATATACTGCCTACTTGTAGGAATTATTATTCACAATGAATATTGAATCACTAGATGCGGTGAATATAAAACCATCCTTATGGTTCTATCCTTTCTACGAAATTTGTATATGAAACATTCTCTTTGACACCACTTTTGGAATTTGTTCCAATGTCAACTATTTGTGAATTTATGGCATTGACTAAACCTTAGTCGATATGGATCCCACTATATCAAATAGATAGGTTCACCCTTTATATAAATATAGTCAATAAATTTACTATAACCATTATATCATAGTAATTTATGTAATATATTAAGAAAAATTTATGATAATTAATTTAGGTAGACATTGTTTTTTTCTTAATGGAGGGTTGTTTGTATCATTAACAAGCACATTCCATTGAAACACATGTTATTTTGACATAATGGATTTTCATCATATAGTAACTCATATGATATTCATTTCCATGATATAATGAATATGTTTATAGGATAATTTCATTATTTCAAATAATATATTTGAAAATGGAAGTATCTAAAATGCATGAGCTTTAACATTGATTCTAATTTTTTGTCAATCAGGAATCTGATGTATATAAGGAAATGTGTGTTTAGTAACTTCTCAACAATATATTTTATTAATGAATGTTAATATATAAGACTCACCATATATCCTTCTTATTATAACTATATCCTAGATGTGGATATGGTAATGTTAATTTAGGAATCACAACAAGCAGTATTATATTGATCGATTAATGCTTTTTCAAGATATTATTCAGCACACCATCCGAAGGATCTTTATATATTTTGACCATGAGTACACCACACTACTATTTATAATTCCTTAATAAACCCTTAAATAAATCTAACAAACTATATTTACCACTACCTTACACTTGGTATAGTTCACACTCTCTAGATGAACTAATTTTTGAATGATTTGTGGCATACCTTTATTTGTAAAAGATTCATTGTCCAACACTATGTACATAAGTGTATCAATAATACCAAAGGTAGTTATATATGAATTATCTAAAACCATACCCAGTATATCTTTTGAAAAAATTTATATTTTCTTGAGAATGTATTATCTGGCATCAACTGGGTATGTAAGTATTACATATTATATTCATCGAGTTTTACCGATGACTCAAGTATTACTGAACTATTGGTTGAGTATTTGACATCCCAAAAAAATATTCATTCAAGAAATTGAATAATGTATCATTTTTCCAAAACGAATTGTGATATTAATGTTTTATTAATACTCATTAAATGTTTTACTATAATCATTACACATTGAAATTAAGCATTTTATGGTTTTCATAGTTTATTTAGGAACAACCATTTATTAGCTGGTTGAAGAATAAACATTACTTCTAATAAAACTTATATACTTGGTTACTATATTAAAAAACACATATGTGATTTAGAAGTTTTATTTAATATCCAATAAGTATAACATAAAAAGTATCTATAATTGATGAATATATCTGAAGTAGAATCCATTACTTACTTCTTATATTTAGTTTATTGAATTTAAACATCCATATAATTTATTTCAGTATTTGAATATAAAATAACCTCATGTTTAATTCCTATTTCTTTAATGGATTTCTCAAATATGCCTTTGACATTACACTTTCCATAGGAATTTTCTCCTTGTATTTAAACTTTTTCATCATAATAACTCATTATTTATTTTATTTAATGTTCTCATTTCTTGGTGATCCTTACCCAGATGTTAATGAGGCATTTTTATACATTTACTACTCGTTTTTAATCTTCTATGAAATTAGAGTATATAAGTGAAAATAAAATATTAATTACTCATTGTCCATCATTCTATTACACATAGCCAGTGTAATTATCATGAATTCATATCTCTCTTCAATTTCTCCTTGAAATGTTCTCATAAAATAAATAACATGTAATATCATCTAGTCATGATGCAGTATCCAAAACTCAAATAATACATTTGATGATGGAATTCTAACATAACCATTATATTCATCATACATAAGTATCTTTTATAAATTTTTTACACACTCATTTTCGAAGGTTCTTTAACTAATTTTAGGGACACCATCACCTTGAATTTTCAAAATCATAGTATTGTGTGCATGTGCGTATACTAATCATTGTAAAGTCTTGCTAGATTATACATTGTATTTGTCCAATAAGTATCATAGTATGTCTTGTTGTATTACTTGAAATTTTTTTAAAAATAAAATCCAAAGGATTGTACATTAATCTAGATTACTAATTTAGATATTACTGATTAATTTAATCATATAATTAAATGTATCCCACAATTTTATTGTACTCTAGAAACCCTATGTACTAGAATTAGAAGATTATATCACTTGAGTATTATAGTGGAAAGGATCCTTAAACCTACCCTCACAGTTTCCAAGCTATGGGTGCACCACTACTCAGAGAGTTCAATGTGGGCGTCTATTTAGACAACCACATTAAGTCATGACTCCTAGATATATTGAGTAAAGTACCAGATTATTGGAATTTTAACCTTGATTCTATCAATTCTTGCCTATAAAGTTGTAAGAATATTTCTATAAATTCTATTTGTTTTCAAATTCAATTAAGTCAACCCATCACTCTCATAATAACTCCTTAGTAGTAGTAGTCACCCTCACCGATGGATGATCGAAAACCCCGTACACCTAATTTTTTTCAAATTCAAATGATGGATGATGTTTATGAATTAATATATATTTGAGGGCTTTTTGTTACATGAAAAATGAAATAATTTTCTATATCATAAGCACATACTATGTTATCACACTCATAACTGATCATGAAATAAATAGAAAATATCCATCATATTAAATTTTCATTTTATTTATGAATTATCGCTTATTGTTTTATGTGATAATGCATAAAAATACATATAAAAAATAATGAAACATGCATAAATAAAATATGAGAAAATTATCATCTGCCGATACTATTGGTTGATCCATTGAGTGAATAATGGATCAACCTAGACCCTAGGGACAACTCTTGAGTCATGCTTCTTGTAGCTCAAGTTGTAGCACTCACCCATAAATTGTGTTTAAATCATGCCTAGTGTGTTTTGAAATCTGGATGCGAAGAACATAATTACTCATCCTATTCTTTATACAATAATAATCACATATAGGAGAGACTGTGTCAAGAATGTAGAATATAAATAAAAAAATTATTTGGGTGTGCTTCCCATTATATATATAATGATGCAAAGACAATGCAAAAATCATAATTTATTAAACTAATTACATACATTCATTACAATAATTAAATAAACAAATAAAAAACATCAAGCATGCATTGATCAATCAATGGATCCTGATTATTCAACAAGAATTAAAATCTTGTATAAAAATAATTTCATAAAAAAGTCGCAATAAATTATTTTTGACGGAAAATTTATAGAATAAAAAATTTACTCTAATTTTCAATTAAAAAATTTTCATTGTTCGGTCCCATAAATTAAATTAATTATATTTTTTAATTTAACTAATCTTATAATATTACTTATTAAATTAATTTCTTGTATTCTATATATATATGTATAAAAATATTACTTATATTTAAATATATATATATATATATATATATATATATCATATATATATACACACACATATAGAAACTGTAATGCCCCGAGATTTTATGAAAAATATTCATTTAAGATCATTAATGTCTTGTGTTGTTTGCTACACCAAGATTACCTTCGCTGTACGCAACACCGTATTAACTTACAGTATACACACCACTATTCTTGGATCGTGTTACACAAAATTTTGATAATAGTTATTCTACGCAACATTGAGTATATATATATATATTCAATGTATAAATGAAATATGGTTGGATTCTGTTATATGAAACAATGAAAGATTGTTGAACAACACACAACCCTGACTTGGCTTGCATTACACGCAATCGCGACCTTCCTCGATAGTGTGGGTTGTACGCAATATCGGGTTTTACTAAACAATGATATATTATTATAATATTATTATGAACTAGCCGTTATGAATAGTATTAACTAAATTTTGAATTTTATAACATTATTATTCATCTTACACATTTTCTAAAACATGGTATAAGAACAAAATAAATTTTTCGGGTAAAATAAGTATTTTTCAAAAAATGCAGGTTTGCCGCCTTTTGATGGCGCACCCACATTAAATCTTGTTTTTGACATGTTTATAAGTTAAATTTGACAAAATAAAATTCTTCTTTGGAATCAAGAAATAAAAATTTACTTTGGATAAATTTTTCATATTATTCTAATAACTTTCATATTTTATTGAATAGTAAAAACATGTTATATTTTAATTAAAAACAACTTTTTTCATCGTAATAAATTATGTGGTTAAATTATAATATTTAATGGTTTTAAATTATAAATATAATATATTTTTACCATTTAATATAATGTATGTCATTAGCATTGATTTTACCTTGAATTCGTAGGTTAAATTAATTCAATCTTTTTCAGTGTTTTAAAGAAAAACCCATTTTCTTTCGACAACGGGATTAATTTTAATTTAATTTCTGCTACTTTTGTGTGTTGAATTTGGAAAAATTGATTCCATATTTGGAATAAGTGGGTCCAAATTATGTTAATTAGCTACTTTTTATTTTTGGGAATTATGAATAGTAACTACGGTAAATTTTATTTACCATAGATAAAGGTAAATCGGGTAATTAAGGGTAAATATAATATTATAAAATTACCCTAACAAATTCCAAAATTCTATTGGATTACTATAAGTAGACCCATATAACCTAAGGGTCAGATTAGATTCATTTTATGGTCTTTTGACCATGAAAATAATTTAATTATTATTAAAACCAATGAAGGTGACAACATGTCACTCTCTTAAATCTTATAAGTATAATAATATTAATTTAGTGATAAACATCATAAATATTTGAAATTGAATAGTATCCAAGAAATATAATAAAATTATCTACATCATGATAATTTATTTATAATTTTTAGGGATTAAATAATTGTCATTAATGGTGATACATTAATGATGCAGAAATTATTTATTAAGTGAAAAATCAGTAATATAGTTTTTATTAAAATAATAATACCCATTAAAAAGCCGAAAAACCTGACCAAAAATTATTGGTAGTGTATATATACACCTTAATTATCCAATGAACTAATATATAACCGTTTGGAGTCTTATAAAATTGATTATGACACCTATATTATTTTATTTTAAATGATGCGAAAGTTGTCACCTTCATAATTTAATAAATATAACAATTTAAATATTGTGATTTTAAGATGATAAATTCGAGTAAATGTTTTATTGTGAAGGGTAATAGATTTATCTTAATTATATAATTTTATTTTTAATTTTTATGCAAAAAATAAGTATATTAAATAATTATAAAAAAATGTTGTAGTAATTATATAATTAAGAGATAAACGAAATAAATGGTTTTAAAAATAATAAAATAAATATTATATGAACTATTTAATGTTCTCCACTAATTTTCTAGACACATATGACCTTTTATTAATCTATTAAAGCTTTTAGTTCGAACATATCTTCTGTACATATTTTATTTAAATTCAAATAAATGAATACTATCAAAATTGACACTATTGTTATTTTATAAAAATAACATAATATAAAATTGTTTAAAAATCAAAAAAATATTTAAAAATTATAAATTTCAATTTATATGGTCTATAATGTTATAAAGTAAACAATTATGGAAAATTCACAACAAATAAGTAATTATTTTTTATAATTTAAAATTTAGAATTTTACTACCACAAAAAAACATGAATAGATTAAATAAGGATAAATCAAAATGATAAGGTATAAAATAAGATCCAAACATGTCTAAATTTGATTTTTTTGATGATATTAAAACCCTATCTCATCTAATATTTGAATATGAGTCATTTTTGGAGGTTTTTAAGTGGAGTTAGATTTATTAAAAATTAATATTTTTATGAATTCCAAAGGTGGCCCTCTCCTCCCTTATAAAAGGGAACCTCCTCCCTCTCCTCCTCACACCAATTTGAGCTTTCAAGATCGGAAAACCCCTACCAAATTATCTTCTCCACTTCACTAGAAACATCCTAGAGGTTCTGATCTACTTTAAAGACCAATATTAGTGCCCTAAGAGGAGGTTTCATAGAGGTGTATCGAAGAAGAGGTAATTTCTTCTCCCGATTCTTCCAAGCTTCTTTCTTCTTCAACCTCTTCTTCTTAGATTTTTCATTATAAAGTAATAACATCAGTATAAATAATATACTGATTTGTTTTTATAAATATGAAACAACCCCATTTCACCTTCTATCCACCCTACGGAAAACAAAATCACCGCGCGTGCGTACGTACGGAATACCGTCTCGACGTCGTGGTGTAATCTGTTTTTCCACCAACACCTTACATGGATGGGTATAATGGTGTATAGAATAACTATACATAGTCACTATAACATCATACTAATTCTGATATATTGTATCATCCAATCCAATTCAATTCAATAATTATGGAAATGATATCATCGCTCGTGCGTACGTATGGACTACCGTCTCCACGACGCGATTAGATTCATTCTCCATGTTAACCATTTAAGAATTATTATAAAGTATATATAAGAAATAATAATGAAATATATAACATTATAAAGCTACTGGATTTATGTATATATGTATGTCATCTACTTAATTCCATTCAACTCAATAAGAAAACGAAAGCAGCGTTCATGCGTACGTACGGCCTACCGTCTCCATGAACGGTGTATTTATTTCCATTTATCGATCTATTATATATATATATATATATATTATGAAAATAAAGTATATATAAATCATGTTTTATATTCTGGAATTATGTAATCATGATCTAAGTAATCATATGAATAATTACAAGTCAAAACACGGACGACAAATGAAATGATTTTACCCAAAACGCTCTTTAACATGGAATTTACAAAAGAACGGGTAATATAAAGTCATAAGTGAACCATATATGATATCATAACAATGAATATGATTATGTAATAATTCAATGACATTATTTAAATCATTATACAGGAGGTTCATATACATACGAAGCATATCAGACATAAGGTAAGGGATAATTTGGCAAATCTCATTTTTATCCAAGATTGCTTATTCGTAAGTATTTACTGGGGTTATTTATATCATCCATGTCCATGTTTTATAAACGTGTTTTCATGTATGTTTGAAGTACTTTTTACACATTCTTGACTTTTAATACATGGTATTTAAGTAATCTTTCTTTTTTTACGTTACGAGGTACTTTTTGACTTTTCTGGCAAAAGTACGAGAAGAATTTTTTTTAACTTATACGGCACGAACGGATTTTTACGGTTTTATAAAGCCTTATTTTCATGAAGCTTCCTCCAAAGGATTTCATGACTATTTTCAACAAAATATTTTTCTTTTAAAATTTCATGACATTTTGTGAAATGAAAATTATTTTGAAGAAGAAAGAATATTTTCCTCAAGAATTCATTTCAAGTGTTTTATCAAAACCATTTTCCTTGTAAGATGATATTATTTCATATGTGTATGTTTCAAGTATAAAGTCTCTATGATTTACATGGTTTTACTTTTCTTATGATGAAATGATATCCATTTGTTTTATATGGATAATGTTATGATGGGATGATGTTTATGAAACCCATTTTTATTCTTTGGGTTATGATGAATGATTTATGTTTATGTTGTGGCACAAGTAAGAATAATTTCATTATGAGATCGGTGGGACCTATATCTCCCTCCAATGCATTGAGTAAAGATTTATATCACATGAGATAGACATGGCTGGAATGGCAGGTTAAACCGGTTCAGTAAAACAGGACTAAAATGAGGAATGAACTCGATTCAGAAAGGGACTTTGTCCACTAAGATGGTCTTGGTAGAAATGCCTTGGATACTATGGAAATCATATCATTTGCGTAATGGTTTCCACAATTACATGTTTTATTCCCATGATATTTTATCATGATTGATGTTCCTTTATGATATATTCCTTACGTACTTCCAAGATTTATGTCTTTGCTCAAGGTTTTAATGTTTAGATTTCACGTTCAAGTTTTTGCTTTCAAATGTTTATGGATTGATTTATGTTATCTATGTTTTCCCTTACTGAGCATTTGAGCTCACCCTTTTTATGTCTTATTTTCCCCAGGAAATAAAGAAAGGTTTTAGGTAAGGAAACAAAAAGGGGAAGATCATTATGGGTGATGTTGAAGATCATTCAACATGATTAGTGGTTTATATTCTGAGTTTCCAAAGACACTAAACTATTACGATCCTTGTGTGTATTTTTTGTTATGTATTAAGTATTCCGCTAAAGTGATTTATTGTCCATGTACGTTAAGCTTCGGGTCTCTACAGTTGGTATCAGAGGAATGGTTTAGTCAACCTTTGGAAACTAGGATACGAAAACGTTAGTGGGATCCCTATAGATATTTCTAAGGTGTGTCTAGGGATGTCCCTAAGGATAAGTATATGTATAGGATATAGTCCTAGAACTATGGTAACGATCTTAGAATTTATCCTAAGATGTTAGATATTGAAGGTACTCCCCCTTTACTATGTTGTTTTCCCTAGCATGATTTTTTCCTCTCACTCTATTCTTTTTGGATTTTAGAAAATGGCTGGAAATAGGAATATTCATGATAATGGAGGATATGACAGACAATGGAATGATATTCTTCATGAGAAACCAAATGAAACGGGATTTGGAAGTCCAAACATCGTTATTATGCCTAATCAGCAATCTCATAATATGATCAATAATCTCAACTTTGGTAAGTTTCCCGACTCAGATAATAAGAGAAAGATGGAGTTTCATGATGATCATAGAGGAAAGAAAGTTCAATTTACCTCATGTAAATCATGTGGGAAGAGGCATCATGGAGATTGTTTCAAGGGAACTGGAAGATGCTTTGGGTGTGGAAAAGAAGGACACAAATCTAGTAAGTGCAAAGGAAAAGGTTCAGTTAACACCATGGATGAGGATAATGGTATTGCTATGACACCAACAGTGGTTAAATGTTTTAAATGTGGAATGTATGGGCATTATGAAAACCAATGCACTAAGGGAAAGTCTCATGTAGAGAATCAGTACAGTCGTATGGGTAGTATTTATGTTGATGATGATGAAGAGACTACAAATGATATGTGATATGAATGAATTTTTGAAGCTCGGTCAATGGTTTAAGAAGGTAGTGGAATGATTACATTTTATCAAGTGTAATGTTGTATAAGTTATCTAATGGTACTATGGAATAAAGAGACATTTAAGTATTGCTACACTAGTGTGTTTCCTTGAGTTTTGAAAGTGTATGATTAATGGTACTAGTATCCATGAAAGGTTATTCAGATATTTTTGGAATGTAGATGATATGCGCATAATGAAGGGATAAGGAGAAAATTAAATGATTGATAGTATTCATGAGCTCATGACTGATACAAGGAGAAGGTTATATCATGGTTTGAGTATATAGAACATTTGGATTTTGGTATGTGGAAAGAGTTGACTTTTGACAGCATTCATATTTTCACTAAGGTTTAATGGGTATTCATTTTTCAAGAGAATACATGATTAAGGTATTCACATGATTGGAATGTGACCAACAAGATATATGGGGGATAAATGATGGTATTCACATGCTTGGTTGATGACATTTCATGTAATCATTTTATTTATACTATGACCATGGACCGAAGTATTTTAGATAAGCCTAAAGATTGGAATGGATTATGTTGGACATAAGTTAGTATTATTTAAGGATAAAACTTTTTTCGATATTATTGATGGGATGTTATAGTAATGTAGATTTAGAAAAAGGAAAACCTGCAGGACTGGCGACAACCCATCGCGTCAGACAAGGCTATGGGAATCGAACCCACAACCAAAGTGCGACTTTCCTTTATCACCTACCACTAGCCTACAGGAAGTCCCTGGATAGTAGAAACTAGTTTTATTTTATTAAGCGGTATATGAAGTATAAGTCCATTTTAGGAACCATATATGATTAATCTCACTATAGATGGACTTATGTATTTTTGATAACCATTATAACCTTTTGTTTGAGATAGATGGAATGACCCATAATTCTATCACATGAGCTACTAACACTTCACGAATGACAAATTCAACTTCATTTATTTAAGAGATGAAGTGGAAGTTGTCCAAAGAACGAACAACAGTGAGACTGTACCAAAATCACAAAAGTATTTCTTCTATTTACAATTTCATCAACTTTTTGGAAATGATCTTGAAAACCAAAAATGTTGTCCTAGTGCCCTTATATATGTTGAATCAGATGGTACCTTAGATCATCACAAATCTATGGCTTTTTGATTGATGGATGTTTCATAGCCATGTTCTCTACCACTCTCCATTAGAACATGATGGTTAGATTTTTCTTCCATATCCATATTTTCACCTATATTCTCCTACGTGGAAACCCAGTGATGAGTTAATTTGGGTGACAGTTACATTTCATACTTTAGTTTTTAAAGCCAAGTTTTGGTATTCTTTTTTAAGATGTGGGTTTCTATGAATAGTAAACCATTTATAACCCCAACGAATTTCAAGGGAGAAATTCAATTTAATGGGGGTAGAATGTAATGCCCTGGGATTTTATGAAAAATATTCATTTAATTACATTAATTCCTTGTGTTGTATGCTACACCAAAATTACCTTGTGCTATACGCAACACCGTATTAGCTTACAGTATATGCAACACTATTCTGGGATCGTGTTACAAATTTTTTTGATAATAGTTATTCTACGCAACATTGAGTATATATATATATATATTAAATGTATAAATGAAATATGGTTGGATTCTTTTATACGAAACAACTAAGGATTCTTGAACAACACGCAACCCTGACTTGGCTTTCATTACACGCAATCACGACCTTCCTCGATAGCGTGTGTTGTACGCAATACTGGGTTTTACTAAACAATGATATATTATTATAATATTGTTATGAACTAGCCGTTATGAATATTATTAACTAAATTTTTAATTTTATAACATTATTATTAATCTTACACATTTTCTAGAACATGGTATAAGAACAAAATAAATTTTTCGGGTAAAATAAGTATTTTTCAAAAAATGCAGTTTTGCCGCCTTTTGATGGCGCACACACTTCTAATCTAGTTTTTGACTTTTTTATAAGTTCAATTTGACAAAATAAAATTCTTATTTGGAATCAAGAAATAAAAATTTACTTTGGATAAATTTTTCATATTATTCTGATAACTTTCATATTTTAATGAATAATAAAAACATGTTATATTTTAATTAAAAAAAACCTTTTTTCATCGTAATAACTTATGTGGTTAAATTATAATATTTAATGGTTTTAAATTATAAATAGAATATATTTTTACCATTTAATATAATTTATGTCATTAGCATTGATTTTACCTTGAATTCGTAGGTTAAATCAATTCAATCTTTTGCAATGTTTTAAAGAAAAACCCGTTTTCTTTCGACAACGGGATTAATTTTAATTTAATTTCTGCAAATTTTTTGTATTGAATTTGAAAAAATGGATTCCATATTTGGAATCAGTGGGTTGAAATTATTTTAATAAGCTACTTTTTATTTTTTGGAATTATGAATTGTAACTACGGTAAATTTTATTTACCATAGTTAAAGGTAAATCGGGTAATTAAGGGTAAATATAATATTATAAAATTACCCTAACACATGAAAAAATTCTATTGTATTGATAAAGGTAGACCCATATAACCTAAGGGTTGTATTAGATTAATTTTATGGACTTTTGACCATGAAAATATTTTAATTATTATTAAAACCAACGAAAGTGACAACATGTCAATCTCTTAAATCTTATAAGTATAATAATTTTAATTTAGTGATAAACATCATAAATATTCTAACTTTAATAGTCTCCAGAAATATAATAAAATTATCTACATCATTATAATTTATTTATAATTTTTAAGGATTATATAATTGCCATTAATAGTGATACATTAATGATGCAGAAATTATTTATTAAGTGAAAAATCAGTAATATAGTTTTTATTGAAATAATAATACTGATTAAAAGGCCCACAAACCTGACCAAAACATATTGGTAGTGTATATATACACCTTAATAATCCAGTTAACTAATATATAATCGTTTGGAGTCTTAAAAAAGTGATTATGACACTTATATTATTTTATTTTAAATGATGCCAAAGTTGTCACCTTCATAATGTAATAAATATAACAATTTAACAATTGTGATTTTAAGATGATAAATTCGAGTAAAAGTTTTATTGTGAAAGGTAATAGATTTATCTTCATTATAGTATTTTATTTTTAATTTTTATGCAATAAATAAGTATATTAAATAATTATAAAAAAATGTTGTGGTAATTATTTAATTAAGAGATAATCCAAATAAATGGTTTTAAAAAGAATAAAATAAATAATATATGAACTATTTAATGTTCTCCACTAATTTTATAGATATATATGACATTTTATGAATCTATTAAAGCTTTTATTTCGAACATATATTCTGTATATATTTTATTTAAATTCAAATAAATGAATAGTGTCAAAATTGACACAATTGTTATTTTATAAAAATAACATATTATAAAATTGATTAAAAATAACAAAAATATTAAAAAATTATAAATTTATATTTATATGGTCTATAATGTTATAAATGAAACAATTATGGAAAATTCACAACAAATAAGTAATTATTTTTTATAATTTGAAATTTAGAATTTTATTACCACAAATAAACATAAATAGATTAAATAAGGATAAATCAAAATGACAAGGTTTAAAATAAGATCAAAACATGTCTAAATTTGATTGTTTGATGATATTATAACCCTATCTCGTCTAATATTTGAATATGAGTCATTTTTGGAGGTTTTTAAGTGGATTTAGATTTATTATAAATTAATATTTTTTAAAATTCCAAAGGTGCCCCTCTCCTCCCTTATAAAAGGGTACCTCCTCCCACTCCTCCTCACACCAATTTGAGCTTTCAAGCTCGGACAACCCCTACCAAATTATCTTCTCCACTTCCCTAGAAACATCCTAGAGGTTCTGGTCTACTTTAAAGACCAATATTAGTGCCCTAAGAGGAGGTTTCAAAGAGGCGTATCGAAGAAGAGGTAATTTCTACTCCTGATTCTTTCAAGCTTCTTTCTTATTCAACCTCTTCTTCTTAGATGTTTCATTATAAAGTAATAACTTCTGTATAACTAATATACTTATTTGTTATTATAAATATGAAACAACCCCATTTCACCTTCTATCCATCCTATGGAAAACAAAATCACCGCGCGTGTGTACGTACGGAATACCGTCTCGACGTCGTGGTGTAATATGTTTTTCCACCAACACCTTACATGGATGGGTATAATGGTGTAAAGAATAACTATAAATAGTTATTATAACATAATACTGATTCTGATATATTGTATCATCCACTCCAATTCAATTCAATAATTATGGACACGATATCATCGCTCGTGCGTACATACGGACTACCGTCTCCACGACACGATGAGATTCATTCTCCATGTTAACCATTTAAGAATGATTATAAATTATATATAAGCAATAATAATGAAATATATGACATTATAAAGCTACTGTATTTATGTATATATGTATGTCATCTACTTAATTCCATTCAACTCAATAAGAAAACGAAAACAGCGTTCATGTGTACGTACGGCCTACCGTCTCCATGAACGGTGTATTTCTTTCCATTTATCGATCTAATATATATATATATATATATATTCTGAATATATATTATATATAAATCATGTTTTATATTCTGGAATTAAGTAATCATGATCTAAGTAATCATATGAATAATTACAAGTCCAAACACGGACGACAAATGAAACGATTTTACCCAAAACGCTCTTTAACATGGAATTTACAAAAGAACGGGTAATATAAAGTCATAAGTGAACCATATATGATATCATAAAAATGAATATGATTCTGTAATAAGTCAATGACATTATTTAAATCATTATACAGGAGGTTTCGATACATACGAAGCACATCAGACATAAGGTAAGAGATAATTTTGCAAATCTCATTTTTATCCGAGATTGCTTATTCGTAAGTATTTACTGGGGTTATCTATATCATCCATGTCCATTTTTTATAAAAGTGTTTTCATGTATGTATAAAGTAATTTTTACCCATTCATGACTTTTACTACATGGTATGTAAGGAATCTTTCTTTTGTTTACGTTACGAGGTACTTTTTGACTTTTCCGGCAAAAGTACGAGAAGAATGTTTTTTTAACTTATATGGCACAAATGGATTTTTACGGTTTTATAAAGCCTTATTTTCATGAATCTTCCTCCAAAGTATTTCATGACTATTTTCAACAAAATATTTTTCTTTTAAAATTTCATGACATTTTTTGAAAAGAAAATTATTTTGAAGAAGAAAGGATATTTTCCTCAAGAATTCATTTCAAGTGTTTTATCAAAACCATTTTCCTTCTAAGATGACATTATCTCATATGCGTATGTTTCAAGTATAAAGTCTCTATGATTTACATGGTTTTACTTTTCTTATGATGAAATGATATCTATTTGTTTTATATGGATTATTTTATGATGGGATGATGTTTATGAAACCCATGTTTATTCTTTGGGTTATGATGAATGATTTATGTTTATGTTGTGGCACAAGTAAGAATGATTTCATTATGAGATGGGTGGGACCTATATCTCCCTCCAATGCATTGGGTAAAGATTTATATCTCATGAGATAGACATGGCTGGAATGGCAGGTTAAACCGGTTCAGTAAAACAGGACTGAAATGAGGAATGAACTCGATTCAGAAAGGGACTTTGTCCACTAAGATGGTCTTGGAAGCAATGACTTGGCTACTATGGAAATCATATCATGTGTTTAATGGTTTCAATAATTACATGTTTGATTCCCATGATATTTTATCATGATTGATGTTCCTTTATGATATATTCCTTACGTACTTCCAACATTTATGTCTTTGCTCAAGGTTTTAATGTTTAGATTTCATGTTCAAGTTTTTGCTATCAAATGTTTATGGATTGTTTTATGTTCTCTATGTTTTCCCTTACTGAGCATTTGAGCTCACCCATTTTATGTTTTATTTTCCCCAGGAAATAAAGAAAAGTTTTAGGTAAGGAAACAAAAAGGGGAAGATCATTATGGGTGATGTTGAAGATCTTTCAACATGATTAGTGGTTTATATTCCGAGTTTCCAAAGACACTAAACTATTACGATCGTTGTGTGTCTTTTTTGTTATGTATTAAGTATTCCGCTAAAGATATGTAATGTCAATGTACGTTAAGCATCGGGTATCTATAGAAACACTTAATTTTCGGTCCCCATGCACCACAGAATAAGCCAGTCAGGTTAGGTAGAACCCCTCCCAACAAATCTTGGAACAAACCAGATCCATCTAGAACAGAAAGACAGAACATCATCATACTATTTCATGTCGGTCATCTCAAGTAGCGGTTGTGTGCAGCTTTCCAAAAACCATTTAGGGAATACCTACCCGCATGAGTTTTCCTAGTGATAGGGAGCCCAGATATGGCTCGATCTGGATGAAGTTAGGGGACTCCAGCTTCAAGGGCAGCTAAAATTAGATAGAAGGGGATCAGTAATTATTCATGGTAGGAGATTGGTGGTGCTCATGGTTGTGAGGAATGGTGGCGGTGAGGGAAGTGAAGCGCATGTTTGGCATGTGGGACCTCATTAAGAAGATGGAAGTCGTTCTAAGGGTGGGAGATGGGTGGCCCAAACATGGTGAAGTCTGATCAGGTTCATCATAAACTAGCTGCAAACAAATCTGGATAGTATCCCTATGAGGCACAACATAGGGAGGGAGGCAGAGAAGCCCATGGGTGACCGGGATGATGACTGATGATGTGTCAGGGGCTTCGCAGGGAGGTAGGACTAGCGCGATAATGGGTACTATCAGAGGTAGGAAAAAGAGCACACAGTGGGTAGTGGTTGTTCTGAAGGTGGAGGATATAAAATTGGGAGATGGGGTCAGCCAGTGAACGACCTCTTGAAGATGGTAGAAGTTGATCCTTAAGAGGGAAGAGTGGCCGAACTGGACGGCACACCTGAACCAAGGGTTTGCGCCAGCTACGCTGGAGTAAGGATCACATTGTGGATGTTTTAACTATGCCTTCCACCTATTTTTCTGAGTAATAGTAGTTAGGTGGGGCTATGTGGGGATTCTTATATAAGTCTCCCTACTTATCTTTTATTTGGAATCTATTTTTTAGAGATTTTATGACATGATGAACAGACAAGGGATAAAACTATTTTTTTTCATAAAAATTTTAAAAATATTTTTTATAGATTTTATAAATTATAATAAAAATTCTATAGAATGGGGAATAAAAATCAACTATTGAATTATACTGTTCCATCCACCAAAATTCTGACCGGTGATAGAGTTCACTAAAATCGCCTTGACTGGTTATTATCTTTAGGATATAATAGAACACACACACACCCACCCACAAATATAATATGTATATATTAAAATTACAAATTCTTTTAAATTCACCCATAAATTAGTGATTTTAATTGGTTTTCAAAACATTGAATGGCTGCAGACTGTCCATCTGATGTCCGATTGAAATGACGTCTATGGCATTGGGACAAGAATGGTTCCATGTTCAATGTTTAATAAATATTTAATTTTTTCACATTAAATTTTCATGAATCCCTCTAATAATAATTTTGGGTATAGGGAATGCATGGAAAGACCCAAAAAATTATATTTTAATAATTTTCCACCGATAATCTATATAATAATGTTTCTTCCAATTAAGTGCTTCCTAGTTGAAATATGAGGATCCTTATGTGAATATTTTATGTACAAAAATAAATTTAAGAAATACCACTTTGGATCCAAAGTCAAAATCAACATCTTATCTCAACAATGATTTTTTCTCTAAGGATCTGAATTAGAATCCCTATAGAATTTCTGCACAGGTTTTGAAAGCCTTTGAGAGCCTCAATATTTAGAATTTTGGTCCTAGCACATAGTTTCGATGACACCTTTGACATCCCTATGATCTCCACTAATTTTTTCCATTGATCCATGAACAAGTACAATGATTGATCACCTAGAATGAGAGAATATCTATCTAGGAATCGATAGAGAAAACAAAGAGTGGTTCTCACCATTGTTCAGTGAATAATCGCTATTTTGAGAGCTATTTCCTGTATTTATTGTAAATTAATAAATACTTGGAATAAAATCCTCGATACCTGAATATTTATTTCTCACTAAATAAACTGTAAATTACATGCTATGACAACTAAATGGGTCATAAATGTTAGTTATATTTTTTAAAAAATTTCTTATAAAAAAATAAATATATTACATGATAAAAAAAAGTCATTAACATGAATCATCATTCCAAAAAATATTAAATGAAGCTAAAATATTAAAATAGTATTCATTAATGTAATTTCTTCTTGTATTTAATTTAATGATTGTAAATAATTTAAATAAATAAATTAAATAAATAATATTCTAAACTTAGATAATAAGAATTTATTTATTCCATTGGTGATATTATATCCTAAAACATATCTTGGACCCCAATGGTGGGGCCCACAATATCCTAAACTCATTTTCACCAGAATAGGGATTAATTTTGAATATTCTATTGTATGTGACCCCTAGGAACATATCTATATAGTAGTGAATACCATTCATAGACCATGATAAGAGTCTAAAACCCCATCAAGACCCCTAAAGAGATAAAGAGTACTCATAGAAATGACCACCATCCTATGAGCCTTCAATGTTCAATATAATATTTTTATCATGTGATATCTCATGAATCAGGATGTACACTTGTGTCATTGTTCATTGTTGATTTATTGTTTGTTTATCTAGCTAGAAGAATTTACCTTCTACTACCATGGCTGTGGATTTATAATGGTACTACCATACTGATCGACTAGGACTATGATATTTCTTCCTCAACGTAGAAGAGAAAAATTCTATCTTGATCATTTAACCAATGATATACCACCAATTACACACCCAACACAAGCTACCTTGCCATGATTTCATTATCATGGGTTTTTTCTTGTATCAAATATCACGATTGAATGGTACACATTGATAATGATATCAAGTCAGGAGACCAATATAAATGTTCATAGATAGGAACATCCATTGACACAAAAATATGTGGTGTTATAATTGGCGGTTATGTCCTCATAATATCAACTACCAAATATTACAATGTTTGAAATTCCCAAGAAGAGGTCTCATGGATTATGAGTCCCAAACACCTGATAAACATAAATATTCTATATCCAGTCAGTATGATGTATTTAGAACAGAGGACATATATTTAAGATTAATTTCATAGTATTTTGGGGTTCTCATTATATCGTGGGATCTACTATAACCCTTTGATATGATAAATAATCTATGGTCATTACCAATAAATACATTACACAAAAATTTCAACACTATAATGGTAAGTATAATTCATTCATATCTCACAATAGACATGAAATGTTATTCAAAAAGTGTTGTATATTTAGGCTTAATGAACACAATATTACATCAAATCATTCATCATTAGAGATTAGTTTAATTAATTAAAATAGATTGAAATTATTCCTAAAAAACAATATCCTAGAAAATAAACCGTTTTCATAAAAACATTTCATTCCACCATGAAATGTTTTTATATTTATTTCTATTAAATTAATAGTTAATAAATTTTTAATGACAGAAATTATAATACATTATTACAAAAAGAAAAATAAATAAATAATATATTTTCAATTATTCATAAAAGATTATTTCTATGGGAAAATATAAAATATTTATTCTAGGATTATTTTAACTAAGTAAGATCAAAAAAAATTTGTTCAAAAAAAATTATTTTTTCCACGAAATATTAAACTTTTATTTTTATTATAGTTTTACTAAGATAGAATGTTCACATACAATAATTGAGGGTCAGGGTTGCATGTATCACACGCTATCGAAGCGTTTGAATTTATTTAAAAGGAAATATATCATTATGCCTTAGGGTGTTACATTATATATTTATTATATATAAAATAACATTCATTTCAATGAAAAATAATTTTGGTGTATTTTGGCATTTGGAAAACCTGGGTATCACTTTTTATTTTTCCAAATTTCAAGTGTATCTGCTCCCCCACTTATAAAAGGCCACCCCTCTACTCTTCACTTTACACTTTTCAACCCCATTGGTTATAACAAAACCTAACCAAATATATTAATCAAATCCCACCACATATCATATAAGAGTTATTTTTATCGTAAATACAATCTAGGAAGTCTTTCTATATAAACCTAAAGACGTTGACTTAAGAAGAGGTGAAGTTATTGACAATGTGTTTTTGTTTGTCTTATTATTCTAAATCCTTAAAATATTCTAATAATATTCTAAAATAATAAAAATAATATTTAATTTTTAATAATATGTTATTATTTTAATGGAATAAACTATTCTCACCTACAATTTCATCAAATAGAAAACAAAACTGTCAGTCATGTGTACATCGTACTACTGTCTCGTGAACCGATGTATTTCATTTACCATAACAACCTCTCATGGATGAATATAATGATGAATTTAACATATTTATATGAAATTTATGACCTTAATATACTTATGAAATTATAATGTCACATATAAATTCTTACCATATAATCCGTTGGAAAATAATAACATTGATCGTGCGTTTATGTGGACTAACACCTCCATGTAGCAATGTGAAATGTTATTTATTTTATCTTAAAATGGATGGTAATAATGCTATATTTAATTAATATATATGATATATATGATATAATAATTATTCTATAAAGTTGAAATATTATTTACCTTTCCTTTATTCCATATGTTTAAAAATGTAAACAATGTTCATGCGTACATACGACCTACCGTCTCCAGGAATGATGTAATTAATTTTTCTATATATAAATTTTATTAATTATTATATAAATATAAAATGAATATATATGATATTTATATCATTATTAACATTATTTATATTATTGATACATGATCAATGTAAATGGATTAAAATTACTAATCTAAAACATACATGAAAACAAAGAAATTATCTCATAGAACAATGATTTTGGCAATGATTTGTTAATAAATGGGTCATAAAATATAATGATTAAAATATATATGGTCTGAAATATATTATTATGGTTATATAATATATTATTTATACATCTATATTAATTATATAGGAGGTATGGACACGTATGAAGGAATTCAGAGCCGAGGTAAGGGTTTCTCGCCTCACTTTAACTTTGGTGAGGCATATAACATATTCACCACTTAGTTACTTTGTGTAGTGTATATAACACCAATTTGATATGTTATATAATGAATAAAATTATATAAATTTAATTTAATGTTTCATTATATATTATTTCTAACAGGGGTATTTGGATTTATTAGTTACCAAAGTAGTAATGGTTTTTGTTAGAATGTCATTGTTCATCAGGATTTTTAATGATTTCTTTTTCGATGATGAAACCTTAAGATCTATATTTAAGAGACTCGTGAATTTTATTATAATATGGTTTTTTATATAATACAGTTTTTCCTCTCATTTTCCTCACTTTATAAAAATAGTAGAAGAAAATAATGTTTTTAAAGAAAATTGGCTTTTTTTATCTCTTCGCTCAAAAACTATTCCATATCTATGCTTTCAAAAAATAATTTAATGAATTTTATAAAAATAAAAAATTATTTATTAAATAAATATTTAACCATGTTTTACTTCTAGAAAAATATGTTGAATGGAATTATATTTTTTTTGAACATATAACTTTCTAACCATTTTATAACAATGTGATAGGAGTGTTTTTTACAGTGTAGAAAAAATTACCCACTATCATGACCACTAATTTCTTTAAATCTCAATTTAAATGTTTATAAGGAGATTTTTTTATTTTTTATTTCTTAATATAATGTAATTTTTTATTTTTTGAATGTTATTTTCAGATAGGAAAGTATATTTTCCTCAAAAATGTTTTTAATAGTATGTTTATGGAAGTTATTTTCATCAACATGAAAACACATCATTCAACTTATAATCTAATGGGGATATGTTGTAATGATATCATCATTATTATTTCTATACATGGGTTATGACCAGTTTGACTGGGGATATACGATATTGATACCATCCATATTACTCTATATGGTTTCTCATTATGCCTATTGATTGGTGTAATTATTAACTTTTCCTATGCCAATTTTTCAATAAAAATGTTTTTGTTGATTATGTTTCACCCCTTTCATATGAGGAATTAATTAGACTCAATCAGTGATAGGTGGGTATTTCTATTTATATTCAATGCATTGATAGATCTAATGAGAAAAACTAGATTGGGTTTTGGATAAGGCCTTTCCCATTTATATAGATTTCTTGGCACAAGGCCTTGATGTTATTTCATATTTCATGGCACATTAAAAAAATGGTTATTTAAGATGTCCAAAATTATGAATTCCCTCATTATGAGAATAATTATTGACTTCCATGTTATTATTTTATTTTTTTATGATTTTCATGGATGATTTTTAGCTTATGAGATTATTTATATGTAATTATTTGATCATCAATTATTCCTACCATATTATTCTTCATGTTCAAGTTATTGATCATTCTGTTATTTAACTTTCTATGTTGATTATGTATTATTTATTCTTGATATATTTCTCTATATTCATACCCTTACTAAGTATTTTATCCCACACCTTAATTATGTTTCCTTTCCCCATGATTCATTGAAATGTTTTACGATTGATATACAAGGACATGGTAAAGTGAATTATGGTGTTATAAAAATAAAATTATATTTTTTATTTTGTATTTTAAATTTTAATATGAGATTAAAGCATGTATATAGTTTACCAAGACTAATAAACTAATTTGTTCTTTGGGGTTTGACCCCTTGCATCTATTCCATTGTAATAAAGTAGATACTGACTTCAGGTTACTGTGGTTGGGGTCATTAAAATTAGGACAAAAAGCCAAATATCTTATTTATTTAGAGACAATGATAGTTGATAAATTAAATAAATGAAATATAAATGAATATTATAGTAAAAATAATATTAATTATTTTTATTTTATTATGGTAATAATTCTACCATTAAATTCAACCATGAAAGATACTATTTTCTATGTAAATCCTCTCTAATTTTAAAGGCAATGAATAATGATATCTTGTTTATACTTTTTAGGTTTCTTACATTTAAATATTGAAAACATTTAACACATATGTAGAATTACGTGGTATTATATGGCATATATATGTTCAATTTTGTTACTTGAGGTATTCATCGAGCAAAACACAATTAAACAAGATTTTCCAATGTGACATCTCCCTCTATTGAAGGATTAATATACTCAATTTATTTGGTCCATGAATTCCCCATATTTGGGGAAGTAATTGAAAAATAGGTTCAATTTTAGCAAGCATATCTTCTTAATTTCCCATTGGATAAGCATGTCTTGTGGTAACATCAGAAAAATACATTGAATATAAATATATAGTTTCTTGAGTCAAATATCCATTCATAATGGAACCTTTATATTTAAATTTTTACATGTTTAATTCAGTTGGGTACATCAATTAAAAAGTAATAGGTACTATAAAATGTATTCTAGTTGAAATATAGATAGTTAGATGAAAAATTCATGTGAAAAATGGAGTGACAATTTTCTCTAACTCACAAAACATTATTGGCGTCTCTTTTTATTTTTTTCATGAAATATTTGGATAACTTTTTAGCACAAATATCTATATCGAAATGTCACAATTTATTCAATTATAACATTAAATTATTTAACAATAGATAACCAATCTCTATTAGACCCAACTCATGAAGAAGGACATGATAATCACGAGACTTCATTGATTTTTGCTTCAAATCGCTTCTATTGACCAATTTTTACATGTTTATTGAATATCCATAAAAAAACATGATAATATATTGTAATTAAAGAAATTTTTTTGATGGTGTTATCACATAAGAAGAACACATAACTTTCCTTTTATTTTCACCGATACACATAGGATGAAATTATAGTTTGATACCTCAATCCACCAAGTTATGCTAAGATAATAAATCATATTTTGAATTCCCCTTGACATATAGAATAATTGAATGAATAAAATCATGTTTTTTTTTTCAATTTTCATTATATATAAACAATAATGTAATAAATTGGTTGGATAATAAAAAAAATCAAAGAAGATTCATTTATTCTTCCAACTTTAATCGAATTTAGTGAAAAAATTATTCCTCTTTTTAGATTTCATCTAACCTTTCTAAAATGAAAAACTAAAATATTTAGATTCTTTAAGCACATCAATTATTGATTTATATTGAAGTGTATTTTTATTCCCAATTATATTGTAAAACCTTAAATTACTATCCTATAAATATTATCCATTAGAAAGAATAATTAGTGTCCTATAAAACTAAAACTAAAATGATATTTAAGTCTTTTAGATAATTTATTCTTCATAAAAATAAGATAAGAATGTTTTCCATTTTTTTCATCCATACATCACTACATAAGGTGGAAAATACCTAATCATCCACATAATCACAGCACACATTTGAAAAATGAATTTTAAACAAGAATTATATGTGTGCACACCCACACTCTAAAGAACATCAACACATTTATTAATGTTTATAAGTATACATATATATCATTTATAGGATTAGAATGTCTATCTATGAGTGTACCCAATAATGTGAATGTTTTATTCATAATCATTTCTGTGGGAAGGTTATAAATGTGTATAAAAATTGGTCATGTGTGGTGTTAAGAAATCATCTTATAAAATGGATTAAAATAATAACGAAATAGTCCCAACCTTACATTACTCACCTCAACTAAAAAATAATGATAATAAGAATTAATTTTTTACCATCATAATCCATCTACTAGATTATAAAAATCATCATTATCCTTATTTCTCTCAGTATCATTCTATCACATATTTGATGATATTTCATCTAAAATGAAATTATATTAGAGTTTTGTAATAAATGAAAAGTGTGAAATTACATTTTTTGAACATGAGATGGTGTTCAATAGACATTCCGATTCCATTTAGAGGTGACACATATTATTCAATGATTTAGTTCAATGGATTCTTCTAAGAATAAGTTGGAATCTTTTGGGAATGCATGATTTTTTATAAAATACATGTTGTTAAATAAACATCAATTCCATGTAATGGTTTGATGTAATATATACAATATATACAAGTAATTAATTCAAAAATGTAAGAATATAATCAATTCCCGTATTAGAAATTCCATACATAGTTTTCTCATGAGATAGTCGTATTAAAAATTCCTGCATTTTCATTTTACCACAATGTGGATATTTTGGATTCATAGAAACATCCATAAAATTTTTCACCCTATCAACATCATCATTTTCATTAATTGAATCATGTGTAATCATATCATTATCTCTTTAAATTGGAATTAATTCGTTCTAATGATGATAAATAAATGGAAACTTGTCATATAATAAATTTTCCAATCTAGTCCTCTTATTTAGATAATGAATAGTATTATACTGACTTGTCTCTCCATTTTGATAAAAAAACATCATTTTTTTCAAAAATAATTAGTATATGTTTAGTATCATGCATGCAACTTCTATCCATTATGTTGAAAAAAAATTATATTTAATGTCAAAAAAGTATTGAAATAATATTGATGTAAAATAAAAAATGTATTTAAAGAAATGAAATGTGTTCACTTAATTTTAATAACTTTAGAAAACATCAAAATAATATTGAAATTAAATTTATTTTAAATCACTCCCCAATTTTGTTTCATAAAGGCCAAATTTCAATAACATGAGTACCTAATTATAAAAAAGACAACCTATTTTATCATGAAAATTGAAATTTGATAAGGGCAACGACCATTTAAAAATAATTATAACCATATTTTTATCACCCATATATTTAATTTCAGAAATCAATCTCGTGAATTAACGTAATACCATATATATAAAACCAAAATAATAAAATATTTTATATCAAAGAGTAATAAATATACATAATACTGCATAAAAATTATATGTATGGCTCTACTAAAAACTAATCCAAATGATAATTATAGTATAAATGATAATAATTTATATAAAATATGAACTATGGTATATATAGTTGTCTAAATCTCATAAGTTACGAACCAAACATGAAAATATTTTAGGTTGAATAATAACTAGATTATACGAGTAGTAAACTATGTATGTGTTTAGTATGTAATAGGTCATAAAAAATCTTACTAAATACAACCCAAACAAGGCATATGAAAAAATAGAAAATCTTTTTATACATATAAAAATAAATTAAATGGTATTTATAAAAATATTTTTCCATATATTTATTACAAATTAAGAAATATTTTCATATAACAAAACAATTCCCTCCATATTCAACCTTTTATGGAAATAAGACCAATCTATATGTAACGAACCAAAATTTTATTAATAAAAATTCATCTTGAACAAATTAAATGTCTTATTATGTAAAATTATTATATAAAATATTTGAACTTAATTTGTTTTATGTTTTTTTATTTCAAAATACCGTTAAAAATTTTCACCATTTATAATATAGTTGTTTTATAGTGATCACATGATTAGTATAAATCTAGGGCTTTAATAAATCCAATTTACTCATAAAAAGGAAGCGACGGCCTCATCCAGTATAATGTCTCCACACGAAGCCCATTTTTTAGAACTAAAATATGAGGTTGATTAAATGGGATTTTCTCTTGACCAAGCCCAAGCCAATCTTAAAAAAGATAAGCTTCAATGAAACCACCTATGGGAGAAGTGGAAGTTAATAGATATTACCACCAGAGCGATGTTATCTGAGCCTCCCCAAGCATCTGCAACCATCGCACACCATACCCTTAGTTATTATGTGGTTGTTACAAGGGTTTATGTAACAAGACCCTATAAATATTATTATATTCATTTTTTATATCTATGAATATACATTCATTTTATCATTTTTACTTTATAAGTGATATTTAAAGAACAAATAACATTGGTAAGTAATATTCAAATTCAATTGAGAAATCTATGGGGTTTTTAATGAAATATTATTTTAATAAAAAATTATTTCTAAATTCATTTTTATTAAATATAAATGATCATATAATTTTTATGAATATAATTTCAATTTTTATGATGGTTTGGAAACAGTTTTTATCAAAACCCATGAATTTTAAATAAATGTAGATTTCTATTTTAATAGTGAAAATGAACATGTTTAAAAATTTATTTAGATAAAATTAATAGTTTTTTGGAGTCAGGATGTCGAAATTATCTAATGGTGGTTTTTTCCTAATTTTTTGAGACAATCAATTTTTTTGGGTAAAAATTAATTTCCATTTAAATATATAATGAGTTTTATAACATCATAATGACCAAATATTGATTTAATAAAATAACAAAAAAATTCATACAATATATTTTATAACTTTAAAATAATTTAATTTTATATCTTTTTGATTAAATTTATGGTGCTTTAGTGGACCCTCCAAGAATTATAAAAAAAATTTACTTTTAAAATGATTTCCCTGAGAGTGTGACTCATCTACACATAATAAAGACAAATATTTTAATTTGTTTTTCTATTTTAAATATAAAATTATTATTTTTTCACTCTCCTTTTTCAAAAAACATGGGAAAAAATCATGCGTTGATTTTTGGTTTTGATTAGTTTAATGTGTGGTGTCCAACACCTAAATAATAATACATTCCATCTGCTTTCCTATATAAACCCACTCAATATCCCAATACACTTCACTAAAAAAATTTGGATCTCAACTAAATTTTAACCCCATATCTATTTAATCCTCCCAAGGCTCCCAAGCTCCCAATAAGCCTCTCTCAAGCCTCTCCTAAGCCTTTTGGATCACACTTCCAAGTAAGCGATATATTCCTTTCTCATTTTTGTCCAAATTTATTTATGCTATTATTACCATTTATATTCAATTAAAATTGTTGGGGTATGATTTATCACCTCCACTATACATCCTTACTTATGTTTTATTGATGAGAGACCCCTTTATCTTTCATTAATTCCTCTCATGTACACCCAGTACCATGCCAAAATTTCGTAATGAATTTCTCCCTCCTCATTTACATTCAAGCAATTATTTTATATTATGCATATAAATTCCTCTAAATATGTTGGTACATGTATCTATATTACCCCATTGTTTTCCATTATATATAAATATTAAGGGACAAACCTTTCTCTCTCCTCAACCATTTTTATGAATTCTTCGATCATGCTGTTATGCTGTAGAAATTGCACTGCGATTTTCCAAGCCAAAGTCATCATGTAGTGAATACCAAAACCATTTCTTTATCAAGGGTATTAATCTTTATGTACATTTACTTATTTATTATTGAGTTTCATTTATTAATTCTACATTAGTTTATCATTGAATAAATGATTATGTTTAATTATTCCATGTTATATGATCCATGTGGCACATTTATTCATGAAATGAAATGTTTATAAAGGTTGTGTCCTGATAGCATTCCAATTCATTGGGTAAAGTTTATCATCATGATACATCAATTGAAATAAGGTTTTACTCATTATAATTCAAGTTCAATGAGGTTTTACACATTCTTCATGTGCAATGAGTGGTGGCTCATGCTAATATCATGTTAACTATTGTTGCCACATTTCCATGTTATGATAATCATGCTATATCATGTCTTTATGTTCATGTTTCCCTTTTAATACATTGATATTCATATTGTCCAACATGTATTGTATTCATCATGTTATTCCTTGTTTACTCACTTATTGTGCTATATATCTCATTCTTTTGTTATGCATGTCCTCAGGTTATCTCATGCAGTGCTAAGTACGAAGGAATGTTGTGGTCATGTAAAAAACGTTTTCAATAAAGATGTTGTATTTTATGTCTTAAGTTGTCATGTAATGTTCCAAATTTCCAAAGACAATAGAATTATCAATATAAAGGGTTGTATTAAGTGCATGTTTATATAATAAATCATGATTAAGTGTGAAATAAAGAGCATGGTTATTATACTATATATTCAAAACATATATTATATTTTAAATGAAAACATGTTTATGATCTGAAATTAATAATTTAAATTATTAAAATAAATAATTTAAATGTATAATTTTATAATTATATAAGACATTTAAAAAACTAAAAAATTATTACAATAATTAATTACATATTTACTGCGTATATAGCACAAAATATTAGATTTATATTGGATTTTTTTAGAAGTAGTGAGTAACTAAATAAAAAAATGCATCAATTAAAATAAAATTTATAATTAATTAAAATAAAAATTACATTAAATACCAAACCTCATTCAATAAATTGAGAATAATTATAAGATAAAAGAATATATTCCAGTGTTTTATACCTAGAAAAAATTTAAAATGATGCTTAGCAAAAGAGACGATAGATTTGAAACTCACTAATTTGATGTTCAAGAATAATAGAATAAAAAATGAGCATATATCACTCAATCTAGGTAAGAAAAGGTAACTCCACTCATAGGGTTGAATCAATGTGGGAGTGAGACAAGAGGATGGGAGGCCATGTGACTATGATGTATGATTAAGGCTATAAAAACAATTCTCTAAAATATTTGATGCAACCATAATATATACCAATAGTTTTTGAAAAATATTAGAATAATAAAATCTATACCAATGCTTTAAATAAAAAATTGTTATAGAATTCCCATAAATATGATATACCAATTGTTTTGGAATTTTTTTTATTGTTTTGTTGGTATTGATATCATTTCCAGCAGTTCTATATGCTCTATGGATGCACTCTCCTACATGTTCATCCATGGTTGACTACTCTTTAGCTAGACCTATTCCTCGGTGTAGACTTCTTAGGCTAGCTATGGGGGTTAGTAATTTTTTTTAAAGAACTTATAAAAAATTTTCCTTCACAAATTAAAAAATGTAATGACACCATATACCCTTAAAAAAGTCATCAATACAATAAAATCATCATTTTTATAAATTCTTCTATAAATATAAACTTTTCAGTACTTCCTCCAATTGATGATTATTTATTAAAAATAATCACATAAATGTTTTGTGTTCACTTTTGTATTATTTTCTCAAATAGTCATCACATATTTTATCTGATTATTATCTATAACATCAAGACTCCATTATCTAAAAACTTCATCTTTACAAAAACAAATTGTAAAATTTTATTATCTTAAAACCTCATTAGAACAATCCTTAAGAATTAATAATTGTATGAAAATTATTACAAGAATATCCAATAACATATTTACAATTGCCTTTACATAAAGGATTTTTCCTATCAACCTAGGAAACAATCAATAATCATTGTCCCAAAATTCCACAATTCAATGGATTTAAACATGTATTGAAACATTTTTCTTCTTCAAAGTATCCATACTTGTTGACAACAAATACAACCACGAAGCATGGAATCTTCAATAAAAAGAATAATACACGGGACCCTAATTAATATAGACTAAATTAGCATATGACCTTAAATAGGAAAGTGAACTGTGATATTATTATCTATTAGTTAAGGTTTATGTGACGTGATCATCCATCTGGGTGAGTAATATTTGATGTGTTCATCCATATGGTTAGTCTATCCTTATAGAATATAGAATATATGAGGAAATATATGTGTTGACATACTCTGTGTCCCATGGTTCATGGTTTCTTGGAAATTCAGATCAAATGAAAATGAAATCTTTTAAATAATATAGTCATTGGATTTTGGTTTTGAGGTACTTGTGTTGAACTTAGATCTTACCATATTCATTTGTAGCTCAAGTTGCACTGAGTATTTTATAGAGTTTTCTCTTTTCTTATTGTTATTAATTATGGATTTCATACTTGTTTTCAATTATATAACAGCTTATAGGGTTACTCTTTATAGTTGGATGATTGTGGATTTAGTTTTTTTGAAACTCATAAAGCATCACTAAGAGTTTTTTAGAGATTATTTAAAAAGAGTATTTGATAGATATTCAAAAATTATAACATATTATTTGCTAAATAGTGAAGATAATGATATATTTTAAAAATTTATTTATAAATATCCAAATTAATATTTTATATGTTTTTAAAAGATGTTATATATGATATATTATAAGGTGAAATGACAGAAAACTGGTTAATATTTTGTGGATGTAGAAGACTAATAGTTATATTCCCAAAAGAAATTATAAATAAGATGTGTTTTGACTGTATCATATATAAATATATAAAGAAAGTGTATGATATGATATTTATAAACTAATTAATAACATATTCTATTACTGTTGGTATATTATAAGGTACGATAAGAAATATCATACCACTACCTTATGGTATATCATATTATATGATATGTACATATCATAATAATTATGATATGTTTGAATACTATCCATTGATTTAGTTAGGAATACAAATGTTAAACATTATCATTCAAATCATCTTCCATAAAATATAATATTAAATATATGAGTATCAAAATATGAAACATATGGTAGTATCATTGAATTCACTTAAATATTTAAATGTATGTATCTTCCATGGGTTACAAGCATTATAACCAAAATAAAAATACTTGAATGTTTTGAAAAAAAGATTAAATTAATTTAGTAATTAAATATTGTCTTAGAGGACTACATAAATAGGACTAACCCCTTCAATGGAGTTCTGTCTAAGATTTCATTTCATCATAACTAGCTTTCTTGATGTTCACTTCTGACATTTTCCTTTTATTTGAGAGGTACCAACATACCATGGGAGTTAAAGAGGATACCACTATATTGTTGTTTTATTTTTTAGTCTTATAAATACACCTATAAGAAGATTTTTTTTGTATTATTAATATATATATTCATCAAAATATTAGTTGAATTCCAGAGGATCAAACATTTTGGGTTTAAGGTACACATATACTCTTAATTTTTAAATAATACAAGGTTATTTTTTCATGGAAGGTAGATCTTGAGTTGAGGTTTATTAATGTATTACATTTCTTCAATTAATTTTATTATATCCTTAAAAACATATAATTAGTACAATTTTAATGATTAAATATTTAACTTTAACACTCCAACCTAAATCACAAAGTCTAAGCTGAAGTGGTATGTAACCTCATGCATGCCTACCAATAAAAATTATATTTTAGACTAGAGTAAAGGGAAAAATTGAAATATAGGGAGGATATTCCATTAGTATCATTTTAATATAAAAGTATCACATACCACATAAACTATAACCAATGTATATGAAAAATAAAATCAAGCAGTGAAGATATAAGTGAATTCAATAACAAAAACTAGAAAATTTTTAACATAATGGAAAAAATGTAACGATTAATACATTATTATGAAGGATATATACATATAGTGGATCAATGTACAAGGAAACAAAATAATAAAAGTAAAGAGGACTAAATAAAAAATAACAAAACATCTATCCTAAAACTGCCCCTATCGTAGTCCACTAGTATCTACATTGTAGTTCATCATAGGGCCCTTTCCCTTGGATAGATCCCTAATCATAAAATCTTCATGATCATTGAGATTCACAATAAGGGTATGAGAAGAAAATTAGTAGGATACCACCAATGAGACCTAATAATAAGTGAAATATGTGTATAAATGTGGGTGCATCCTTAGAAAAATGAAGGCATAAATAAACACACAAAAATCTAGGTCATCATGTCTTAATCAAGCCTCCATGAACCCTAACGTTACCTACATCAACTCCATGCTATAAGGATAGTTTGTTAGAGCTATAATATTAAGTCACATCCAATGAACCATGCAAATCCCAAGGGCTATGTACTCATCAACAACCCGAACCATACCAAGGATTCTCGGGATGCCATCACAAACATGCCGACCCATCCCAAGGATTCATGGGAGTTAATCACATATCTAATGACCTCTCTCGATGATTCTTGGTAGGTCATAAAATTAATAAAAAATATAAAAAAATAATATGCATCAAATTAAAAAAAATCACAACCAGGTGGAATATAAGAACCCGGTTTTGGCTGTGAAATACTTTGGAATATTCTTGATGATATTCCAGAGCAGCGCCTTCAGACGGCGTGCGATTCCGAGCCCCGGAGTGGCTGGAATTAAATTTTCAGTGCGTTCACACAAGAAACGCCAAATAAATGAGATAACTCCTAAACTGAGTTTCAGATCAGGGATCCGAGTGTATGGATGAGTCCAGAACGGGGTGTTTACACTAGGAACGACATAAAACTTGTCGGCGCGGGACGTTTGGACCCCTCGCCCGCTTCTGGAGCGTTAAACTGATTAATTAATAAATTAAATTATTCGTTTAATGGAAAAACGCTAGTATCTCTTAAACTGTGGCTCGGATTGGAAAAACGAAGTCACCATTGAGTTCAGAGCATGCCGTTTACCCTAGGAGGGGTATAAGTTTCGCGGGCATGGGTCGTTTCTGAAAAATGGCCCCAGGGGTGTTTTCGTAATTTGGCGGCCTCGGGCGCTACGTTTAGTAACTTTTGAACGGGGTCTCGAAATAAAATTCCGAGACCGCCGTTGCGCTCAGAGCATGGTTCTTAGCCTAGGGGAGGCTAAATCCCGACCCCGTCGGGAGTTCAGGTTCGGGGGCTGTCGGGCGGACATTTAAGTGACTTGTACTTAAACTCCCCCACCCCTTCTTCTTCTTCTTCTTCTTCACCCTCTTCCCTTCCCTTCTCCAATCCGGCGAGCTCCAGCGAGGCGACCTCCGGAGATCCAACTCCGGTGAGGCAACAGCGCAGGGTGGATCGCACGGGAAGCGTCGGGCGAAGCCCCACGAGGTAGGGTTGTGTTTTTTAGTTTTAATTCATGATCCTCCCTTTGAACCCCAATTTTAGCGTCGATTTGTTGTTTTCTCTTTGATCAAAGCCCATGAATGCGTAGTAGAGTAAATTCCCTATCCAACGCATCTTTCAGATTCAAATTCCGAGCTCCGTGGCATCCGTAATGATCCGCCGAACTTTACGGGTTTTCGGGTTCCGACAAGTTCGAGCGGCGGCGCGGCTCGGCGGAGGAGGCGGCGCGCAGGGCGGCGCGGTGCGGAGCAGGGTGGAGGCGGTTGGCCGGGGCTTCGGAGGCGGCGGCGCTTCCGGGAGGCGGCGGCGGCTGTCGGTAGCCGGTCGCGGCGCCGGCCGCGGGCGTCGGCAAGCAGAGGAGGGGCCGCTAGGCGGCGGCCCCGTGCAGCGCAGCAACGACCCGCGCTTTATGGGTCGTTGCGTGGAATAGGCGACCGGACCTCATTGCCGGTCGGTAGGGAATCCCGCGCGGCGGGTGTGAAGGGGGAGCGGGCCGCGAAGCGGCGGCCCGCGGCTCGGCTGGAAAGGGTCGGCCGGCGCGGGCCGGCCCAAGCAGGGCGGACCGGCCGGTCCGGGCCGGTTCGGCCCAAGGGGCTTTGCTCCTCAGTCTTCGGATGCCCGTATTTCGGGCTACGGGCGTCCGTTTTGCGCGCCGTCTGCGGCGGCGCAGACCTGACGCATAGACGGTCTTTTTGAGATGGTTTCGGGAATTTTTAATTCCTGAAACGAGGTGTCGCGGAGGCGCGGCGTGTCTTTAAGTAGACGAGCATTTCCCCCGAGATTCTTGTTTTGGACGGCGCGGACGAGTCCGTCGTCCGTTTTGAGCGCCGTCAGCGGCGTTGGGGCCCTGGCACTGAGGCGGAGGTTTCCATGGCGGTTTCGGGCGTCGAAACCGGAGTTGAGGCATGGGACCCACGGGCCGACTCTTGAGCTGTGTGCGGCGTTTCACGCCTTTATCAATGGACGTCCATTCGGGGCGTGTGAGCAGTCGATGTTGGGTGTTTTTCCGAGGGCGTCGCGTTGGCGCAGTCTGCCTGCTGTAATTCGGAACGATGGTGTGGGGCCCATGAGGGCCGTTTCGGGAGTTGACGGTGATTTCCAGCTTTATCACCGGGCGACCGTTTTGGACAAGTGAGTAGTCCATCTTGTGTACTTTTTCGAGAGGATCGCAACGGTACGATCCGTTCGTTGAGTTTCGGGACCGGGATGTGGGTCCCGCGTGGCGCCGCTCGTGTGCAGTGCGCCAGAATGCATCTTTTTCTCCGGATACCCGTTCTACTCAAGCGAGTAGTGCTTTCGACGTGTTTTTCCGAGAGCATCGCGATGGTGCAGTCCGCCCGACCTCTTTCGGAGATGTGGTGTGGGTCCCACCTGACCGGGCTATGGTGAATAGTACATTTTTCACCGGGTGGCCATTTTGGGTGATTGAGTAGTCAATCCCGTGTGTTTTTTCGAGGGGAACGCAGTGGTGTGCTCCGTTGGTTCAGTTTCAGGGTTCTGTGGTGGGACCCACGCGGGGTGGTCACGGTGAATAATACCTTTTGCACCGGTTGACCATTTCGGGAGAGTAAGTAGTCTATCTCGTTTTTTTTCGCGAGAATTAGAACGGTGTAATCCGTTCAGGCGAGCGGAGCCTTTTACGCGATCTTATTAAATGTGGAAGCATGTAGGGTTCTCCAGTGGTGGTTCGCCCTACCTTGTTTGTGGCGGACCATTGGCGTGTGATCGCGCACTCTTGGGAGAGTGATGTAATTAGTCTACGAGATGTGGTTGGCCATGCCTGGGCTTTTGAGGTGGAGTTGTTTCGTCACGCCTTCGCGTTGACACTGGGTGCCGTGTGCACGATAGCCTTTGGGCTGAAATGAGGTATACTCCGGGAGTATATGGGAGCGCTTGGAGGTACATGTGGTTGATTGTACCTGAGGACGTTCGTGCGCTTGGTTGGGGTTGACTTGGGGCCACACGTCGTGTGGGCCCCATGTGCGTGTCGTGTTCTTCTTTGGGTACTTGACCTCTTGCGACGTAGAGGGTCCCTCTGCGTGTTTGGTTGGCCAGAAGGGTTGAGTGGTCTCCCCCTGGTTTCGTTCTCGATGGATTGGCCGGTAGAGGTGCTAGTGACACCCAGTGCCGGAGCAGATGCTGCACCTCTTTTGGGTGAGTTGTTCTGGAGTTGGGAGGTTGCGTGATACCCACTCCGTGTTCAGTTGGCCAGTGTTGTACCCTCCTGTAGAGATGGCAGAGCGGTTCTGAGTTTTACCCTCCAGCGGGGCTAGGTAGTGGGTTACTCATCGACTTCCTCGGGCTTACCCTACAACAGGGCTGGGCAGTGGGTTGCTCACTGACTATTAGGGTCTACCATCCAGCAGAGAGTGGGCAGTGGGTCACCCGACGCTATTAGGGTCTACCCTCTAGCAGAGACTGGGAAGTGGGTCACCCGACCCTATTAGGGTCTACCCTCCAGCAGAGACTGGGCAGTGGGTCACCCGACGACCTCTTAGGGTCTACCCTTTAGCAGGGCTGGGCAGTGGGTCACCCGTCGTCTGGTTCCAGGTCTACCCTCCAACAAGGCTCGGTATTGGGTTGCTTGTCGACTTATTCCAGGTCTACCCTTCAGCGGGGCTGGGCAGTGGGTCGCCTGATGATGTATTAATGTCTACCCTCCACCGGGGCTGGGCAGTGGGTCACCTGATGATGTATTAAGGTCTACCCTCTAGCGGGGTTGGGCAGTGGGTCGCCTGATGATGTATTAAGGTCTACCCTCCAGCGGGGCTGGGCAGTGGGTCGCCTGATGATGTATTACGGTCTACCCTCCAGCGGGGCTGGGTAGTGGGTCGCCGGATGATGTCTTATGGTTTACCCTCCAGCAGGGCTGGGCAGTGGGTCACCAGATATTTGGTTATGAATTACCCTCCAGCGGGGCTGGGCAGTGGGACGACTGTTAGCATTCCAGACTCAGTCCTCTCGACTAGGCTGGTATGTGGCTTACCTCCATGATTACCGGAGCGGGACCCTTGGTTGTACGGGTCGGTGATGGAACGACTTTGGCTTTGAGAAGACCTCTCGACTGCAGGGCTGTGATGAGGTGTGGTTTGACTTTCCTAGAACTCTCAAGTACCAGGGGCGCTTTCCCCACCGAGACGTTTTCTTGTGACGTGATCTAAAACCATGCGGGCAAGTCAGTGCCGCCCAAAGCGGATAATATCAAGGTGCGGTGACTGACCCCCTTGGCTTGCAGTTTAGGACAGACGTGCGGTTTGCTGGGTGACGATGATGGGTTATGTCTGGGATTGTTGGCTACATGTTTTCTTGGGCTGAGATACGGGACGGAGATCCCCTTACGAGCTTGTTCGGGGTTCTTGGCAGAGCAAATATATGTATATACCTCGTACGAGTACCCACTCCTTGGGTTTTGGATGCTCTCCTTCCAGGAGAGGCGAAGATGCGTGGGGTATGCCACGTGCTTTCTGTGTCTAGATTCTCGTGGTTGAATGAGTCTACTCTCCTGCTATAGGTAGCGATGACTCGACGGGAAGTTCGTCTTTTCACCGTTTCCAGCTCCTTGTGTTTGGATGAGTCTATCTTCTGTCTCTTGTTGGGTTGATCTGGACTCTTACTGCACATTCAGTTGTACACCTCTACATTTCTGTTCGCTCTACCGCTCACCCATCGGTACCTCCTTTGTTTCTCCCTCGAGCCTTCGGGGTATCCTACTGAGTATTTTTATACCCACCCCTGCTTGGGCTTTTCCCACACTTGGTGTGCCCTTGCAGACGACGGACAGGTGGAGGGTGACTTCGGTGGAGTATAGGAGCTTGGGAGCTTGGACCGCGTGCGGTGGTCGTGGCTGGGTTCCAGGTGGGAGACCCGTCAGCTGTTTCATTTTTGTTTACCTGTTGCCGGGTTGTGGAACTTTTTGGTTGGCCGCATGTTTTGCCCATTTTCTTCTCAGTTTTTACTTTGTACTTGTAGAGGTCTATGCACTCCATGGTTTATATATATAGCAGTTGTTCTTTTACTCTGCTTGTTCTTTCTTTTACTCTGCACTTTTCCATTGAGTTTGTTGCGTGTGTGTGTACAGGTGCTTTGGCAAAGGCCTCCCCGAGTTATTGTGCCTTCGGCGCTGGACGCCAGCCCCTGGCCTATGGAGGCGGGCCTGGGGGTAGTTGTGGCTCATGACCGAGTAGGGTCGGGTCGTGACAAAGTGGTATCAGAGGTGGTTCGTTCCTTGGGACGTTGTGCGGACGTCCCTAAAAGAGGAATTGGTTGGGATATAGGGCAACAATGTTAATGTGTCTCGAGAGCGGGTCTCAGGCCAGGGAGTCTAGTGATGGTGCAGCGGCCGACGTATCCATTCACCAGGACCTTTATAACCCGCTTGTCGACTCGGCATGCTAAGACACTTATTGCAGGGAAAATTGGTTTTTGCATCACATAGTATTGAGTCTTGACTGTCCTTCTTGAGTCAGCTCTCCATCGTTGTTGTTGTTGGTATATACATTATGCTCATCTGACCGCGGCACTCCTTGATAATATTCAGGATGTCTCCGCCAGGACATCCAGCCAGGATACTAGCATTGGTTCGTGACGACGACCCTATGAGCTACGAGGCCACAGTCCAGAACCCATCATGCGAGCCCTTCCTCCGGGTGGGTCGGTAGCAGCACCCCCCCCCCCACCTGTTGAGCAGCAGATAGTTTCAGCAGAGCATGCTGAATTTGAGCGCAGGTTGAGCGCGCTCCGTGAGTTCCAGCGGCAGAGACCGCTGAGGTTCAATGGTGAGACATACCATCAGGCAGCAGAGGTTTGGCTCGAGGTAGTGGGTTTCCTTTTCAGGCTTGTGCAGACGCCGGCAGATCAGAGAGTGGCTTTGGAAGCCACCCCTTTTTGTGGATCAGCTTGGCGTTGGTGGAGTCTGGTGACTCGGTTTCTTGACGAGTCTTCGCTTTCATGGGGCAACTTTCAGTTTTTGCTCCGTGAGGAGTTTTTCCCCTCCTGCTTGCACTCCGTTCGGATTCAGGAGCTCCTGCAGTTTCAGCAGGGAGGGATGACGGTGGCTGAGTACGCGGCTAGTTTTTCAGACCATGCACGCTTTTACCCGGACTTTGTCCATGATGACAACCTCCGAGCGCGGAAGTTTGAGCAGGGTCTCCGCCGAGAGATTCGTGCTTTCATAGTACCCTTGGGCATTTCCACATATGCCGGGGTGCTAGAGCAAGTGCTGGTGACAGAGGGCTTCCTGTCATGTTTTGCGGTTGGTAGTGGCAGTGAGTGCGACGGAGCTGGGACTTCTGCCATAGCTAGCAGGCACCGGAGGTCAGGATCTCGATACAGGTGGCCTTCCCAATGCCGGTTTCAGAGACGTGGTCGTATACCACTGTGGAGAAAAAGCACAGGGCCTCGGCCGAGGATGCCCTTCCGTGAGTAGATCCCAGGCCGTGGTCGTATACCACAGTGGTGTCGGAGGCCACCAGGGTAGCCCAGAGAGTGCCGGTGCTATGCTTGTGACGGGCGAGGTCACTTGGCACGAGACTGCCCAACCCGAGTTGCTGAGAGCTTCAGGCAGGCAGCAGACGCACCACCACGGCAGAGGCAGTGCCGTGATCGGAGTAGTGGCCACAGAGGTGGTGCTAGCAGAGGAGCAGGAGAAGATGGGGGTGGGGGATGACGTTACGAGATCTCCCCATCACCACTAGGCGGTCCACGTCAGGCTCCGGGAGCTGACGGTTGGGACCGTAGGTAGTCGCGAACTTTGGATGTATACGATCCTGCAGAGCACGTGATGGTGAGAGGTGCCCCTTGCGACTCTTCTACTTCTTGCAGTAGAATTGTTAGGCTCTGCATGTGAAAGTATTTTCTCCCTGCTCTATGCTTGAGGTGTTACCAGGGTGACGCAGGGCGTTGGGTGTAACCCTGTGATGGTAAGGAGAAAGGCGCGAGACCTTTTTCCTTTAGTTGATGGTGTTGACTCCTTCGCCTTTTGAGCGTGTAAGAGATCATCGACTGTGGAATCTTGTATGACCAGATATCCTTGGGTGTTTCACCATATGGATGTTCTGAAGGAGGGAATCACCGGGCCTTTCCCCATGCCCAAGCGGTGATTCCTTTCGCGGCGTGCGACGTAGAGGTTTGACCGGGGAGGTGAGCTACCCCTGAGGGCATTCGGGCCGTTTGAAACTGTGCAAAGGGATGGTGAGGTCCCCTACCGCCTTGCCCTAACCCCAAAGTCTGGAGTGGGTGCACGACATCGTCAAGGGCTGACCTTGCATGAACAGATCAATCCTTTGGTCTGTGTGTGGTGACACAAAGCTGTGCGTGGGTTCTTCTGGGTATGAGAAAGCCAGACATGGGCTTAGTACCCTGTGTTGCTCCCTAGTTTTTCTTTTCGAGGACGAAAAGCTTGAAAGAGGGAATTATGTAAGAACCCAATTTTTTGTTGCGAAAGACATTGGAATATTCTTGATGATATTCTAGAGTAGCGCCTTCAGACGGCGTGCGATTCCGAGCCCCGAAGTGGCCAGAATTAAATTTTCAGTGCGTTCACACTAGAAACGCCAAATAAATTAGATAACTCCTAAACGAAATTTCAGATCAGGGATCCGAGTGTACGTATGGGTCCGTAATGGTGTGTTTACCCTAGGAACGACATAAAACTTGTCGGCGCGGGACGTTTGGACCCCTCGCCCGCTTCTGGAGCGTTAAACGGATTAATTAATTAATTAATTAATTTGTTTAATGGCGAAACGCTAGTATCTCTTATATGGTGGCTCGGATTGGAAAACCGAGGGCACCATTCAGTTCAGAGCGTGCCGTTTACCCTAGGAGGGGTATAAGTTTCGCGGGCGCGGGCCGTTTGTGAAAAATGGCCCCAGGGGTGTTTTCGTAATTTGGCGGCCTCGGGTGCTACGTTTAGTAACTTTTGAAAGGGGCCTCGAAATAAAATTCAGAGACCTCCGTTTCACTCAGAGCGTGGTTCTTAGCCTAGGGGAGGATAAATCCCGACCCCATCTGGAGTTCGGGTTTGGGGCTGTTGGGCGGACGTTTAAGTGACTTGTACATAAACTCCCCCACCCCCCTTCTTCTTCTTCTTCTTCACCCTCTTCCCTTACCTCCTCCATTCCGGTGATCTCCGGCGAGGTGAGCTCTAGCGATCCAACTCCGGCGAGGCAACGACACGGGGCAGATCGCGCGGGAAGCGTCGGGCGAAGCCCCACGAGGTAGGGTTATGTTTTTGAGTTTTAATTCCTGAACCTCCATTTGAACCCCAATTTTAGCATCGATTTGTTGTTTTCTCTTCGATCAAAGCCCGTGAATGCGTATTAGTGTAAATTCCCTATCCAACACATCTTTCGGATTCAAATTCCGAGCTCTGTGGCATCCGCAATGATCCTCCGAACATTGCGGTTTTTCGGGTTCCGGCGAGTTTGAGTGGCGGCGCGGCTCGGCGGAGGAGGCGACGCGCAGGGCGGCGCCGTGCGGAGCAGGGCAGAGGCGGTCGGCCAGGGCTTCAGTGGCGGCGGCACTTCCGGGAGGCGGTGGCGGCCTTTGGCGGCGGCTGTCGGAAGCTGGCCGCGGCGCCGGCCGCGGGCGCCGGCAAGGAGAGGAGGGGCCGCGAGGCGGCGGCCCCGTGCAGCGCAGCAACGATCCGCGCTTTGCGGGTCGTTGCGTGGAATAGGCGACCGACCCTCATGGCCGGTCGGTGGGGAATCCCGCGCGGCGGGCGCGCGGGTGTGAAGGGGGAGCGGGCCGCGGAGCGGCGGACCGAGGCTCGGCCGGACCGGGCCGGCCGGCGAGGGCCGACCCAAGCAGGGCCGACCGGCCGGTCCGGGCCAGTCCGGCCCAAGGAGTTTTGCCTCATCAGTCTTCGGATGCCCGTATTTCGGGCTACGGGCGTCCGTTTTGCGTGCCGTCTGAGGCGGCGCGGACCTGACACATAGACGGTCTTTTTTGAGATGGCTTCGGGAATTTTTAATTCCCGAAACGAGGTGCCGCGGAGGCGCGGCGTGTCTTTAAGTAGACGAGTGTTTCTCCCGAGATTCTTGTTTTGGACGGCGCAGACGCGTCCGACGTCCGTTTTGACCGCTGTCAGCGGCGTTGGGGCCCTGGCACTGAGGCGGAGGTTTCCAGGGCGGTTTCGGGCGTCGAAACCGGTGTTGAGGCGTGGGCCCCACGGGCCGACTCTTGAGCTGTGTGCGGCGTTTCACGCCTTTTTCACCGGACGTCCGTTCGGGGCATGCGAGCAGTCAATGTTGGGTATTTTTCCGAGGGCGTCGCGTTGGCGCAGTCTGCCTGCTGTAATTCGGCACGATGGTGCGGGCCCCACGGGGGCCGTTTCGGGAGTTGACGGTGATTTCTAGCTTTATCACCGGGCGACCGTTTTGGACAAGTGAGTAGTCCATCTTGTGTACTTTTTCGAGAGGATCGCAACGGTGCGATATGTTCGTTGAGTTTCGGGATCGAGATGCGGGTTCCACGTGGCGTCGCTCGTGTGCGGTGCGCCGGAACACATCTTTTTCTCTGGATACCCGTTCTACTCAAGAGAGTAGTGCTTTCGACGTGTTTTTCTGAGAGCATCGCGATGGCGCAGTCCGCCCGACCTCTTTCGGAGATGTGGTGTGGGTCCCACCCGATCGGTCTACGGTGAATAGTACCTTTTTCACCGGGTGGCCGTTTTGGGTGATTGAGTAGTCAATACCATGTGTTTTTTCGAGGGGAACAAAGTGGTATGCTCTGTTGGTTCAGTTTCGGGATTCTGGGGTGGGCCCCACGCGGGTTGGTCACAGTGAATAGTACCTTTTGTACCGGTTGACCATTTCGGGCGAGTTAGTAGTCTATCTCATGTGTTTTTCTGTGAGGATTACAACGGTGTAATCTGTTCAGGCGAGCAGAGCCTTTTACGTGATATTATTTAATGTGGAAGCATGTAAGGTGCTCCAGTGGTGGTTCGCCCTACCTTTTTTGTGGCGGACCCTTGGCGTGTGATCGCGTACTCTTGGGAGAGTGATGTAATTAGTCTACGAGATGTGGTTGGCCATGCCTGGGCCTTTGAGGTGGAGTCGTTACGTCACGCCTTCGCGTTGACACTGGGTGCCGTGTGCACGATAGCCTTTGGGATGGAATGAGGTATACTCCGGGAGTATACGGGAGAGCTTAGAGGTACGTGTGGTTGATTGTACCTGAGGACGTTCGTGCGCTTGGTTGGGGTTGACTTGGGGCCACACGTCGTGTGGGCCCCATGTGCATGTCGTGTTCTGCTTTGCGTACTTGACCTCTCGCGACGTAGAGGGTCCCTCTGCGTGTTTGGTTGACTAGTAGGGTTGAGTGGTGTTCCCCTGGTTTCGTTCTCGATGGATTGGCCGGTAGCGGTGCTAGTGACACCCAGTACTGGAGCAGACGCTGCACCTCTTTTGGGTGAGTTGTTCTGGAGTTGGGAGGTTGCGCGATACCCACTCCGTGTTCAGTTGGCCAGTGTTGTACCCTCCTGTAGAGATGGAAGAGCGGTTCTGAGTTTTACCCTCCAGCGGGGTTGGGCAGTGGGTTACTCATCGACTTCCCTAGGATTACCCTCCAGCAGGGCTAGGCAGTGGGTTGCCCACTAACTATTAGGGTCTACCCTCTGGCAGAGACTGGGCAGTGGGTCACCCGACGCTGTTAGGGTCTACCCTCCAGCAGAGACTGGGCAGTGGGTCACCCGACGCTATTAGGGTCTACCCTCCAGCAGAGACTGGGCAGTGGGTCACCCGACGACCTCTTAGGGTCTACCCTCCAGCAGGGCAGGGCAGTGGGTCACCCGTCTTCTAGTTCTAGGTCTACCCTCCAGCAAGGCTGGGCAGTGGGTCGCCTGTCGGCTTATTCCAGGTCTACCCTCCAGCGGGACTGGGCAGTGGGTCGACTGATGATGTATTAAGGTCTACCCTCCAGCGGGGCTGGGAAGTGGGTCTCCTGATGATGTATTAAGGTCTACCCTCCAGCAGGGCTGGGCAGTGGGCCGCCTGATGATGTATTAAGGTCTACCCTCCAGCGGGGCTGGGCAGTGGTTCGCTTGATGATGTATTAAGGTCTACCCTCCAGCGGGGCTGGGCAGTGGGTCGCCGGCTGATGTCTTATGGTTTACCCCCCATCAGGGCTGGGTAGTGGGTCACCTGGTATTTGGTTATGAATTACCCTCCAGTGGGACTGGGCAGTGGGATGCTTGTTAGCATTCCAGACTCCGTCCTCTCGGCTAGGCTAGTCTGTGGCTTACCTCCGTGATCACCAGAGCAGGACCCTTGGTTGTACGGGTCAGTGATGGAACGACATTGGCTTTGAGAAGACCTCTCGACTGCAGGGCAGTGATGAGGTGTGGTTTGACTTTCCTAGAACTCTCAAGTTCGAGGGGCGCTTTCCCCACCTAGACGCGTTCTTGCGACGCGATCCAAAAATGTGCGGGCGAGTCAGTGCTGCCCAAAGCAGATAGTATCAAGGTGCGGTGACTGAGCCCCTTGGCTTGCGGTTCAGGACAGACATGCGGGTTGCCGGGAGACGATGATGGGTTATGTATGGGAATGTTGGATACTTGTTTTCTTGGGCTGAGCTACGGGACGGAGATCCCCTTACGAGCTTGTTCGGGCTTCTTGGCAGAGCATATATATGTATATACCTTGTACGAGTTCCCACTCCTTGGGTTTTGGCTTCTCTCCTTCCAGGAGAGGCGAAGACGCGCCGGGTATGCCACGTGATTTCCGTTTCTAGCTTCTCGTGGTTGGACGAGTCTACTCTCCTGCTATAGGTAGCGAAGACTCGACGGGAAGTTCATCTTCTCACTGTTTCCAGCTCCTTGTGTCTGGACGAGTCTATCTTCTTTATCTTGTTGGGTTGAGCTGGACTCTTACTGCACTTTCAGTTGTACTCCTCTACTTTTCTGTTTGCTCTACCACTCACCCTTCGGTACCTCCTTTGTTGCTCCCTCAAGCCTTTGGGGTATCCTACTGAGTATTTTTATACTCACCCCTGCTTGGGCATTGCCCGCACTTGGTGTTCCCTTGCAGACGACAGAAAGGTGGAGCGTGACTTCTGTGGAGCGTAGGAGCTTGGGAGCTTGGACCGCATGCGGTGTTCGTGGCCGGGTTCCAGGTGGGAGACCCGTCAGCTGTTTCCTTTTTGTTTACCTGTTGCCGGTTTATGGCACTTTTTGGTTGGGAACGTTCTTTGCCCATTTTCTTCTCAGTTTGTACTTTGTACTTGTAGAGGTCGATGCACTCCGTGGTTTATATATATAGCAGTTGTTCTTTTACTCTGCTTGTTCTTTCTTTTACTCTTCACTTTTGCATTGAGTTTGTTGCGTGTGTGTGTATAGGTGCTTAGGCAAAGGCCTCCTCGAGTTATTGTGCCTTTGGCGCTGGTCGCCAGCCCCTGGCCTATGGAGGCGGGCTTGGGGTAGTTGCGGCTCGAGCCCGGGTAGGGTCGGGTCGTGACATGGAAACACAACTCCAACCCACAAAATATCAAATCGGACTAATATATCCCCAAATGAGCCCAAATAAATACCCAGGTTCATATTTCTCAAGTGAAAAATCCAAACAATTCCTGTAAAACAAGCCATGAAACTATCATAAACAACTTATAAGACCGTCCTACTTTCTTGGGTTTACATTATCTATAATTTTCTACATGTTTGGTCTAATATGTCAAAAAGAACTATCATAGGGCTACAAAAATAGGGTTATGAAAAATGATATATACATATCTATGAAAATGATGGTGAATGTAAAGATACTTCCTACCTTATATGAGGAAATGAAAAAACACCCTTAGTTACCACCCAAAACAATCATGAAATTAAGAATCCATAATTTTACCCCCCATGTTTAGACATTATGGTTCTCAAAAATGTAAATTAAATAGAAGTCATTTTTATAGGGAAGATCAATGATAGACTCACTGAAAGAGAACCATTTGGACGAATGGAATTTAAAAGGATAAAGGGAGGAGGAAGATGGATCTAAATCCTCCCCAAGGAATCCTCATATAAGAAAATTCTAAATCCATGGTAGGAGGAAGGGATGTGTTTGGGATTAATGGGATTTTAAGGAGAGAAGAAAAGGGTACCCCTTAAAAAATATTACTAGAACTCATTAATGGAGTGAACATATGGTTAAAGTTGTGAATAAAGACAAGAAAGTACCACGAGGGAGTGTACCATGAACATTCTTTGCATGAAGTAATCTTCTATGTTGTTAATGCCTTCTTGTAGCATGTTTTAATGGAAGGTTCATCCTTTTTCTCTTAAACCCATTCCTAATCCACCAGAACAAAAATAAATAAACAAAATAAACATGATTTGGAATAAATTTTATAGTAACACACCTGAAATATGAGGGGTGTTACAAAACTCTCTATGAAGGTATTATCATCCCTGAGAATCATCTCTAGGGGTCTCATCTGAAAAATTTTATCCACTATGCCTAGATATCCAACTCCCTTTCCTAGGTCTCTTCTTATATAAATATATTCTGCCAAATGACATGAACAATTGTAAATATCATCTTATGTAGTAAATTATCACATCAGTCCATGATCCACACTGTCCATTACATAATTGAAGCATTTTAATCCAACTCAAAATCATTAATATCAGTCATGTGTGTGTGGTAAAGCTCATATTTCCATTGTTGCGACACATGAAATAAATCATGCACAACTTTAAGTTATCAAGGTCGATCCAAATGGTAATTCCGTTCCCTGATCATTTCCAAAATCTCAAATGGAATAACAAATAGTGGTTCTAATTTCCATTATTTCATCAAATGTTGATTCCCTAAACAACTTGAGACCCACAAGAACACCCAATCACCCATGGTGAACTCTGAAGTTCATCACCTCTTGTTAGTATAGAAATATTGCATGATCTAAGTATAAACCAACTACCTATGTAACAAATAAACTCATTAATAATTTTTATGCACCAAGATAGACTCGATTACTATCAACACACCCACCTCAATCAAACACACATGTGAGAAACATGGTCAACCATATAGAGACACAAAAGGTTTATCAAAATTGATTTTTTAAAGCTATTATTACACATTAACTACAAAAAATTCATATGGTAATCCCATAAACTACAAAAATTGAGCACATAAGCTCTGATTATATCCTCTTAAATCCATATCGTCCTCTCACACTATTTTTCTATCAACATGTGATTTATTTTTCTGAGATCTAGTGGTGTTCGAAACACTCTTTTTAGGCCTTTACAAAACCATGATATAAACCATGAATCTTGGTCTAACAAAATACTGGTTGGAACAAAATTAAATACCAATATCTCTTATATATATATCCTACCCAACCTATATATGGACAATGTATCCTACATCAGAAAAATGTGTGAAACCTTTTTCAGTCAATAAACCACCACCAAACCAAAATCTAAACTCCTTGGATACATAGGTAGTCATATGATGAAGTTCATAATAATCTCATCCCACTTCCACACAAGTATGAGAAGAGGCTGAAGCAACCAACCAAGATACTGGTTCCCAACCTTTACTCTCTAAGAGGTAAGGAAATGAGCCACAAGCCCCACAAAATCCTTCTTCATTCTCAGCCACTAAAAATGATGTTTCATATCCTGATACATTTTGGTTGATTTTGGATGTTCCATCCACTATGAGACAAGAGAGTATCTCATAAACTTGTATATCATGGACATGGATACAACAACCCTTCCATGTACATTATGTACCTATATCCCGTCTATAGACTATCCTAGAATAAGATTATCTACCATCAACCACTCTCAAATCACCTTATTGTATGAATTAGATACCTCATTGGAATTTAATTGTTACATTAATATGAATGTAAAAAAATATATGAGAATAATTCAGCACCCCATTTATTTAGGATACACCAACCTTCCAACACAAAACAATCTTATTGTATTCCACTCTTCTTTCAATGTTTGTTTCCCTAGTTCATTTGATTTCTTATGAGGGAATCTATGAAAAATGAAGAGAAATTATATTATTAATGGTTTCCACATCACTTGTTATAAAATAAATTTGTTTTTTATATAAATAATGGGTTTTAATGGATAATTATTTAATTATAAGTAATTTGATTGAACCATTAGATTCCTAGAAAATTTCTATAAAAATGTCAATTTTGGGTGCATAAATGATTACATGTTCTTGGTATAATTCATATTTTACTTTAAGTAAAACATTTTATAAATTTCAATTAATCATATAATTTTTGTTTATTTAATTATTACACTTAATCTATATATTTTTATTAAACATTTTTATGTGGTGTTTCTTTTTTCATTCATGTAATTCATTGAAAAACTTTTATTAAACCTTTTGAATTTTTATTTTTAATTTATTTTTTTCATTGAAAATTTAAAAACATTGTTTTAAAGGTCATTATATTATGTAATGGTCATGTAGTTACTTAAATGACCACAAATACAAAATGGAAGTGATTGTAGGAAGGATGTGTAGTCAGTTAAGTAACTGAAAGACCATAATTTCCATTGACTAAATGGAAATCACTGTCACTTATCTAACCATGGGATCATCTTATGAAGCTACAATATGAAAATTTCAAGTAGACAAATGAGAATTTTCAAGTGGTCAGGAAAACTAATTAAAAGTGAATGAAAAAATCTAAATTAAACTAACTACAACACTTCATTTATCAAGTTATCAAAATAAATATCTTGAACGTACCTTGAGTAGAAAATTAACCACACTCCTATCAATAAAACTTAATGCCATTCACCCAACCAACTAAAAATAAGAACCAACCATTAGATAATACTTGTATAATTTCATGGTGATGACACTAACTGGACTAAAATCTATTCATTGTTGATGGATAAAATATTATTGAAGAACCAAATGAAACAGATAGAATGTTCTTAAACAAAAAATTTACGATAGGCCTATCATGGATTCCAGAAAGTAAACTGAGACCAAAATTTAACTACAAACCCCAATATTAAATATTATGGATGCATCCAAGATTGATGTTAAGTTTTTTATTTGTGGGGAATACTAAAAAAATTTAAACTGATGTGAATATAGAATATATGGCTTAACACACTCTCAAATGATGTGATGAAGTCAAATAAGTGAGGTCCAATCAAAATAGAATCCACCCAAACTCATATGGAAGAAGATACATGAGAAATATATGACTTCATTTTGACAATTGTATAATATTAGAGACACAGTTTTGATTACTCGATGATCCAATATCGAGCTCATAAGTGATCAAGAACCACAATGAATTGGAGATTTCAACATTTGTTGAATTAGACTTGATGAATTGAATAAAGATTTAGCAAATTTCTGATGAATCATTGTAGAATTGTATTCTAATTATGAACCTCTTGAAAGATATTCATTTACAACAATCTCAATTCAAGATTCACCCAAGTGGAGGCTATGAATACAAGAGATGATTGACCTAAGATTAACTTTCAACCTATGATAAGGAGTGGAGTTGTAACGACCCAAAGTTTCATTAATGGAAAATCCCTCTTGATCCAGTTAAATGTTTCTTTATGAAAAATGTTTTTTTATAAGATGTCAACTTATTTAGTTTTATGTTAAGATTTGTGACCGTTAATTTTATAGCCGTTGAACAGTGATCATCTAGGTAGTTTAAATATAAGGCTTTAACGAACCAATTTTCTACTCAGACAAAGGAATCGATGGCCTCATCCAGTAGAATTTCCCCTTACGAAGCCCATTTGTCGGAGCTCGGAAAAGAGGTGGCGTCTTTGGGCTTTGCCCTTGACCAAGCCCAAGCTGAGCTCCATCAAGTCGAGCTCGAACGTGATCGTCTACGGGAAAAGTGGAAGTTGATTGAAATTACAACTCGGGCGATGTTATCCGAGCTTCCCCAAGAGTCTGTCACCATCGCACACCTTACCCTTAGGTCTTATGCGGCTATTTTAAGGGGTTATGTAACAAATATGTAGTACCATGTTCATGTACATTATTTTTTGTATATAATAATGAATATAATTTTTTTGATACATTGTAATTAGTTTTTAAAGTACAAATGGTGTTTTTAGTTATTATTTAATTAAGAATTATATTTTATTAAATTAAAGGATTTTTGAATTAAATAATATTTTAATAAAATATTATTATTAATATTAAATTAATTTTTATTAAATATAAATGATCTTATAATTTTATGAATGCAATTAAATTTTTTATTAAGGTTTGAAATCCTTTTCTGTCAAAACCCGTGAATTTTTTTATAAATGTCGGTTTTTATTTTAAAAGTGAAAATTCAAATATTTAGAAAGTTATTTAGATAAAATAAATATTATTTTTGGAATCAGGACGTCGAAAGTATCAAACGGTGAATTTTTTATAATTTTCCGAGACAGTCAAATTTTTGGGTAAAAATTAAATACCATTTAAATATATAATGTGTTTTATGACATCATAATGACCCAATGGTGATGTAATAAAATACCATAATCCTTATGTTCGGCCAATATGTGTTTTATCATTAAAATAATGAGGTTTTGGGTTTGTTTGACTCACTTTTCAAAGCATTAATGGAGCCCTCAAGACTTATTCAACACTTTGCCTTTTTAAATTAATTTCCATGGGAGTGTGACTCACCTCAACATAAGCAACCCTAATTTTTTTAATAAGTTCGGACCTTGGACTTGTAAAATATTTTTTTCCTCTTTCCTTTTCCAGAAACCATGGGCAAATACCATGGGATGGTTTGTGGATTGGATTATTTTAATATAAGGGGTCCCAAACCTAAATAATAAAGAATTCTCTCACCTTTCCTATATAAACCCACCCAAGCTCCCACTTCCTCCTCACTAAAAGCCCTTGAAGTTCGTCCAACCTCTGCCCTACTCTCTCTAGAATCCTCTAAAGGTGCCCCAAGCTCCCAAGAAGCCTCTCACAAGCCTCTCTCTAGCCTTTGGAAGCACACTTCCAAGTAAGGGGTTTTCTTCCTTTCTCATTTTTTGTCAATTTTCTTTAAGTTGTATTGCCCTTTTTATTTCAATTATGAATGTTGGGGTATGGTTTCGCACCTCCCCCATACTTCCCTATTATTGTTTGAATGATGAGAGAACCCTTTCTCTCTCATAAAATGCCTCCCATGTACACCCGTTACTATGCCGAAATTCCGAAAGGAACTTCTCTCTCTTCTTTTACATTCAAGCAATACTTTTGTATCATGAATCTGAATTCCATTTCTATTGTTGGGACATGTATATATATGATCTCTTTACTGTCCTTTACATGTAAATATGATGAGGAACCCCTTTCTCTCTCATCAACCTTTTTATGAATTCTTATGTCACGCCGTTACGCTGCCGAAATCGCACCGATTTTCTAAGCCAATGTCTTTGTGTAGTGAATACCATTCCCATTTCTCCATCAAGGGTATTCAACTTTATGCACATTTACATATTGATTATAAAGTTTCATGTATGAATTCCACATTCCTTTATCGTGGAAGAAATGATTATGTTTTATGAATCCATGTTTTATGATCCATGTGGCACACTTATGCATGAAAAGAAATGTTTAAGAAGGGTGCGCCCTTTATAGCGCTCCAATGCATTGGGTAAAGTATAGTATCATGATACGTCATGTGAAATGAGTGTTGAATCATGCTAATTCAAGTGCAACGAGGGTTTACTCGTGCTTCAAGTGCAATGAGGGTTTACTCATGCTCCATGTGCAATTAGCCTTGGCTCATGCTAATTCAATGTTAAGTGTTGTTACCACATTTCCATGTTATGATTATCATGCTTTATCATGCCTTTATGTTCATGTTTCTCTTATGCTCTATTGATATGCCTATTGCCTAACATGTACTTCACTCCTCATGTTATTCATTGTTTACTCCCTTACTGGGCTTTATAGCTCACCCTTTTCTTATGTATGTCCTCAGGTTATCCCATGCAATGCTAAGTACGAAGGAATGTAGTGGTCATGTAAAGGAAGTTTTCAATAAAGATGTTTTATTTCAAGTTTAAAGTTTTTATGTAATGATACTAATCCCCAAAGACACTAAACCTCTCGATCTTCTTTGTTGTATCAAGTGAAGTTTTATGTAATAAAGCATGCTTAAGTTGTAATAAAAAGCAGGGTTGTCATAGTTGGTATCAGAGGATAGGTTTAGTTATTTTTGGGATTAGGAAACCCTAGTAAAGCCTTAGATACAAGACTAAGCATAATAAAAACATCCCTATGTTTTGGTAAATACTAAGTAAGTGGTTTATCAAACAAATACATCCCTGTCTGGATACAAGCAGGTAGAGGCGGCTCTGGCACAGATGTATCCTAGGGGTAAAACCCGAAAACACCGCTTTGAGCTAGACTCGAACGGGAACTGGTGCACGACAACGGGCCTTGCTGCACTCTTGGTTACGACACTCCCGGGGGATATGTTTTGATAAATTCACAATCTTAGTATGAACCCTTATTAAGGGAAAAAAATGCCCCTAAGAATATATGTTAGAAGGAAGATCATGAAAAGCCTGGATTGAATCCTATAGACTCATGAGTTAAAGAGATTAAAGTTTATTTATAAGTCATCAACTTTTGTCTTTGGATTACCCTTTATGTGTTACCCCTAACTTTACTTTTATTCCAGCCAATGGCCGGTAATAGGAGAACTCGGGCTAACAACCTTTGTGAAGATCAGTGTGATGATTGTACTTATGAGATGCCCAATCCAATGGGAGCGGGAATCGCGAACTTTGTCACGCTTCTCTCTCAGCTAACTCAAGTTTTGAATAGAAACACTGGTCAATAGGAACGTTCAACCCCCCCTAAGAAAGAACAAGTCTCTATTGAAAGCTTCATGAGACAAAGGCCTCCTACTTTTAGTGGATCATCCGATCCCACGATTGCTGAACAATGGATCAACTCCATTGAAAAGATATTCTCCATCCTCCAATGCTCTGAAAAAGAGAAGGTTCTCCTGGCGGCTTATCGTATGGAGGGTGAAGATGATCAATGGTGGACGTTGATCAAAAATACGAAGCCTGAGGAGGAGATCGAGGATTTGGAATGGAAGGTATTCCAGAAGATGTTTTTCGATAAATATTTTCCACGCACCCTCCGTCTTAAGATGGAAAGGGACTTCCTTTCCCTCAAGAAGAAAGATGAGGAATCTGTGGGAGCGTACGAGGCAAACTTCACAAGGCTTGCACGATACGCTTCCGGCTTTTTCGTTACCCCCGAATGCAAGGTTGACCGCTTCTTTGGTGGGCTGAAGCCTAGCTTGCGGAAAGCATTAGCGATCTGTGACTTCGACAGCTATGAGGAAATTGTCCGATGTGCCCTCAAGGTTGAAATGGAGATCGGAGAATCACAGGGGTATCATGGGGACAAGAAGCGGAAGGTGGACTTCAATGCTGGTGGTCTGATGGATAAATCCAACGGCGCTATGAAATTCCAGCACCCCACTTGCCAAAAGTGTGGAAAGAAGCACCCTGGAAATTGCCTCAGGGGGACAAGAAAATGCTTCAAGTGTGGAAGAGAAGGGCACCTAGCTGTTAACTGTCAGCAAGAAGGACCCGCGGCTGCGACAGAGGAGAGGAATGTTCCGCTCGAACCTCAACGCGTTGTTCAATGCTTAAAATGCAAAGAACCGGGTCATTTTGCGAATCAGTGCCCAAATCTAAGGGTTATCGGAGGCAATCAACAACCTCCATGACAACAAGGAAGAGCTTTTGCCATCACTTCTGCCGAAGTGAACCCCGACAACGAAGTGGTGACATGTACGCTAGTTATTCATTCAAGAATAGCGAACGTACTTTTTGATTCAGGTTCTATGCATTCTTTTATATCTCAAAAGTTTAGTAGAACAATCCCTACACCACCACAAATCATGGAAGTAAAGATGTCGGTGAGTACGGCAAATGGGGAAATCATTGCATCCCATGAGTATAAGTCCTCCCCTGTTATAATATGTGGATTGAATTTCCCAGCGAACCTCATCATACTCCCTTTGGTGGAATTTGATGCAATTCTTGGCATGGATTGGCTTTCCTTATATAGAGCCAACATAAATTGTCGGGAGAGGGAAATCACACTCCATACGGAGAATCGACCCCCGATTCTTTACAAGTGTCAGGAGGAAGATGAATCTCCTTTAGCTCCATCATCTCAAGCATGGATATTACTGCCTTATGAGCATGCATATCTGGCTCAGATGATTGAGTCCAAGGAAGAAACCACCCTCGAAGAAATGCCTATTGTGAGGGAATTCGCTGAAGTATTTCCCGAGGAACTTCCTGGTCTTCCTCCAAGAAGGGATGTTGAATTCACAATTGAACTTATACCTGGGGCGCTACCAATATCCAAGACTCCATATAGAATGGCTGTGGTTGATCTTGAAGAACTGAAGAAACAACTACAGGAGAATCTGGATAAAGGGTTTATACGCCCAAGTGCATCACCATGGGGTGCACCAGTCCTCTTCGTCAAGAAGAAGGATGGGTCAATGCGGCTTTGCATCGATTATCGTGAACATAACAAAATCACGATAAAGAACAATTATCCTCTCCCAAGAATCGATGACTTGTTTGATCAGCTGCGTGGAGAACAATACTTCTCCAAGGTCGACTTGCGGTCGGGATATTATCAAGTAAGGGTGAAGAAGGAAGATATCCCCAAGACTGCTTTTCGTACAAGGTACGGGCACTATGAATTCATAGTAATGCCTTTCGGACTCACCAATGCTCCAGAAATATTCATGGACTTGATGAATAGAGTCTTTAGAGATTACCTAGATAAATTTGTGGTAGTCTTTATAGATGATATTCTAATATACTCCAAAACCAAGGAGGACCATGAGGAGCATTTAAAAACTGTACTAGAGACTTTGCGCAAGGAGAAGCTCTATGCAAAGTACAACAAGTTTGAGTTCTGGTTAAAGGAGGTCCCATTCTTGGGCCAAATCATTACAAGCAATGGGATATCTGTGGAACCCTCCAAAACAGATGCAATTGAGGGATGGCCGAGGCCAACATCGGTAACTGATATCCGTAGCTTCTTGGGGTTAGCTGGATATTATCGACGATTTGTGAGAAATTTCTCACGATTTTCCAACCCTCTTACCAAGATAACTCGAAAGGGAGTAAAGTTTGCTTGGAGTGATGAATGTGAAGAAAGCTTCAAGGAGTTGAAAAGGAGGCTTATCACTGCACCCGTGCTCACTTTACCCACAAGTGGGGAGATTTTTGTGGTATTCAGTGATGCTTCGAAGAAGGGATTAGGATGTGTGCTGATGCAGAATGATAAAGTGATATCCTATGCCTCAAGGCAGTTGATGATCCATGAGCGAAACTATCCAACGCATGATCTGGAGTTGGCGGCGGTGATCTTTGCCTTGAAAATCTGGCGGCATTATCTCTATGGAGAGAAATGTGAGATATATACTGACCACAAGAGTCTTAAATATATATTCACACAGAAAGAGCTTAATATGCGCCAGAGAAGATGGATAGAGCTCATCAAGGATTATGACTGTTCAATACATTACCACCCTGGGAAGGCAAACAAGGTGGTGGATGCCCTAAGTAGAAAGGATCCATCAATTCTATCAATGATGAGAATTGAGAAGGATCCAATCTTCTTAGACTTGATGAAGATGGACGTGGGAATCATAAAGAAGGGAACATCATCAATCCTTTCACAAATGATTGCTCAACCATCTCTTTTGGAAAGGTTAAAGGATGCTCAAAAGGATGATGCGGGAATCCAAGAAAAAGTGGAAGCTATCAAAAATGGAAAATCCTCAGAGTTTTATGTTAATGAAGAAGGAATTGTGCGGTTTAGGAAAAGAATATGTGTTCCATAAAATTCGGAGCTGAAGAAGGAACTTTTGGATGATGCACATAGTTCAAATTTCTCTATTCACCCAGGGAGCACAAAGATGTATCGAGATCTCCGAGAAACTTTTGGTGGGATAATATGAAGAAGGAGATCGCTGAATATAAATCAAAGTGCCTGGTGTGTCAGCAAGTGAAGGCAGAGAGGCAGAAGTCTAAGGGGATGATGCAACCATTGCCCATACCAGAATGGAAATGGGAGAACATCACCATGAACTTTTTCACTGGACTTCCAAGGACTTCCAAAAGCGACAATGCAATCTGGGTTATTGTGGATCGTCTTACAAAGACTGCACACTTCATTTCTATTCGAGAGGATTTCTCTTTGGATCAACAGGCACGGATATATATCAGGGAAGTGGTACGGTTGCATGGAGTACCACTATCTATTGTGTCTGACCGAGATCCAAGATTTACCTCTAAGTTTTGGAAGAGTCTTCAACATGCTCTGAATACAGAACTGAACTTCAGTACGGCCTATCATCCTCAAACTGATGGCCAATCCGAGCGGACTATCCAAACACTTGAGGATATGTTGAGAGCGTGCTCAATGGACTTTAAAGGAGGATGGGATCAACATCTTCCTCTAGTTGAGTTCTCTTATAATAATAGTTTCCACTCGAGCATCCAAATGGCACCATATGAAGCCTTGTATGGGAAAAGGTGTAGAACACCGGCATGTTGGGATGAGGTCGGTAAACGTAAGCTTCTTGGATCAGAAATGGTCGAAGAAATGGTGGAGAAGGTGAAAACCATTCAGCAGCATATCAAGGCAGCCCAGAGTCGACAGAAGAGTTATGTAGATAATCGTCGACGAGACCTTGAGTTTAAAGTCAGAGACATGGTGTTTTTACACATATCTCCGTGGAAGAAGGTCATGAGGTTTGGAAAGAAAGGGAAGTTAAGTCCAAGGTACATCGGCCCCTTCGAGATTCTTGATCGTGTTGGGGCTGTAGCCTATCGACTAGCACTTCCACCTACTATGGCCAAGGTGCATGATTTCTTCCATGTATCCCTCTTAAGGAAGTACATACCAGACCCTTCACATGTACTCTCTTCCGAGGTGGTACAATTAGAAGACGATCTTTCTTATGAGGAGAAACCAGTGATGATCTTAGATCGTAGAGAAAAAGTTCTACGAAATAAGACAATGCCCCTCGTCAAGGTGTTGTGGAGAAACCACAAGTTTGAAGAAGCAACTTGGGAGTCGGAGGATATGATGAAGCTAAGTTACCCACATTTGTTTTAGGGTGGGAAAAGGAAAATTTCTAGGGCGAAATTTCTTAAGGGGGGAATGTTGTAACGACCCAAATTTTCATTAATGGAAAATCCCTCTTGATCCAGTTAAATGTTTCTTTATGAAAAATGTTTTTTTTATAAGATGTCAACTTCTTTAGTTTTACGTTAAGATTTGTGACCATTACTTTTATAGCCGTTGAACAGTGATCATCTGGGTAGTTTAAATATAAGGCTTTAACGAACCAATTTTCTACTCAGACAAAGGAATCGATGGCCTCATCCAGTAGAATTGCCCCTTACGAAGCCCATTTGTCGGAGCTCGGAAAAGAGGTGGCGTCTTTGGGCTTTGCCCTTGACAAAGCCCAAGATGAGCTCCATCAAGTCAAGCTCGAACGTGATCGTCTACGGGAAAAGTGGAAGTTGATTGAAATTACAACTCGAGCGATGTTATCCGAGCCGCCCCAAGAGTCTGTCACCATCGCACACCTTACCCTTAGGTCTTATGCTGCTATTTTAAGGGGTTATGTAATAAATAAGTAGTACCATGTTCATGTACATTATTTTTTGTATATAATAATGAATATAATTTTTTTGATACATTTTAATTAGTTTTTAAAGTAAAAATGGTGTTTTTAGTTATTATTTAATTAAGAATTATATTTTATTAAATTAAAGGATTTTTGAATTAAATAATATTTTAGTAAAATATTATTATTAATATTAAATTAATTTTTATTAAATATAAATGATCTTATAATTTTATGAATGCAATTAAATTTTTTATTAAGGTTTGAAATCCATTTCTGTCAAAACCCATGAATTTTTTTATAAATGTCGGTTTTTATTTTAAAAGTGAAAATTCACATATTTAGAAAATTATTTAGATAAAATAAATATTATTTTTGGAATCAGGATGTCGAAATTATCCAACAGTGAATTTTTTATAATTTTCTGAGACAGTCAAATTTTTGGGTAAAAATTAAATACCATTTAAATATATAATGTGTTTTATGACATCATAATGACCCAATGGTGATGTAATAAAATACCATAATCCTTTTGTTCGGCCAATATGTGTTTTATCATTAAAATAATGAGGTTTTGGGTTTGTTTGACTCACTTTTCAAAGCATTAATGGAGCCCTCAAGACTTATTCAACACTTTGCCTTTTTAAATTAATTTCCATGGGAGTGTGACTCACCTCCACATAAGCAACCCTAATTTTTTTAATAAGTTCGGACCTTGGACTTGTAAAATATTGTTTTCCTCTTTCCTTTTCCAGAAACCATGGGCAAATACCATGGGATGGTTTGTGGTTTGAATTATTTTAATATAAGGGGTCCCAAACCTAAATAATAAAGAATTCTCTCACCTTTCCTATATAAACCCACCCAAGCTCCCACTTCCTCCTCACTCAAAGCCCTTGAAGTTCGTCCAACCTATGCCCTACTCTCCCTAGAATCCTCTCAAGGTGCCCCAAGCTCCCAAGAAGCCTCTCACAAGCCTCTCTCTAGCCTTTGGAAGCACACTTCCAAGTAAGGGGTTTTCTTCCTTTCTCATTTTTTGTCAATTTTCTTTAAGTTGTATTTCCCTTTTTATTTCAATTATGAATGTTGGGGTATGGTTTCACACCTCCCCCATACTTCCCTATTATTGTTTGAATGATGAGAGAACCCTTTCTCTCTCATAAAATTCCTCCCATGTACACCTGTTACTATGCCGAAATTCCGAAAGGAACTTCTCTCTCTTCTTTTACATTCAAGAAATACTTTTGTATCATGAATCTAAATTCCATTTATATTGTTGGGACATGTATATATATGATCTCCTTACTGTCCCTTACATGTAAATATCATGAGGAACCCCTTTCTCTCTCATCAACCTTTTTATGAATTCTTATGTCACGCCGTTACGCTGCCGAAATCGCACCGATTTTCTAAGCCAATGTCTTTGTGTAGTGAATACCATGCCCATTTCTCCATAAAGGGTATTCACCTTTATGCACATTTACATATTGATTATAAAGTTTCATGTATGAATTCCACATTCCTTTATCGTGGAATAAATGATTATGTTTTATGAATCCATGTTTTATGATCCATGTGGCACACTTATGCATGAAAAGAAATGTTTAAGAAGGGTGCACCCTTTATATCGCTCCAATGCATTGGGTAAAGTATAGTATCATGATAAGTCATGTGCAATGAGTGTTTACTCATGCTAATTCAAGTGCAACGAGGGTTTACTCGTGCTTCAAGTGCAATGAGGGTTTACTCATGCTCCATGTGCAATGAGCCTTGGCTCATGCTAATTCAATGATAAGTGTTGTTGCCACATTTCCATGTTATGATTATCATGCTTTATCATGCCTTTATGTTCATGTTTCTCTTATGCTCTATTGATATGCCTATTGCCTAACATGTATTTCACTCCTCATGTTATTCATTGTTTACTCCCTTACTGGGCTTTATAGCTCACCCTTTTCTTATGCATGTCCTCAGGTTATCCCATGCAATGCTAAGTACGAAGGAATGTAGTGGTCATGTAAATGAAGTTTTCAATAAAGATGTTTTATTTCAAGTTTAAAATTTTTATGTAATGATCCTAAGCCCCAAAGACACTAAACCTCTCGATCTTCTTTTTTGTATCAAGTGAAGTTTTATGTAATAAAGCATGCTTAAGTTGTAATAAAAAGCAGGGTTGTCATAGGAGTTCATTTACTAGCTAACTATTCTATGTACAAGGATCAAGATAAATATTAAAGGTACCTCAATTCCCATAAATAACAAATTTTGTTTTCTAAAATGGACATGAATATCATGTTTGATGTATTTCCCCAATAACAATTCAATAAAGGATATAGGTGAGTCAAACATACCTTAACTAAAGAACCATCAATGACCATCAAACCTATCTAAGATGTTGAAAAAGAGACATTGACTTGACAAGACTATGCGATTGAAGATATATTGAACATTTGGGAATTATATGATGCTAAATATGATTGGAAATTGATAAACATTAACTTAGTGTTATAATTATAATATGATTTTAGTGATTCTAAAAATTAAATTTGGCCAAGAAAGAATTTGAAATGCATGAGTTGTTTTATGTAGATACCTAGTTTCTTCCCTATAAGACTTTGGAATATTTCTAAATATATTTACAGAGCTAGGAGATGAGACAATGTAAAATTACTAGGCCCGATGTTCCTAGAATAAATTATAAAAAAAATATTAATTGTTTTTGTACTATTCACACAACAAAAATGGGATATCTCTTAAACAGTTTATCAGATTAGGAATCTGATACCACAGTTGGGTTCAAAACATGGTGTTTACCCTAGGCGTGACATAAAGTATGTCGGAACGGGATGATAAGACCCCTCGTTCATTATAAGTAATTAAATGTATGAAATAATTTACTAATTTATTAATTCAATAGCTCAAACCCAAATAACTCTCCAAGAGTATCTCATATTGGAAATCTGTGTCCATGGTTGTGTCCACGTCCTATCATTTACCCTAGGACGGGTAAAATCTTTGTCGGCGCAAGACTTCTGTAGAAAAAGTCCCGGAGGAAAAAAATGGTCAAAAAATGATTAAATTAAATTTTTTTATTTGAAACACGCCTTTTAAGAACATCAAAATAGAGACTCATAGTCGAAATATGGGGCTTCTATTGAGTTTGTAGAGTGGTGTTTACCCTAGGAGTGACCTCAGTTGAGAGGGTATAGGAGATTCAAATTTCACATCTGTCGGAAATTTCATATAAATAGGAAATTATGGAAATGAGTAAAGGCAGCTAAATTTCTATCTCGGACGGTGAAGCACTAGCCAATGGTGATTTGACATCCCAACTTCATCAGATTGCGATGAAACTTCAAATGCGGATAGATCAGAGCGCAGCAAACGCAACGACGGATCGGGATCCGATGTAGGATTTCTATTTAATATTCTGCAACAGCCCAGTTAAATATTTAATCATCGAAAAATATTTCTGTTTGTTTCTACTACTAGGAAATCCTTTAACAATGACCAAAACAACAACAACCATCATCTGTTTGAATTTCCAATTTCATGTTGTTCACGTTCTACATCCACCAACTTTTCGCCTCCCCAAATCATTGATGAATCGAGGAGCAGAACATATGTTTGAGAATATATTGACTGGTAGAGTCCCGGTTTACATTTAGGTTTGAGTTTCAAGTTCCAGATAAAGCACAAAAACCAACAGAAGCAATGGTTAATTTTCATGACGCTGGAACGATGAAAGATCATCAAGCGGAGGCAAGCACTGTAAAGGTCTCATCCCGAGGATTCAAAATTTGATCCTAGATCGCATTTTTGACCACCAGAGTGACCATGGTGTTGGGACCAAGTTGAACGGATAAGGAAGTAAGAAAAGTTTTCTATTATAGAGTGTTGTCTTTTGTTGAAAAAGAATCTAAATCAATTCACTTTGTAAAAGACTTGTAAAACCAGAAGATGCTTTGCTGATTTGTATTTCAAAAATATCATAAGTTTGGAGAACTTGTGATGAAATCCTTATGAAGGAAAGGGAGTGAAAAAGAAGTGTTTTTGGAAAAGTCATATCACAAATATCATCAGATCAAAAATATGGCAAAGGAAAGATGTAGGCACGCATGTATGTAGTAGGCACACAAGTATGTAGAGGCGCACAAGTCATATTTCAAAAGAGCATTATTTCAGAAATATATCAAAGGAAATAAAGTGGCGCGCAAGTATTTGGCACGTAAGTATTTGGCGCGCAAGTATTTGGCACACAAGTGTGTCGGGCAAGTCATATTCCAACATCATCATATCCAAAAATGACAAAGGAAACAAGAATTGCGTGCAAGTATGTGACGCGCAAGTATGTGGCACACAATTATTTTTCATGAATGTATTGGCGTTCAAGCGTGTCGCGCAATCCATATGTCAAAGATCATGATATCAAAATATGATAAAGGAAAGAAGGTGGCGTGCAAGTTCTGGAGTGGCGCGCATGTTGTGGCGTGCATGTATGGGGCGCGTAAGTCACCAAAATGCCTATAAATAGGCGACTACCCTCCTCATTTCTTAAGGCTTGAGACATAGAGAAATAATTTGATCTCTGAGCACGCATTTTGAAGAAGTATGCCGCGAAAGTGTTGTCGTGCATGTGTTGTCGCGCAAGTGTTTCCATGCAAGTATTTTCGTGCAAGTGTTATACTGTCCATAAAGGAGGCACACAAGTGAAAGGAGGCGCGCAAGTGCAAGTAGGCGCGCAAGTGGTAAGGAGGCACACAAGTGGAAGGAGGCGCGCAAGTGGAAGGAGGCACACAAGATGTTTTATCCAGGAGGTTTCTACCAGCTTCTGGGTAGGAATGTGAAGAATTGTTTTGAAAGATTTGATCTGGGAATGGTCATCAAGAAGCATAGAATTATTTCATTACCCTGTTTGTGCTAATAGGGAGCACACACACTATTGGATTGTTTTAAAAGTGCTACAAGAGTGTAAGGGTATATCCTACTCATTGTATTCCACATCAAAGGATTGTTTTCTACTGGATTGTGTGGTACTGGATTATTTCCGTACCATACCAAGGACGTAGCTACTCTTATTGAGTAGTGAACCTTGTAAATCTTGTGTTCCTCTGGTTGTGTGTGTTCAGAAGGGAAGAAACTCTTTAATAGGAGGCGAAGGTTGTTTCATAAATAAGGAAACTTAAAAAGAAAAAGATATCACTGATTCACCCCCTCCCGCTCTCAGTGATACTTGGATCCTGACTGGGAACTTCAATTGGTATCAGAGGTAGGTTCCCTTCGTTTATTATTTGCTGAAGTGGTGGAAGAGAAGCTGTGATGGAAAATCCTAACTGCGTGAACAGTAAGGGGATTCCGATTTTTGACGGAAAGAACTATCACATCTGGAAGGATAGAATGATGCCTTATCTTCTGTCTCTTGGATATGAAGTTCTTGAAACTACAACAGATGGATTTAATACTATTGATGACAAGGTTCCTCTTACTCCTGTCGATAAGAAGAATCTTGAGAATGATGGAAGATCTAAAAATGTGTTACTCTCATCTCTGTCCATGAGTGAATTTTTAATAGTGAAAGGTGTTGCTATAGCTAAAGAAATTTGGAACTAACTGAAGAACATCTTTGAAGGAAATACGAAAGTGAAGAAGGATAAACTACAAATCTAGAGACTGAAGTATGAAGAAGCTTGTTTTCAAAAATTGGAGAAGAAGATGATAGTGAGACTGGATCTGAAAATTTAGTTGCTAAGAAAGCTAGTGAGAAGACCTTTGTTTCAACTGTGAATAATGATGTTTATGAGAGTAGTAGTTCTGAAGAAGAAGAAACTCAACTTGAATCCTATCTGAAAGAAGAGTTGAAGGAATGTTTGAGAAAGATTAAAAGGCTTGAGAAGGAAAACAAGAAGTTGAAAAATGAAATTTCGGCAATAAACAATCAAGAAGGTTTTACTGATGAGAAAATCAATACGAAAAAGGAGATTGATGATCTGAAGAATTCTCTTAAGAATGAAAATAATTGCAATGATAATCTTGAAGTATAGCTGAAGGCAAAAGAAGAACACTTGGAAGCTATCCAACAAAATCTTTATAAAGCTTAAGAAATGAGTATCAGTTTCAAAAACATTATCTCTGAAGTTGGTGATTTTTCTTTACAGGAGGAACCTAAAAAGGATCAAAAAGGTTTTCCTTAAAAGTTTAAAGAGAAAATTAAAAGTTTTTATGAAATGAAGAATACTGGGAATGATATGTATGTTGAAAAGACCAAAAAAATTGGGAATTTAGATGTTTCAAAGAACCCTGAGTTCAAAAATGATTCAAAACATTCTGAATCTGGAAAAGTTTCCAAAACTTCTGGTTTTGATTGAACTTAAATGGAAAGCAATACTTTGATTTACAACAGAAAGGTTGGTGGCTCAGAAAAGAAAGACAGGAAGGTGGCAGATAAATGTGTTCTCAATTCTAGTCAGTATAAAAGTTTCAGAGGTAAATACTCTTTCTATGGATACTGCTGGTATTGTGGTGGATTAAGACATACTGCAAATACGTGTTGGTTCAACCAAAAACATTACTATTATTCCACAGGTTATGAAAGGCAGGGTTTGAGGGGGAGTCAATCTCCTCAAAGAAAGAAGTTAGAAAAGGTGGTTGTAACAAAACATGAGAATGTTGAAGTGAAGATTAAAAATAGGTTCCAACCCCTGGAAACTATTTTTGAAAGATGTGAACAACCTGGACATCTTGCAAAATGATGCCTTGTTTTGTTACCAGCACAACAAAATCTCATTAACAATTCTCAGAAGCTGGAGGTGAAGAAAGAAAAGGAAGAAGTAAAAGCTCTTGTTGTTGAAACCGCTTTGAAAGCTATAAAAGGAGAACGTCCATGGATTCTTGTTTGTGGATGTTCATCTCATATGACAGGAGACTTAATGCTGCTGAAGAATATGAAAGACTTCAAAGAAGGAATAGTGACATTTGGAAATGATGAATCTCTAAGGATCAAAGGTGTTGGATCAACCATCATTGGAAAAGAAAAGATGAAGTCCAGGAAAACATTAAATGTTGATGGACTGAAACATAACCTGCTTAGTGTGTCACAACTCTGTGATGAAGGAAACAAATTTATCTTCAGAAAAGATGGATTTATTGTTAAAAGTGAAAATGGTGGAAATATAGTTACGAGAGGCCAACACACAAAAGGGAATTTGTTTCAAGTTGGTGAAGTGAAACGCTCTTGCTACATGGGTGTAGTGGATGTAAATTAGTTATGGCATAAAAGGATAGGAGATATGTGTTTGAGAAATATGTGCAAGTTATCAAAGAGAGATAGTGTCCGAGATATTCCTGATTTATCATGAAAAAGATATTGGTGTTGCACCATTTGTGAGAAAGGGAAGATTACAAACACTATTCATAAGAGAGTTGAAATTCACTCAAAAAGGCCATTGGAACTCATAAACTATGATATCTATGGACCAATGAGCATGTAATCTACAAATGGAGATAAGTACTTCATTACATTCATTGACGACTTTACTCGCATTACTTGTGTTATGTACATGAGACATAAGTCAGATGCTCTGAAAATGATTAAGAGTTTCAGGAGGAAAGTAGAGAAAGAATGTGAGTATTCGGTGAAAATGTTGAGAACTGATAATGTTGGAGAGTACAAGAATGAGGAGTTCGCAAGATACCTTGACAAACATGGAATTCATCATGAGTTCAGTTCACCATAGACACCTCAATAAAATGGGGTTATTGAAAGAAAGAATCGAAGTCTGGAAGAAATGGGGAGAACTATGTTACTTGAACATAGTATTTCCCATTATTATTGGAGGCAATCCATGAGCACTGCAGTGCATATTCAGTACTGATGTTTCTATAGGCCAAACTCAGATATGACTCCATATGTAATGTTCTATGAAAAATCTCCAAGTCTGAAACACTTGAGAGTCTTTAGGAGTTCATGCATTATAAATAAGAAAGGTGGAAACCTGGTAAAGTTTGAGTAAAGAGGAGATGATGGAATTTTTCTTGGATATTCTCCAGAAGGAAGAGGTTATAGATGCCTCAATAAAGAAACATGAAGAATTTTTGATTCTTCAGATGTAAAATTTGTTGAAAATGTTTAGAAAAAAAGCAGTCATATGTTGATGTGGAAGTTGAGCAGGATAGAGAAGTTTTTGTCAATAATTCTGATAATGCTGCAGACTGTGTCAATCCTACTCAAGAAGAGGAATCTAACTCAGAGATCTCTAGTGATGATGAAGAAGTTCAAACAACTCATCCTAGATTGAGGAACCAAGTGGAGGCTCAGAACATTTTTGGAGATAATGACCAGAGGGTTCAAACAAGAATAACAACAAATGCTATATCACATACATCTATTTATTCAAATATTGAACCGAATAATGTAAATGAAGCATTTGAGCATTCAGAATGGGTTCATGCTATGAACGAAGAGCTTGATCAGATAGAGAAGAACAATTCTTGGGAACTTGTACCCAAGCCGGACAATAAGAACATTATTGGCACAAAGTGGGTTTTCCGGAACAAGCTGAATGAAGAAGGTGAAGTAATAAGAAACAAAGAAAGATTGGTTTGCAAAGGGTATTCCCGAATTGAAGGAATTTATTTTGATGAAACCTTTGCTCCGGTAGAATGATTAGAAACAATCAGAATCTTTCTTGCCATTGCTGCGCAATGAGGTTACAAAAACTTTCAAATGGATGTCAAATCCGCATTCTTCAATGGTGACCTTGACGAGGAAGTTTACATTGATCAACCTTGTGGATTTGTTATTGTAACGGATGAAGGCTATGTGTGCAGATTGGAGAAGGCTTTGTATGGGATAAAACATGCTCCAAGGGCATGGTATTCTAAATTGGATACTTTCCTGAAGAAGATGAATTTTAGGAAAGGAATAGTTGATAGCAATCTTTACATCAAGGAGGGCCAGAAGTTTTCACTGATTTTTATTGTTTATGTTGATGACATCATATTTGCTGGGAATGATGAAAGATCATGTGATAGATTTTCCGAGGAGATGACGAAGTTATTTGAGATGTCCATGCTGGGTGAAATGAAATACTTTCTTGGGTTACAAATATCACAGAAAAAGAATCATATCTTTCTGGCTCAAGAAAAATATGCTAAGTAACTTCTGAAGAAGTTTGGCATGGAGAATTTGAAACCAGTGTCCACACTATCTCAGTTGGAACCAATTTTTCTAAAGATGGAGAAGGCAAGGAAGTTGATCAGAAAGTGTTTCGAAAGCTAATTGGAAGTCTGTTGTATTTGACTGCCTCAAGACCCGACAATGTCTATTCTGTCACCTTATGTGCATGATTTCAAAGGGATCCTAAATAATCACATCTGATTGCTGGAAAAAGAATTCTCAGATATATCAAAGGCACAACAAATTTTGGAATCAGGTATGATGGCTCAGGAAATATTAATCTATTCGGGTATTTTGATGCTGATTGGGCAGGAAATGTTGACGATCGAAGATCCACATCCGGTGGAGTTTTCTTTCTAGGAAAAAGTTTTGTTTGTTGGCATGCCAAGAAATAGAATTCAGTAACTCTTAGCACAAATGAAGCTAAGTATGTTGCTGCTACTCAGGCTACAACTCAACTAATTTGGATGCAGACCCACCTGGAAGATCTACTTGTTCAAGTAAAGCTACCATTGCTCTTGGGTTGTGATAATCAGAGTGCAATCAATCTTACAAGAAATCATGTACAACATTATCATTCAAAAAACATTGATATAAAGTACCACTTCATCAAAGATCAGGTAGAGAAGAATGAATTCAGGTTGGAGTATGTTCCTACATCTGAACGAGTTGCTGATATTTTCACCAAACCCTTACTGAAAGAACCATTTGCAAAATTGAGGTTGAACATGGGTGTCCATCCTCCTTCTCATCAAGGTTAAGGTACCTGTTTCTGTCCCCTCTCTCATCTTTCATTTGGATAGTGTTGTCAAGGGGGAGAATTGTTTCATAAATCTATCCTTATAGATGCATGCATAAAGGGGGAGTTGTGGGTAAGCTTTGAATCCAGCATGTATGTGTGTGAACAATTCTAACTGTTTGTTGGAGTGGTTGTATGAAACAATGTTTTTTTTCAGGAAAGTTGAGGAAGTGAAGAATTCTGAAGTAGAAGATTGAAAGATATTCTGAAGAAGGCTGAGGAGGTACGCTCATGAGATTTCACAGTCACTGCTTTTGGACAGCATGGTTTTGGCTGTCAATAGTTCTTCTTTCCTACAATGAGTTAGCTCACGTAGGCTTAGAATTGTTGATAATCAATCCATTGCATAAGGTTACAAAGATCAGTGATTTATGAATCATGATTGTCAACAAAATCCAAAGGGGGAGATTGTTGGGACCAAGTTGAACAGATAAGGAAGTAAGAAATGTTTGCTATTATAGAGTGTTGTATTTTGTTGACAAATAAGCTAAATCAATTCACATTGTAAAAGACTTGTAAAACCAGATGATGCTTTGTTGATTTGTATTTCACAAATATCATAAGTTTGGAGAACTTGTGATTCAAGCCTTATGAAGTAAATGGAGTTACAATGATGTGTTTTTGGCAAAGTCATATCACAAATATCAACAGATCAAAAATATGGCAAAGGAAAGATTTAGGTTCACAAGTATGCAGTATGCGCACAAGTACGTAGAGGCACGCAAGTCATATTTCAAAAGATCATTATTTCAGAAATATGGAAAAGGAAATAAAGTGGCGCGTAAGTATTTGGTGCGCAAGTATTTGGCCTGCAAGTATTTGGCGCGCATGTATTTGGCGCGTAAGTATTTGGCACGCAAGTGTGTCACGCAAGTCATATTCCAACATCATCATATCCAAAAATGACAAAGGAAACAAGAATGGCGTGCAAGTATGTGACGCACAAGTATTTGTCGCGCAGGTATTTGTCGCACAAGTATTGGCATTCAAGCGTGTCATGCAAGTCATATTTCAAAGACCATGATATCAAAATATAACAAAGGAAAGAAGGTGGCGCGCATGTTCTGGAGCGGCGCGCAAGTTGTGGCGCGCAAGTATGGGGCGCGCAAGTCACCAAAATGCCTATAAATATGCGACTACCCTCCGAATTTATTAAGGCTCGAGACTTAGAGAAATATTTTGAGCTCTGAGTGCACAAGTCGAAGAAGTCTTCTACGCAAGTGTTGCCACACAAGTGTTTCCACACAAGTGTTGTCGCGCAAGTGTTTCCGCGCAAGTGTTGTCGCACAAGTCTTCCGCGCAAGTCTGCCGCGCAAGTGTTGCTGCGCAAGTGTTGTCGCGCAAGTGCTGCCACGTAAGTGTTTCCACGCAAGTGTTGTCGCGCAAGTGTTGTCGTGCAAGTCTTTTCGTGCAAGTGTTTTACTGTCCATAAAGGAGGTACGCAAGTGAAAGGAGGTGTGCAAGTGCAATTAGGCACACAAGTGGTAAGGAGGCGCGCAAGTGGAAGGAGGCGCACAAGCTGTTTTCTCCAGGAGGTTTCTACCAGCTTCTGGGTAGGAAAGTGAAGAATTGTTTTGAAAGATTTGATATGGTAAAGGTCATCAATAAGCACAAAATTATTTCATTTCCATATTTTTGCTAAGATGGATAACACACACTATTGTATTGTTTTCAAAGTTCTACACGAGTGTAAGGGTATATCCTACTCGTTGTATTCCACATTAAAGGATTGTTTTCTAGTGGATTGTGTGTTACTGGATTATATCCATACCATACCAAGGATGTAGCTACTTTTATTGAGTAGTGAACCTTGTAAATCTTGTGTTTCTGTGGTTGTGTGTGTTCAAAAGGGAAGAAACTCTTTAACAGGAGGCGAAGGTTGTTTCATAAGTAAGGAAACTTTAAAAGAAAAAGATATCACTGATTCACCCCCTCCCCCTCTCAGTGATACTTGGATCCTAACTGGGAACTTCACATGGTGGTCTTCGTTAGTTTTTCGACATATTTTTGGAGGCTCCAGTGGTTGTTCGGTGTCACCAATGGTGCTCCGTCAGCTCCGACGGTGGCAGTTTCCGGCAGGGTGGCGATGGTCTGACCAGACTGGTCCTCAGGCATTTAAACCCCAGTATCTTTCAAACTGGGTGTCCGGTTTGGGTGCCATCTATGGACACATGTCCTTTTCTTTGAGACGGACCTTTTTAGGGTACTTTTACGGAATTTTGTTTTGCGATCTATTCTAATGGTCACGAAATTCCCATTTTTTTATAATAATACTATAATTATAATTATTCTGCAAACTTGTATCGGATCGTATGTCTCCATAAGACATCCAATTTACTCACCATCAGAGGTTTTTGTGACCCTGGAGTTGATGAGTACTTTTATAAGCTTATTTTGGGTTCTTAAATTGAAATAGTGGTGTGGGACCCATGAGGCTCGTTTTGGGTGTTTGTGGTTGAATGTGAGTTTTTCACTGGGTATCCGTTTTTGAAGATCAGGTAGTCTATCTTGTGTGTTTTCTCTTGAGGATCACAATGGAAAACTCCATATGACTAAATGTGGGGCCAAAGAGTGGGCCCCATGGGATGATTTTTTGAGCATGATGCAACATTTTACAACTTCTTCATCAAAAATCCGTTTGGGCCAAGTGAATAGTCTACCATGCGTGTTTTTCAGAAGGATCGTAATGGTGCAATACATTTGGATTAGTGAAGCTTTTTTGTGATCGGTAGTTATTGAGCCTCGATTGGGCATTTTTTGTGAAAATTAACCATTTCACCAGTTTTATTTTTTGGATAAATTAATATACAATCCTATGTGTTTTTCAGTGGGGAGCACAATGGCGTGCACCCGGGTTACATGTTTCTGGATCGAGGTGCGGGCCCCATGGGGCACCGTTTGTGTTTGACACTAGGAGATACAACCTTTTCATTAGGAGACTATTTCTGATGAGTGATTAGTTGATCTTATATGTTATTACACAAGGATCATGATGGTGTGATCCATTTTAATGTGAATATCCTTATTCTCAATCTTTTATTAAATGTGGAAACATGAAAGGAATATCAGTGGATGATCCTTTTGACAGGTTTGAAGAGATTCCACAACATAGATTATCTCCGACTCTTGTGAGAGTGAAGAATATGTATGAAGAGATATGGTTGATGTTATGGGACCGTTCAAAGAGGCGTGTCCACGAACCTAGGATTTTGACCCTCCAGATTAATGGCGAGCTTTGTGTGCTCGTCGACTTTGTGACTATTGTGTCATTTACTCCTGGAGTACCTTGACAGGTCATGGTACCTGATCACCCTTTTGGGACACGCAAATGGTTGGGTACATGGCCAGAAGTTGAAGAGGGGTCACACATCATGTGAGACCCACATGGGTTGTGTACCACTAAAAATATTCTACCTCTCGCATCTCTTTCTTCTGAAATCAGATTGTGGTATGTGAGTAGCCTATCCTAAGTATTTCTCCTCGTACGATGTAATGGTGCCCTCCATAGTGGATTTAGAGATATGATGTGATATATTTTTAGTTTAGTGCCTATATGAGGTGATTCTAGATGATGATATTGTTTTTAGTGATTTTTTTCCGAATCTCCATAGTAATCTAGGATTTCCCTCCAGGGAGGTTGGGTAGTGGGGTTAACCGATCTCTTTCAGGGATTACCCTCCAGTGCAGCTGGGTTGTGGAGTTCTCAATTTAATCTTTTGGGCTTTTCCTCTAGCACAACTGGGCAGTGGCATTTCCCAATTACCCTTTTGGGCTTACCCTCCAGCAAGGGTGGGTAATGGAATTCTCCGGTTACCCTTTTGGGATTACCCTCCAGCGAGGCTCGACAGTGGCGTTCTCCAGTTACTCTTTTGGTCTTACCCTCCAAAGAGGATTGGTAGTGGCATCTTCTAGTTAATCTTTTGGGATTACCCTCTAGTGTATCTAGTCAGTGGAGTTCACCAGTTACTATTTTGGGGTTATCCTCTAGTGAGGCTGGGTAGTGGCATTCACTATTTACTCTTTTGGGCTTACCATCCAGCGATGCTAGGCGGTGACGTTCCCTAGTTACTCTTTTGGGCTTACCCTCCAACAAAGTTGGGCAGCATATTTCACCATTTACACTTTTGGGCTTACCCTCCAATGAGGCCGGGCAGTGGCATTCTCCTGTTACTATTTCAGGGATTACCCTCCAATTGGGGTGGGTAGTGGGTCCGTCGATGAATTTTTTAAGTATATCCTCTTGCAGGGTTGGATAATGGGTTCATGAAAATTTGACATGATCTCTCAACTATGTGGCATAGAAACAAGATGTAATTTACGTCACTTTGGACACTCAACAATGAGGGGCACTTTTCCCACCAAGATGCATACTTGTGATGTGACTTAAAACCATGAGGGCAAGATAGATCTACCCAATGTACATAGTATCAAGGTGTGGTGATTAAGACCCTTTGACTTTTAATTGAGGGAAAACGTGTTGGATGCTGGGAATCGATGGTGTTTACATCTAGAACTATTGGTGACTGTTTTCATGGGATGAGCTAGTGATATGGATATCCCCTTACTCTCTTGTTTGGGTTCCTTTGGCTGATCATACACACACACACACACACATATATATATATATATATCGTATTGAAGTACCCACTCCTTGGGATTTGGTTACTCTCTTTCTAGGTGAGGCGAAGATGCGTGGGGTATGCCACATGCTTTCTGTGTCTAGCTTCTTATAGTTGGATGAGTCTACTCTTCTACTAAGGGTAGCGAATACTAGATGATATTTTCAACTTTTCACCATTTATATATCCTCATGTTTGGAAGAGCTTACTTCACTTCTTTTTTGGGTTCAACTGTACACTTTTACAATACCTTGTTCTATCTATTACTCCCCTCTTCATTACTTCACTTCCTACTCCCTTAAGCCTTCTAGGAATCCTAATTTGTATTGTTATACTCACCCCTACTTGGGATTTTCCCGCACATGGTGTTCCCATGCAGACGACAGACACTTTGATCGTGACTTCAGAGGATCATATGGATATGTGGTGGTCGGACTACATGAAGTAGTCATAGCATGGGATTTAGGAGTGGGGATCTCTTAGCTGTTTTACTTTTCCTCTTATTACTGGGTTTTGGAACTTTTCTGGTTGGGTGTGTATCGTTCCCCTTTCCCTTTCACTTTACTTTTCTGTATTTGTAGTGTTTAGAGGTTGATGAATATTTGTGGTTTATATATAACAATGTTGTATTTTTCTTTCTTTTCCCTGTACACTATTTTCATTGAGTTGTCTGCATGTGTATGTACAGGTACTCAGGAAAATGCCTCCTGGAGTTTTTTTCCTTTGACACTGGTTTCCATCCCTTGGCCAATGGAGGCAGGCTTGGGGTAGTTGCAGCTCGAGCCCCAGAATGGGCCGGGTCATGACAAAGTGGTATCAAAAGAGGTTCGTTCCTTGGGACATTGTTCGGAAAATCCCAAAAAATGATTTGGTTGGGTTTTAGGGCAATAATGTCAATGTGTCTCAGGAGCATATCTCAGGCCAGGGAGTCCAGTGATGGTGTAATGACCAACGTTTCCATTCACCATGACCTTGATTACCCACTTTTTGACTCAACATGATGAGACACTTATTGCAGGGAACACGGGTACATGCATCATATCAGATTGAGTCTTTGCATATCCTTATTGATTCATCTACCCATTATTGTTTGATATATATATATATATATATGCTCATTTGACTATGGTACTCTTTGATCAGATTTAGGATGCCTCTACGATGATAGCCAGAAAAGATACTAGCTCTGGTTCATGAAAACGATTCTGTGATCGATGAAGCCTCAATTTAGGATGCATCGTAGGATTACCCTATTTCTAGGTGGAAAGGTAGTAGCACCTCCACCTGTGGAAGAGTAGTTAGTACTGGGAACAAAGGTCGATGACGAGCATAGGATGAGAGTTCTACATGAGTTCCAACATTAGAGACCGCTGAAGTTCAGTGGTGAGCCATTCCCTCAGGTAGTGAAGGCTTGGCTATAGTTTGTGGATTTCCACTTCATTCTTGTTCGGACACTGACAGGTTAGATGGTGGCTTTGACAACAAGTCTTTTTCCACAGAGAAGTTTTTCATTGGTAGAGCTTGGTTACTCAGATGCACGATGAGTCTGTACTCTCATGGGATGGCTTCTACCAGATGTATCGTGAGGAGTACTACCCCTCCTTCTTACACTTCGTACAGTTTCAGAAGTTACTGGAGATTTAGTGGGGAATGATGGAAGTGGATGAGTACACGACTTGGTTCACAAACCATACTCGGTACTATTTGGACATAGTCTAGGATGATAAATTTCAAGAACAAAAGTTTGAATAGGGTCTCTTTAGAGGAGATTCATGCCAGCTTAGTTCCATTGTGCATCCTCACCCATCTCTCGGTGCTGGAGCAGACACTGGTGACAGAGAAATTTTTGTCAGAGGGATGCCAATTGGCCAGTTTTGGATGTGGGCGCAACAGAGTTGGGACGTTTTCCACATTTAGAAGATGTCAGTTGGCATGGCCTCATTGCAGGATGCCTCTCATTGATAAGACTCAGGCACATGGTCAAGGATAGCGTAGAGTACTGAGACATCCCAAGGAGGACTAGTTCTACACTTGTGATGGGTGAGGTCATGTGGCGTGAGACTACCCGACAAATGTGCTGAGATTTCTATGAATTTGGTAGATTTTCTTCCACAAAGAGGTAGTTTTGTGATCAAAGATCTCACAAGAGAGGACAGGGTGGTACCTAGGAAGGCGGTGTTGGCCGAAGAGCAGGAAGAACTGTTTTTGGTGGATGACGTTTTGAGGTCCTTCCACCACCACTAGGTGACCCATGTTAGGCTCAGGGAGCTAGCGAATAGGGCCACAGGTGGCTGCATGCTATGGATGCCTACAATCCTGTAGCACTTGAGATGATAAGTGGTAGACTCTGTGTCTTTACTATCTTTTCAGTATAACTTGTTAGACACTATGTGTGGGACTATTTTCATTCAACTACTTTTTTGAGGAGTTATTGGGGGTGACGTGGGGCATCGGTGTAACCCTATGTCATGTTTGTTCGACGTAGCTTTGAATACATGAGAAATAGGGGTTCTTCCCCCACTGAGACACATTTTTGTGATGTGATAAAAACTATGAGGGAGAGTCAATACCACCGAAATCATATATTATTAAGGTGTGGTGGATAATGACATCTGACTTGTGCGTTCTAAAGGACCCTATAAAATCCTGAGATGGGAGGGGCGAATCAGGGTGTGAATTTTTCATTTTAAACTGATGGATCTTATTCCCACATTAGTAGGAACCTGTTAAACCTGTACGAAGAGGAAGTGCCGAAAATAAACAATCACATGAAAATCAATGACAAAACAATTTTACTTTGTTCACAACAAAGGGCTACATCCATGGATCATACGCTGACAATGTGTCAGTTTAAAAAAATTCCACTAATATTTACTATCTATGGATTACATGATTTTATCCCAGTTACTCTATTCTAGGCGCACTGACTTTACAAGGGTTTAGAGATAGCACACTGCGTCCCTCAGATCACTTCCACTGACTCTCCCTTGCTCATTGCTTTGGAAGATTCTTCACTTAGTTTATCGACTTGAAGGTCACATCAATGGTTTATCATTAATTCATGCATCCACAACTAGTCACACACACATGTAATTTATTTTCCCATAAACTGATGTGTTATGCTGATTAATTTCGCAAACTGATTTGCCAAAATTTAGGCTTCCTTGGGAGTTTCGCGTACTAAAACTGGTTCTAGGTACAAAAATTGTTCTTCCATACCATCCAGCTCTATGCGTACCATCCAAATCCTTTGTATACCATACATATCCTCCACGTACCGCCTAGCTCCTCCACATATCGTCCAACTTCTCCGCATACTGCCAAGCTCCTCTGCGTACTTCCCAGTACCTCCACATACCACACCATGGTGCATTCCTCCCTGCTCTACATATTGCTCCAAAAATCCATGTACCATCCTACTCCACATACTACCTTGCTCCACCACATACTGTGGGAACTTCCTGTGTGAACCACACAACCTTCTGCGGACAGCTTTCCTTACACGGATGAATCTCTCCACGTACCATCTTCTCCTCCATGAACCACTTCCGACCTCACCAAATTTATTCGTGAAACCATAATCTCCAATATCATTCCCTAAAAAAGAGTATTGGTGTTTCTTAAATAGGAACGTAACTCCACAAATTTTGGTAATCTGATTTACCCAAATTTTCAATGTGGGACAAGTTTCACTATACTGATCTCCATCTGCATACTCTGGTGGTCTCCATAGCGTACCGATCCAATTTCATGAACCCCATCAATCCCACCAACCTTCATCAATCCGAATAACGTATTCCTTCACCACTGACCATCTCTGCGAATAATTTTTTGTTTCAACGTTCAGCATTCTCCGTACTTCATTCCTTCCCCATGTATTGTTGCTGCGAACTATTTTTGGTTCTGTGCATCACTCTGAGTACCATTACCATTTCCTCCACTGTTTACCGTGCACCTGCACTGCGTACCACAAAACTGCACTGTATACCATGCACCTTCACCATGTTCCATGGGCCTTCACATTAAATACTAATTTTACTCTCAATCATATGACCTCATTCCTTGTAAAATCCCTAGCCATCTGTATGCAGATTGACAACAAACACATACTAAACTCCATTAATATCAACGAACAACCTTGGTTCCAACAATATCCCATTTTGGTTTTGTTGGAAATCTCCAGATAAATTCATTGGTGTGCCAACCACGATCAAAACCATAAACAACTCAACCATCTCTCTATTTTTACATGAGTAGTTCTCGGTGTAGAAAACAAGAAAGAGAGGACATGAATTTAGTTCTAATTCTTTTATTTTCTCCCCCATAGTTGTAGAAAACCTGTAGAAAGAAGATCACCTGATCAATTCCATTGAATTTATTCATTCTGCCCCATTGGAATGAAACCTAATGACCGGTATTTAACTATTGTAGAGCTCAGAGCATACTCCCCCTGGATCTTATTTACCCCATAATCCCACAACACTACCACAAATATATTAACACAGCTAAAACAACTAGGGAGATGGGAATCTCGTAACATCCTTATGTAGTGGGAGGTGGCTGAACACTGAGGTTCAACCAATGTTTCTCAAACACAACCGCCGGAAGTGGCTTGGTCACAATTTTAGCCACTTGCACATCAGTTCCCACATGGTCCATTTTGATCACACATTGTTCAAACTTTTCTTTGATGAAGTGATATCTGATATCAATATGTTTTGTACGAGAATGCTCAACTAGATTTTTCATAGGATCAATTGTGCTCTTGTTATCATAGTAAATCACCATTGGTTGTTTCACCTCATCCCTTATGTCACTCAGTTTCTGCTTCATCCTATGTAACTGAGTGAATTCTTTGGTAGCAAATATATATTCTTCTTCATCAGTACTAAGTGTAGTACTTTCCTGTATCTTGGTTAACCATCCCACACATTTCTTCCCAATATAGAATGCTCCACCACTAGTAGAATTTCATTCCACTACATCACCAACCCAGTCAGCATCATATAATGTTTATAGTTCACTATCTGTTCCAAAAGAAAAGTATAGCCTATAATTATTTGTATATTGAATTTATCTCATGATTCTTTTCACTGCCTCCATATGTTATTCCTTTGGATTAATCTGAAAGCGGGCCACAAGGTAGGTTTCAAAGACAATATATGGTCGTGTCACCGCCAGGTACAATAGGCTTCCAATGATTCTTCTTTACAAGGTGGGATCCATAGAAGTCCCTTCCTCATAATTTCTGAGCTTTGATCCAACAACATTCGGAGTCAACATTGGTTTGGAATCATGCATATTGAACTTCTTCAGTATCTCTCTTGCATACATTTCTTGATACATGAAAGTGTAATCCTTATTTTGATGTACCTGCAACCATATAAAGTATGTGAGATCACCAATCATTGAAATTTTAAATTATAATTTTATGTGATTTGAAAATTCTTTGGCTGATCCATTTCTGCTTCATATAATAATAATATCATCCACATATACCAATACCATGAACTGATCCTATTGAGAGTTATTCACATAGAGTTTGTGATGCACTCCTCCTATTTTAAAATCTAGCTTTCTCAGATAAGAGTTCGATTGAGATTACCATGTTTTTGGTGCTTGTTTCATCCCATAAAGAGATTTCTTTAATTTTCAAACCATCAGTTCATCATTTCCAATAAAGAACCCTACAGGTTGTTCAATGTAGAATTCTTCTTCAAATACTCCATTCCAAAATGATGTCTTAACATCCATTTGATACAATTTATAACCTATTTGGATTTCCATGGCAAGGAATAGCCTAATTGACTCCAGTCTCACCACAGGATAAATTTTTCTTCTAAATATCAATGCCTTTAATTTTTTAATATCCTTTACAAACCAAGTGTTCCATATTTTTGAACACATTTCCATGTTTTTCAAATTTGTACTTGAAAATTCACTTTGTACCAATCACATTATGATCTTCAGGTCCTTTAACAAGATCCCATATCTGATTTTTGTTAATCTGATATGACTCTTCATTCATTGATTTCACCCATGACTCATCCTTTGTAGCCTCTTCAAATATCGATGGTTCCATAACTGATATAAATGCTGATTGTTCATTATTCCTCATTATCCAAGTATATTTCGGTGCATTTTGATCTCTGATATTTTTGGACTCATCAATATCTTCTCTTATATTTCTCCTTTGGGGTTCAACCATATTCTCTATGGATATGGATTATTCTTTTGATTATTCTTCAGAGTCAACATCATGACATGATACCTAAGAGTTTTTTACATATTCCTCTACCTCTATATTATCATTACTTCTAGGTTCACATTATTTCTCATCTTTTATCACATCCTTATAAGAATTCCTTGAATCATTCAAGTTTTTCTTTTCGATGTTATTTAAATCACATAATTCCACAATTCTTCGCAAGGAATTGTTGAAAAAATTGTCAGATTTTCTTTTTATTGATTATCATTAAAATATTCTTTCATCTCCATTGTTTCCATACTTACCTTGATTTACATATTTTTTTTTTCAGATAAAACATTTTCTTCTGAAAACATGAAAATATTTCGAAGAGGGATTCCTTCCATGCCACAGTTAATATAGTGTCTTTGTTTCACCCATATATAGCCTTGTTTGATTCTGAATATACACTGCAACTTTTACTAAATCTTTATAGTAATGTTGAGGAATATGACTCTTAATTAGCATAGTTTTCGCGATGTTGTTTACCTGTCAATTCATGTGCTCAACAAATCCATTTTGTTGTGGAGTTCTCAAAACTTCTACCTCATGTTGTAGCCCATGCTTCTCTAGGTAATTTTAAAATTCAATGGATGTGTATTACCCTCTATTATTAGACCGTAGGACTTAAATCTTTCATCCAGTATCATTCTCAGCGATTCATCGATAGGTTTTCATTCAATCTATCACTTGTCACTTCCTGCATATAACGATCACACATTCCATTATAATATAATAATCTATGGATAGAGAATAGTACCTCTCTCCATGTGTTCCATAAACATTTATCGGGACACATACATCAGTATGGATGAGGTCAAATAGATTTGATGATTTTTTCTTCTTTGGCCAGTAGGAAATGCAGAACAATTTCCCCCGCATGTAAGCATCACAACTATTTTCTCATTCAAGCTTAAGATTAGGGATATTCATGAATATCATCATCTAAGATTTCTTTTCCATGTCTTGTTGATTAATTTTCCCAAATATCCTATTCCATATGTTTTTTCCTCTTCAACTGTAAGGTATAAAATGTTCTCTTTGTTGTCAACATTATATAAGTTGGCTTCAGTTCTACAGCCTTTTATGAGAGAAATCCTAGACATTCTTGTTATAGTACAACCATTTTGATTGAATGTCACAATAAGACCTGATTCAAAGAGTTGAATCACACTAAGAATATGTTGATGCAGACCGTCCACATATAGGACTTCAGTTTTCTTGAGCTCTCCATTAGATAGCTCAATGCTTCCACTACCTTTTATCTTCAAAGCACCACCGTTACCGAACCTCACCGTCCCATCAAACATTTTCTTGAAATTCATTAGTATATTTTTATTACAAATCATGTGGGATGAACATCCACTATCACGAACCTTGGTGTTTTTTCATTTTGTAGATTTTAGGGATACATCTATAAAATTATACTTTTTAATTTTCCTCCTTTCATTTCATGAGATATTGGATCGAGTGTAGGACACTGATGGCATTTCAATTCTATCCTTTGTGTTCATGGGTTATTCATATTCAAATTCTTCTTCCAGAGGAGAAAACCTATTTCAAATAGCAACACTATCTGTTTTATGTGTATTGGATCATATCTGACCATTGAAAGAATTGATCCTGTCATACCTCTACCTACAATGCACAACTTTATGGATAAAGTTTGAATATTAAAAATAGTATCCATTGTAACACCCCAACTCCACTAGGATGGAGCCAGTGCATTACTTGTGATATTGGCATGGTTAGAAGGAATAAAAATCTCGAAGTAATGATCGTTTTAGTAGTCTTGAAGAAACTAGATACAATGATGTAACTCAAATTACATTGGAAAGGGTTACAAAATACAATACATAATAAAAACTAAAAACTCTGTACATAAGAACTCAATAAAAGGACTTCCCTTCATCACCTGTTGAAGATAAACAATGAAATGGGTGAGCTCAAATGCTCAGTAAGGGTTATAAATAGCGAAAGCATGAATACAATAAAAAGTGAATCATAGTCAATCCGACATAATCAATATGGTATATTCAATAAATGAAAAACTAATGCCATTATTAAACTGAGAATGAAACTGCATCCATAGATTTCATCATAGTGAAAAACTCATGGATAAAAATAATAATTAATAATGAATAAATATAATTATTATTAATTGGACGTCATGTATCTGGCACATGAAACCATAATACTATAAAAATGGATTAGTTCTATGGGTACAAACCCTTCTGATTTTTTGGAAACAAACTTGAAGGGTTTGGAGCCAACCTGTTTTGTCTCATGAGAACTAATGATGCATCGAGGGGATATAGAGGCCCCGAACCACCACTACATATCCAAATAAATCTCTATAAACTGATTAAATACAAGCGAAATATACCATTTCAGTATCCGTATAGATTAGAGTATACAGATTCATCAATATTACCAAAATAAAAATAACTTTCCAAATAAACACCGTATGTAAAATGTTATACGGTTTAGACAACAAAAATATAAATTACATGAGATTATGGATATTTAATATAAATATAATTTCAAATGAAAAGTGATCTAAAAAGGGCAGTAGGTACACCACGTCGGGATTATTAGGTGCACAATACAAAGATAGTCACAACGAAAACGACACCTGAGACAAAGTCCCTTACCACAATGATATCGGTCGAACTATATGACTGAAACGTAATAACCATCAAGTGAATCATTGAATAACATGAATATAAATAGAATAATTTTATTATATATCAAATGGATGTACACATATACCATATATAATGAATAATTGGCGAACAATGGAAATCTCACAGAAATGAAAGTGAGAAGAGAAACCCCTTACCTTTTGCTCTTGTGTGTTTTTGATTGTTCTTAACGACCTGAATAATCAAATTTAGATTCATTAATTAATAATTAAAGAACTGAATAAATATTTAATTGATATTATATAACCTTATAAATTTCATTAATGGTGTTTTTGATGGGTTTAAGAGATTAAATCTTATTGTTTTGGATGCATTTTCTTACTTGGTTTCATGATTTGTTTTCTTATATTCATGAATGGAAGTTGGTTTGAAATATGGTTAAATATCCTGAATTTTTAAAATATATTATTAGTGAAATTAAAGAGACAAAAATTATCTTATATTGATTCTGGTTATATACCATGAGGAGACTCATTCAATGAGTTAAAAAACACTTGAATTTGGCTTGATAGTTTTGTGCTCAATAAACTTGTTCTGTATTATTATTCTATATTATGAATGTATAAAGATTCCAGAACATTAATCAAGATAAAAAACATATATTATGACCTGTTTCAACCATATATTTTTTTCCACAACCAGAATTGAAATAATTAATGTAAATTGAAATTACATCGTGCACGATGTCGGTAATTCGACACATCACAGAAAATGTTTTTATTCCTTAATTAAGTGGGAGAGGAGAAGAATAACGATGAGGAATTTTCCATAAACATTAGAACATCCAGAATATAGAAGATTATGGAGCATACATGCCTATTGGTAAATATGTGGTGAGTAAAGAAGAATAAAATAAAGGAATCATAAAAATGAAAGATAACTTAATATATTTCTCATAAAAATTCGGCATCCTAACGACGTCTCTTAAATTTTTTTTAAAATAGTTTGATGAAAGGAATGTAATATTTCATCATTAATACATAATATGGAAATTAAGGGGTAATATTTAATGAAATATCCCAACACAATCCATAGGTAATGGAAGAGAATAACATAAAATGAAAGAAAATAAAGAAAATAAAAGAGGTTGTTTACCTCTTGATCTCTTCTCCTTGAGATCCTTATTAAAGGCTTTGGTTTTGGGCTTTTGGTGAGACCAGAAGCTCTAGGACGTGGGGAACACACTTGGGAGGATTATTGGGTAGAACTTTGAGGAGCTTCAAGTCTTAGAGGAGTGACTATAAGAGGTTGTGGTGGGGGGTTTTTATAGTGGAGGAGAGGGGTAAATTTTGAATATTTAATTTCATTATTTTATTATTTCCATCAAGACAACCAGTAGTATTGTTTCATGTGACCCCTAATAGTAATAATGGCATGTGAGTTCTAAAAAAGTGTCCTTGCATCACTTATGATGTCATAAATAGTGTATTTTACTGATAATTTGTATATACGGTGTTTTATCGTATTTCACTATTCATAAAAAATAACAAAATTTCAAAAAAATCCCAAAATTTTACACTAACCATTTTTTGAAGTGTAGAATTCAAAAATGAACTCCATTTTTTAAAATAAATTTTCTAAATATTATTAATTTAATTTTTAAATAAATTCATTGATAATTCGAAAAATAACAATCTTAAAGGTGCAATTAGTTTTATTTCTCACTGAAAATATAATTAAGATCTCATTATCATATTTCTTTAATAAAATAAATTAATTTTATTATTTACTATTCATAAGGGTCATATTACTATTAATATTACTATTCACCAAAAATCAAGTTGTTCTATCAGAATCCAAATGAATTTGTAATCACAACTCTAGATTACCATTATTTGAAATTCAAAACATAGAAGTGGAAAAATTATATTTAATGGCTAGGTTTTGACTATCACATAAATAATAGAGTGTTGTTTAAAAGGAACACAACGATGAATAAAATGTATTTAATGGAAACATACGATAAAATGTTAGGGGTGCTACATTATTTCCTCCTTCAAAAATTTCCTCCCAAAAATTTTATGAATAAAGCCCACTAAAAAGATGTGGGTGGTTCTTATTCATGAAATCCTCTGCTTTCCATGTTTCTTCCTCCATATTCTGATTTCTCTAAAGAACCTTTACTAGACGAGTTGTTTGATTTCCCAATACCTGCTCCCTTGTGTCAAGAATCCTAATAGGCTTTTTACTGTATGATAAATCAGGTTCCGGTTCTATTTCATAATATGTGAGTACATACGTTGGGTCAGGAATGTACTTCTTTAACAACGATACTTGGAACAAATCATGAACTCTAGAGATATTTGGGGCATTTCTAAACGGTAATATATAACTCCAATTCTTCCCAAAACATCAAATGGTCCTATGTACCTAGGGCTCAGTTTCCCTTTCTTACCAAACCTTAAGACGCCCTTCCATGGAGATACTTTCAGAGTTACATTATCCCCCACTTGAAATTCCAAGTGCTTTCTCCGGTTGTCAGCATAACTCTTCTGCCTACATTGGGCTACTTTAATATGGGCTTATATTTTCTTCACCTTTATCGTGGTCTCTTAAATAAGTTTTGGTCCTATAAGTTTCCTCTCACCAACTTCATCCTAACAAGTAGGAGTTCGACATCTCTTTCCATATAATGCTTCAAATGGAGACATTTGAATAATAGAATGGAAACTATTGTTGTATGAAAATTCCACTGAAGGCATGTATTGATCCCACATACCTTGGATGTCAAGAGAACATGACCTCATCATATCTTCTAGAGTTTGAATAATCCTTTCATAATTTCCGTGGGTTTGGGGGTGATATGCGGTACTCATATGAAGCTCAGTATTCAAAGCCTTTTGGAGACTTTTCCAGAATTTTGACATAAACCGGGGATTTTGATCAGCGAAAATTGATCTAGGTGCACCATGAAGTCTCACAACTTCATTAATATAAATTCATGCCGGGATCTTAAGTGGTAAATCCTATATTATTGAAAGTAAATGTGCAGTTTTAGTGAGACGATCAACAATTACCCATATTGCATCATTACTTATAGGTGTCCTCAGTAGTCCGGTGACAAAATACATCATAATGTTATCCCACTTCCACATATGAATTGGTAGAGGTTTCAACACTCCTTTGGGATGTTGTCTATCCGCCTTCACTTGTTGACAAACTATACAACTTGACACGTAGTCAGCAATTTCTTGCTTCATACTATCCCAAAAAAAATATTCCTTCATATATTTATACATCTTGGTGCTACCTGGGTGTATATATACACCTTAATCATCCAAATACCTAATATATAACCGTTTGGATCCTTATAAAAGTGATTATGACACTTATATTTTTTTTAAATGATGCCAAAGTTGTCACCTTCATAATTTAATAAATATAACAATTTAAATATTGTGATTTTAAGATGATAAATTCAAGTAAAAGTATTATTGTGAACGATAATAGATTTATATTCATCATAGGATTTTATTTTAAATTTTTATGCAAAAAATAAGTATATTAAATAATTATACAAAAATGTTGCATTAATTATTTTATTAAGAGATAAACCAAATAAATGGATTTAAAAATAATAAAATAAATATTATATGAACTATTTAATGTGATACACTAATTTTATAGATACAAATGACCCTTTATGAATCTATTGAAGCTTTTAGTTCGAACATATATTCTGTATATATTTTATTTAAATTCCAATAAATGAGTAGTGTCAAAATTGACACTATTGTTATTTTATAAAAATAACATATTATAAAATTGTTTAAAAATCACAAAAATATTTAAAAATTATAAATTTAAATTTATAGCGTCTATAATGTTATAAAGTGAACAATTATGGATAATTAACAACAAAAAAGTAATTATTTGTTATAATTTAAAATTTAGAATTTTATTACCAAAAATAAACTTTAATAGATTAAATAAGGATAAATCAAAATGATAAGGTTTAAAATAAGATCCAAACATGTCTAAATTTGTTTGGATGATGATATTACAACCCTATCTCATCTAATATTCGAATATGAGTAATTTTTGGAGGTTTTTAAGCGGGGTTATATTTATTATAAATTAATATTTTTAAGAATTCTAAAGGTGCCCCTCTCCTCCCTTATAAAAGGGCACCTCCTCCCTCTCCTCCTCACACCAATTTTAGCCTTCAATCTCGGCCAAACCCTGACAAATTATCTTCTACACTTCTCTAGAAACATCCTAGAGGTTCTGGTCTACTTTAAAGACAAATCATAGTGCCCTAAGAGGAGGTTTCAAAGACCAGTATCGAAGAAGAGGTAATTTCTTCTCCCGATTCTTTCAAGCTTCTTTCTCCTTCAACTTCTTCTTCTTTAGTTGTTTCATTATAAAGTAATAACATAAGTATCACTAATATACTGATATGTTATTATAAATATGAAACAAACCTATTTAACCTTCTATCCATCTTACGGAAAACAAAATCACAGCGTGTACGTACGTACGAAATACCGTCTCCACGCCGTGGTGTAATATGTTTTTCCACCAACACCTTACATGGATGGGTATAATGGTGTAAAGAATAACTATAAATAGTTATTATAACATCATACTAATTCTGATATATTGTATCATCCACTCCAATTCAATTCAATATTTATGGAAACGATGTCATCGCTCGTGCGTACGTACGGACTACCGTCTCCACGACGCGATGAGATTCATTCTCCATGTTAACCACTTAAGAATGATTATAAAGTATATATAAGAAATAATAATGAAATATATGACATTATAAATCTACTGGATTTATTTATATATGTATGTCATCTACTTAATTGCATTCAACTCAATAAGGAAACGAAAATAGCGTTCATGCGTACGTACGGCCTACCGTCTCCATGAACGGTGTATTTCTTTCCATTTATCAATCTATTATATATATATGTATATTCTGAATATATATTATATATAAATAATGTTTTATATTCTGGAATTATCAAATCGTGATCTAAGTAATCATATGAATAATTACAAGTCAAAACACGGACGACAAATGAAACGATTTTACCCAAAACACTATTTAACATGGAATTTACAAAAGAACGGGTAATATAAAGTAATAAGTGAACCATATATGATATCATAACAATGAATATGATTCTGTAATAAGTCAATGAAATTATTTAAATCCTTATACAGGAGGTTCGGATACATACAAAGCATATCGGACATAAGGTAAGGGATAATTTTTGAAATCTCATTTTTATCCGAGATTGCTTATTCGTAATTATTTACTAGGGTTATTGATATCATCCATGTAGATGTATCTTAAAAATGGTTTCATGTTTGTTTAAATTCCTTTTTACCCACTTTTGAATTTTACTACATGGTATGTAAGTAATCTTTCTTTTGTTTACGTTACGAGGTATTTTTTTGACTTTTTCAGCAAAAGTACGATAAGAATGTTTTTTTACGTATACGACATGAAAGGATTTTTATAGTTTTATAAAGCCTTATTTTCATGAAGCTTCCTTCAAAATATTTCACGACTATTTTCAGCAAAAACCTTTTCTTCTAATATTTCATGACATTTTGTGAAAAGAAAATGATTTTGAAGAAAAAAAGATATTTTCCTCAAGAATTCATTTCAAGTGATTTATCAAAACCATTTTCATCTAAGATGAAATTATTTCACATGTGTATATTTCAAGTGTAATGTCTCTAAGATTTACATGGTTTCACTTTTCTTTTTATGAAATGTTATCCATTTCTTTTATATGGATTATGTGATGATGGGATGACGTTTATGAAACCCATTTTATTCGTTGGGTTATTATGAATGATGTATGTTTATTTTGTGGAACAAGTAAGAACGATTTCATTATGAGATGGGTGGGACCTATATCTACCTAAAATGCATTGGGTAATGATTTTATATCTCATGAGATAGACATGGCTGGAATGGTAAGTTAATCCGGTTCAGTGTTACAGGACTGAAACGAGGAGTGAACTCGATTCAGAATGGGACTTTGTCCACTAAGATGGTTTTGGCAGCAATGCCTTGGGTACTATGGAAATCATTACATGTGCTTAATGGATGCCATAATTACATGTTTTATTCCCATGTTATTTTATCATGGTTTATGTTCCATTATGATCTATTCCTTATCTACATCCATGTTTTATGTCGTTGCTCAAGATTTTAATGTTTAAACATTATGTTCATGTTTTTAAGTTCCAATGTATATGGTATGTTTTATTTTATCCATGTTTACCCTTACTGAGCATTTGAGCTCACCCTTTTTATGTTTAATTTTCCCCCAGGATCAAAAAAAGGTTTTAGGTTAGGGAAAAAAAGTGGAAGATCTTTATGGGAGATGTTGAAGATCTTTCACCACGATTAGGAGATTACGTTCCAAGTTTCCAAAGACACTAAACTACTACGGTCCTTGTGTGTCAGTTTTTGTTATGTATTAAGTATTCCGAAAAATTAATTTAATTTCCATGTACGTCAAGCTTAGGGTTTCTACAGTTGGTATCAGAGGAAAGGTCTAGTCAACCTTTGGAAACTAGGATGCGAAAACGTTAGTGAGATCCCTAGAGATATTTCTAAGGTATGTCATGGGATGTACCTAAGGATATGAATAAGTATAGGATATAGTCCTAGAACTACAGTAACGATATTAAAATTTAACCTAAGATGTTAGATATTGAGGGTGCTCCCCCTTTACTATGTTGTTTTCCCTAGCATGATTTTTTCCTCTCACACTATTCTTTTTGGGTTTTAGAAAATGGCTGGAAACATGAAGATTCATGATAATAGAGGATATTACAGACAATGGAATGATTTTCTTCATGAGAAACCAAATGAAATGGGATCTGGAAGTCCAAACATCGTTATCATGCCTAATCAGCAATCTCATAATATGATCAATAATCTCAACTTTGGTAAGTTTCCCGACTCAGATAATAAGAGAAAGATGGAGTTTCATGATGATCATAGAGGAAAGAAAGTTCAATTTCCCTCATGTAAATCATGTGGGAAGAGGCATCAGGGAGATTGTTTCAAAGGAACTGGAATATGCTTTGGGTGTGGAAAAGAAGGACACAAAGCCAGTAAGTGCAAAGGAAAAGGTTCAGTTAACACCATGGACAAGGATAATGGTATTGCTACGACATCAACAATGATTAGATGTTTCAAATGTGGAATGTACGGGCATTATGCAAACCAATTCCCTAATTGAAAATCTCATGAAGAGAATCAGCATGGTCATATGGGTAGTGTTTATGTGGATGATGATGAGGAGACTACAAATGATATATGAGCTGAAAGAAGTGTTGAAGCTCAGTCGGTTGTTTTAGAAGGTAGTGGAATGATTGTATGTTTATCGAGAGTTATGTTGTATAGTTAATGGTATATGGAATAAAAAATCATCTAAGGATTGTTACACTATTGTTTTTCCTAAAAGTATTTGAAAGTATATGTTGAATGGTACCAGTAACCATGGAATGTTATTCAGATATATTTGTAAAGTAGATGATATACGCATAATGAAGGAATAAGAAGATAATGAGATGTTTGATTGTATTCATGAGCTCATGATTGATATAAGGACTAAGTGATATCATGGTTTGAGTATATAGAATTTTGAGAATTTTGTTATGTGGAAAGTGTTAACTTTTAATTGCATTCATGTTTTCACTAAGGTTCAATGGGTATTAATTTTTCAAGAGAATATATGATTAAGGCCTTTGAACGTTTGTAATGTGACCAACAAGACATATCTTATGATATATGGGGATCAACAATGGTATTAACATGCTTCTTATATGAAATCTCTGGTAATCGTTTTCACTATAATATGACAATGGACTGCAATATTAAGGATAATACTAAATATTGGAATGGATTATGTTGGACATAAGTTAGTACTGTTTAAGGATAGAAACTTTTTTCGATATTATTGATGGGATGATATAGTAATGTAGTTTTAGAAAAAGGACAACCTGCAGGACGGGCGACAGCCCATCCCGTCAGACAAGGCTGTGGGAATCGAACCCACAACCGAAGTGTGACTGGCCTTTATCGCCAACCACTGGCCTACAGGAAGTCCCTAGTTAGTAGAAACTAGTTTTATTTTATTAAGCGGTTTGATATATGAAGTATAAGTTCATTTTTTGAACCATATACGATTAATCTAACCATAAGATGGACTTATAACTTTTGCTAACCTTTTGTTTGAAAGAGATGGAATGACCCATCATTCTATCACATGATCTTCTAACACATCACGAATAACAAATTCTACTTCATTTCCATATGGGATGAAGTGGAAATTGTACAATTCACGAACAACAGTGAGAATGTACCAAAATCATGCAAGTATTTCTTTCAATTCATCAACTTTAGGGAAATGATCTTGAAAACCAAAAATGTTGTCCTAGTTCCCTCATATCCGATGAATCAGATGGTACCTTAGATCATCACAAATCAATAGCTTTGTGATTTTTTGCTTTTTCATAGCCATGTTCTCTACCACTCTCCATCAGAACTTGATGGTTAGATTTTTCTTCCATATCCATATTTTCACCTATTTTCTCCTACGTGGAAACCCAGTGATGAGTTAATTTGGGTAATCGTTACATTTCATACTTTATTTTTTAACGCCATGTTTTGGTATTCCTTTTTACGATTTGGGTTTCTATTAAACAAACTTTCGAGTAGTAAACCATTTATAACCCCGAAGAATTTCGAGGGAAATATTCATTTTAAGGGGGGTAGAATGTAACACCCATAGATTTTATGAAAAATATTCTTTTAATTTCATTAATGTCTTGTGTTGTATGCTACACCAAGATTACCATGCGCTATATGCAACACCGTATTAGCTTGCAGTATACCCAACACTATTCCTGGATCGTGTTAAACACAATTTTTTTAATATTTATTCTTCACAACATTGAGTATATATATATATATTCAATGTATAAATGAAATATGGTTGGATTCTGTTATACGAAACAACGAAGGATTCTTTTATAACATGCAACCCTGACTTGGCTTGCATTACACGCAATTGCGACCTTCCTCGATAGCGTCTGTTGTACGCAATAACAGGTTTTACTAAACAACGTTATATTATTATAATATTAATATGAAGTAGCCGCTATGAATAGTATTTACTAGATTTTTAATTTTATAACATTATTTTTTATCTTACACATTTTCTAGAACATGGTATAAGAAAAAAATAAATATTTCGTGTAAAATAGTTATTTTTCAAAAAATGCAGTTTTGCCGCCTTTTGATGGCGCACCCACATTAAATCTAGTTTTTAAATTTTTATAAGTTCAATTTGACAAAATAAAATTCTTCTTTGGAATCAAGAAATAAAAATTTACTTTGGATAAGTTTTTCGTATTATTCTGGTAACTTTCATATTCTGATGAATAGTAAAAACACGCTATATTTTAATGAAAAACAACTTTTTCATCGTAATAATTAATATGGTTAAATTATAATATTGAATGGTTTTAAAGTATAAATATAATATATTTTTACAGTTTAATATAATGTATGTCATTAGCATTGATTTTACATTGAATTCGTAGGTTAAATCAATTCTATCTTTTGCAATGTTTTAATCAAAAACCCGTTTTCATTCGACAACGGGATTAATTTTAATTTAATTTCTGCAACTTCTGTGTATTGAATTTGAAAAAATGGATTCCATATTTGGAATCAGTGGGTCAAAATTATGTTAATAGGCTACTTTTTATTTTTGGGAATTATAAATAGTAACTACGGTAAATTTTATTTACCATAGTTAAAGGTAAATCAGGTAATTAAGGGTAAATATAATATTATAAAATTACCCTCACATGAAAAAATTCTATTGGATGGCTAAAATTAAACCCATATCAACTAAGGATCGTATTATATTCATTTTATGAACTTTTGAGCATGAAAATAATTTAATTATTATTAAAACCAAAGAAAGTGAAAACATGTCACTCTCTTAAATCTTATAAGTATAATAATTTTAATTTAGTGATAAACATCATAAAAATTGGAACAAGAATAGTATCCAGAAATCTAATAAAATTATCTACATCATGATAATTTATTTAGAATTTTTATGGATTAAATAATTGTCATTAATGGTGATTCATTAATGATACAGAAATTATTTATTAAGTGGTAAATAAGTAATATAGTTTTTATTGAAATAATAATACCCATTAAAATACCCACAAACCCGACCAAAACATATTTTTAGTGTATATATACACCTTAATCATCCAATGACCTAATATATAACCGTTTGGAGCCTTATAAAAGTGATTATGACACTTATATTATTTTATTTTAAATGATGCCAAAGTTGTCACCTTCATAATTTAATAAATATAAAAATTTAAATATTGTGATTTTAAGATGATAAATTAAAGTAAAAGTATTATTGTGAAAGTTAATAGATTTATATTCATAATAGGATTTTATTTTTAAATTTCTATGCAACAAATCAGTATATTAAATAATTAAACAAAAATGTTGTAGTAATTATTTTATTAAGAGATAAACCAAAAATATGGTTTTAAAAATAATAAAATAAATATTATATGAACTATTTAATGTGATCCACTAATTTTATAGATACATATGACCTTTTATGAATCTATTAAAGCTTTTAGTTAGAACATATATTCTGTATATATTTTATTTAAACTCAAATAAATGAATAGTGTCAAAATTGACACTATTGTTATTTTATAAAAATAACATATTATAAATTTGTTTAAAAATCACAAAAATATTTAAAAATTATAAAATTTACATTTATATGTTCTATAATGTTATAAAGTAATCAATTATGGAAAATTCACAACAAATAAGTAATTATTTGTTATAATTTAAAATTTAGAATTTTATTACCACAAATAAACTTAAATAGATTAAATAAGGATAAATCAAAATGATAAGGTTTAAAATAAGATCGAAATATGTCTAAATTTTATTGGTTGATGATGTTACAACCCTATATCATCTAATATTTAAATATGAGTCATTTTTTAGGGTTTTATGTGGGGTTAGAGTTATTATAAATTAATATTTTTAAGAATTCCAAAGGCGCCCCTCTCCTCCCTTATAAAAGGGAACCTCCTCCCTCTCCTCCTCACGCCAATTTGAGCCATCATGCTCGGCCAAACCCTGCCAAATTATCTTCTCCACTTCCCTAGAAACATCCTAGAGGTTCTGGTCTACTTTAAAGACCAATCTTAGTGCCCTAAGAGGTGGTCTTAAAGAGGAGTATCGAAGAAGAGGTAATTTCTTCTCCCGATTCTTTCAGGATTCTTTCTTCTTCAACATCTTCTTCTTTAGTTGTTTCATTATAAAGTAATAACATCAGTATTACTAATATACTTATTTGTCATTATAAATATGAAACAACCCCATTTCACCTTCTATCAATCCTACGGAAAACAAAATCACCGCGCGTGCGTACGTACGGAATACCGTCTCCACGCCGTGGTGTAATCTATTTTTCCACCAACAACATACATGGATGGGTATAATGGTGTAAAGAATAACTATACATAGTTATTATAACATCATACTGATTCTAATATTTTGTATCATCCACTCCAATTCAATTCAATATTTATGGAAATGATATCATCACTCGTGCGTACGTACGGACTACCGTCTCCACGACGCGATGAGATTCATTCTCCATGTTAACCATTTAAGAATGATTATAAAGTATATATAAGAAATAATAATGAAATATATGACATTAAAAAGATACTGGATTTATGTATATATGTATGTCATCTACTTAATTCCATTCAACTCAATAAGGAAACGAAAACAGCGTTCATGCGTACGTACGACCTACCGTCTCCATGAACGGTGTATTTCATTCCATTTATCAATCTATTATATATATATGTATATTATGACTATATATTATATATAAATCATGTTTTATATTCTGAAATTATGAAATCGTGATCTAAGTAATCATATGAATAATTACAAGTCAAAACACGGACGACAAATGAAACGATTTTACCCAAAACACTCTTTAACATGGAATTTACAAAAGAACAGGAAATATAAAGTCATAAGTGAACCATATATGATATCATAACAATAAATATGATTCTGTAATAAGTCAATGACATTATTTAAATCATTATACATGAGGTTCGGATACATACGATGTATATCAGACATATGGTAAGGGATAATTTTTCAAATCTCATTTTTATCTGAGATTACTTATTCGTATTTATTTACTGGGGTTATTGTTATCATCATTGTCCATGTTTCCTAAAAATGGTTTCATGTATGTTTAAATTCCTTTTTACCCACTTTTGACATTTACTACATGGTATGTAAGGAATCTTTATTTTGTTTACGTTACGAGGTACTTTTTTGACTTTTCCGGCAAAAGTACGATAAGAATGTTTTTTTACTTATACGGCATGAAAGGATTTTTATAGTTTTATAAAGCCTTATTTTCATGAAGCTTACTTAAAAATATTTCATGAATATTTTCAGAAAAAACCTTTTCTTCTAAAATTGCATGACATTTTGTGAAAAGAAAATGATTTTGATGAAAAAAAGATATTTTCCTCAAGAATTCATTTCAAGTGATTTATCAAAACCATTTTCATCTAAGATGACATTATTTTACATGTGTATGTTTCAAGTGTAATGTCTCTATGATTTACATGGTTTCAATTTTATTTTTATGAAATGATATCCATTTCTTTTATATGGATTATGCGATGATGGGATGATGTTTATGAAACCCATTTTATTCATTGGGTTATTATGAATGATGTATGTTTATTTTGTGGCACAAGTAAGAATGATTTCATTATGAGTTGGTTGGGACCTATATCTCCCTCCAATGCATTGGGTAAAGATTTTATATCTCATGAGATAGACATGGCTGGAACAGTAAGTTAATCCGGTTCAGTGTTACAGGACTGAAACGAGGAGTGAACTCGATTTAGAATGGGACTTTGTCCACTAAGATGGTCTTGGCAGCAATGCCTTGGCTACTATGGAAATCATTACATGTGCTTAATGGATGCCACAATTACATGTTTTATTCCCTTGCTATTTTATCTGGGTTTATGTTCCATTATGATCTATTCCTTATGTACTTCCATGTTTTATGTCGTTGCTCAAGATTTTAATGTTTAAACATTATGTTCATGTTTTTATGTTCAAATGTTTATGGTATGTTTTATTTTATCCATGTTTACCCTTATTGAGCATTTGAGATCACCATTTTAATGTTTTATTTTCCCCCAGGATCAAAAGAAACGTTTTAGGTCAGGAAAAAAAATGTAAGATCTTTATGGGAGATGGTGAAGATCTTTCACCACGATTAGAAGATTACGTGCCAAGTTTCCAAAGACACTAAACTATTACGGTCCTTGTGTGTCTGTTTTTGTTATGTATTAAGTATACCGCAAAAGTAATGTAATGTCCATGTACGTCAAGCTTAGGGTCTCTACAATCCTCATGGTCTTCATATCTTTTTGAGTATACCAGGATATCACCGATGAATACCACAAAAAAGTTATCAAGATATTCCTTGAAAACTCTATTCATTAAATCCATGAAAACAGAGGGTTCATTTGTCAGTCCAAAAGGAATCACTGTAAAATCGTAATGCCCATACCTTGTTCAAAATAATTTCTTCATATTATATTACTTCCTCACACGTAGTTGATGATATCTAGATCGAAGGTCAATTTTCAGAAAGTATTGAGCTCCATGAAGTTGGTCAAATAAATCATCGATCCGGAGAAGAGGATACTTATTCTTTATTATAATAGCATTGATTTTCTTGTAATCAATGCAAAGCCTCATGGATCCATCTTTCTTCTTTAAAAATAATTACGGGCCATGGAGAAATAGTAGGTTGAATAAATCCTTTGTCACTCAAATATTCTAGTTGTTTCTTTAGCTCCACTAACTCCACAGTGGCTATTCTATATGGGGTATTTGATATAGGTATTGCATCAGGAATTAAATCAATAGAGAACCCAACTTCCCGCTCTGGAGTATGTCTAGGTAAATCCTCTGGAAATACATCAATGCACTTTGTCACTATGTTAACATCTTGAATTTGAAGATTTATTTCCTCTACCATAGATATTGGTTTATCTTCCTCTCCGTGTATTACATTTAGTAGAGCTACTGGGGGTGGTTCTAGATAAGAATCAGGTGGTGAAGTTTCTACCCTAAAGACAAGGGATTATACACCATTTCCAAATATTGTAACTTCATTTTTCTTGCAATAAATCCTCGAATCATAATTTGATAGCCAATCCATACTGAGATTTTTATCAAATTCAGTCATGTGTATGATGATAAGGCTAGAAACTAAAGCACATTTTGGTGATTGAAGGGGGACTAGTCAATATGCCTTTATTGCAATGATACATCCCTTGTGAGTTTTTACTGACAACTCCTTTCTTAAATAAAATTGGACATATCTAATTTTCTTGGAAATCTGAGAGGATATAAATGAATGCGATGATCCATAATCAAATAAAGTATTGGATAAGTTTGAGGAAACAATTAATGTACCTTCCATCACGTCACTAAGAACTTCAACCTCCATGGTTGTAATCACATATGATCTCCCTTTCTCTCTTGGATTTTTCTGAGGCATGATTCCTTGGTTCTTTGGACACTCATTTTCATAGGGTCCCATATCTCTGCAATTGTTGCATTAAAAATCATTGAATTTCTTATACCCCTTTCATTCATCAGAACGATGACCCTTTTCTCTGCAGTTATAGCAGAATCCCTTACCTTTCAAGCATTTCTCGAGATGATTATTTCCACAGTTATCACATAATGGGAAACTATTTGTTCCCTTGCTCTTCTTTGGTGCTTTTATTTTTAATTTGTTATCAGAATGCTGCTTCTTTTCTTGGTTTCTTTGAAAAAATTTGATCTAGAAAATTCTTTCTCTATTTTGATGGAACATGATACAGTTTCAACATATAATGAAAATGATTGAGAAGCCAATGCCCTTCAAAGACTTGGATTAAGAACAGAAATTAAATGATCAATCTTGTCTGCTGAGTCACAAAGGTAATCCATGAAATACCTAGCTAGCCTTGTGAAGGTAGCCTCGAACTCTGCAACACTGTCTTCTTCCCTTTGTTTCAAGCCAATAAATATCCTCTTCATTTCAGTTCATTGATCACGAGGGAAATATTTTTTGTAGTATATTTCCATAAAATTCCTCCATTACATATCCTCTATCTCTTCTTCCCCCGTGGTATTTTGAATCAAGGACCACCATTGATTAGCGTCGCCCTTGAGACAATATACTCCCAGTACTACCTTTTCATTTTCATTGCATCTTAACGCCATGAATATCTTTTCAAAGGACTTGATCCATTGCTCAGCAACCACTGGATTAGTAGTCCCACTAAAAGAGGGGGGTTTTTTCCGTATGAAACAATCCAACACAGGTGTTTAATGGTTATTCATTACAACTTGAGTAAGTTGTCCCAATATGGTTATGATCTGATCTGCTCCAAAGTTGATTGTGTTGACTTGATCAGTAGAGAGATCCCTAACTTTCCCATGAGAATTTATTCACCTTCTTCCATTAGAATCCATTTCTAAATAATGGGATACACTAGATTAGTTTATGGATCTCAAATAGAAAATCACTCAACATAGATTGAAATTCTATTCATAGCTAATCTTATAAATATGGTTCCTCTAAGGAAAAATTTACATTAACTCCTTCATAATGGATTGTAAAGAAAAAATGAATTATCCTAAGCATATACCCCGGGAGTGTCGTAACCAAGAGTGCATCAAGGACTGTTGTCGTGCACCAGTTCCCGTACGAGTCTATCTCAAAGCGGTGTTTTTGGGTTTTACCCCTAGATACATCTGTGCCAGAGCCGCCTCTACCAGCTCATATCCAGACAGGGATGTATTGCTTAAAATATCCACATAATCTACTCCTTACCAAAATACTAGGACGTTATTGTATGTTAATCCTCAGATAATACCTTAGGGATTTTTTCCCTACTATTCATTTCCTTCTATAGTTTCCATGTTTTCTACTAAACTTCCTTTGATAGCAACTGTAACACCCCAACTCCATTAGCCTAGAGACGGTGCGTTACATGTGATATTGGCATGGTTAGAAGGAGTGAAAATCCCAAAGGAATGATTATTTTAGTAGTCTTGAAGAAAAAAGATACACTGATGTAACTCAAATTACATTGGAAAAGGTTACAAAATACAATACATAATAAAAACTAAAACCTGCATCCATAGGAACTCAATAAAAGGCCTTCCCTTCATCACCTGTTGAAGATAGACAAATAAAGGGGTGAGCTAAAATGATCATTAAGGGTTAAAAATAGTAGAAGCATGAATAAAATAATAAATGAATCATAATCAATATGACATAATCAATATGGCATAGTGAATAAATGAAAAAACTAATGCCGTTATTAAACTGAGAATGAAACTGCATCCATAGATTTTTTAATAGTAAAAACCTCATGGAAAATAACAATAACTGATAATGAATAAAGATAATGATTATTAATTGGACCTCATGTATCTGGTACATGAAACCATAATACCATAAAAACGGTTTAGTTCTATGGGTACAAACCCTTCTGATTTTTTGGAAACAAACTAGAAGGGTTTGTCGCCAAAATGTTTTTTCTCAGGAGACCTACCGATGCATCGAGGGGATATAGCGGGTCCCACCCCCACTAGATTTCCAAATCATTATTTATATATTTATTAAATACAAGATCCATATGCCCTTTCAATATCCTTATAGAGTAGAGTATATAGATTCATCAATATTTCGATAATTAAAATAACTTTCCAAATAAACACTGTATGTAAAATGGAATACGGTTTAGGCAACAAATATATCCATGACATGAGATTATGGATATTTAATATAAATATACATTCAAATGGAATGTGATCTCAAATGTTCATTAGGTACACCACATAAGGATTATTTGGTACACAATACAAATATAGTCACAACGAAAACGGCAGGTGAGACAAAGTCCCTTACCACAATGTAATCGGTCAAACTGTATGACCAGAACATAATAACCATCAAGTGAATCATTGAATAACATGAATATAAATATAATAATGTTATTATATATCAAATGGAAGTACGAATATACCAAATATAATGAATAATTTTCATACAATGGAAATCTCACAGAAATGAATGTGAGATGAGAAACCCCTTACCTTCTGCTCTAGTGTGTTCTTGATTGTTCTTAACGACATAAATAATAAAATTTAGATTCATTAATTAAAAATTTAGGAATCTAATAAACATGTAATTGATATGATATAACCTTATTAAGTTCATTAATGTCCTTTTTGATGAGTTTAAGAGATTAAATCTTACTGTTTTGGAAGCATTTTCTTACTTGATTTCATGATTTGTTTTCTTGTATTAATGAATGGAAGTTGGTTTGAAATATTGTTAAACATCCAGAATTGTTAATATATATTATTAGTTAAATTATAGAGACATAAATTATCTTATAGTAATTCTGGTTATATACCATGAGGATGACTCATTTGATGAGTTTAAAAAAGCACTTGAATTTGGCTTGGCAGTTTTGTGCTCAATAAACTTGTTTTGTATTATTATTCCATATTATGAATGTATAAAGATTAAAAAACGTTAATCAAGATAAAAAAAATATATTATGACCTTTTTAATCAATTTATATGGTTTCATGACCATAAATTAATCAATTAATGGAAATTGAAATTACATCTTCAATGATGTCGGTAATTCAACACATCACGGAAAATGTTTTTATTCCTTAAATAAGTGGGAGAGGAGAATAATAATGATGAGGAATTTTCCATAAACATTAGAACATCCAGAATATAAAATATTCTATAGCATACATTCCACTTGGTTAAGATGAGATGAGTAAAGAAGAAAAAAAAGGAATCTTAAAAATGAGAAAAACCTGAAATATTTGTCACGAAAATTCGGTAGCCTAACGATGTCTCTTAAAATTTTATGAAAATAGTTTGATGAGAGTAATGGTATATCTCATCATTCATACATAATATAGAAAGTAATGGGGAATATTTAATGAAATATCCCAACACAAGCTAAAGGGAATGGAAGAGAATAACATAAAATGAAAGAAAAAAAGAAAATAAAAGAGGTTGTTTACCTCTTAATCTCTTCTCCTTGAGATCCTTCATAAGAGCTTTGTTTTTGGACTTTTGGTGAGATAAGTAGCTCTAGGAAGTGGGGAAGTGACTTGGTAGGATTATTGGGTAGATAGTTGAGGAGCTTCAAGGCCTATTGAAGTGAATAGAAGAGGTGGTGGTGGGGGGTTTTATAGTGGAGGATAGGGGTAAATTTTGAATATTTAATTTCATTATTTTATTATTTCCATAAAGACAACCAATAGTATTGTCTAATGTGACCAATAATAGTAATAATGGCTTGTGAGTTCTAACAAAGTGGCCTTTCATCATTTATGATGTCATAAATAGTTAATTTTACTGATAATTTGTATATACAGTATTTTATCTTATTTCACTATTTATCAAAAAAACCAGAATTTCAGAAAAATCCCAAAAATTTAACCTAACCATTTTTCGACGTGTAGAATTAAAAAATGAACTCCATTTTTCAAAATTAAATTTTTAAATATTATTAATTTAATTTTTAAATAAATTCATAGATAATTCCAAAAAAAATTCTTAAAGGGGCAATTAGTTTTAATTCTCATTGAAAATATAATTAAGATCCCATTATCTTATTTCTTTAAGAAAATAAAATAATTTGATTATTTACTATTCATAAGGGTTATATTTCTATTCATATTACTATTCATAAGGTTATGTTACTATTCATCCGAAATCAAGTTGTTCTATCAGACTCCAAATGACTTCTTAATCACAACTCTAGATAACCATTTTTCGAAATTCAAAACATAGAAGTGGAAAATTTATATTTAATGGCTAGGTTTTTACTATCTCCTAAATAACATAGTGTTGTTTCAAAGGAACACAGTGATGAATAGAATGAATTTAATGGAATGATACCATAAAATGTTTGGGGTGCTACATACATAGAAATTATTTATTCTGTAAGAAGTAGGATATGAATATGTTCTCCTTTTTTTAACACATGTCTCTTTCCCATTCATATAGCTCCTAAACTCTTCGTAGTATGACATGGTATGGCCCAGATAGCCACAAAACTGAAACTTCATGAAGGGAAATGTGTTCTCACATCTATTTCTACTCGGGGATTCTTCCTTAGGAAAATAGTTTGACTACGTATCATTTCTCAAAACTTGAGTATAATCATCAATTATCCTTTCAAATTAATTTAAGTGTTTCATTTTTATCACATATGGTGGCTTTTCAACATGATCGAATTTCAAATTTCCTTTATACTGGATCACTTTATTTATTTCATTTGATGTTTCAGCATTAAAACTAATTCCCATATTTCCCATTAATGTGGGTATTAGATCAGTAAAATTCTTTTCAACACCATCATAATCACATTTTGATCTCTCTATCAGCTCATCATCCGATAACCTTCCAAATTATATTTTCTTCTTTGCTTATTTTGATGTTGATTCACTTTCGAGTTTACTTCTCTAAGTAACAACTGTTTCTTCGATTCCCTCAACAGTCTTGGACTTCTCCTCCCGTCTCTAGGTAAGGTCATTAATGAAATTTTATTGTTATTCAATTATGATTTTTAGTTCCATAACATCATTAGTTCTTTCAAGGATTTATGATTGAACTTTCACATGTTCTTCCAGTTGTTCAATTTCTACTTCCTACTTAAAAATATATTCCGATGATTCCTCCAACATATCACTTCACTTATTGTATCTCTTACATATAATCTCAATATTACCAAAGGAATCCTTATATTATAAATTGGGATCGACCTTAGTATTCAAAGGATTTTCTCTAGATTTATCTATCAATGGTTCTGACTTATCAATGGTAGCCATCATGGAGGCATGGTTCCTAGTTTTAAATTCCGGTTCATCTTCCTCACATAATTCATTATCATCATATTCAACCTCATAGACTAAAATCCTCTTCTGAGATTTCATTGAAATTTTTAAGTTTCACTTTTTGAATAATATTTTCAAAATCTTCTCCATTTTTTCAACTTTTCTCTCTTAATCATCAAATTTTCTTGGGCACTGAGAGGCAATGTGCCCATCTCTTCCACAGTGAAAACTTTCCAAAGGTAGCTTTACTTCAAATTTCCTTATTCCCTGCTCAAGCTTCATGGAAATGAGAGAAATAGTTTCTTTTTCATCATCATCTTTATCACCTATATCCCCTAAAACTTTTAGTTTTTTCATGCCTTTGAATACCATTTCCTTACTCACATGAGTCGTAGCTTCTTTTAGTTTGATTCTCATTTCAAAAGTTGATAGATTGCTTATATGTTCATCTAATGAGAGTTTTGATAGATCCCTTTCCTCAAGGGTTGAAACCTTTTCATTTTAAAGGGTTGGGAGTATTCTCATGATTTTCATTACATTGTCAATGTCTTTTATTTCTTTACCCATTCCATGGATTTCTCCTACAACTTTTGAAATTCGATTGAAAAAATAGTTTTCATTCACATGATGGTGCATCTTCTGATCATAAAACATGTTGTGTAGTACTTGAAGTTTTTCCTCCTTCACTCTGCTATCTGCTTCAAAAATATTCTCCAGATTATCCCACATTGGCTTGGTAGATCAAAAAATCATTACCTTTAGATAAATCTGATCAGAAACAGTTGGAGTGAGAGCATTCTAAGCATTTTCATTAGTATCAAATGATTTCCTATCAGTATTTATCATCAACAGTCCTGTAGGAATAGTGACTTGTATTCCTTACGCAGTAGAAAATAAAACATCCATTTCATTAGATCTTAAGTGATATCTCATACTTTTTTCCATATTTTACAATTACTTCCATCGAAGAGGGGAAATCCCCTAACATTTATTTGATTCTCCAGGATATAAATGTTCAACACCAGCAACCTTTAGTCTTTGATACCACATAAATGACCCTGGAACACACTAAGAGGGGAGGGGTGAATCACGATGTCATCTTTTTCTTTTAAACTGATGGATCTTGTTCCCACATTGGTAGGAACCGGTTATATATGTCTGAAGAGGATGTGCAAAAAATAAATAATCAGATGAAAAGCAACAACACAACAATTTTACATGGTTCACCACAAAGGGATATGTCCAAAGAGCATACAATGACAGTGTGTTGGTCATACCAAATTACTCTAAAGATATAATAGCACCCACACTTCAAGGTATGGATAATGATAGTGAATTATATTTCTTGATTGGTGTAGTTAAAATCATGGGGTTTTAGGTGATGGGACTCATAGTTGACTACCTGACCCCCCTACATCAATAAATCCCCTATGACAACTCACGATGAATCGTAATAATTTATATTCCAAATACTTCGGTCTAGTATATTTTGGATCAGAGTTGATGTAACCATCTTATTCAACCTTTAAAAAGCATCTTCACACTGATTTTTCCTTTATAAAATTACTACCCTCATAGTAATCCTAGTTAATGGTGATTTGGGGTGAAAAAAATGATAAATGAATCATATTTAATACCCATCCAACCTGATAATGTTACAAATTTTTAACATGTACTTAGGTTGAGTCAATGACATAACTACATACAACTTCTCTAGATCAATAAATATTCCATCCATCGAAACTACATTCCCAAGTAAGTGTACCTATTTAATATAGTAGTGAAACATTTATAACATGGAATAAATAAAATGAACTCAAATGGTAATAAAAAAAATCTCAAAATTCATAGAATGTAATATTGACAATTATGAGTATAGTAAAATATAATAAATGAATAACATGACAAAGGATTCTAGATAATGGTGAAATATCTATTTATGAGAGTTATGAACACCACTATAGAATTAGTTAGACTGAATGGAATCATGATATACTCATAAAACCTATAAATAATCCAAATATTATTATTTTTGTAATATCCTTGACTTTGTTGTGTAACTGATCATAATGTGATGGTAGATCAATCTTGTAGAACCATCAATATCCTATCAACTGGTCAAATAAATCATAGATCCTTATAGTGTATACTAATTTTTTACTGTGACATGATTTAGTTTTCAATGATCCATGCACAATCAAATGCTGGAATCCACCTTCTGGATAAATAATTCCAGATCACCATAAGGATAAGTGATCAGATGAATAAATCCCTTTGCCTCTATATATTTGAGATTCACCTTACAATCACTTAACACATCTAGTTCCAAATTATATAGAGGAATCAATACTCGCATGAGTAGAATATTTAACTCAATCCTATTTTTAGGGTGGGGTATTGGGAAATATTATTGGAATTTTTTGGTAACAATTCACCATAAGTGGAAAAGGTTTGGTACCATAACATGATATCATATGACAACCATACCCACCACCTATACTATAATATCCACAATCTAGATAAGGTTTGGTCTTACCACGACTTCTACTAGATTCCACTCTCTAGAAATATTATAATATTTCCCCTTAGGTGAGGTAAATGACACCCACATCTTGTAGCAGTTGACGAATGATCAAAATCACATCCATACCATCCATGCCAAAAATTACTTTGAATATTGTTATATCAGGAATTAAAAACTTTCAGAGAGAAATGTAGCTCGAAACCACCAATGAACTCTCAAGGAACCTATAAATATAGTCCACCCTCTTCCTAATAAGTATGTCAAGGTACAAAAAATTGGGGAAAGATAAAACTAAAAACTCTAAACCAGTCACAACATGGGAATATATAAAAGAGCGAGATGACCCCGTGTCAAACAAACAAGTAGAGAGTGTCTCCATAAACAAAATCATACCCTTAACCATAAAAGTTATATATACACCATTTTATAGAATCTAATATTACCCAAATACCCAATCATTATTATATCCACATTCTTACCCCAAAAATCCCCATATCATTAATGAAACTGAACCCTATTGATCCTGTAACTACTTTTCAAAAAATCTCAACCCACTTCATGGCCTGATTTAGTAGATGTTTCTATTCTATGCAGCTTGTTTCATTTTAAAAATTTCCTCAAGTCCTATGTCTTCCCCAATACTACTCCAAAACATGACCAGAATAATCTTGGACAAAAGAGCCATATATTTCCCATCATTTTTCAAGAATGAGACTTCTTTGGGTGGTTAGAAGATGAAGTATGGTAATTACTAGGTTTCTTACATTAGGGAAATAAGGTAGGAGTCCCTTCTAAGATTTGAAGAGATGGTCCCCTACCCTTCCCCTAATATCCAATAACCTCCTTGACATTTCTCCTCACACCTCCTCTTCCTGTGTTTGGAATAAACCATCATAACTCCACCCGAAAGATTACAACTAAAAGAGGATAGAAACCCTACTATATTGTATTATGTTAATACATTATCAATAGTAAGTGAATTTTGAACCAACCCTAAAAATATGTTCTCTTCAAAATTTCATACCTAACACCTCACATCGGGATGAAGACCAATCTCACGAGTCCTGGCCTTCTGATGTTTCTTAGATGCTAAAAAACAAGAAAAAATGAGTCATATCCCTAAAACACATCACATATATTTCCACCGAGATATGAACCTACCAGAGTTCAATGAAATATTGAGCTTTATCCAACCTCATCAATAAGGGAAATAATTCCTTAAATAATAGTTCCATAAAATTAGTTCACATCAAACCCTTGTGTCTCAGATCCTCGACCATCACACCCCACCAATTTTTGGCAGGTCCCCATCACATGAATGCTTCCAAATTCACTCAATGATATTTAGGTGTATCAACAAGTTAAAAAATACCTTTAATTTTCTTTATCAATTCTTTATCATTATAAGTAACATGCATTCCATAAAATACTTGATGATTTTGTAGTAAAATGTAGCATGCATAATCAAAAATCATTGTTCCACCCTGAAGGGCACCTATACATCCCACCAGAACTATAAGAAAGTCACATGATTGAAGAGGGTATTCTAGCTAAAACATATGTGAAATAGTTGGGTAATTATTATTTATACCCTCATGTATATTTGGAGGTAATATTGGTTTATTCCCTTCTTTAGTAACCTACTCACCCAGGTCCCTCAGCAGTACTATGAGTTGTCGAGAAGGAATAATTATCTGAAATGTCAAGGAAAATACTCAAAAAAAACATTAATATATTAAATAAAAAATACATAATCAATTAATAGGCAATCACACAAATGAAATAACCCTAGGAAACACACCCTAGATCTACCAACAACCACTAGAAAAATTAACTTAGATCATTTCCAATTCCTAATTCCACATCACGATACTTGATCATTTGTCATATATATATATATAAACAAAAAATAATGATTAGTTAGTCAATTTTATTAATTAAACCATTAATATATTTGGGGAAACAATGAATATTTTATTTCTAGCATTAAATTAATTTAATCTTATCAATCACTAGAAAGTAATTATATGAAATGTAAACCTGTGTCGATATCCATGATACATTAACTCTCAAACTTTCTCTAGCCAGGAAAAGGGAATAACCTATAAACTATAACCCCAAAAATAATATCCAAGAACAACATAAAAAAATATCACTAAAGATCAAAAAAATCAATCCCACTTTCTCAGAAACACAAAGGTCCACTACGCGAGTGATGACCAAGAATTAGTGGGAACCCAAACCCAACTCCAATCCATCATATCTCTATTATAACAAGAGAAAAAAATAAATCTAAAGAAAATACCTCATATAATATTTTCTAACTCCTTGAATGGAATATACTAGTCATGGTCAGAGTTTTATATAACCTCATAAGTACCTCCCCATACATAGAAGGCAGATGACTAGATGTGAGAGTGTAAATGAAACATGGGGAATGTATTCCCTTATTATTAGGGTAATATCAGAGTAGCACATTCCATATAATATATAATCAATGTAGATGAAAAATATGTTTAAGAATCATAATAATAAGAATAAAAAATAACCCCAATACAACATGATATAATATAATGGTATACAATATGTAGATTCATATAGATTTTTAAAGGATACCAACATGCACTGGATCAATGTACATGGAAAGAAAATACCAAAAGTAAAGAGGTGTCACTATAAAAGACCCTGGTGAATATCCAAATATCTCCCCTATCCCAGTTCACCAGTACCTACTTAATAGTCCATCACAAGGCCCTTTTTCTTTCCCGGATCCCTAATCATAATGTATACATGCATATCAAGATTCCTATATAGGGTGTGAGCATAAAATTTTAAGGATACCATCAATAGGCCCTTATCATATGACCATTGAGTTTTTAATAATGGATGAATCATAAAAAAATAAGTGAATAAATAAAAACAAAACCTGCCAGGTCATCATTCACTACCAGGACACCACAAACCCTGAACTTACATGCTTTATCTTCATTTCATAAGGACAGTATATCAGAGCGACAATATCAAGGAAAAACATATAGCCAACACATATCCTACATTACATAGCCAAATCATCACCCTAACCCATATCTAGGATTCTACAAGGTCATCTCATCATACGGATCAATCTTATGGATTCTTAGGGTGTCATCACATACGTTTTGACCCATAACATTTAATCATGGGAGGCCATCATATATACACTAACCCATACCAATTAATCCTTGGTGGTCATCAAAAATAATATAACAACAACATGTATCAATATATAAACACCAAAACTATTGGAAAAAACCATCCTAACCCACACATCATCTAACTTGGCTAAACTATCCCCAACTGAGCCTGAACAACACCCCTATGTTCATATTTCCTATGAAGATCAACCCGACAATACCAAAAAATAAAGCCACAAAACCACTATAAGCAACCTATAATTCCATTTCTTCCATTATAATGGGTCTACCCTATCCATACGTGTAGACCTGGTCACTCTAACATGTCATCTATAAGTCTCATAAGTCTAAATAAGCACATTCATGATAAAAAAGTTATACATCCTTATGAAAATGATGAAAATGATAAGGTAATTTCTACCTTAGGTGAGGCAAATCCAAAACACCCTTAATCTCCACTCAAAACAAGATAATCCAAACGGTCCCATATTTTATCCCAAAATTTTTACAATAGGGTTAAAAAATGGAAAATAAGGAAAAACTATGATTGAAGGAGAGAATGGAGTTAGAATCACTTAAAAGAGAAGCAACAGAATGAACATGGTCAAAAATGATAAAGGGTGGAGGAAGATGGATCCAAATCCTTCCCATGGAAGTATCCTGCAAGATGACTCCAAATCCATGGTTAGAGGAAGCTATGTGATGGCTTTTATGGGGATTAAAGTTTAAAATACATGTCCACCCATTAAAAAATTTCCTAGAACTCATTCACAGGGTGAAAATAAGGTTTACACTATGAATCCCCACAAATAGAACATCATGGGAGTTTGTCATTAATTTTTATGTTATGAAGGGAACTTTCATTAGATTAATGAATGACTATAACCCTTTCTAGTTATTGATCCATCCCCTCACTCGTGAACCCATTCTTGATCCACCCTAACATCCTGAGAAACCAAGAAAAAGTAAAATACATATGATTAGGTAAAAATTAAACAATAACACAAAATAAAATATTTAAGGTGTTACATAACTGGATCATAGAGAATCCTATACATAAGTGTGTGGGGAAGTTAGGCTCACTATATGAGAGATTAATTTATGATAAAAAGTGTTATATAAACCAATATTTAGTATAATATAGTGCTTTGATAAGTTTTTAGGAATTTAATAATAAACGTATTCATATGAGGGAATGAGTTCTTTCTTATACATGGTATTAAATAAATGTTTAAATAGTTAATCAATTCCTAGTAACTCCCATGCATGAACATGTTATGATGCATGAATCTCCACTATTGATCTATATTTTTTATGAATAGAGTTTCACAAACCAATGGGTTGGGAAATGGTGTAATGATCCATGGGAAGAGGGAAATTGGGTTGGAATTCTCATTATTTTGGGAGATTAAGCATTTTTTAGAAAATTAGATGTTGGATTCCTATTTCTATATGCTAACTATTGTAAAGATTATTTATTTCATATGACTATCATACTTTATGAGAATGTGTTTATTGTACTTTATTCATAGGATGAGTTTTGATATGTATAAATATAGTTGTATTTTAATTTGTGTAAGAAATAAAAGATATGATTTTCCTAAAGAGTTACATATCCATATTTTTTGAACTTATTTACTTGGTTGAATAAGTAGGAATTCCAAACTAAATAATTATAATAATGATTTTTTATAAAAGTAACGCATTCGATAAGATTGTGAAATAATAAAAAAACTTTAAAATACTCAATGATATATGCCTTCCAAAGAAAAAACATATCAACACCACGATCATGCAACAATGAAGGTAATGCTCAATCAAAGTTCCCTTGGATTATCTGGTATAAGGTATAAAAGTTATGGGGTACCCTTCCAGTATTTATTAATTTTATCTATAATCAAACATAGTTTAAACTTATATGGGAAACACTAATAAAATTAAGATACTTGGGGAATACTATTGAGGGAATCCATATAATGCATTAAGATAATGTTTTTTCTACCATACTTTGCAGAATTCATATATGATATGATTGAAATAATTATGAACCTAAATAGATAAATTATTGAATAAATTACAATGAAATGAAAATATTAGTGAAATATAAATCATGGACTATTAACATGTATGATATAAAATTTTGAGGGGTTATCATTATAGTGGGAACACTTTTAATAATGGTCCTTATTAAATAAATTTTAAATATGATACTCATCTAATAAAAGATAAAATTAAGATAAAATTAAGTCACCATTAAAAATTAATTTGAGATCAATCCTTTAGAAATATAATCATAATAATAGAATAAATCTATATCAGTGTAGAATAATAATAATCATTTTAAAGGAAAAATGGAAAATTCCATGGGTTTTTGTAATGATATCCCCAATAACAAAATCTTAGGTTGTTCTGTAATTCGTTCTAGATGTTTATGATAATCATAGATTAATTAATTTGTGGTTTCAAATAAACTGTTGGAGTGAATGATTATTTAAAAAAATTTAGTCTCTACTCATATACTCAGTATGACAGGGTATATTAATGACTTAAAGAGAAAATATGTTTTATTCCTAGATAGTTCTGGAAATGGAATTTATTATAGAATTATTATTGGAAGTATTTCAACAAAAGAATGAGTTCAATATAAATATTACCCAATTTCTTAAATGTGTTGAGGATGGATGAAGTGTCTATGAGATTTAAGGTTTTGGTATTTTATTTATAGTAAAAATAGAAAATATTATAACATAGAATATGAAATAAATGTTTTAAGGTTGGACAACCAAACTTCAATTATCCTTCCAATGTTGATGAAACCTAATTGAGGTTTGAAGGGGACACAATGATTGATATAGAATTATCAAAGATACCTAAAGGGGTTTGGGAATATCCATAAGGATTTTACATCCGGTATCCATGTTATAAAAATAATTTCCTTGATTTTGAAGGGTATATGATACAAAATGTATACTTCAAAAAAGTTTTTAACATAACATAGTTAAAAATAAGAAAAATAATGGATGAATATTTCAGTTTTAATTCATGAAATGGAGAAAAGGGTTTATAAAACAAGAAGATAAATGAAAATTAATATTTTTATATCAGCTCTATTTGAATCAAGGATGTTTATAATTATCTCATTTATATTATATGTTAATAAAATATATTTTTTAACAAATTTTTATTATGACTAAAATGGGATGATACATATCATATAGTAAAAAAAAATTTGTTAACCCATAATGTTATCCTAATTAGCACACAATAATTCTGGAAGCATGTTACCAATTTCTATAAGCAGGTGACAATCACCTTGGAATCTTACAAAGAAACACAAGATTGATTTCACCCTCATGTATGCATATGATAATATATAAACAATACATGTATTTGAATAGATATATAAAAAACATCATACATCTAAATAACCAAACCATCAAGGTGACATCAAAAAACTGGATAACATTGTATCAAAGAACAACTACAATACCATCAAAGTAGAATCAGAAGCAACCCATGGGTCCATCACCTCATAACCATATTCCACCAACATCCCAACTGACCAAAAGGAATCATGATCCAATGGAGTTTTCCTCTACATAAATCTCTTACCTTTACTTATATCCTATAATGTGAAAACTAAAATTGCCTAATTCAAAAAGTAGGGTGGGAAAATTAATGGTTACTAGGATACCAAAAAATAATATATAAATTATATATCACACACATCAACTAATCATTGTATTAAACTATTGTAAAAATATTTCCAAATAAATCCATTTTCTATATAACATCATAGATAATTTTTTTAAAATGAATCCAAAATTAAGTGAACAAATAAACATGACATAAAAAAAATCTTTCACAAATAATTAGATGAATATACCATGTTTTAACAAATTAATATACATACATATTAGAGAATAACCATATCAAATGGATAGTCATGTAATGAAACTAAAAAGAACTAAAGGGAAATCCATGACACGAGGGTGTAAATCACAAAAAAACTCAAAGAAACACCAACCAACATAAGTGAATCCTAATGTATGAGAACATTATTTCCCAGAAAAGTCTATCCATTAAAAAACATTAAATAATGGGAAACTCCCCTAGTTATATATTACTATATTAAAGATCAAATATGTTTTTTTCACTATACCATAAGCTGTCATAGTGTGTTATATATCGTCATTACACTTAAAAAAACCAATACCACTTTAATAAATTAGTTTACATGTAAAATAAAATACATTTTCGAGTCTTAAAAAGCTTGTTCAAATCTAATTATTCTTTGAGTAATTCCATTAAATCCAATTTCAATATTAAAAAGCATTTTTCAAAGCACTTCCATTTTAAATTTTTTTACAGCCATTAAAGATAATATTGACTCCCATGAATCTCAAAACATAAAATAAATTATTAAAAACTAAAGGATCATAATAAGAACATAATACATGTCAGGGGATAGACCATTGGATAGATAAACCGACCTTAATCCTGATGGAAAACTAATTTCCTTCTAAAATAGTGATGGTATATGAAGATATTAGATCCTAAAGAAACTAAATATAATGGAAAGAATGTTAATTACACATGTAAAATATATTTCAAAATATCAAGTATCATAATTAGTCAAACACAAAGAGACAAAGATGACAACACATATTGTAAATGATCCCACTTACCAGATTAAACCAAATGGAGATCCAAGCTTTCATCCCACATGATGAAATGAAAGAATGAAGAGGGAGAGAGATCTGAAATCATCATCATGGATCTTATAGATCAATGAAAACCATATTAAGGCTTAATGGGTATGATTATGGGAGAAAAATAATTAGTTTGTGCTAAAATGACATTTTATACCCAAATAATCCGCACACCCTGCAACATCACCGGAGAGCTTCTAGTCATCCACTAGATATACATTGGGTACTAGCAGTGACCTGGTAGTTATAGGTCATCCACCAGTGAGATGGTCATAATCCAATAGCAGTACAGTGGAACCATTATACTTTGATGTGTTCTTACACCCTACACTGGAAAGTTAGTAACCTTCACTAGCTTCCTATTGGGCTCCCGCTATCACCAACAATCCCAAAACCAACCTCATCTCATGAAAGACACATAATTCAAAATAAAATACAAAAGGGACTTTTTTACCTCGATCTATATATTGGGGTGTGACACATGGTTTTTGATCCATAAAAATCTATAATACATTTGTAAATGAGACTAGATTAAAATGTTTTATCAGATATGAAAGATTTTATTCAAGATATTTATGAAAATATTATGTAATGAGATTCCAACATCATCAATGGAATGTTTCAAAGAAGAAGGTATTTTTTATAATAATACTACAAGTATATTGAATTATTATAAAATATTATCATTATTATTTTATTTGTTGAAATATTCCTACATAAAATAAATAAATGTTATTCTCTCAAAAAAATGGGTTTTATTATCTTAAAATGATATCCTTGAGTGAATATACATTCTAAGAGGCTAGTGAGATAATTTTTGGAAATTAATAAGCATAAAATATAGTATTTTACAATTTTAAAATCAAAGTTAATGTCACTTTATATCCTAATATTTTTTAATTATATGTTTGTATTAAAAAATGTAACGAGTTATATTTAGTTACCAAAATGAACTCAAAGGAAAAGTTTGAATATAAATGTTCTAAAATTTGATGATGTACATATATGGATTTTTATATAGAAAAAACATCTATTAACATCATAACAGAAGATGTTGCGAGTTAATTTTTTTTGAATAATTGTTCAATTCATTGAGCATTTGGAATATGATTCCTAAATCTCACCACTATTTAAACTTCCCTTATTTTGAATTTGTACCCATTAAAGTGTTTAGTAGTAATGTTTTATTGGATGGTCACATAGAGATGTGGAATGAATTATATTGATATTTATAGGGTTAAAAAACCAAGATACAGTAAATATAAGGTATTCTAGTAGCCTTTCACGTGAGATATGAGACTAGTTTTTATATACAGGTATGTTAAAATATTCTTAATAGAGTTTAAGAGTATAATAAAATGTAACTTGTTATTAACACTGAGTCCTTTATTTATTATTTTTTATATTGGATGGATCTAGAACATGAATTAAATGATAATGAACAATTCAATATTTAACTCTGATTTCCCCTAACATATTTTTTGATGGATTCCTAGAGCTTATGATTAAATTTTATGGTTAGAGTGAGTTTTATTTTGTAATAAGATATAAAATATTCCCATAAGACATAAAATGATTTTTATACCCGATTACCCACAAAGTATACTACATGGAGTGTCATACCAAATTTATTTTATATGATAGGGGTGTATGATTAATATTTGAATTTCACCATTACATGATGATTGGAAATATATCAGTCATTTAAACCTTAATAATTTAATACCTTTCATATTATAACTATGAGGCTAATATAATTATGGTGTTGTGTATGTTTATAGCCATGTCATCAGTTAAGTCTAATCAAGATGACATTTTTTCCCTCGTGTGATTATTATGAATTTTGGAAACATTATTATGACAATATGAAGGAGTGTATATACATACCTAGATATGTGACATGTGATGTGATTATATATGGGACAAGGGGAATGTAATGTTCTCATACATATGAGTGAATAACATGTGATATTTTCAACTCTCAATCCAGTTTATGATCATATAATTGAGAAAGTATAAGTATATATATATGATTAAAAAACTATGTGTGTTGTGGTTACATAATTAATTAGACAAAGGGATCATATAAAAATTAATTTTTATGTATTAAATGATTATTGGACGTAGGTATTAATATATGTATGTTTATTTGATAACAAAACACATCGCTTTGTAGCTTGAGTAGCATTGATGATTTTTCAACGAACATCTTTGCTTAAAATTATTAATTCATGAATTCATATTATTTTTCAGTGCTATGATGACATGTGGGGTCATAATTAATATTCAAATAAACTAGGATTTCGTTTTATGAAACATAGAGAGATACTCAAAATGTGTTTTATAGTTCATCAAAAAATAATTTTTTATATATATTAAAAATGTGTTGTATATGATCTGATACAAGCTTAAATTGATGACATATTTCCAAAAGTGTTTCGAAAGATACCAAAAATGAGCATTTCACATGATTAAAAAATTTATTGTATATGAATCAACAAAATTAAAATGACACAAATACTATGAGGATTTAGTGAAAGTGATATGTTGAGGGGGATATAACCTAAATCCAATATAAATAATGTAATTTTTTTTGTCTATATTATATTATAGGATATGAGCATATTGGAGGGAACCAGAAGCCTGAATCCAAGGAATGTCATATTACCTCGAATATGGGACATCATAAGGAATTATATGGAGAAATAATATCTCTATATTAGTAAATAAGAGTTTAAAACATGACAATATCATATTGAAATGGTTTACATCAATTTTATGGTACTATTAGCTTAACATCCTATGAGTAATAAAATGATGTTGGATGTTAGGTGTTATCATTCATGAATCTTCTATAAAATAATACCATTGATTATTAAATTTTCATATGTCGAATCATATGGGATAATCAAATAAAATGAATTTATGTGATGAATAAATTTATATAATCAAATGTTATAAATAATTTGTATCCACTTTCCATTTACGTGTACATTTTGAACATATGTGTTGGCACTAGAAAACGTGTCCATTTAATTCACAAAATGATTTCATATATGATCCTGGAGCGTAGCTCATTTCAAAATCTTCGATTTGACTAGTCATGGAGATAGAATGGAGTTACGGATCAGATGTTATGGCCCTTCAAAGTCAGGCTGCAGGAAATGGCCATCCAGGATGATATTAGGACAAAGTATGTTTTTTCACGCTATAATTGAAATCTTGCGTGTAAGACTACCTCTTCCACTTCCATGCGGAATAATGGAATCCCCCGTGTGATATCTTTCCCTATAGGTCTCATATGGGCCCACATTCGCAGGGGCCCATAATGGTTTGACCCTCACATAGACCCTTTTATGACTAAGGCATGTGCGCTTAAGATTCCATTCCTGTGCACCAATATCCCAATCTTGTGCATAAAATATCAATCATGCATCAAAAACATCCAATATTGAGTGCAACAGTACCAAGGTGATGAATCTTGCGTGCACCTATGCCACAATGTCCAATCTTTCATGCAATCCATCCCGCGTGTATCCCATATTACGTTCAATAGTATATAGCCATGTTCCCTCTGGTCTATACCATGGGGGATACGCCCTGCACTCTTACTTTGGGCCGGTCCCTTTGCTACTGTCGCTGACCCCTATGAAAAATGGAGAGTCACACTATGATGTTTTCGTTCTGGGATGCCAACATTTCTCATTGCGGTCCTTAATCACATCTACCTTCCACCTATAGAATACCGTGATTTGAGATACTCCCTGCACACAATGAAACACCTTGAGTTGACATATTCCTCTCAGTTCATTTCCAATGTCGTGAGTTTAGATTCTCATCATCAATTCCCCATGTACCATGAGTCGAACCATTCCTCAACCAACTTATTTAAACCCCATCACCTGATTTCTATAGCAGGTTGAACAAGAAAGGGCGGCCATTGCGTAAGTCCCAACACCAACCATTACTAGTCACCTTATGCCTAATAGTCCACTCTTCATCAATTTAAATTATAGTACACCCTATGTGAAAAACATAGGATGCCTCTTGTTTCAAACAAGAGATTCCTTATGCACCAAGCATAAGATGACAATATTCCTCTCTACATAAATTTAAACTGTAGAACACCATACGTGAAAAACATAGGATGCCTCTTGTTCTAAATAAGAGATTCCTTATTTTCCAAGCATATGATACAAACTGTCCTATCTACATGACTATAAACTATAGTACACCCTATTTTCCAAACATAGGATGCATCTTGATCTAAACGAGATATGCCTTATGTGCCAAAAATAAGATTATAATAGTCCTCTCTACATGACTGTAAACTGTACCATGCCCTATCATTCAACAATAGGATGCCTCTCGTTCCAAAAAAATGGATTCCTTATGTGAAAATCAAAGATACCGCCTTCCATAATTACAATGGCATAATTTCAAGAGCGTTGGAATCCATTCAAACATCCCATCACTCCACCTCATGATTTTTTTTGTCCTTTATTCGGATCTTCACCCTCTTTCTTGTCTGAAGGGAACCCTAATGGCCTGGTACCATGCCTCCTCGGCTCACATACCATCCTAGGCCAATGCCCCAGAAGACATTGGACGACACTTCGAGACATGTTCTGTGTTTCTAACATGGTCAACAGTCGACCCTCATTTTTTTGTCCCCGTTTTAGGATAAGGTGTTATAGATGCTCTGTTTTGAACACGGTCAATAGTTATCCTCCATCGTCATGCCACTCTCACTACTTTTCGAATGTTGGAAATTTTATTCACACTTTTCATCTCTTTTTGTTCAAACTGAATCCAACTCCCTTGGAATTATCCCACTTGTTCACGTGCGAATAGGTGTGGCCCCAATTATATACCTCAACCCACCAGCAAGTTTATATGCCCTCATGGCTAGACATGAGGAAGACATTCGGGAAGCTTCCATGCATAAGCCCCATCCACCATTGCCTCTCTTTAACGACACACATGCATGATAATGGCTATTTCTTCATCTCATAGCCACACTAATGTGGGCCCCACAATAGATTACTCCGCAATACCCCCTCACCATGGTATTGTAAGTGCCTTCCCTTCACAAAGGGTTAAATCATTCACGTTATGTAAGTCCTAGGGGTGTATAGTGAACCCACATCATCTGTGATGGGGGACGTTAAACTACCAAGAACCATCATCCTCAGAACATGATGTTAAACTGTGGCCTCACCCCATGTATCATATGTGGGGTTCCCCGTATCAGACATTATCTATACTCACTGGTCTCCACGAGAGTGAATTCATCCTTACATGGAATGAGATACTCTTTGCTGGGGTGACATCTATCCATGGGGATAGGGAAACCATCTTGGTGTTAGCCCCTAGCCTTTCTTGCAAGAGGCAGAATCCAAATTCATCCTATCTTCTTTTTGGTCAAAGAATAGAGAGGGGGGATAGGAACCAGATCCCTCCTCTTTTATGTGACAAATCACTCTCCCTTTGGGGTTTGTCGCCACCATGCCACCATCCTAGAGTATGTTCGAATATCCATCTCCCTGGGCTGCAAACCATGCATAATCCCCTGTTTCCATTTTGGGATGCTAACCATGTGTAAGACACACTCCAATTCCCACAGACACACCTTTCATGATGTGATCATCCGATCATTGCTGGCTCTTGTTTCTCACACCGAGCATGACTCACGTGGGCTTAGAGTAAGTATTGACCATGACATCCTCTTTGGAAAGCCTAAAGTGTAAGACCCAAATCTCACCGAACTATTGGGATTTTGTTCGTTTCCAAGGAAACATGTATAGGAAGCTTTCGAGAGGTTCAATTCCAACAACCATTGGTCCCGAATCATTTCACATCGGTTCAAGACACCCTTCCCCGAACTACATAGACTTTTATCCTTGCCAAGGAAAGGTAGGAAGGACACCTCCCTGAGGTTCAATACTAACACCTAGTTATTTAGACCCCCTTTATGTTTGTTCACCTTCGTCCCATATGAAGTTAAACTACATCCCACTTTTCATCCCCACACGACTATAAACGATACCCGCTCAAACTATGTGGGATTTGATCCTAGTCTCCTAAACATGGTATATAGGAAGCCTCTATGAGTTTCAACCATATCTAGCGATAATCCGTTATGGCCCCATTCAGCATTAAGCAATTTTAAACCCCGTCCAGTGGTAAGCCATTGTAATTTCTTACCCAATGGTAAGACATTATGAACCTCATGAAACGGTATGTCGTTTTGATCCCCATTAACCAGTAAGTCGTTGTCAACCCAAATACAGTGGTAAGCCATTGTCGTCCCTTCTGTTGGGACCCATATATCTGGTCTGTTCCTATGGCTTCAGACCATCCTCGGGCTGCTAACCATGTGTAACCCTAGTATATCATCAGGTCACTATCCTCTGCACACACCTCGAGCCTATACCCCATCCTAAACTGTGTGAACTTTGATTCCCTGCCACGGGGATATATTGGAGGTCTCTTCGAGGCTCAATCCCGACATCACCATCAACCTCGAGTCGAATCCATATCATTTTCCATAAATTTTACTTAACCTTCTATTCTCCATCTTGATTCTTACCCAAGCCACCAAATCTCGGTGAGATCATGTCAATTCACCTCCTAGCATTAGTGTTCCCTCCAGGGGTTGCACACATCTTATCCACTCTAGTCAATGTTCCGGTCAGTATGATCTGTCTCCTCTAGATGTTAAACACATGGAATACCCTGTGTTAATCATGGGATTCTAAGGAAAAACTCAAAGACATGCATATGGAATATAATCCATCGCATTCGATGTGGGATGCCTCAGGCTTTCACGCCCTTGAGAAGCCCTATAATAAGAGAAAGAAACCCAAACATGCTAGTGTTTCAACATCCATACATGCTAGTGATGTCCAACATGACTACTCCCCAGACCAAAGGTTGTTTCCCTAGCCAGAACCCTTGTAATGTCCTTATAGAAGCAGTGCAATCAATCGACATCCCTGAAGATATGGCACTGGGAAGAGTATCACGAACAACATCTTAATCTATAAGGGAGAATCAGACTAGGTGAATATTTTTAGGAGGAATCCATGGAAGGAAAACTGACATCCCATCATCCCATTTCAATCAAGGAGAGAACATCCCTGAAAAAGAGATGGATGTTTCCCACCTTTGGAAAGAAGGAATGTAGGGAAATAGTCAGGGCATCCACGTCCTCCTCAAATAGAAGGATGTCCATACCCCAGAGGAAGCATCAGAAATAGAAATGGTGAACCCGAGGTAAAGTTCTTCTCCTAAAAATAGATATTAGTAGCGTTTGAGATATCAGTAGAATAGCATGTCTCCAGATCTAGTTATTCAGCACTGGGTATCGCCAAGAAAATAGTGGGGCTGGTGTGAAACTCACCATAAGTCGGGGCAGTAAAACATTGGACATCCCAATCTGTGACGTTGTCAACATGGACCCTTCTTACTAGCCAGGGAAGACAGAATGTCGGTGGAACCGTGGTTGTCGATTAATTTTCTTTCAGCACTAATGGTTTAATCTCCCTGCTTTCCAGGAACTAAGCTACTGCATCAAGAATCTGATCACCACTCATCTATGGTTGTAGGGGAAGGGGAAATGTCAACGTGGTAACCCCGTGTAGATCCAATCCATCTATAAATAACTCCACAACCATATCTTCTAGGCACCCACGCCTCATCTCCCCTTCTGAATTTGATCAATGAATTTTCATAAACGACTTTGTCCACCAATATGAGGAGGACATGATTATCCTGACTTTGGACATGGATCACTTAGATTTAGAGGCATCAAAACCTCATTGCCACCTCCACCCCCAAGGGATGTATGGAGAGCCACTTCTCCCCACTCTAAAGTAAAAATGTTTCAAGATCCTCTCCCCAGAACACTTTGATGACTCCCTCCCCTATGCTGATGAGGTTGGGGATATCTGGGCTAGCCCGACTGAGATCCCATTTCAGTGGCTCCCAAGGAATACTCCCACTAGGTCTCACCAGCACCACCACTCGGTTCCATGGGATGACTAGTAGGTAATCTATACGCCTTCACCACTGGCCCCAGTCCAGCAGACCCGACACCAACGTCGGGCACATGCCGTGGAGGACGCCCGCCAATGGTCATCAACGTCAACAACTATTGTGGATTACACCACCGACGACGTGTATCACTATACCCCTATACATACTAAGAAGGGGAATTCATATAAACATCCTGGATCGAGGCCCCAACCACCACAAAAGCCAGCTGGGTTGACTCTCTTGGTCGTTGGTGTAGGTAGTGGCTGCCATAGACTAACCCGTAGAAACCACACCTAGTACAAAGGTCTTCCCCATACCGCAACCATTGAGAATGTGTGTCCTCCCAGATACGAAGATCAGCATGGAGGTCTACCTTGTTCCACCTTTAATCAAAATTAGGGTCGTCCCTGTGGCTGTGACACTCAGTATGGAAGCCTCCCCCGTGCTCATTACATCAGGTATGGAGTTGTTCCTCCTACCACAGACCGCCAGGGTGGGGGCGTTACACATCCGATCAGTCTCCAGTGTGGGGGACCTCCCAATGTCCTTAAAACAACTAGAGAATTTCCTTCTCGCCTCTGAAATCAGAGGGGTGAAGGTCATCTTTGCTTAAGCAGAACCCATCACAGAGGTCCTACCCATGCTCCAATCAGCTCCAGCAGAGGTCCTACCCTCTCCAGCACTGTACATGGAGATTCCCTCCACACATAAGTTAGTGGACAATGAGGTCCCACCCAAATTCCATTTGATATGTGTACAAGTTATCCTTTCACCCCAGCTCACTCAAGAGGAAATCCTCCCCGCCCTAGCACCGATACAACCGAAGGTCCTCCTCGTGCCAGAAATCTACCATATCTCGAATAACCATCCCAGTACAGGAAGGTCGGTCATCGCCCTCATAAAAATAAATACTCCGAAGATTTATAATGAGATTAAACTAGTATACTTCTCATATTCTGATGTGAAATACAACTCAGTGATGGAACCCTCGCCTAGATCCTCTGTGTTAAGGGCCAAGGCAGGAACAAGGTGCATCAGCCTCAAAATTCTAGAATGTGAGGTCCATCTGATTCCTACCTCCCTATACAGGTACATCTAGGAGGACAAAAATTTGGTAGCTCCACAGGTTTTGGACATGAAATCACCACCATCCTCACCAGAAGAACTCTCTACCTCGACCATAGATCGTAGAGATCTATTCTAGGGACTAATGGAATATGAGTGGAAGCATAGTCCATCGCCAGTATCTGCAGTCCCTGCACCAGAAACTGTGGTCGTCAGCCTGTCTTACCACAATGTGGTGGATAAGTCACTACACTTTTTGAAGGATGTATTGAGATGCGGTGGTTTGTCAGCTCGCTCGCCGTATTCTACACCAGTCAGCCAGCCATCTTAGTGGTCTACTTTAGAACCGCTACCAGTTCCCCACCCGCATCTTATTTATGAGTGGGGAAATGAAGGGCCAGACCCTAAATCTAGACCATGGAGCTTGTGGGATATTCTCACAGTGGACCATTTCCCAAAGCTGTTTTTTCCAATTGTAGCGCTAAATTTTAGGGTTCCAGATTCCCTCACATAGGAGGAGGTTGGATGCTTTTGACAGATCCTTTGGGCGACTCATTTCCATCATTGCCATCAATGAGTGGCCTACCCAATGAGTCAGGCACACATTGAATACATTGGCCAACAATGCAGTTTGGTTGATTTGGCCACACTCCCTATGGCCCAGTTCCCTGAGTCACCAATTCTCTATAGGAACATCCAACAACAATGTGTCCAAATGTTTAATGTGCTCTGCAAGATAATCAAGGAGGCTTCTCCCTATGTAAAAATCCATGGTTGGGGGTAGTACACAGCCTTCAATTTCAGTTCCATCAGACGCCAGCCTGATTTTCAGGAGATATTGAGTATATTCCTCTAGGTAGGGTCCCGGTTAACATGGATGACCATCCATGGGGTGAGAATGAGCTAGATATTCATGGACAGAACCTCCCCCCCGAGGGAGTTTCACACCTCTTGGATCCATTGGGAAGGATTACTCATCAACAGAGGAATTTACTGGGTCTTCTCGTGCCCACTAAGGTGTTGGTCCTTAGCCAACATCCAAAAAAGGGTAAGGAGCACCTTGGAGATGTCAAACCCTCCAATGTGTCTGGCTCAGTGCAGAATGTGAAAGATGATCCTGAAAAAGCCGTGTTGCATCATAAACTCAAAGAACACAAGAAGATGGTTGAAGACCTCTTTGCTGAACATGCTACAGAGAGACATCCAGACTACGGTGATCCTCGACTGAGGCAACAAGGGCAGGCACAACTTCACCTTGGTGAATTGCCTCCAGGTGACCCTAAGCATCATTCCCATGCAGACAGGGTAGAGGCTGTAACTTAGAGAAAGAGTTAGCAATATGAGTCACCAAATCCACCCTAGTGGTGAGACAATCTCTGAGACCTAGCTCAGGTTCCCCCAGCTGCTCCACATGTCATTCCTCTAGCCGCTCCATGAGTCACTGAGCCTGCATATCATGTTGAATAACATAACAATGGATTGGTGGTCAGGGATCCCTTTCAATATTAGAATCTCCTCCCAGAAGATCCAATAAAAACACTCATTGCCCACCCGAGGTGTTGGAAATGCGACAGGTGGCAATCCTGACTGATGCAAAGCCTTATCCGATGCAGGTGGATGATACCCCAGCACCCATGGGTTATGAAAATTTCATTTCCCCCATTAAATGGGATAGGGGACCCACCAAAGCACCTATCCCACATTATCTCAATCTGTGGGCCGATGTTTGGAACTCCGACACAGCAGGCAGCTACCTAACTCTGGTGTTTTGTGTAGACATTGGATGGGCATGCGTTTGTCTGGTATAACTAGCTACCCATCGGATTAGTAGCCAGCTGGGAAGACCTCTATAGGAAAATTTTTTACCTGTTTAGTTCCACCACTCATAATATGAGTATCACAGACCTCTTCAAGTGCAATAAAAAGCCTGATGAGCATGTTGCAAACATTTTCACTTGGTGTAAAGGGATCACAAACTCCTTTGACATGCCACTGACATAGGAGAAACTATTGACAATGTGAATAATGAATTTCAAGATAAAACTAGTCCCCTCTCTGATCACCCCAAACTAACCTAGGGTATTTCAAGACTTCTCTAATAATGCCCAGTGCCTAGAAGAAGCCTTGCAATAGGCCATCCATCCATGTACACTGCCTCCTCCAATCCCTGTGAGAAGGGACTCTAGGGCCTAGCCCACCGTATTGTCTCAAATAAAGTCCCCCAAGAAAATAGAGTTGTTACTAGTTGAGCCTCCTCCACAGCCTCACAAAGGCCCTCCAACTCAAGCGTATCCTTCAGCCCAGCAGTGCCCGCCTTTGAATCGGTTGGAGCCCCCGTACAATGCGCCGCCACTACCTATGAGAGATAACCAGGATCCAACTCCTCGTCAGGATCCTCCAGCCCCTAATCATGGTTAAGCTCCAAGGACCCCTCACCATATAGGAGGAACCATTCCTACTCGTTCAATAAGGCTCATGTCCCTGGTTATTTTAGAAATGCCTCGAAGGAGGGGAGTGTACGTTTTCCTTAATGCAGGAGGCCAGAAGTGGAAAACCTCACCAATCCCCTAATTACATCCCCTATCACTGGATCCTGGGGAACACCCAGACAATGATATGTGTTTAAAGAATTTCTTCAAGACCAAGGGGATAATGATATATTTTGTTTAAGCCTAGCTATGGAATAGGTGTAAAGTGTTCTCGTGAAGCTAGAAAGTAGCAGTAATAGTAAATGCGAGTGGCATCTAGTTTCTAACTGTGGGTCCCAAATGTACGATGACTGTATGGCATATAAAATAGTCGCCCGTGCCCATGGTGTTATTCATGCACTCTTGAATCGACCAGAGCCTGCATAAGCCGACGCATCAACTACTACTACTTCTGCATCATCGTCTCACCCGCCCCCTTCTCAGAAGATCAAACACTGACGATGCAAGAGAAAACAGAGCCTCCTGCCAATGTCTTCGTCATCCCATACTCTCGGTGACTTAATTCCCTTGGATATGGAAATTCTTCCCAGAATCCATCCAGTAGTGGATGAATCTTCAAGTGATGGTCATTGGTACTCATTGGTTAATACCACAGAGCCATTAAATCCATACACAATTCTTGATGATGTGGAGCTCCAACAGGATCCTCCCAATGTCCCCAACAATCGTCAGTGTCAACGGTTCCATGAAAATATGGGTCATCGGAGTGCCTCAGTCAGTGTTTCCAGCTAGTCTGTGTATGCTACCAAAACTATGAAGCATGCCCCGCGAAGAGCTCAGCATGCGCAGCCTTCTCATCTAATGTCATTAGGTCCACCTTTTCTTCTATTTGTGTTGTTGGATCTGGTAGAGCTGCCTCGACTACATCATCATCAACCACCCTTTTCTGTGGACTGGCCATAGTCATCAGGACCTCAACAGATAGTCACTCTGCAGGCTTCAAATAGTGAGCAGCAAGAAATTCCTAGCACCAGTCAGCCGCCGGTCCAGTCAGTAGGGCCCACCATACCTTCTAAAAGAGATCGACCTCTTGTATATAGAAGTTCATGCCTGGCATGGAAGTATGATTTCCTCAAGAATCATTTTATAATTTGAGAAATGTTCTCTATCCTTGAGGCCCTTTTCCTATCATCGGATACGCATGAGGCCCTCAATGAATCTTTTAGAAGCCCCCTCTAGTTTGAGATGGAGGTAGCAGCTACAAAATCCTTCCATGCTGGGGTGGTCGAGCATAATGAATTCCAAGCCATCATCTCATTCTCTGTAGAAGATGAAGGCTCTCCCATATAGGGGCACATTCTCCCACTATACATCACCATCCAATTTAATGGCATGGACGTCCGTCGTTGCCTTTTAGACACATGATCTGGGATCAACCTAATCCCAACTCAGACACTACGACAACTGGGGTTGAATGAGGATGATTTGAGTCCCTCTGACTTGAGAATCCGTGGTTATGAAAGAAAGAAATAGAAACCTATCGACAAGATCCACTTGAAGACCCAGTTTGGTGGCCTAGTTTCCAGCACCATGTTTATGGTTGTCTCCCAGGAAACTACCTACAAAGCATTGATGGGAAATCCATGGATCTACCTGCATGTGGCGGCTCCTTCATCGTATCACTAGTGCCTCAATTAATCCTTTCATGGTTGAGTGAGAATGCTTCATGGGGATACTTCTCCCTTTGCCTCTTTTGAATCGTTCTATCTGAATACTGATTATTACAATAGCAAGGACAAGATGATTCAGGAAAACAAGGTTGAGCATGCCATGGCTGTAAAATACCTGTGGTCATATATAGATGATGCCTATATCTTTCTGATCCACCGATAAGATGATATAACCCCAGACATGGGAAAATGAGTCATTGTTTCATGAATGAGGGGGGAACAAATTCTTAACTCTATGTAATGCTGGAAGATCACCTCATACTTCAACACCAATAAGGCTCAGGTGATCCTAGTGCCACCTACTCCCACTAGGTTTTGGGATTTCCACACCATGGAAATGATAATACGTCATACGTTCTTATTTTTCTGGGATGGAATTAATTAGATCAAGATGACGTGCCACTATTTCTTTTATATCATCAAGCCTAGACCTTTGGTCAAAAGACCAGATGGGATCAGATGAACAACCTTCATCGCTATGGTTTTGGAAGCACAAGAGTTCCCTAATGTAGTGTCCACTGCCACTCAGGCTGGTACCAGCCTTCCATTAGAATTTTTCGACACATATGAAACTCCTCCCTCCAAGTACACATCCTCCATAGTTGAGGAATATGATTTAGAGGATGCTCCTCAACCTTTGATGAGGGCGTCTCCACCACTGTCGATGAATTGGTACAAGTGAACCTCGATAGCGAGGCGGACCCGAAACCCACATTGATCAGTGCCTCCATGCCCCTTGAGGAGAAATAGAAGTACATAGACTTACTTCAACTACACCATGATGTATTTTCCTAGTTTTATGATGAGATTACAGGACTAGATCCTCAGGTATCTATCCATCACCTCAGTCTCTCGCCAAGTCATCGCAGGTTCATGAAACCACCCAGAAAGATGCACCTTTTTCATAGTGCAGTGGTTGAGGCAGAAGTTGATAAAATCATTAGAGCCAATTTCATTAAGGAGTTCATGTACCACAAATGGATAGAAACTATTGTACTAGTCAGAAAGAAGAACATAAAGATTAGATTATGTATTGACTTTTGGGATCTCAACCATCAGTGTCCAAAGGATGATTTTCCAACTGTGTGATGGAATTGTTGGTCGATGGTATAGCTGAGTTTCAAGCCCTCCCATTCATGGATGGGTACTCTGGGTATAACCATATCCAAATAGCCATTGTAACACCCCGAACCCAGTTACCCAGAGTCGGTGCATTATTACATAACATTGGCATGATCACAAGAAAGATCAAATCTCGAAAGCCCAATTAGTTTAGTAGCCTTGGAAACACTAGATATATTCATAAAGTTTACATTAAATCATAAAAATGAAAACTAAAACAACATAGTCGCCGTAGTCTACACTCTTATCCCCTCATACTATCCCTACAGGTCATTCATAATTTACTTCTTCACATCCTGGGAAAAATAAAACATAGAAAAGGGGTGAGATCAAATGCTCAGTAAGGATAAGAATATAGTGGAAACTTTCATAAATAAGAATATACAATTAAGGAAATGTATAACTAAAACAGAAGCCTTTTAAATTTTAACTTCAACCTATTATGGAAAAAATAAAATGAAATAATTCCATTTAATTATTCACATGGATATTCTAAAAATCGAATAATCACATGCAATATCAATAACCACTTTCATAATGATGGAATGCATAATGCCAGACTATCATAACCACATTTCCAAGGCCTCGTGCTAATACTACAAATAAGATTTTGTCATGGCCTTGTTCAAAGACACTCGTTTTTTTCATGAGACCTACCGATGCATCGAGTCCACCCATCACATATTAAGTCCAATGCATTCCCATATGAAAAGGTTTAAACACAACATAAAAATTCGCATTAAAACTAGCATACGAAATGTAAATACATCATCCATATACCATGAATGGAATAAAAATAACACATCCACAGTCAAACATATCACAAAACATTCAATACAATATAGAAGTTTTGTATCATAATAAATCAACTTCAAATAAGCGTAAAATCCATCAGAGGATGTAGATATAGATGAAATCAAAACTCTTTTTAGAGAAATATCTATTTCTATTTTGAAATCATTTAAGAGTCATGTATTTATAAATTAAAACATTTTCTTTGAAAATATTCTTATAAGCTTGTAAGGGAAGCTTTGACGATTTTATAATGGCATAAAATAGCCGCACCCGCCGTATAAGTTAAAAAAACATTCTTACCTTAATTCTGTCGAAAAGGTTAAAAATGACCTTGTTTGGAAAATGATAAAAAGATTCCTTTATAAACCACTTATAAAAGCCAACATGGTTATAAATGAATTTAACCCATATTCCATTAAATAGTAAAAAAATGTTTTGAAATTCTTTTTTAAGAAACATGGATGTGGATGATAACGAAGTCCCAGTAGATAATCACGTATAAACAAACTCGGATAATGAAGAGATTGTGAAATAACCTTTACCTTGTACTTTTCCTTGGCTGGGGTAGGTTAACCTCCTGTATAATAGTGAAATAATTGTTATTAAATTATACAATAATCATATATGTTAATATGATATCATATATGATCTTTTAACATTCATTTGTTAATAATATCTTAGTATTATCGTTGTTTCGGGTGTCACCTTACTCGTTTTCTTTTATATGTTTTGTTACGTAAGCTGTGTTTGTCATGGATAAGTTGTATCATAATCATATACAGAATGATATCAAGTCCTTAGATACTATTATTAATCATGAAATGAGAATTATACTTGAATGGATACGATGGAGAATGAATCTTATCGCGTTCATGGAGACGGTAGTCCGTACGTACGTACGAACGACAATATCATTTTTTTGATATTAAAATAATATATAATTGGATGGTATATCATATATACATAATCATTATCATGTTATATTTATTATTTACATGAGTTACATATCATTATTATACCCATCCAAATAATAATTTATTGAATAACAATTACACCACGACGTGGAGACGGTAAGCTGTACGTACCCACGTATGGTGACATGTTATTCAAAGGATGGATATAATACAGAATATGGTTGAACAATATTTATAATAACATCATATTATATATGAGATAATGGAGTTATTATTTTAGAATGGTAATAACAAAGAAGGAAGAAGTGGAAGAAGAAAGGAACTTGGAAAAGGGTGGTGAAATCATTACCTCTTCTTTAGGTTCTTCTTTTTGATTTGATCGAAAGGGATCTTAGGATGGATTTATGACTAAAGGAAGGCCTCCAAAATTAATTGGGGGAAGTTGAGAGAGTATTTGGGCTGAGTTTGGCTGAGCCAAATGGCTTTGAATATGTGAATTAATGATAAGGGGGAGTGCCCATTTATAAGAGGGGTGAGGGGCACCTTTGGAAAAGCTAGAAATATTATTTTATAATAAATTCATATTAGGTTTTTAATGGATCCAAAGTGGATTATTTAAAGTTTTAGGTGGGTATGGGTCAAAAAAAACTCAACCAATAGAATTTATAAAGGTTTGGGTTACTATATTAACCTTATCATTAAGTATTAACTCTTAGTTAATTAGTTTCACTTTTACAATGTCTCTTTTTATTTTTATATTATATGGTTAATAAACGTACTATATACATCCAAGAGTCCCCCAAGTGATCCATTAATGATAACAATATCATGTTATAAGTCTCTTGGCCTAACCTAAGATTTTTTTGAATTTAATATCAATTTATAATATAATATTTGTTTTAAAAAACTCTTTTATGTCAATTTTGACACTATTCAATAATTTATATTTGTAAAGATCATAAAAGAATTATTAATTCGAAAAAAGTTAATTAAATCATTCTTAACATGTAATATTAACCTAGAAAATTATTTTAATTCATAAAAGTCTCAACTTATATTTATTTGGGTATCTACAATATCAATCATTTTAATTTTTCACTATTATGGTAATTACTACATCACCATTGTGTCATAAATAAATTAAAGTATTTAATGTCTAAAAATTATAAATAAAATACCATTATGTAGGAAATATTTTTTATCTTTCTAATGAATATTTATAGTCGAAAATCCAACATATATATCCCTATGTAAAAAATGTTTTTCTAAAAGATATATGCTTGTGTCATTTTTGTTTTAATTTTAACTTAATTAAAATAAAGTGTCCCTATCACTTACAAGTGGCACCATGGTGTCACAAAATCGACCCAAAGATGGCCATGGTCGGACATGTATCAACCAATAAGGTTAGGACACGTTTTAGGGTAATTGTATATTATTATAATATTATTTTTTAACCCTTATTTACCAGATTTACCCTTTAACCATGGTAAATAAAATATTTACCGAAGTAATTATTCAAAATGTCTAAAAATAAAAGTTACTTATTTACACAATTTGAACATACTAATTCCAAATATGGAATCCATTTTTACAAATTCAAAACACCGAAGTGGCAGAAATTAATTTAAAATTAATTCCTGCTGTCAAAACAAAAAGCGTGTTTTTAAGATATAATAAATATCAAAAGATTGATACTTGTTTATGTTCGGTTTAATTGTGAAATTATGTCTAATGACCAACATTGTATTAAATGGTAAAAATATATTCTAAATATACTTTAAAACCACTCAAATTCATAATTTATCACTATTAATTATTTTGATTAAAAAGGTTGTTTTTAATTTAAATTTAGTAATTTTTACTATTCATCAAAATATTAAAGTTATCCAAAAAGTACCAAAATTTCACTTTAGGCTAAATTCGATACTCCAAATCCAAAAATAAAGTCCATTTTGAGATATAAAATCTCTAAAATTTTAAAAAGTAGGTATTACTATTCATAACAGCTAGTTTGATCGGTTGTGCAGTGTGTTAGAACTCGATGTTGCGTACAACACACAATATTGCATTATTCAAAGAGAAGCGTACCGTAGAAGCATGGGGTGTTACATTCTCCTCTCCTTCAAATAATTTCATCCTCAAAATTTCTAGAATACTACCGCATGAAAAGACTCAGGTGGTTCTTCATCATATGTTCCTCGGGTTCCCACGTTGCCTCTTCCATCTTATGGTTTCTCCACAAGACTTTTACTAGACGCGTCATCCGGTTTCTCAGTACTTGTTCTCTCGTATCAAGAATCCTAACGGGCTCTTCGCAATAAGACAGATCGGGTTCCAGTTCTAATTCCTCATAGGTGAGTACATGCGTTGGGTCAGGCATGTATTTCCTCAATAGAGATACATGGAACACATCGTGAACTTTGGAGAGACTTGGAGGGTTGCCAATCGGTAAGCTACAACCCCAATTCGTTCTAGAATTTCGAAAGGTCCGATGTACCTGGGACTCAATTTACCTTTCTTACCAAAATGTATGACTCCCTTCCATGGAGATACCTTCAGGAAAACATGATCACCGACTTGAAATTCCAAATCCTTCCTTTGATTATCAGCATAGCTCTTCTGCCTACTTTGAGCTCCTTTGATGTGATTTTGGATTACCTTCACCTTTTCCATCGTTTCCACCACCAGTTCTGGGCCTACAAGTTTTCTTTCACCAACGTCATCCCAACAGGTTGGTGTACGACATCTCTTTCTGTATAATGCATCATATGGTGCCATCTGAATACTCGAATGGAAGCAATTGTTATAGGAAAATTCTACCATAGGTAAATATTGATCCCACATACCCTGAAAGTCAAGTGAGTAGGATCTCAACATGTCTTCTAAGGTTTGTATAGTTCGTTCTGATTGTCCATCTGTTTGAGGGTGGTAGGAAGTGCTCAAATGATGTTCAGTATCCAAGGCTTTCTGAAGACTTTTCCAGAATCTTGAAGTAAAATGGGGTTCACGATCAGAAAAAATCGATATAGGTACTCCATGAAGTCTCACAACTGCATTAATATATACTCTCGCTAGACGTTCCAGTGGATGATCTTCTCTTATATCAAGAAAATGTTCTGAATTGGTATGATGATAAAAAATAACCCATATTTCATCGTTCCTTCTAGGCGTCTTTGGTAGCCCCATGACAAAGTCCATCGTAATATTGTCCTATTTCCACTCCGGTGTGGGAAGAGGTTTCATGACTCCTCCAGGCTGTTGCCTTCCAGCTTTCACTTGTTGACAAACCATACATCTTGACACAAAATCAGCAATTTCCCTCTTCATGTTGTGCCACAAAAAATGTTCTTTCAAATCTCTATACATTTTTGTGCCTCCAGGGTGTATTGAAAAATTTTAAATATGTGCATCATCCAGCAATTCCATTTTTAGATCAGGTATATCGGGAACACAAAGTCTCTTCCCAAATTTCAAAATTCCTTCTTCATACACAAAGTCTCTCAATCTCCCATCATTCACAACTTTAATCTTCTTTTGAAATTCTTTATCATCAGTCTGAGAACTCGTAATCCTTTCTAGTAAAGATGTTTTGGCAACCATTTGAAAAATTATTGATGTTTCACCTTCCCTGGTTATTCCCATGTCCATCTTCACTAGATCCATGAAAATTGGATCCCTTTCAATTCTCATATTGTTCAAAACTACATCATCCTTTATGCTCAAAGCATCTGCCACCTTTTTTTCTTTCCTAGGGTGGTAGTGTATCATGCAATCATAATCCTTGAGTAATTCAAGACATCTCTTTTGCCTCATGTTGAGTTCTTTTTGTGAGAAAATATAATTCAAACTCTTGTGATCTGTATAAATGTCACATTTTTCCCCATAGTGGTAGTGCCTTCATATCTTCAAAGCAAATATCACAGCTGCTAACTCGAGGTCATGAGTAGGATAGTTTTGTTCATGAATTTTCAACTGTCGTGATGCATAGACAATAACCCTATCATTCTGCATAAGGACACAACCAAGTCCTTTCTTTGATGCATCACTATAAATAAGGAACCCATCATTCCCTGATGGTAGTGTTAATATAGGAGAATTGACTAATCTTATCTTCAGTTCTTCGAAACATTCTTCACACTCTTTTGTCCAAACAAATTTAACCCCTTTACGCGTGAGCTTCGTTAATGGGTTATCAAATCGGGCAAAATTCTGGATGAAACGTCGATAATAACCTGCTAAAACAATAAAACTACATACCTCAGTTATACTCGTAGGAGCTGGCCATCTTTGGATTCCCTTGGTCTTAGAAGGATCAACAAAGATTTCATCTTTAGAGACAATATGGCCAAGAAAAGAAATCTCTTGAATCCAGAATTAACACTTGCTAAACTTCCCATATAATTCATGTTTTCTCAGAGTCTTCAGGATAATGCGCAAGTTATTTTCATGATCTTTTTAGCTTTTGGAGTATACCAAGATATCATCAATAAATACCACCACAAATGCATCGAGATATTCCTTGAAACTCTATTCATCAGATCCATGAATACAGAGGGTGCATTAGTCAATCCAAAAGGCATTACTGTAAACTCATAATGCCCGTACCTGGTTCGAAATTCTGTCTTCGGAATGTCTTCCTTCTTCACACACAACTGATGGTATCAAGATCGAAGGTCAATCTTTTCAAAATATTGAGATCCATGCAGTTGGTCAAATAAATCATCAATGCGAGGTAGGGGATACTTGTTCTTTATTGTTATAGCATTGATCTCCCTGTAGTCGATACATAACCTCATAGATCCACCTTTCTTTTTAACAAAAAGAACAGGGGATCCCCATGGAGAAACACTAGGGCGAATAAATCCTTTATTACTCAATTCCTTTAGTTGTTTCTTTAGTTTGACTAATTCTACAATGGCCATTCTATAAGGGGTATTCGATATAGGCCTTGATCCAAGAATTAAATCAATGGAAAACTCAACTTCTCGTTCTGGAGGATGTCCAAGTAAATATTCCGGAAATACATCTACATATTCTTTAACAACATGTACATTCTCTATTTTAAAATTCTTTTCCTCACCCACAATCATTTCTTTCTCTTCCTCCCCAATAATTGAATTCAGTTGAGCTACTGGGGGTGGATCTAGATAAGAATTAGGTGGTGCTGATTTTGCTCTAAAGATAAGGTGTTCCTTATCATCATCATCAAAAATCATAACCTCTTTCTTGTTACAATAAATCTTCTCATCATAGTCCGAAAGCCAATCCATACCGAGGATTATATAAAACTCAATCATAGGTATGACAATGAGATTAGAAGATAATGAACATTTATGTGCTCTAATGGGGACTGATTCACAAAACTTTGTTGCAATGATACTTCCCTTAGGAGTTTTAACTGACAACTCCCTTGTAAAATCCAATTGGAAATATCTAATTTTCTTAGCAAACTAGGAAGATATGAAACAATGCGATGATCCAGAATCAAATAATGCATTTTATAATCTTGAGGAAACCATTAAATTACCTGCCACCACGTCTTTCGGAGCTTCTACCTTAGCAGTAGTGATAGCATAATCTTGTCCTTGATCCCTTGGACTTTTCTGAGGTATGTTCCCCTGACGCTTAGTACATTCATTTGCATAATGTCCCATATTTCTGCAATTTTAGCACTGAACATTGGTAGCTTCTTTCTTCCCATTGCAATCACGAGCTTGGTGGCCTTTTTCACCACACTTGTAACAGACACCCATTGCCTTCAACCAAGTACTGGGGTGTTTCTTCCCACATTTACCACAGGATGGATATTCAACCTTTACCTTCTTCCCCTTATTTCCATTCCCAGATTGATCAGCAGATCTCTTCTTCTCTTCATTTGCTTTAAAGTCATAAGACTTAGAGAATTCCTTTTTTGTCTGGATAGCACATGAGAGAATGTCTTCGTACGACGAGAAAGATTGTGAGACTAATGCTCGACAGAGAAATGGTTTTAACCAATCAAAGAAATGATAAATTTTACTTCTTGGGTTACTTATATAATCTCCAGCATACCATTATAACCTTGTAAAGTTAGCCTCATACTTTGCGACATTTTCATCCTCCTTTTGTCTCAGACTCAGAAATTGTCTTTCCATATCTGCTCGATGGTCACGAGGAAAGTATTTTTCTAAAAACATATATTTGAACTCCCTCTATTCCATATCTTAAACTAATCATCTTTTTTTTTGTGTTTTGAATCAATGACCACCATTGATCAGCATCTCAAGTGAGGCGGTAAACTGCCATGATAACTTTTTCCCTTTCACTACTACCCAAAGCCTGAAATATTTTCTATAGAGAATTTATCCATTGCTCAGATACTAAGGGATTTGTACTCCCATTGAACATTGGTGGTTTTTGCCTCATGAAGTGATCTAACATTGATCCTCCACACTGTGGATTAGGGTGCTCCATATGTGTAAGGTTATTATTCATAACCTGAGTGAGTTGTCCCAGTATGGTGATTAGCTGGTCGGCACCAGTTGCATCACCAGCTCCACTATAATTATCTTGAGCAGGAGGGAAATCCCTATATGGACTGCCTGCATTGATACGGTTTCCATTTCTTCCACTAGGCGCCATTTCCAAACAATGGCATAAACTAGATCAGTTTATGAATCAAAATACATAATTCCATACTTATAAAACACTTAACATAAATTTAACTATTTATGTATATAATCCACAATCATAAAAATGTTTTCTTTGAGGAAGTATATAATCATAAACCATCCATAATGATTTGAAAATAAAATGAGAGTTATCCTATGCATATCCCCCGAGAGTGTTGTAACCAAGAGTGAAACAAGGCCCGTTGTCGTGCACGAGTTCCCGTTCGAGTCTAGCTCAAAGCGTTGTTTTTGGGGTTCACCCCTAGGTACATCTGTGCAAAAGCCGACTCTACCTGCTCGTATCCAGACAGGGATGTATTTCTCATAAAACTCTCAAAATCATTATAATACCAAAATTCTTGGAAGTTCTTCTATACTAATCCTCAAAGTCCATCTTAAATCTATGTTCTCTAATCAGTGTTTATCTAAATCTAGCTTCCATGGTTTGTACTAAACTTCATCTCATACCAACTGTAGTGCCCCAACCCCAGTTTCCCAGATTTGGTGCATTATTACATAACATTGTCATGATCACAAGAAATATCAAATCTCAAAAGACCGATTAGTTTAGTAGCCTTAGAAACACTAGATATATTCATAAAGTTTACATTACATCCTAAAAATGAAAACTACAACAACATAGTCTCCATAGTCTACACTCTTATCCCATCATACTATCCCTTCATGTCATTCATAATTTACTTCTTCACATCTTAGAAAAAATAAAACATAGAAAAGGGGTGAGCTCAAATGCCCAGTAAGGATAACAATATAGCGGAAACATTCATAAATAAGAATAAACATTTAAGGCAATGTATAACTAAAGCATAAGCCTTTTAAACTTGAACTTCAACATAGTATGGAAAAAATAAAATGAAATAATGCCATTTACTTATTCACATGGATATTCTACTAATCGAATAATCACATGCCATATTAAGAACCACTTTCATAACGATGGAATGCATAATACCAGACTATCATAACCACATATCCAAGGCCTTGTGCCAAGACTACAAATAAGATTTTGTCAAGGCCTTGTGACAAGACACTAGTTTGTCTCATGAGACCTACCGATGCATCGAGGATCTATATCAGGCTCCACCCATCACATATTATGTCCAATGCATTCCCTTATGAAAAGGTTTAATCATAACATAAACATTTTTATTAAAACTAGCATACGAAATGTAAATAATTCAACCATAAACAATGAATGGTATAAAAATAACACAGCCGCAGTCAAACATATCAAAAAACCTTCAATACAATATAGAAGTTTTGTATCATAATAAATCAACTTCAAATAAGCGTAAAATCCATCAAAGGATGTTGACATAGATGAAATCAAAATTCTTTTTAGAGAAAAATCTATTTTTTTTGAAATAATTTAAGAGTCATATATTTATAAATTAGAACATTTTCTTTTAAAATATTCCTATAAGATTGTAAGGGAAGATTCGACGATTTTATAATGGCAGAAAATAGTCGCACCTGCCGTATAAGTTAAAAAACATTCTTACCTTAATTCTGTTGAAAAGGTTAAAAAGGACCTTGTTTGGAAAATGACAGAAAGATTCCTTTATAAACCACTTATAAAAGTCAAAATGGGTATAAATGACTTTTACCCATATTCCAGTAAATAGTAAAAAAATGTTTTGAAATTCCATTTTAAGATACATGGATGTGGATGATAAAGAAGTCCCAATAGATAATCACGTATAAACAACCTCGGATAATGAAGAGATTGTGAAATAACCCTTACCTTGTACTTTTCCTTGGTTGGGATACGTTAACCTCTTATATAATGGTGAAATAATTGTAATTAAATTATAAAATAATCATATAAATTAATTTGATATCATATATGATCTTTTAACATTGATTTTTTAATAATATCTTAGTATTATCGTTGTTTCGGGTGTTAACTTACTCGTTTTCTTTTATATGTTTTGTTACGTAAGCTGTGTTTTTCATGGATAGGTTGTATCTTAATCATATAAATAATGATATCAAGTCCTTAGATACTATTATTAATTATCAAATGAGAATTATACCTGAATGGAGACGATGGAGAATGAATCTTATCGCGTTCATGGAGACGGTAGTCCGTACGTACGCACGAGCGACAATATCATTATTCTGATATTAAAATATTATTTAATTGGATGGTATATCATATATACAGAATCATTATCATGTTATATTTATTATTTACATGAGTTTAATATCATTATTATACCCATCCAAATAATAATTTATTGAATAACAATTACACCACGACGTGGAGACGGTAAGCCGTACGTACGCACGTATGGTGACATGTTATTCAAAGGATGGATTGAATACTGAATATGGTTGTACCATAATTATAATAACATCACAGTATATATAAGATACTGTAGTTATTATTTTAGAATGGTAATAACAATGAAGGAAGAAGTGGAAGAAGAAAGGAACTTGGAAAGGGTGGTGAAATCATTACCTCTTCTTCGGGTTCTTTTTTTTTTTGATTTGATCAAAAGGGCTCTTGGAAAAGCTAGAAGTATTATTTTATAATAAATTCATATTCGGCATCTAATGGCTCCAAAGTAGATTATTTAAAGGTTAAGGTTGGGATGGGTAGAAAACCACTCAAACAATATAATTTAGACAGGTTTGGGTTACTATATTAACCTTATCATTAAGTATTAACTCTTAGATAATTAGTTTCACTTTTACAATCTCTCTTTGTATTTTTATATTATATGGTTAATAAACATACTATATACATCCAAGAGACCCCCAAGTGGTCCATTAATGATACAAATATAATGATATAAGTCTTTTGGCTGAACCTTAGATTTTTATGAATTTAATATCAATTACTAATATAATATTTGTTTTAAAGAACTCTTTTATGTCAATTTTGACACTATTCAATAATTTATTTTTGTAAAAATCATAAAAAAATTAATAATTCGAAAAAAGTTAATTAAATCATTCCTAAAATGTCATATTAACTTATAAAATTAGTTTAATTCATAAAAATTCTTAAATTATATTTATTTGGGTGTCTACAATATCCATCATTTTAATTTTTCACTATAAGTGTAATTACTACGTCACCACTCTGTCATAAATAAATTAAATTATTTAATGTCTAAAAATTATAAATAAAATACCATAATGTTGGAAATATTTTTATATTTCTAATGAATATTTATAGTCGAAAGTCCAACATATATAACTCTACGTAAAAATTGTTTTTCTAAAAGATATATGCTTGTGTCATTTTTGTATTCATTTTAACTGAATTAAAATAAAGTGTCCCTATCACCTACAAGTGGCGCCATGAGGTCCCAAAATCGACCCAAAGATGCCCATGGTCGGACATGTATCAACCAATAAGGTTAGGAAACTTTTTAGGGTAATTGTTTTATTATTATAATATTATTTTTTAACCCTTATTTACCGGATTTACCCTTTTACCATGGTAAATAAAATATTTACCAAAGTAATTATTCAAAATGTCTAAAAATAAAAGTTACCTATTTACACAATTTGAACATCATGATTCCAAATATGGAATACATTTTTTACATATTCAAAACAAATAAGTGCTAGAAATTAATTTAAAATTAATTTCCGTGTCAAAACAAAAAGCGTGTTTTTAAGATATAATAACTATCAAAAGATTGATACTTGTTTATGTTCGGTTTAATTGTGAAATTTTATCCAATGACCAAAATTGTATTAAATGGTAAAAATATATTCTAAATATACTTAAAAACCACTCAAATTCAAAATTTATCACTATTAATTATTTTTATTAAAAATGTTGTTTTTAATGAAAATTTAGTAATTTTCACTATTCATCAAAATATTAAAGTTATCCGAAAAGTACCAAAATTTCAACGTAGGATAAATTCGATACTCCAAATCCAAAAATGAAGTCCATTTTGAGATATAAAATCTATAAAATTTTAAAAAGTAGGTATTACTATTCATAACGGCTAGTTTGATCGGTTGTGGTGTGTGTTAGAACTCGATGTTGCGTACAACACACGCTATTACATTATTCAAAGAGAAGCATACCGTAGAAGCTTGGGGTGTTAAAGCCGTCGTGTATGAGTATTATACAGCCTTTAAGGCACCACAATGTACATTATGTTACCAAGTCATTCCCTTCAGTTTAAAGAATGCAGGTGCCACATATCAGTGGGCTATGCATCACATATTTATGAAAATCCTTGGAACATTGGTGGAATGTTACATGGATGGTCTGGTGTTCAAATATCTATAAATTCAGGACCATCTTAAAGACATTGAGAAATAGTTTGTCTTCCTCTTTTTCTACTACATGAAGATGGATCCATTTATGTTCTCCTTCAGGGTCACCTCTGGAATGTTTCTCACCTTCTTTGTCAGATATAGGGGCATCAATATCGACCCAGAGAAGATCAAGTCCATTAGCTAGATGTCTTCCCCATGAAAACTGTGGGATCATTGCGGTTTCCAGGGCCACATATCCTATATACAATGATTCATTGTGAATTTGGTCGGAAAGTGTAATCCCTTTTCATGTATCATAAAGAAGGGAACTGTCTATGAGTGGGAAGAATAATTTCAGATTGCTTTTGAGGAAATCACGTGGTACCTATTATAGCCTCTGGTTCAAATGTCGCCCATTTCTAGATAGTTGCTGGTCCATTATGTGACTGCTCTTTAATGTCCTCTTGGCACCCTTTTTTCCCAAAAGAACAATAAGGGAACTGAGAAAAGTCTCTATTATCATAGCCACATGATCTTTGTTGCAGAGACCGGATACTCCCCTATCAAGAATTATTTCCTTTCACTGGTATTTGTTGAACCGAAATTGAGAAATTAGATATAGTACCATGAGGTAAAACTGGGGTACCAAGTAGATCCACTAATGTACATATTGAATTGCCCAATGTTGATAGGACTTCTAGATCATTGTGAAGTAATCATCCATCAGTTCGATATCAGGTTTTTTCCTTAGATGGATATTAAGGGGAAAGCGTTGGAAGACTTCCTTGCTACCCATCAAGCTTCTGTAGACCAGTCCCTAGATCCGGATTTTCCTAATGAGGCAATCATCTTGGAAGATAATTACCTTCTGTACTAGAAAATTCACTTTGATGGTGCTTCCCAAATCCCCACAAGCAGAAGGCTCAATGACCCCAAGCTCAATAGAGTAGACCTGGGTATTGTCTTTAGAAATCCAAATCTTTTACCATTTTTGGAACACAATCTCCAACTAATGGCCTAGTTTCCATCTCATCCAGAAGATACTAATTTCCCTCGATCTCAGAATGGTCGAGATGATGCCCTGACTAGCATAGTTGCATCACTTACGGAGCCTGAACATGATGATCTGATTATCCACATGACACACCAAAGAGTCATTTCTCTCATCACTCTAGATGACGATGACAACCCACATGTAATCCATCATATCGCCGGTGCCTCCATGTTAGGACCACCAGGTCCCCCGAATGTAGTGATTTAATTTAATCTTGAATAATGAACATCCTTTTTTGAGTACCTCCAAAATTGTAATCTCTTGGAAGATTGGGCCAAGCGTGGGTGAATTTGACACTACACGTTGTATTTTACCCTCCAGGATGGTCCTGGTCATGATCAGATCCTCTACAATAATGGGTTTGATGGGGTTCTCCCATGTTTTATTCAAGGAAATGAGATTTCCCAGGTCATACAGGTGGTTCATGATGGTTCCTGCAGGGCTCATTAGACTGGGCCAAAACTATCTCACCATATCCAGAGACTGGGGTATTTTTGGCCCTCTATGATCCAAGACTACATCAAGTTTGAAAAAAGGTTCCATGCATGCCAAATTCAAGCCAAATTTATGCATCAGCTGCCAGATCCTCTCTAAACTACCAAGTAATCTTTTTCATTTACAGTATGAGGACTTGATGTATTGGGACCATCTCCACCGGTGACAGTTTTCCAGTGCCGGTTCATCCTGACCACTATGGATTTCTTTTCCAAGTGGGTAGAGGTAGTTCTACTCCAAGAGGTCAAGACCCATTCTATCGTTGACTTTGTGATCTCTAATATCATCTACCAATTTAGAGTCCCTCATGCCATCCTCATCGATAACAGCACGAACTTCTGGGTGGCTGAGCTGATGAAATTGTATGCTAAGTACAACATCCATTCTAACCATAACTCCTGTTATGATTCACAAGAAAATGGGAATATCAAGGCATTCAACAAAACCCTCTCTAATATTCTGTAGAAAATGGTTGGTCAGAAAAAGTAGAGTTGGACAGAAAAGCTCTGGAACGCCCGATGGTCATATCAGATGATGACTCATAATTCCACCCAGGTGACCTCATATTCCCTGGTGTATGGAACAGAGGTTGTCCTTCCCATTGAGATTGAATTTCCCTCATTGAGCACAACTGAATATGATCAGAAAGCGCCAAATAATGTAGTTGAAATCATTCTGGCTGAGTTGGAAGTGCTCGACAAGAACATGCTTTGTGCCCTGCACTATCTCGAAAGGCATCAGAACAAGGTAACTAGAACTTTCAACAAGAAAGTTCACCTCTGATCATTCTTGCAAGGTGACTTGGTATTGGCCCTTAAGACACCAATGATACATGGTAGGAACCACCCATGTTGGAGACCAAATGGGAAGTACCTTACATCATTCACAAGGTTTCCTCTAATGGAGCATACTACCTGGTTACCATAAACGGTGAGCATCTAAATCCTCCCACCAATACCAAGTTCATTAAGAGATATGTTTCCTGAACAAGACATGTCCTACATGACCTAAATTTATCTGGTATTACACGACCTTAAACTATCTGGCAAAACATGACCTTAAAATATGCATTCCTAGATAACCTTAAACTGTCCAGTCCGACATGACCTTAAACTGTGAAATGTCCCACATAACATTAAACTTTATGTCATCCCGCATGAAATTAAACTGTATACTGTCCCAAATGAAGTTAAAGTATATCTAATCCCACAAGATGATAAATAGTATGTCTTCCAACATGATGTTAAATGGTATGTTTTCCTGGAAGATGTTAAACTATGTGTCCTCCTGCAAGATGTCAAACCACAAGAACTACATATGGATTGATTCCCATCCTTATGGGATACCTAAAAATGCTCAGATGTTTTGTCTTGAGCCCATCCCCAAGTTTCATATTTGATTACCCCTGGGTATAGTTCTCATGGAGGGTCCAACATGGTTTCTTGTAGGATTATTTGGCCCCAATCATGTTAGGATTATGATGATTGCACCATGTTCCCTTCCTCGTTCTTCTCTCCTCCCATGTCTTCACGGCATGACACAAAACTGCATGGCCTTCATAACTACGTATGTATTGCTTTCCATCATTATGGGATACGTAGGAAAACCCAAACATTTCATCTGTAGGACCAGCCCCAAACTTCGGGACCTCCCATTGGGTTGAATCACATGGTGTGGTTTAGGCTTTTGCCCTTATTCATGTCGAGTTCATCATGACTATACCGTGTATCCCTCCCCTTAAAGGTCTCCACCTCTTCTACTTTCTATCTTGACTTTGAATTTCATGGGCACATTTATGCTTCACACACTCCCTGTACTTAGGACTTCAATATTTTTCACATCTAAAGAGACCCCCAAATGGCTTGGATGCTCGGACCAAGGGATCCCCTATCATTATGGGACAACGTCCTCGAGGGTTTCAAACAAAAAATTGATACAAGTCCCGCATTAGGAATTTGGTTTGTGGTTGATGCATATTTTCTGTTCCCATTTCTGGTCCCATGATATAGATGATGTATTTTAAATTTGGTCAACAACTATCCTTTTCCATTGTCACGACCCCCATCTTTCCCACAAATGGAGTGTAGTGGTTCATTCTGCCCCGCTTTTCCTTCAAGATTTGGTCTGCCTCGGACAAGAGTGTGATTCTAGCTGTCAGACCATTATATGATGGGGAGAGGCTAGTCCTACTCCTTGTTTCCCACAACAAGCGTTGCTCACGTGGGATTAGGGTTTATGATATGATAATGCCTGTATGAGAGGTCATAAGGCTATAGTTGGTAGGGACACCCAACCTCAGGTCCCTCGACCCTTTTATCCCCTTGGCCCGAGTTCTCATTTAGGATTGTGTGGTGTGGTGTGGACTCACATCCTCATTCACATCAGGCTATTTTTTAGTTCCACAAATATCCGCATGGGACATGCCTCCTTCATTTATCATCCATTCCGTAAGCACAATACCCTCCATGATTCACGAGACCATCATTTGGGTTTCCATCACCTTCATTATCCAAAAGGACCCCCCGAAGGACATAGATTCTTGGCCCAAGGGCCCTCTTACCATTACGGGACAACACCCTCGAGGATTGAGAGTGAAGAATTGATACAAGTCCGGTATTGAGAACGTGTTCAACAGTTGACGCTCAATTATTTTCCCTGACCTCTGGTCACATAAATATGGATAATGTGTTGTGAACGTTGTCAACAATTATCCTCTATAATTGTTTTCATTTCATGGGTTTCCACAGGAATGATGATTCACCCTCTCTACTTATCTATCCCATGTATATGACATAAAACTAGGCATCTACGGTCTGAGACCTATGACCTTAAACTAAGAGCACCATCGTCCTTGCTGAATGATGATAAACTCAACATCATCATTCTCTAGAACTATGTGTGGCTTGATTCTCATCCTTATGGGATACGTAGGACAGCCCGAATGTATAAATATTTGGGCCTGACCCCATATCTTAGAAACCTCCTAATCAATCTGGTCCCTTGGCCTGAGTCCTTCTAGGGGAGGGTTACACAGTGTTGTATAGGCTTGTGTCCCCATTCACGCCGGGTTTGTAACAACCATGCCACATACCTCTCTCTCATGATCACCCTCCACTTCCTTGCCCTACACTATTCTTTTAGAGTTGGATGCTCTTAATTTGGGTCCCTTGACCATCTTTAGTGATTTACCAATGTGCCCAAGAGTACTATGTTTCATGAACTAGAGTGTTGAATTCTACCTGGTCATTTTTCACCCATTTTTCAGGCTTCGTGTTCCCCTTCATTTAGGATTTCATTATCTTTCACATTATAAGGGACCACCAAATGGCATGGATGCTCAGCCCAAGGGATCTCCTACCATTATAGGCCAAAGTCCTCGAGGTTTTCAAACAACAAATTGATACAAGTCCCGCATTGTGAATATGGTCAGTGGTTGACACTCATTTGTTATTCTCAGTTCAAGTCACATGATATGGATGCTGTGTTTCAAACACGTTCAATAGTTATCCTCCATCATCACACCAACCCCATCAAGCCTTAAATGTGTGTTACATGACTTACTTCATTTTCCACCCCATCATGTCCAAGTGGAATTTCAACAATCATTGTACTATCCCTTAGTGAACATTTGAATGTTAGGAGGACAAAGCCATGGTAAGGCATCATTCGGGGCTCTGCACTGACTTCCCTTTTACATGTATCCCATGTGTTGAAAATACCTCTTCTACCCGTGATTCCTACACTGAGCATGACTCACGTGGTCTTAGGGACTAGATCGAGGTCTGCGCTTTCTTCAAAGAGTTTCTCTTCTTCATGGTCTGAGATCTATGTCCTTAAACCGTGATCTCATTATACATCATCTACTAGAACTATGTCTATATTTATTCCCATGCTCATGGGATACGTAAGAACACCCGAACATCACGTCTTTGGGTCCATCTTAAATTTCACTAATTATCACTTTTGTTCAACCTTTTAGGCCTCAACCCATATTGGATTACGTGGCGTGGTGTGTGTGGACTTATGTCTTCATTCACGTAAGGTTTGTAAGAGATGCACCACGTACTTCCCTTATGAGAGCTAGGCTCTCCTACCCCATATTCTCTAACCTTTTCTGGATCCTCTACCAGAGGTTTCATCCTTGTAATCACACATGATGTAATGTGGAACTCATCCTCATTCACATAAGGTATTCCTTATCACACCATGAACATCCCATCTGGAACTTAGTTTCTCTTGTATATGTCTAATCCCTATGACTTTAAACAATGTTTCTAAGTACCACATGTCTTTAAACTATTGCATCTATACTGAATGATGTTAAAATGCATGGTTGACCCCATCAGATGGACCTAAATTCTGACCTTATAATCCTGGTTGCACGATGAAAAAATGACACTACATCGTGGAGTCCTCATTCAAGAGGACATCATGTTTGGTATCAATTACACACCATACCATTTTTCAATGCCTATATACAGCTTTATTCTTGTGTCGATGCCTATAATTTCCATACTAGGTCCACCTATTAACCAAAAGAACCACACATTCATCCTAATGGACAAAAAATATATATCAAATGATGCTTCTTTTGGTGCGAGGTCCAAACCCGCATGACCTTATTATCACTGGAACTGTTATCGTACAATGACACCTTCAGAACTACGTATGTCTTTATTCCCACCCTCATGGGGTATGTAGGAACACCAGGGAACTTTTCCTTAGGTCCATCCTAACTTTCACTTTGGGTCCCCTGACCTAGAAGTTTCACGAAGAGCACATTGTGGGGACACTAACTCCTATTGGCCTCATTCACGTCGGGTTTTAGTGTATACATCAGCATATGTCTCCCTCTTCCAGTTATTCATGGTTCAAGATTTATGAACATAAACTAAGACCACTCCATGTCCTTTCTAAAAGACTCTAAACTATACAATATCTTTCAGAACTATGTACGACTTGATTCTCATCGTCATGGGATACGTTGGAATGCCTATGGATTTTTTCTCCAAGTCCATCCCCAGGAATCTAAAATCATACCACCTATCTTTAGCCCCTTGTCCTGAACTCTTTTGGGATCATGTGGTGTGGCAATTACATCTTGGGTTTTCATTCACATCAAGTTTTGAAAAAGCTTCACCATGTTCCACCCATGTATTTTTCCAACCTGGTCCAAGTTCTATGACCCTAAAATAAGATCTCCCTATAGGAACTGCGTGTCACATTTGGATACTACATCTCCTTATGCGCAGTCCATTAAATCAATCCCCCCATAATAGCCCATACTACAACCATTAAATTGGAACCGTGAAACCTAAAGAAACTTGTCCTTGGAAGGTTAGTTGACTCCCTCTATCTGATAAGTCTTATTATAATTCAAATATGCATTGTGGCAAAGATACCGAAGTGTGAAACATTCAGAGGGACATTCCCCTTGTTCCATGTCCAAGCTTCGTGAGCCTGTTATTTGGCTCCTCATCCTATTCCACGTCTGAAGGGACCGCCTTTATAGACTGATCTCATTCCACATTATCTTACCTACCATCTTGGGACAACTTCCTTGAGGACCTCAGACGACATTTGTGACATGTCCTATGTTTCGAAAATGGTCAGTAGTCGACCCTCATTTGTCTGTCCCCATTCTAGGAAAACGCGATATGGATACTCTGTTTTGAACATGGTCGATAATTATCCCCTATCGTCATGACACTATCATTTTAATCCAGATCTTGGGCATCATGATTCACATTTTTTTCCACTTCCTTAAGTTTAAGGGGAATTATAACAAACTCCCCTTTACCCCTTTGCACATATAGGTGCATTAAGTACGCGTGCCAAAATTATGAGGACGTCACTCACCTAGCGTCCCACTGCCCCTATTGTCTACCTCCCAGTACTAGGAAAGTCCCAGCTCTACTGCTAGTTTCCCACATCGAGCATGGATCACATGGGCTTAGTAGTTTTGGTTGGACGTGTACTGGCACAACCATGTCACACATGTCTTTCATCGTACCGCATGACGTTAAACTACAGTCACAAAACTACATGTGGTTTGATTTCCATCCTCAGGGGGTACGTAGGAATGCCCAAATGCTTTGCTTTAGGCCCAACCTAACTTTAAATTTTTTTCCCTAGACCTAAAGAACATCCTCAGGGGATGCATGGTGTGATAAAAACTCCTACTATCCTCATTCACATTGGGTTTATAGTTATCACATCACATACTCCCTTCTTGGAATCTCCCATTTCTCTCCTCTTCCTATCGTATGATGTTAAATTGCACGAGAACAAATGTCCTAAATTCAAGACACTAAACTGTAGTTCTACCCTAAACAAGTTCTGGATGACCAATGTTAGTCATGGGATGCACCCGATCCCTTTCCAGAGAGGATTCCCCCTACCAGCAACGGTCTCTGTCCATGCTGTCCTCAAGGGATACGTTTGGATTGATTCTCAACATTATGGGAAACATATAAATGCCCTTGCATTCCACCTTGGGCCCAAACCTAGGGTCATTAACCCTTCTGGCCCCACTGTCCAGAACATGGTCCTAGCAGTATGAAGTTTAATCTATTTGCATTGTCCTCAACGTACGACAATAAACTACGTGTCTATCATCTTCATTAGTCCGAAATAAAGCTATAGAGCATTCTAGGTCCTTACCAGAGAGGTCCTGTTTGGTAGTATGTTTGATCCCAGATCAATAAGATATTCCAACCTAATGTGGTTTAACCATGGTTGTGTAATATCATGAGTTTTGGATTCCATTCAAACATCCCATCACTCGATACTCCACATTTTTTGTGACCTTTATTTGGACCCTTTTCATCATTAATGTCTAAAAGAACCCCATAATAGTATGGATGCCTGACCTATGGCTTGAAAACAATCCTGGGCTAATGTTCTGGAAGACTAATGGAGGAAATTTCGAGTTAGGCCCTGTGTTTTGAACATGGTTAGCAGTCAGACTTCATTTCATATACCCATTTCAGGCAAAAACAATAAGGATACTATATTTCGAATAAGGTCATCAGTTATCCTTTGTTGTCACACCATCCCTACAATGTTTCGAATCTTGGGTATCTTGATTCACACTTTCTACTCCCCTATGTTTGAATCAATTCCAACGCCCCTAGAGTTACCCCACTCATGCACTAGAGAACACTTCGCAAACAATAATTTTACTATTCTGAGAGAATCATTCTTTAGTTAGGTCTCCCTCTTTCTCCTTGGAAATCCTGATTGGCTATTTAGAGAGCCCCAATCTCTATCTTCAATCCCTATTTTATGATACTCCCAATGGTGATAAATGTCCCATTCTGATCCTCTCAAACCTTCCATTGTTTATCACTCTTGTACAGGTGAATGAACTCATATTATCTATTGTTTCCCACATTGAGCATGGATCACATGGGGTTAGAGATTTATTCAGTGATTTCCTCGATGTGATCGTGATTCAATGGACCCCAAGGCATGCATTTTCTTCATATGTTTTCCCAGAATGTGGCTGACTCACCCTCCTCATCCTCATTGAACCCCATCCTTAGGGGGGGAATATGTTGGCACTAGAAAAAAATCCATTTAGTTCACCAAATGCTTCCATACATGTTTCTAGAGCATAGATCATTTTGAAAGCATCGATTTGAGTGGATTTGTAGCCCAAACGGAGTTACATATCCTGAGGTTATGGCCGTTCAAAGTTAGGATGCTAGAAATGGCCATCTGAGATGATTTTGTGGTAAGGTATAGTTTTATGGGAAAGAATTGAAATCTTGCACATAATAATGGATGTTTTGTGCGCAAGAATGGAATTTTGCATGCCAATATAAAATATTGTGCGCAACATGTCACAAAAACACTTTACGTGCCCAATGAGATCCCATCTTTGGCCCAGGACTGCAGAAAAACGTCTAAGGAAGGTGCATGCAAGTTTTGAGAGGTTCACACAAGATTAGCATCTGCGCGCCAGATTCTTATGTGCCCAATGCGATGTCAAACACCCCTTTGTGCCCACACCGACCATAGGGTGCGCGTAAAATCACTTTTGTGCCAGTACTATTACGCGCAACCGCTCCGGGGTTCACCTATAAAAACTAGTGCAACCCCCAACCCTCGAAAGAGGACTCTAGAGGTTGGATGCCGCTCTACTACGTGTAAGAACACATCTTCTGTGCCCGCACAGAAGAATGAAATCCACGATGTGAGATCTTTTGCGAAAGATCCCATATGGGCCCGCTTTCGCGCTATCACATAGTTGTTTGATCCTCGCACAGACCCTTTTCCCCCTATGTTATGTGCATGAATGAATCCAATCGACCATGCTGATCTACCAATCTTGCGTGCAAAACACCAATCTTGTGCAAAAAACATTCAATCTTTCATGCAAAAGTACAAAGGTGTGGAATCTTGTGTGCAGACCATCCTGGGTGTAACCCATCTTATGTGCAATAGTATATAGGCTTATACCTGCTGGTCCGTACTACGGGGGCTGCACCCCCGCACCCTTGCTCTAGGCTAGTACCTTCCATACTGTCGCTGACCCCCATGAAAAATGGAGAGTGGAACCATGAAGTTTTCATGTCGGGATGCCGACATTTTCCAATGCACCCTTATTCACATCCACCTTCCACCTTTGGAATACCGTGATTTGAGATACTCTTTCACACACAATTATACACCTTGAGTCAACATATTCCTCTTGGTTCATTTACCATGTCATGAGTTGAGATTCTCATGATCAATTCCCCATGTACCTTGAGTCGAACCATTCCTCAACCAACTCATCCAAACCCTATCACCTCACTTGTATAGCAGGATTAATAAGAAAAGGCTGCCCTTGTGTAAGTCCCAACACCAACCATTGCTAGGAACCTTATGCCTAATAGTTCTCTCTGCATGACTTTAAATTGTAGTACACCCTATGTGAAAAACATAGGATGCCTTTTGTTCTAAACAATAGATGCCTTATGTGACAAGCATAAGATGCTAATAGTCTTCTCTATATGACTTTAAACTGTATCACACACTATGTGAAAAACATAGGATGCCTCTTGTTCCAAAACAGAGATGCCTTATGCACCAAGCATAATATACCAATAGTTCTACCTACATGACTATACATTGTAGTGAACCCTATGTGCCAAACATAGGATGGCTCTTTGTCTAAATGAGAGATGCCTTATGTGCCAAGAATATGATTCTAATAGTCCTCTATACATGACTATAAACTTTAGAATGCCCTATTGTTTAATAAGAGGATTCCCCTTGTTCCAAAAAAAGGATGCCTTATGTGAAAATCATAAGATAACACATGCCATGATTACAATGGAATAATTTCAAGAGCATTGTAATCCATTCAAACATCCCATAAATCCACCTCAGGATTTATGTGTCCTTTATTCGTATCTTTATCCTATTTCATGTCTTAAGGGACCCCATAACGATATGGTCACATGCCTCCTCGGATCACCTACCATCCTGGGCCAACGCCCCAGAAGACTTTGGACGACACTTTGAGTCAGGTCCTGTGTTTCGAACATGGTCAAAAGTCGACCCTCATTTGTTTGTCCCTATTTCTGTCTAACATGATATGGATGCTGTGTTTCGAAAATAGTCAATATTTAACCTCCATCATCATGCCATCCTCACTACATTCCAAATGTCGGGCATTTGATTCACACATATCATCTCCATTTGTTTATACTGATAGAAATTCCCTTAGAATTAACCCACTTGGGCACTTGCGTATAGGTGTGGCCCCAATTATATGCCTCAACCCACCAGTGAGTTGAGATGCCCTTATGGACAGTCATGAGGAATACATCCATGCATCATCCATGTGTCACCCCATTCACCATTACTTCTCCTTTTGCAGCACTCGAGCAGCTTCCATGCATAAGCCCCATCCACCATTGCCTCTCATTAAAGAAACAAATGCAAACTAACAACTATTTATTCTTCGCATAGCCACGCTAATGTGGGACCCTAAATTAATTACTCCCCAATACCCCCTCCCAACAGAATTTCCAGTTCCTTCCCTTTACAAAGGGTTATAGCATGCCAGTTATGTACGTCTTAGGGGTGCGGTGTGATCCTTCCTCGTCTGAGCTACATGATATTAAACTGAAATTCACCATTCTCCTTAGCACATGATGTTAAATTTTGGCCTCACCCCATGCATCATATGCAGGGTGCCCCATCTCGGATATTCTCTACACCCACTGGTCTCAACGGGAATGAAATCTTCCTCACCTGGAATGATATCCTCTTTGCTGGGGTGATGTCTGTCCGTAGGGAAGGGGAAACCATCTTGGTGTAAGCCCCTAGCCTTTATTACTGGAGGCCACATCTCTGCTCCTCCTATATTCTTCCTATCCAAAGGCCAGAGAGGGAGGATGGGAACCAGGGCCCTCCTCCTTTACATGCCAAATCCCTCTCCCTTTGGGGTTTGTCACTACCAGGCCTCCATCCTGGTGTAAGTCCAAATATCCATCTCGCTGGACTACGAACCACGCATAAGCCCCTGTTTTCTTTTTGGGACACTAACCACATGTAATCCCCACTCCACTTCCCACAGATGCACCTTTCACGACGTGATCTTCAGGTCTTTGCTACCTTTTGTTTCTCACAGAGAGCATGAATCACATGGGCTTAGATTCAAAATCGACCGTGACATCTTCTTTGGGAAGCCTAGAGTGTAAGCCCTAAACCTCACCAAACTATGGGGAATTTGATCCCTTCCAAGGTACAATACGTATGAAGCCTCCTAGAGGTTCAAGCCCAATAACCATTGTTCCTGACTCCATTCATGTCGGTTCACCACACCCCTCCCTGAACTACGCAGACTTTGATCCTTGCCAAGGCAAGGTATGTAGGATGCCTCCCCGAGGTTCAAGCCCAACACTCAGTTATTCTGACCCCTTTATACCGGTTCACCTTCATCTCGTATGATGTTAAACTACATCCCATTTTTCGTCCCCACAAGACGTTAAATGTTACCAGCTCAAACTACATGGGCTTTGATCCCTTTCTCCGAGACATGGTATGTTGGAAGCCTCCATGAGGTTCAACCCCATCCAACGGTAAGCCGTTGTGCCCCCATTCAGTGGCAAGACTTTGTAAACCCCATCCAGTGTTAAGCCGTTGTAATATCATAAAAAATGGTAAGCTATTATGAACCTCATGAAACAGTAAACCATTATGATCCACATTCTATAGTAAGTCGTTTTGAACCCAAACCCCACAATAAGCTATTATCATCCCTTCTATTGAGACCCATATCTCTACTCGATCCCAGTGGTGTCTGACTAACCTCGGGCTGCTAACCACACGTTAGCCCCAGTATATCATTAGGTCAAAGTCCTCTACACACACTCTGATCCTAAACCCCATCCTAAACTACGTGGACTTTGATTCCCTACCACGGGGATATGTATTAAGTCTCTTCTAAGCTCAATCCCAACATCACCGTTTCCCTCGCGTCCACTCCATATCATTGTCCATCAATTTCAATTAACCATCAATTATCCATCTTGATTATTACATGGGCTTCCACATCCTAGTGAGATCAGGGCAATTCAACTCATAGGATCAGTGTTACCTCTAGGGGTTTCACCCATCTGATCCACTCTAGTTAGTGTTTTGATCAGTCTGATCCATCTCTTCTAGACGTTAAACATAGGGAATACCCTACGTTAAACATGGGTAGCTGAGGAAAACCTCAGAGACATGCCTATAGAATATAATTCCCCACATTCGACGTTGGATTACTCAATATTTTATGCCATTGAGAAGACCTATAATAAGATAAAGAAACCTAGAAGCACTATTCTTCCAACATCCAGACATGCCAGTGATGTCCAACGTGACTACTCCCCTGACTGAAGGTTGATACCCTGGCTGGACCCCTTGGAATGTCCTGAAAAAATCCGTGTAATTAACCAGCATCCATGAAGATATGGCACTAGGAAGAGTTTCAAAAATAACATCTTAATCTATAATGTAGACCCACGTTAGGTGATGATTTCTGAGGAGGAATCCATGGAAGGAAGCATAGAAATCCCATCATCCTATTTCGATCAAGGAGAAAACATCCCTGAATAAGAGACGGATGCTGCCAGCCTTTGGAAAGAAGTAATGTTGGGAAACAATCAGCGCATCCTCGTCGTCCAGAAACAGATGGATGTGCGCACCCTGGCGAAAGAGTCATAAAAAGTATGATTAAATTTCATGAAGTCTCATTGAGTATCTACATGCCCCATATAAATTAGATAAGGGACATGAAAACTAAATCCAAATAACAAATATTCTAAAAGTATAAGAAAATAATATTCCTTTAAAACTAAATTCTAAATGTTTTGAAACTAAAACTATATATGTACAAAAAATAAAAACATGTGTAACTTAAACTAATGATAACCAAACATCATGAATAATTAAAACTATTAGATAATGACCCCAATGAATCCTCCAATGGAAACCTTTATCTATGGTGTATCCATATGATGACTTGAATAACCAAATATTTGGATTTGATTATTCTTTAAACCATGATATGATATTATCCATTATAGAAAAAGATGAAGTAGAAATAAAGACTTAGGAAAACCTATCAGAACTATAAAGGTGTTCAAATTCCATTTTTAAAACCCTCGATCAATTTATAGAGGCCTAAGTGGAACTCCTCTATACGTCATAGAAATTTACTTCTGCATTCATAACATATTTGTAAATGTAATATATTTAAAAATAATTTGTATATTTTTGACATATGCATGCATTCATCACATAAATTCATTGGAATTGAATCCCATATATGATTAATCATATAAAAAATTAATAATCTATGATATCTTTTGTGGAAGATTACTGAATTTTAACAGCTAACATTTGGATATATTTTATCAATCATAAGAAGTTATGTTAATGATACCATATAATTAACCGACACCACTGTATTATGATATAGCTAAAATTTACTGTATTATTGGACAAGGTAGGGGCATAATATCTCCATATCATGCATTATGATACCCAATATTCTAGGAAATGTGATATTTTTTGGATTTATGAATTATGTAACCTATGATATGCTCATATAATATAAAATAATATTTCTAAAAACATCACATGATTTATATCAGACTGAGGGAATATCGCATTGAATCTCCAACTTACACTAAAACCTCATATACTTTGCATAATTTGAACTTATATTATATTATATAAATTTACTTATGAAATCACATCTAAAAAACGTTTTTGATATCTTTCAAAACAGTTTTGGAGTGAAATCATTAAATTTACCTTATATCATAACATATAAAACATCTTGTAAATATCCATCCAAAACCTTTTTGGATGAACTCTAAAGTATTTCTAATAACCTAATACCCTTTCACTAAACCAAAATGTTCAACACCATATAAAATTTTAACTTTTAAAAAATATTAAATCCAAAATTTATAATTTATGCAAAGATAGGCCTCTAGAAAATCATCAGTTCTACTCAATCTACAAAGGGAATTAGAATGGTCTCCATCATACACATGTATCAGGATACCCATGTATATCAGCTATAGAATATACAATATTGAATATAGATATAATCTATTTGTCTATTATATCAAGTAAACACATGACATAAAGTATGTCAATCATGTAAAACTACTCAAATTTTATCGAATCTTTGAGTATAGACCCAATAAATGGATGAAGAAATTAGTTTCATTCACAATGATAGATGGGAAAATTATATTCCCATTATTCAATTAATAATAATTTAATATGTATTATCTAGATATGATTGTACACTTCTTCAGTATATCTCAACTGGGGTAATAAATTTCATACTTTTTATATGATAGGATAAATACCATATTGATTAATCTCACCTATTTACATGATCAAAAAAATTTCCAATGAACTCTTGTTTATCTTAGCTATAATATTTTCATAAAAAATGTATCAAATTATGAGGTCTATAATGATAGGTATATTTTATAACATCAAGTAATAATGAAATAAAAATATGAAGCACAAAACCCCATTAAACAAAATATATAGTCTATGACACTCCATGTGGGATAATTAATGGGTCATATGGAACATTTAACTTTTTTTGTCTCATGATAATATTATATATATCAATATGAATTAAAACTCCTAACAAACTTAAAATTTTTTCACATCCATTAATACTCCATAATGAACACCAGTTAGGGATAACATAAAGTCATAATTTTTTTATTTTAATTATCATTAACATCATGTTTTATTTAACACCTCCATGAATGAATGACAAATTTTACATGCCTTGATTATAATAAGATATAATTTATTGTATTCTTAAAAAAATTTATAATATAATATAAAAACCATACATAAGATATAGTCTCATATCTTATATGAATGACTGATAGAGTTCCTTATATATGCAACATGTTAGGATTTGTTAAAACCATTATATCCTGATGTATTTCCTTCAAAATATCTATTTTACTATTTGACAAAACCCTCCAAACACACACATTAATGGGTAACATATATGACGAAATATAGTTTTAATAATGGTGATATATAAAAATTATATACCCAGTGATTAATTCATTGAACAAGTATTCAAACCCATTTACCTTACAATATCTAATGTCAATATAATAAATAATATATATATTGATGTGTTTTAGACGTTTTATAAACCACTTATAAACATTGATTCTATTTGGGTGTCATTATTTTAAGTAGTGATTTTAATTCATATCAATAAAGTTAATTTTTAATGGTGGTTTATATAAAACATCCATTAAGTGTTTCTATAAAAATAAAACACTTCTCTTTGGATGCTTTCCCTACCACCATCACCTATATCTCACTACCTCCCCATCACCACACTACCTCCACATTTCCACACTCCCTCTATATAGTCAGCACCCATCCATATTTCCACATTCCCTCCCTACAGTCACCACCCCTCCACTACTATCAATTTTAATTTCCCCTTCCCTCACTAGCAATTCACACAACCATACATCACTCTTACACCTTCCATCACCACATCTCATATAATTTTTTTCATTTATTATTAATTTTACCTAATTGTTTTCATTAATTTAGTCTTAAAATTCTGAATAAGTCACCATAGGCTCACATTCTCAAACCCTGTTCCAGAAATACATTCTTTACGCATTGGATTTGATACCGAGTGAGTAGATCCATGATAAAAATTTTATAATTTTACATCATATACATAAGTTAAAAATTGCATCTCTCAAATTTTTTAAGAATCCAAAAACCAATGTATTAGTTTCTTTGATAGATATCTATACAATAAACTTATTATATATTACTTTTAAAAATTTCTCTATAATTAAGCCACACTAGACTCTCTTACATACTTTTCAGAACTTGTAGTCATCCTCATACTATGAGGAATGGAAACATAAGAAAAGGGTGATCTTAAACACTTAGTAAGGGATATATTATTAACTTTTCATTAAGTGTTTTATAATAAGTATATGATAAAACATCATCATGGGAGAAGTATATTATTAAAAAGAACATGGATCAAGAAGAGTTACATGCATTCCATTATAACGGAAGTGTAATATTAAAAGATAAAACACGTACCATAAAATAAGAGAGATATACCATGTGATAATAAAGATGATCCTTGGGGAAAATAATAGAACTAAAGATATGGATCGTCACAGAATTTTATCATATCAATAATCTATTGAATTATAATAAGTATAGAGAATCATTACCTTGTGTCTTAGGCATCCAAAACCAACGAACCATTAGAAACATAGGTTTCTCAAACCTATGGTCTATTAATTTTTCATGATTCACATATGTAAGATCCATTATTATATAATGATATGTATAACCTTAACCAATACTATAAATGGAGATACAATACCCTACCCATCAACATACATATATATGTGGGAAATTTAAGATCAATCATTCATCATATCATAAAGAACCAATAGACAGAAAATGGGGTTCATAAATTTTCCCAAATGGTATCACATAAACCAAAATCAAGGATTGGATTGATTGATACAAACATTAAATCTCAGAGAAGGATTATTTCATAGAGGAATTGATAAGGTGATTCATAATATCTAATTGTATACAATTTAGTTCCATTAAAGAGGAAAATGAGAACCAAACCATGAACAATAGAGTTTTGAAAACACTTATTAACATTTCTAAAGGGGAAAAATTATGAATAAATTTGAAATATAATTTTCTAGAAGGTAATATGGATTTTTTTGAAGCATAAATTTAAAATAAATACAAATAATAGAGCCTTGAAAATTACTTAAAGGATTTAAAAAGGAATTATAGCGTGTGAGATAAAATTTCAAACATAAAATAGAAATACTTTTTAATATATTAGTTTTTTATGTAAATCTAAATTATAAAGATAATGATAAATCAAAAAAATTAAAATAGGTAAATAAATTTTTTTAAGATGATTAAAAACAAAACATTCTCGGATTTAAAAACATGAAGAGGAGACCATTGATTGGAGTAGTGAATATCAATATGAATGAAAAGAGATTATTTTATGAGAATGTTAATTATTACTAACATCATGAAATTTTATAAAGAAATAAACACATAAATTAGATTCCATATAAAAAAAGAGTAAAATAATTATAATATCATTATATATCAAAACACACATTCTTGTAAACCCATAGTCAAAGAGGTATCATTACATCTCATGAAAATAAGAAGAGTCAATTAAACACCTAATGACTTAAGAAACATCTAAAAAGAAACCCCGTGAAAGAGATAGCTTGAAATTTAAATTTAAATTCAATGAATAAAATGTTATTCATGACATTATATATCTAATATTAAGTATAGACACCGCCTAAATGAAATTATGATCATTAAACAAAGAATATCTTAATGAAAATTAATTGAGATAAAAAACACTTTCCTTTAATCCCGCTACGCCAAACATGATCTAACTTATTATATAACAAAAATAAAAATCTTAATAACTCATTAAATAATATTATTCATACCTATAACATTTTATTTAACTAATTTATAAAAAATTATTAAAAATATATTAGTTAATTATATTTTATTTTCACAATATAATGTTTTTAGTTTTGATTTTTTTTTAATACTAGTTTCATAATGGCAGTGTCGGTTCACATTTATAGATTAAAATAAAATAATTTTAAGAAAATTATAGGTACAATAATATTTGTTTTAGAAAGATTTATAATGTTTTAATTTCATTTAATATGTATTTTTGGTTATGATTCGTGACCGAAAGTTGACAACGAGCTTGTTTTAGTAATTTATAAAAAAATGAGATACACTAACAATAATTCTAATAATTGAATTAAATTTTTAAAACCATAAAACTAGATTTATATTCCCCTTAATTTATAATAACACAATTAGTTATGTTTTGATAGTCATCCATGATAATAAATTTATAGTAATGTCCAAGTACATGGTTAAATAATCCGAAATAAGAATAAACTATAATCAATGCATGAGTATGGTTAAGAAAGTGATTTTTTATATAATATCATTATTAAGGAATTTTAGTGACATTATTTATATGTATTATTTAAAAGAATCATATTTATAGTGAGTTTTATTATGAATACAAGTCTATATAAAAATTGAAATATGCCACTTTCATGGGGGTGGTTGTCCGCACACATGCATGAGTGAGATGGTTGTTTACATAGAACCTAAAGGGGGATATAAGTGGGTTATATATCAATGAACCTAATAATGTTGTTAATATCATATTTATTCATTTAATAACCCCTTTTAATTTAATGACCCAAAATTATAGACTTTGTAAAATTGGAGTTATTTTTGATAGCTTGAATTACATGCTATACCAAACATAAATGGAAAACATCAAATTTGTAGAAAATTATTAATAATTATATAATAAATTCTTATATATTAATCAATTAATAATATTAACAGAATAATATAAACTATATATATTTTTTATTATTGAAAAGGGTTATATTTAAATGTGATTTTTCTTATATTTTAAAATGTTCCTTTAAAATATAAATTTTAAAATTTTAGAATTCGAATATGGTAAAAGAATTTTAGTAAATACAAAAACTAAAATCTATATATTATAGATTTTTTTAACTTTTTCTCAAATGTTTTTCTTGTAAAATATTATGGGTTATGGTGAAAGTTATGGTTTTTTATATTTTATCATTTTGTTATCATGAACTATAAGAATAAAAAACCAATTAACTACTAAAATATGTATTTAAGGAATAGTATTATTCATTTTAAAATATTAATTGAACTTAGAAAACCCAGGTATATTATTTTTAGAACTAAATTAACATGTTAATTTAATAAAAAGTTGTTTTCAGTCCTCTATTTTAATCCATCATTTTTAAGGTGATTTTTTTATTGATTTTAAATACTCAGACATTTTATTTATTTATAACAAATAAATTTATCCATGTAAATTGTTATCCGTGATGATTTTACCTTATAAATAAATTTTATGCTTAGAAACATGGGTTTATAAAAACTATGTTTACGTGATTATATTTGTTTATATTAAAATTAAATTATAACTGATTTTTAACTTTTTATATGATAACATTACATGAAAATTAGAAATAATAATTTTGAAATTAGAAAATAATTCCAATTTTAATTTTGGTCATTAAAATTAATTACTAGGGTTAATATTTTGTTTGTAGATAAATGGTATATATATTAAAAAGTATTTTACTAAGGGGAATTTGCCAAAAAAAGTGTAAAACATGTTTACAAATGGATTTTTTATGTTTAGATCATCCTAAAATGACCATATTCTCTCATTTTCCATTTTTTTAATGTATTGAAACTTTAATAGTGAAATAAATTTTTTGAAATTCAATGGGTATGTCCAAAACTACCCTAATATTTACTTTTAAAAAGAGATAACTTTCACTCATTAATTTTTCACTATTCACGTCGACTTTTCACCAAAATATCATCATATTTTATCCTCCTTGAACCCTCTACCACTTCTATTTTCTTATGGTCACATTTAATTTTCTAAAGGACTTCATATCCATTGAGTTTTCGAAGAGAAAACCCAAGTATCCATTGTGAGTATTACTCTATATTAGTATTTATTATACTCTAATACTTCCCAATATCTTTTATATTTAATTATTTAATGAAATAATTATAATTATTATACTAAACATTCATCATATTAATTATAAAATATTAATTCAATATTTTACATCCAATGAGAAAAAAATACATCGATCACACGTAACTGCAGACTACCGTCTCAATGAAGCGATGTTGTTTATTTTTCCAAAACAACTATTATGGATGTTAAAAAGGATATATTTAATGATTTAAAATGTTTTACATTTCAAATTTATAAAATTTTAATAATTATTTATTTTATACCGTCTTTTCATCCATTTTTTTGTGGAATGAGATCATTAATCATGTGTATGTGTGGTTTATAGCCTCAATAGACAATGAATTTTGTTAATCATAACTACTCATATTGGGTGGTTCTAATAATTATTTTTATGAATATATATAATAACTATGGAACTTTTAAAATTCTTAATATTTTAAATTATACTTTAATAAATTCATTCCCTTAAACATTAAAACATTATAAAACATTATCATTTGGGCTGGTTTTACCACCCACGTGAATGTTGTTATAATTTTTAGGTCATAAAAAATTATGGGATATAATATAATGGTGATACAATTTAATAATAATAATGTTAATATGTATTAATTATTTTTAATTGTTTTATAATAATATGAAATATTTATTACTATACCACTTTCGATCACTAAGCACGTCGAAACTAGCTTATCATGTTTCCCATTTTCATAATCCATATTCAGGTTTATCAATTAATGAAAATAAGACATATATAATAATGGGAAAAAATACTCTTATATATTGAAAAATTATGGAATTATGAACTTGAAACCACTAAGTAATAATTGACTCCATTACCATGATATTTGAAGAAGACAACGAAATGAATGTTCTAACATTCATTATAAAAATTAACTATAACTAAGTAATACGTTTGTAATGAAGAATTATATATAATTTTTGTAAATGGAAATAAATTTTGATAATATACTAAATTAATTGCTTATGTTAATTATTTTCCTTATAAAGGGTGTTATAGTAGGGATTATTTAGCAAAAACTCAAGGTAATATTTTTGATTACTCAATTACCGTTAATTAAGTTATACTCCTCTTTAATAAACGTTGTTATTATGATTTTTTTCTAATCATACCTATAATGATATTATGAAATAGAACCAATTCATTTTATATTTAACTATGTTAAATATAAATGTCTTATTCTATTATGGATTCATTCATAAATTGTGATATTGTAATGAAAAATTATTTTATTTTTTTAATGAACCTTTCTTTCACATATCCATATTTACCTTTCCTAAAAATGTTTTCCTTCATTTTAGGAAGGATATAATATATTAAATCATTTGACCCTAATAATTTTTTGTAATATTTTAAATGGATGATTCATTAATTATTTATAAAATGTGGGTTTCAATAGAAGAATATTTTTTGGTTATAAATGGATTTTAATTTCAAGAAATAATATTTTATTGCAAACCACATATTATTATACATGAAAATAATTTTTCCAAGATTAATAATTTCAACAAATAATTTTATTAAAATTAAATATGAAACATTATGAAAATTATTTTGGATGTAATTTTAAACAATATTTTTCAAACAATTGACAAAGGTTTTAAAGAAATAATTTTCAAAAGGTTTTCTTCGAATTTCTTCTCTATATTTAAAATAATTATCTAAAATGGAGTTGTGATTAATTATTAAAATTCTATCTTATATTATAATGTTTTTAAATTTTGATAAACTAGTTTTGGTATCACTTGATTTTATTTTTCAATCTATTTTGTGAGATACCATCTGATTATTCCATGAAACCTATTTCCTTTCTATGAGTTATTGTATAACTTGATGATTTTTTTTATACGGGAAAAAATATACAGATTAAGATATAGGTTATACCTATATCTACCTTTAATTATTTGATAAAAGGATAATATCTCATGAGATATAAATTTAATATGAATAGGTTATTAAGTAGCTAGGTTCACAATGTGTGAGTGTAATAGTATTTAGAACTACTAAAAAATTTATGTTTTTATAGGTTGGTTGGTAGCCAAGTTCATAAAGATAAGAAATGCAATGTTTATAATTGTTCCTATTTATTTATTATAATCCATGGATCATGTTATATGCTTCATATTTTATTTTCTCAAGGTATGTTAGATGTGTTATCATTTGAGATGATATATATGTGTTTCATTCTAATGGTTAACACTTATTGATTTATATTTTAAAAAATAAAATAATTTCCATTATTCATGTTTTCACAGGCTTTTATTATCCAACCATTATATAATTCTTTATGATTAACATTAAAGAGAATTTGAGATCCTTATTCAGGTGTTTTAACTACCCCATTATTGGAATATTTTTATGTTTGTTGGAATGTCTAAGACGGGGTTTAGTTTATAGATAAATATCCACAATATGTAATATAAGTTCTTTAATTTTTGTAGTATCCAAGACACTAAACCTTTATGTCCCTAGGTTCTAACTATTTAAAATATGTATTAATTAAATCGTGGATTTAATTTATTATTTATGTATGTTTAGTTTGGATCTCTATAGTTGGGATCAAATAAAGGTTTGGTTATTTTTAGAGAATACAATGTTAAAAAATTTGTAAAAACCCTAAGGATAAGTCTAAGATAACATCTCTATATTTTGGTAAATTATATATTATGTAGTTTTATTGTAAAATAAATCCCCAAGTGGATACTAGAAAAGGTATACAAGGTTTGGAATAGTTTTACCTAAAAGCAATGTCCCAAAGATGGCATGTTGGGTATAAACTCAACCATAACTAGGTGCACAACAAGGAGGCCTAACATCACACCTCGCTATACACAATTAGTGGATATGATTTGGTTATTTAAAATTATCTTTAATGAACCATTATAAGGAATTTAGTTATTAGGTTAACTACAATTTGAATGAAAAACCTAGTAGGTAAATTACCAGAGATAACCTAGATTAAAAATTAGATAGTTGTTAAGGAGGAATATTCTCATAATTTTTGAGTTATTTCTTCTATGATCATACTTTATTACTTTATATGTTTACCAATTTAATTTTCCTCCCCATGAATTTTTTTATATCAAGGATATGAAATGAACCAAAAGAAATCGAGGTAATTATATATGAAATAGACAATGTGGTGATTATTAAAATAATATTGGAAGTAGAGTTCAAAATCTCATGGAAATACTCACTAAACTCTCCCTTCGTACAAACAATAACATGAATGCTATGGAGCTCCCAAATGCACCAATAAGAGTGAAAATTTATATTGAATAATTTATTAATCAATGACCACTAACCTTTATGGAGCCTTCCATCCTATTTATTTTTTAGAAAAGGATTAATGTGATGGAAAAAATATTTTCTGTCATTTAATGCGTGGAGCATGAGAAGTTCATATTTATTTTCTATTGTTTAGAAGTTTAGGTCAACAAATCATGGAATCTTGTTCTGTGCACATTGATAGAGGTGTAATTTGATTTTATGGAGTGGGAGGATTTCTAATGAATGAAAACAAAATGATGATGATTTTGTTTTAACTTATGAGTAAAACAACATGAGGATCACAAGTTATTCCGTGTAGTATATATCTAAACCTAATAAAAGATTTACTGTTTCATTGGTTTTATAAAACATAGCCTTTGAATTAATTTTCTATATGATTATTTTAATTCTATGAGAATTTTGTTTTATATATAATTATGTTTGAAATATAAGAAGGAGATCCATGTGATTTTGGAGAAACAAAAATAAAGATGAAGTGTTATAAAAGTCCTAATGGAAATTCTCATAGAGGTATGATGTCACGACCCATCCCTCGAGGCCAGTACCATGACTACACCAAGCCAGACTTTTATAGGCCAGGGGCTGGCGACTAGCACCGGAATGGTGTATCCCTAATACGGGGTGGCATTTACTTTTTAACCTGTATAGACACATAGTATAAGAACACAACAAGATGCATGCATGAAGTAAATTATGGTAGTAAAAGAGTGTTGAAAGTAAAGGGGCCATAATACAAGCCCAAATGAATGTACAAGTACAACGGAAAAGTAAAAATACATCTGAAAAGGGGAAATAGCTTCAAGATCATCCACTGAGGATCCTAGCTGGAGGGTAGATTCAACTCATGATTCGTAGTCCCTGTGTCATGTCATGACAAATGGTCCACCTCCGTGTACCGTCCAGTCCTGGCCCCCTCAGCATCGATCATTACTATCAGTTGTTTTCACAAGACACAACATGGTATGACTATATCCCATGTAGGGGTGAGTATAATGAAACTCAGTAGGGACCCCAAGACCCTTGTAGGTATCCTTATGTTCCAAACAGAAAAAATACCACAAAGAAAGAATTCAAATCTAATTAGGTATATTCCCATACATATACCTAAGTTATCAAGATATACATATCTCATACATGGGGGAAGAATTCCACAAAGGTAACACCATGAAGGTATAAATACCACACAAGTAAAACCACTAAGGTAGAAGTGCCACACAAGTAACACCACTGATATATATGTTCCACACAGGTAACACCAAGAAGACAACACCACAATGGTTGAAGTACCACATAGGTAACACCACTAAGAAAAAACCACAAAGGTAGAAGTACCAAATAGGTTACACCACAAAGATTGAACTACCACAAAGGTAACACCACGAAGGTGTATTAAACCAATATCACAAACAGGTATAACTTACAAAAAAAGTACATATGATTAGTCAAAAGATAGATCATCTTATTATGTTAATTAGGTCTTCTTCTGACCGACACAGGATCGATAGGTAACTCACCCCAAAAAATCCACATAGGATTACTGAGAACTGGCCCACATAGGAAATGATATATGCTGACCCACACATGATCAATAGATACTAAACCACATATGATCGATGTTCTTTCTTCAAATTATATCATGCCACAGGATTTCTCTCACACGGTAAGAACGAGTTCTGTAGAATCTTCCCCTCGAAATATCGGTCGTACCTTGATAGCTATTAATCTCCAAAAATGAGTAACCCAAAGGACCACCATTTTTTAAGGGTTCTAAAGTGATAGATAGTGTATCTATATGACACACGATCTATGATTTATAAGCATTTTAGTTATGAGGACGTGGTTGGATTCAGGTTCGATCCAACACGACCGTACACTAACTTTCTCCAAAACTCAAGTGGATTTTACCAAAAGGACTGTATCAATCCAAGGATCCAAACACCGTAGATGGTTCATTAAATGGACATATTATTTTCAAGATATGGCTCTTTATGTGTTTCTGGGTCTAGTCCAACCTAGCCCAGATCGGGTTGACCCGACCCATTTCGGGTCCAACCCGACAAGGTCGGGCTGCAGCGAGCTCAGCCCACTGGGCAGTGATCTAGCTCGGCCCGCAAGTGGGGTTGCCCGGCCCACAAGGGGGTGGCCTGGAATGGGTGGCCCAACCCATAAGGGGGCAGCCCGGCTTGCCAGTCTGGCCCACAAGGGTGGCGCGACCCGCCAGGTGCGTGGCCCGCTAGGTTGGTGGCCCGGCCGAGTGAATCACGACCCACTTGGTTGGTGTCCCTGCCGTAGTCTACCCAAGCTGGAAATGGATCAGACGTTCTCCCCTAGTATCCCAAATGGCCTGGAGGCTATTCGGTTTTGTGAAATAGCAGCGCCACATAGGCGCCACCTGGTCTCCGTGGAACCCACTAGAGGCATGGGTTCTTCCTCCACCATGGCTTCCGCAATATCTCTCTACTCATCGGTGCTACGCTGGTCACGTCACCTCCCCGCTTGATGGTGGGGCACTGATCGCACCGCCTCCCCTTCCGCGGTCGACCGATGTGTTGGCCACCTTCTCCGTCTACTGTGGATGACGAGCCACGACCCTATGCTCATCGGTGGCATGCAAACGTGCACCACCCCTCCTTTGTGGCCGGCCAGTGTCAGCCGCTCCGACGACCTCTTTGGCTTCATTCCATGACCTCCTCTTGCAGCGTGCATCGGTGCACCGCCTCCTTCATAGATGATCAGTGGCACCATGCCAGTGGTCATCCATAGAGGGAGCAAGGGTAGCAAAGTAGAAGAGGGTTCATGTCGGGTTTTTTAGTCCTGCACCCTCCACATTATCTTGTAATCAAGAGGGAGGATTAAAGTGTTCAATAATTTCACATGAATTTAATCAAGAATCAATCCCCTACATCAAGAAAAATTGTGAACGTGCATTTTTGGAAGTGGGTCAGTGTTCACTGTTTCCCACAACTAGCCCCAATGATGTCTCTCTATCATCGTTATTCTGTTTGTGGTGTTGGTGTCACTCATCACCACTCACCGGAACCAGATCCATCCTCTAATGGTTTTGCATCCTACAAATTTCCAGCACATCACTGCTTGGTGAAGTGTTGCCGAACGCTCTCCCCTCTCTCCATATAAATAGGACAGGGAGAGGGTAAGTAACGATGTTGGGAATTAATAGAGTCCCATTAATAAGGAACCTTCTTAATTCTAAAATGGTGCAGTTACTTATAATTGAAAGTTCAAGCCATTTATTTTTTTGACGTGTCACTGGTCCCACACTCCGCTTGTCCGTTAGAAGAGAAGAAAGAAAATAAAATAACAAAGTTATTTTATTTATTTATTTTGAACAGTCAAAAAACTTAACTATTTCTCCAGATCTACTACGGTCAAAGTGAAGCTTCCTATACGTGAATCTCAACACTGCAGATTCAACAGTGCCCTCAAATTTTTAATCTGAGCACCAGTTCAAAAGATAGAAAACACTACTCACGCGTTTACTGAATGTAACTTAAAAAATGCTGAAAAATTCATTCCGGGAAAGCTGGCCTCAGAATCACGCGCCATGAATTTTCGCATACTCCTCATAATTCCATACAATTAAAAAAAATTATATGGAAAATATGGGTCTTTACATAAGAAATACAAACTTCCCACTTGTAAAATATGTGGGAAAAAAAACTCAGGTAATTTCATTAGATGTTATATAAAGTGTTTCAAATTTCGTAAATTGGTACACTTATCTCAAGACTAATAAAGTAATAAAAAAAGGCTTAATAACCCCACTGAGGGGAAGAATGACCTAGATGATGCTAAAACCACTCTTAAATGATTTAAATGATACAAGTATGGGAAAAATGAATATTATTTCCCCATCCCTAAATATAATGACATGAATTTGTAGAAACATCATCCTAAACCAATAGATTACAAGAGGAAATATACAATCACTACTCCAGAGGTGGACCATAATAACAATTTTGTAAAGGGTACACCCATTCTCTACTATAGAATCTAGAATTCCTTATTTGAATCCTGTTATTCATAATCATTCATATCTTATAATATTTCTAAGAATATGTATTCAACATTTCAAACCTTGAATATTGATATATCTAAGAAAACACATGGTGGCATGTTGAATGAAACTAAGGTATACAACTCTTCTCTAATTGAGATTTATGTGGATATACTTCTAATAAATCTGGTTCATTCATGTAACAGTAAAGGGTTTATAATTTACATTAAATAATAATTAAAATTACTATGATGTAAAGAGATTAATTTTTCCTTATAATATTTTTAAATATTTATAAATATATTTCCAGAGCTAGTCGCTGAGATAACGTGCAATTCTGAGGCCTACTGTACCCATAATTAATTTTTTTAAAATAGTAAAAATATTTTATATTTCACACATGTTGTTGATTAAAGAAGATTAGATAAATCACAAATGGTTTATTGGGTCAGCAATCTGAGACCACAGATGGGTTCAAAATGTTCTGTTTACCCTAGGCCCGACATAAAATGAGTCGATAAGGGACGTTCAGATCCCTCACTAACTGGAGGTATGTTTAAGTGAATTAATTAATTATTAATTCATTTAATTCATTTACTTTTAACCTAAATGATACATTAATTTTTTTATGTTGAATTTGTCATGGTTAGTCTCATAATCTTGGGAATATAAGATAATAGATCACACCCTCCCCTCTTGGTGAGCCTCTTTTATAAACTATGAAATACCAGATCGGATTGGATAAAGACACGATGAACACAATAGATCCTACTCCCTCATTGGTGAATACCTTCTTTACTAAAAATTGATCCAAGGAAGAGGTAGGTATCATCAAATGTTGTTTACAAACTTTTGATTAAATGTTTGAGCAGATCGAATGTTATTCTCCGATTTTCCCCCTTCTTGCATACCTTTTATATGCCTAAGTATTGAAACATTATTTCATGAGTTGTTTTATAATATTAATTGACCATTCTTGATCATTTTCCAGGAACTCTTGTCCAAACATCGTAAAATATTTTTTATTGTGTATTTCTTCTACCATTCTTCTCATTTTCACTGTTGAAACACCACAGTTCTTTGTTCATCATTTCCCGGTGGTACCAAGATCAATCGAACCGTCAGATTCACAGTGGATCAATAAACATGAATGGAACAATGATTCAAGTTTATATATGTAATGTTTGTGAGGAATGGATGATATTTTTAGTTATTTGAAGAAAAATAATTAAAGGCGTAAGGGTCTAGGCATGTGAGTTGCGAAAGGTGAATACAACATCAGACATATTTGTAGTCGAATTTAATTTTCGACCACCGGAGGGATGTAATCTGTTGAATGGAATTAAATCTACTAATTATGGATTAATATAGGGAAAAAATTGAAGGATTGTACTAGATATCACCAGGTAAATTAGGTCTAAAGTTTCAATAGAAATTCAAAATACACGTTATGTAGTATGAAGAACAGAAAACATGTATCCTCCCTTAGCGGTGGTTCTAGGGTTTGGGAAAATATAAGAATATCACATCATGTAGTCCTTCCTCACACGTCATGTATCCCTTCCCCAGTTGGAAAACAAATGTGATGGGTCACATGGGTGGTGAATCTATGTATGGTAACACTGACACGAGTTGACCATAGGGGTGGCATCCCATGTGGATCGACTCATTATGTACCGGAGCACACGATCATAGGGTTTGAGTACACAAACATGGCTAGCATACATGGACCAACCCCTGGAATGGTGGGACATGATGTGTAGTCCACCTATACATAATGTATCCCTACACAGATGAGACCTGGGTACCGAATAGAGACACAGACATGTAGTGAAGTGGGACCACATGCCTTGTGGGTCCCCTCACACACTGTGTAGTACTTAAGCTCTTTTGAGTGGTCTAAAAACCTCTGTATCTCCTAAATTTGAACTCAGATTTTGGCAAGTGAGATTCCTATCCTGAGAGTTTTTTAACACAAAGAATGATGGTGACTATGAAAGTAGATTTTGAGATATTATGTGAAATGTTCCATGTTTGAAATGTGCTAAGGAAACACCTGATGATGGAAAAAATCATACAAAATCACCATCACATCCAGGGCCTAACCCTCCAGCAGGGCTAGGCAGTGGTGGTACCCATAGATAGTACCAGGCTTACCCTCAAACTGGGATGGGCAGTGACTTCCAAGAACAATGTACTAGGAATACCCTCTGGCTGGGCCGGGTAGTGGAATTACATAAAGATAGTATCGAGATTACCCTCCAGCTGGGTTGTGCAGTGCTGTTCCCTGAAGATAGTACCAGACATACCCTCATGCTGGGCTGGGTAGTGGAATTCCCCGATAATCTTTTCGAGTTACACTCCAGTAGGACTGGGAATTGGAGTTCATCAAAATTTTGGGTTTACCCTCTTGTGAGGTTGGGAAGTGTCAATCCACGATGACATATTCCTAGCATAACCCTCCAGAGAGTATGAGAATTGGAGTTCCCTGATGAATCATTAGGTTGATCCACTAGTAGGATTGGATATTGGAATTCCTTAATGACTTTCCTATGAATAACCCTCCAGTTGAGCTGAGCAATGGTGTTTCTTGGTGAATATTATAGTAGGACCCTCCTATCGTACCGGGGTACATGATCCTTACTTAGCATTTGTGGCCCTCAACTATACATCATAGTGATGATACATGGTTTGATTTATCTTGGGACTGACAAGGAAGAGGTATGCTTTCCCCCACTCGGAAATGTCCTTGCGACGCGAACTAAAACCATGCGGGTGAGTCAATGCCTCCCAAAGTAGATAGTATCAAGATGTAGTGATTGAGCTACTTAGACTTGTGTGTTATGGGAAGGTGTGTGAGGTGTTGGGCATCATCGATGACTTACCTTGGGACTGTTGATTACTCTTCTTCTTGGGATGAGCTATGAGATGGACATCCCCATACCCTCTCTTTTTAGATTCTATGACTGATAATATATATATATATATATATATATATATATATATATATATCCTAGTTCAGAAACCAATCCTTGGGTACAATTACTCCACTTCTTTGAGAGGAAAAGATGCATAGTGTATGCCACATACTTTCTATGTTTTACATCCCATGGTCGGATGAGTCCACTCACCTACTATAGGTAGTGAAGACTCAATGAGAATATTATCTTCTAACCATGTCGAGATCATTTCATTTGGATGGGTTCACTTTCACACTCTTGTTGGGTTGTGTTGTACATTTTTGTTGTACCATTGTTCTACCTAATGCTTCCCTCTTTAGTTTTATCTCTTACTGATCCCCCTTCTCTTTTTTTGGTTCATTTTACTAGGTATTTATATACTCACATGTGGATGGGATTTTCCCAACATGTGTCATGTATTTTACAGATGGAGGAATGTTCGATCTTGACTTTTGATGACATTAGGGATACAAGGTGCTTGGACCCCATACAATGGTCGTAACATGGGATACAAGAGTTGGGCTTTCTCAACTATTTACACTTTTCCAGTTTTATCAGGTTTGGACATATTTCTGGATTGTTTGTGTATTTTTCCTTTTAAATTCTTAGTATACACTACCATGCATCATTCTGTTTAGTGGTCCATGCATATTTAATATATTTATAGTAGTGTTTCAACCTTTATTTATTTCCCTCTACAATTTTCCATTGAGTTAGCTGTGTGCATGTGTACTGGTTCTTAGGAAAAGGTCTCCCTAAGTTAGTTATGTATTTGGCCCCTGTTTCCACACCCTGGCCTATAGAGGTGGGATTGGGGTATTTGCAGCTCTTGCACCAACTTGGGTCGAGTGGTGACATGAGATTCATCCCCATGAAAAATGATAAGACAACTTCTTATTCCACACACTAATTAATGGCTCATGAAAAATATTACCTGACTCATGATTTGGAATAGTTTAAGTGTTAATTATACTAATAATTTGGTGGAATTTCCTTTATGGTTAGAAGTGTGATATATAATGTACTTCCCCATCCCTAGAAGCCTAGAGCTAGTAAATTAATTTAATACATTGACATGATTACAAGGAATCATGTCCCGAAGGACCAATCAGTTTAGCAGTCTTGGAAAATTAAAATTACATACATGAACATTAAATTAAAATGTCTAAAATAGAATACGGTATATATAATCCTGTGATAACTCCATTATTCCCCTAGATTAACCCTTCATATCAGTTATAATACACTTCTTGGAATCTTGGGAAAATAAAACATAAGGGGTGAGATCAGATGCTCAGTAAGGGTAAATAATTTAGTAAAATCTATAAACTTTTAAGGAAATATATATTATAAAAATAGTATGCTTTTAAACATAAAATTGAACATAAAATGGAAATAATAACTCAAAGTTACCAAATAAACATACACATAGATATTCTACTAGTAACTAATCACATGTAATAACTAATTTCATAATGAGGGAATGCATAATTATGGACATAGTAACTACAACATCAAGGCCCTGTGCCAAGACCATTCAAAAATATTATGTCGAGGCCTTATACCAAGACACTATTTTGTCTCATGATACCTACCAATGCATCGAGGTGCTATAGAGGGCCCCACATATTACTTACTAAGTCTAATGCATTTCTCATATGAAAAGGGTGAAACATAACATAAACATTCATATTAATACTAGTATACAAAATGCCAATAATTTATTCGTAACTCATGAATGGTATAAAAATATAACATACATAGTAAAATAAATCATTACTCATTCAATAAAATATGGAATATTTTATAATAAATCAACATCAATCATGAATAATATAAAATAATGGATTTTGACATATTTAAAAATGATCATTAAAACTCTTTGAGAGAAATATTTCTTCTTCATGAAATATTTTAAAAGACACACAAATTATAAAAGATGAGATTTAGAAGATATTTTTAATCAATGTGTCCCATAAAACTTTGAAACTTTTTAAAAGAATTAACATTTTAAAACAATCATGTGCATATAAATAAATCCTTAATTTTTTTTGAAAACATGGATATTAATTAAATAGATTTAGAAAAATAAATATTTAAGACATTTAAAATGATATTATAGTTAAATATACCCTTCCCTAAAACATTAAAATATTCCTTTTGAATTTTTTTATGAAACATGCACATGGATGATAAAAATGTAATAGTAAATACTTACACATAAACAATCTCGGATAATAATGAGATTGAGGATTTAAACCTAAACTTGTACTTTCCTTTGGTTGAGGGTACGTTTAACCTCTTTTATAATGACCATAGTATGTTATTAATTTATCCCAGAACCAATTTAATATTTATGAAATCATACATGATTCATTTATGACATTATACAACCCATTTAAAAATAATTTCCTTGTTAATGTTACAGTTTGGGTAAAAATCGCTTTCTTTATTGTACATGTTTTAACGTGTTACTGTTGATCGTATCACATATATCATGATTTACATAATTCTAGAATATAAAACATGATTTATATATCATATATATTTAGAATATAAATATGTATAATATATAGATATATGAAATGGAATACACTATTTATGAAGATGGTAGGCCATACGTATGCAAAAACGCTGTTTTCGTTTTCAAATCGTATTGAATGGACGTAAGGGAAAGAGATATATGTAAGTACACACACAAACACAAACAAAAATATATTTTCAATAGTATTATTATTTCATATATTACATACATATTATTAATACATATTTTTATAATCATCATTGAAATGGTGAACGTGTAAATGAATCTCATAGTGTCGTGGAGATGGTAAGCCGTACGTACGCACGAGCGACGATATAATTTCTTTAATGAAAAAATGTTATCAAATTTTATGGTATATTAATTATACAAAAAAATTATCATGCTATCTTCATAGATTATATACATAATAATCATCAATATATCAATCCAAATAACATAATATTGATTAACAAATTACATCATGGCGTGGAGATGGTAACCTTCACATACGCACACATGGTGACATTGTTATTTATAGGATAGACAGATTAATTATTATGGTTGTAAAATATTTTTATTAACATCAATCTATGTATAAAATACTGGAGTTACTATTTTATTATGCAATAAAAAAATAAAGTGGATGTGGAAGAAGAAAATAGCATTGAAAGAGGTGATAAAATAATTATCTCTTCTTCGGGTCCTTCCTTTTGATTTGGACAAAAGGGATCCTTAGGTTAGAATTAAAATCAATGTAAGACCTCTAAGTTAATTTGAGGGTATTGGGGAGGATATTTGAGATGGTTTTGTCTGATCCAAAGAGATTTTTAGGTGTTAATTAAAGGAATGGGAGGTTCCCTTTTATAAGAGTGGTGAAGGGACACTTCTGTAGAAGCATGAAATATTAATTTATTATATTTTTCGGTTTCTAATAGCTCAAAATTAATTAATTTCTAGGATAAGGTGGTTATGGGTCACAATCCTCTCATTCAATAGGTTTTTGACAAGTTTAGGTCACTATATTAACCATATCATTTAGATTTAACTCATAGTTAAATAGTTTAACTTTACTATGTCTTCTTGTATTTTTATACTACATGGTTAATATAGTTACTATAAAATGCCAAGAGAACCTGAATTTATTCATTAATGGAATATGTAGCATTATATAAGTCATTTTGTGAATCATTAGTTTTTTTGGATTTTTATATCATTTAATAAAGTAGAATTTTTTTAAAATGCCTTTATGTCAATTTTGACAATATTTAGTAATTGATTTATGTTAATGTCATAACTACTTGAATCCTTTGATCCAAAGGCCTTAAATCAGACCTCATATACCGATTTCATTCAGAAAATTCATGGATAGTATAACAAAATTCAAATTATATTTATTTGAATATTTATAATATCATTTTTTTAATCATTCATTAATAAGGTAATTACTGCATCATCATTGTGCCATAAATATATTTAACTATTTAACGTACACAATTTATAAGTAAAATACCATGGAATAAGAAATAACTTTGTTTTTCTAATTAATATTTATAGTTGAATTTATCTCATGTATAAACCTATATATGAAAAATAGTTTAGTTATTAAAATTTGAATTTAACACTTTTGACTATTTTTTAAATAAAAAATAATAAATGTACTAATCTAACCCATGTGAATAAAAAGGATCATATTTTTGTCCTATGGTTTATTTTGGTTGAAAAAAAGTTATCCCACATAATTATGAGATGTGTTGGTGTATTTTTATATTATTATAATATTATTTTTAACTTTAATTACCTTATTTACTTTTAACCGTGGTAAATAAATTCAAAAGCTACTATTCAACAAAAAATATTTTCATCCTGTTGAACCACATTTTACCTACGGATGGAAATTGTGTCTGTCATATTTTTGAAATTCAATTCAGAGAAGTGGTAAAATTACTTTTTATGCAAATTTGCTGATGTGCCTAGAAGGTGGGTAAAAGATGTTAACAAGTTCAATAAAATTTTATATATCTTATATTATTATAAAATGACTCTAATTAATTACATTGGACTAATATATGTATTATTTATCTATTTTGACTTTAATTTAAAAATTAATTAAAAAAATTATTTAAATGAAAAAGTCAGTTTTTATGTACTATGTAGTATTTTTCACTATTCCACAAAAATTGAATGTTTTCAGAAAAAGTAAAAAAATTCAATCTAAGTTAATTTTTATATTATTAATTCAAAAATGAAGTCTATTTTACCAAATTCAATTTTGAGGAATGTCTAAATTTAATTTTATTATTTTTCACAAAAGGACATAAAAAGCAGTTCTTTTAAGAAAATAGTTTTTCTAACTATAAAACTATTTTAAAAAAATGTATAAATTTCATTATAAATATGGTTTATTTATGGGAAAAAATTATAAATACAATTTATAATTTATTTTTTAACTTTAATATTATAATATTTACTTGATAAATAAATATATCATTCAAATAATTATAATACTAATGTGTTGTTTTTCAGAAACTCAATCTTGCGTATAATGCACAACAAGTCGGTGTTGTGTGAAATTGAAGCTATTAAATTACTTTAAAAAGATGTAGCACTATGAAATATTTGGGGTTACATTATCCCCTCCTTCAATAAATTTCCTAACCACAATTTGAAATTGTTCTTCGAAAATAAAAGGTTGAAAATAGTAAAAACCTTTGTGGAAAACCCACATTAGAAATAGGGTTAATAAAATTTACTCTTAATAATAGGGAAAGGGAAATGAAAAATTAACCACCAAATTATAATTTTGAATATGAGAACATTGGTGGGAATTAGAGACATACAATTAGAGTGAAAATGAAAATATTTATAGGGAGTGATTATGGTCATCCATCGCAAACAAGTGAAAAATAAGAGGAATGTTTAGGGTTTTGAAGCCATAAATCTATGATGATTTAATATATCATCAGTTAAAAAAAACATTAGGTACCAGTATAACACATTTACGAGATACATTTTTTTTAAAGAGGAAGGATTAATTTACTATCAATATAAGAACTCGGGAAAACATACTTGATTTCATTACCTGCTATAATCATATTCTCATCATTTAGTTATGCTTCGATCCAATTTCATTTCATACCTTACAATAGGAAATGAATGTTTAAAAATGGATTTTTTACACATGAATCACATTTGATAAATCATAAGGTCCAATAGTATTACCTTAATCCTATAAATGTTTACTAAAAACCAAAAAGTTAGGTCAATGTATCCAATGAATCATAATTTAACCTCAAACAAAATATCAAGTGTTCAAATTACTCAATTCCAACCTTTAGTCTTATCCAAAATACTTGTGTCCAAAATCACAATCAAAAAATATATAATTAAGGTCAACATATCATAATGAAGATCTGTTTTGTCACATAAAAACATTTGAATACCTTCATCATGTATTATATTAAATCATAGTAACAACCTGAATTACCATAAAACCTCATTTGCATATGTATAAACTTTTTATTCCTTTTGTAATACATAGAATACATGATATATTACTTAAAAACATAAATGTTGAAAACTCCCAATAATGATGCTATCAACCACTTTTTAAATAAACCATTAATTAGTTCCATGGATGTAAATAATATCTAATCTACTTTATTCAAATCAATTATCTCTTATTCTAAAATAATTATATCAGTTTCAGAAACATATTAACCATTATATTTACCCCAGCCAAATATTTTCTAAAATTTTTAAATTGAAACTATGTCACTTTACATGGTACCATAAAATCTAAAATATTTAATGAAATAGTATTTTAGTACAATCCTTATATACACTATAATTATTATAAATTTTAAGTCATTAATACAATACCCAAATGACAAAATTATTTAATAAAAACACAAGAACACTAATCATTCCCCTTCATCTGTGGTAGTATAGTAACTTGCTTATTATCCAATAGAATCATTTGGGGTGCAATATGATGATTGGGAAATTGATTCACACAGTGTCCCAACACCTTACAGATGATGCATTGTACATTTGAAACCTTCTTCTTACCCTTGAAATCACGAAATTGGTGTCTTTTTCCTCCACACTTATAAAAAACTCACATTCCCTTCAAGCATTTACCAAGGTGATTCTCTTCACAATTATCACATGTGGGAAAATCATTCTTTCCCTTCTTCCCTTTATCCATATTTTTCTCTGTCATCCTCTTGTTCACTTCCTTCCCATCAAATCCATGAGACTCATAGAATTCATTACTTATCTTATTAATACATGATAATATTTCTTTATATTATGAGAATACGTGGGAGACTATTTCCCTTTTAAATGTTAGCTTAATAACATGAAAGATATGGGACTTATTACTCATTGGATCATGCATATTGCTGGAGTTCTCAGTCCTTCTACTTGGTGCCATTTCAAATTGATGATATACACTAGGTTAGATCATATCATAATGTATAATCCAAAAACTAGAACAATTTCAACACTAATTGATGATTTTCGCATATCTATTCTCATAATAATAAAAATGTTTTCCTTCCTGAAATATTTACTCATAAATACTTCTTAATGACATGTAAAAAAATGTTAATTATCCTAAACATATACCTCGGGAGTATTAAACTTGGTGCACAATTAGGCCTACTTTTGTGTACCTAGTTACCCCAAGTCAGGCTCAGAACACCTTGTAGGAGTTATTACACCTTGGTAAACCTATTCCAAAACCACGTCGACTTGTAGTATCCAGCCATGGATGTATTTATTATATTACTCACAAACCACCATATTAACAAAATTCTAGTAAGTTATTCTATACTAACCCTCAAGGTCAATCATAGGTTAATGTTCCCTAATCAGAGTTTATCTAAATATAATTTCAAAGGTTATTGTTAAACTTCCTCTAATACAAAATGTAATTCCCCAACCCCCAAAGCCCAAATATGGTGCATTATTTCAATACATTGGCATGATTACAAGGAATAAAGTCTAGAAGGACTGATTGGTTATGCAGTCTTTGAAAATAGATTACATACATGAACTTTACATTAAAATTTCTAACATAAAATACGACACAGATAATCCTTTGATAACTCTTTAATTCCCCTATATTAACCCTTCATATCAATCATAACACACTTCTTACCATCCTGGGAAAATAAAACATAATAAAGGGGTGAGATCAGATGCTTAGTAAGGGTAAATAATTTTGAAAAAGCTATAAACTTTTAAGGAAATATATATAATAAAATCATCAACATTTTAAAAATAATCATGAACATAATATGAAAAAAATAAATAAACATTACCATATAAACATGCACATGGATACTCTAATAGTTGAATAATGACATGTAACAACTAATTTCATAACAAGGTAATGCATAATTTCGGACATAATAACTACTATGTGTAGGCCTTGTGCCAAGACCATTAATAGATATTCTATTGAGGATTTGTTCTAAGACACTAGTTTGCCTCATGAGATCCACATATGCATCAAGGGGCAATAGCGGGATCTTCCCATCACATACTAAGAATAATTCATTCCTCATATGATAAGGGTGAAACATATCAAAAAAATTCATATTAAAACTAATAAAATGTCAATAGTTTATTCATAAATCATCAATAGTATAAAAATAGCACATGGGTAGTAAAACAAATCATAACTCATTCTAATAAAATATGAAATATTGTATAATAAATCAAGATAAATCATGAATAATATCTAGTAATGGATTTTGACATAATTGCTAATGATTAGTAAAACTCTTTGAGAGAAATATCATTTTTTACTGAAATCCATAAAAAGTTACAGAATTTATAAAAGAACACATTTAAAAGATATTTTTGAATTAATGTGTCCCATAAAACTTTGTATGTTTTGAAAAGAATGAAAATTTTAAAACAATCATGTTCAAATAAATAAATCCGAGAAATTATTATGAAAATATGGACTTTAATTAAATTGATTTAGAAAAATAAATATTTAAATATTTTAAAATTATTATCTATTTAAAGAGACTCATACATAAATCCTTTAAATATTCCCATTGAAAACATTTTTTTAAACATATATATGGATGATAAATATTTCCCCGTAAATACTTACCCAAAAATAATCTCGTATAATAATGAGATTGAGGAATTAACCCTTACCTTGAACTTTCATTTGGTCGTGGGTACGTTTACACACATTTATAATAACCATAGTATGTTATTAAATCATACTAGAACCATATTAATATTTATGATATCATACATGATTAATTTATGACTTTATACTACCTATTTAATAATAATTTCCAGGTTAAAGTAACAGTTCGGGTGATAATCCCTTTCTTTATCATACATGTTTTAAATTCTTATTCTTGATCATATCATATGGATCATGATTTACATGCATCCAGAAAATAAAAATTTATTTATATATAACATATATTCAAAATATTAATATGTATAATAGATAGATATATTAAATGTAATACACCATTTATGGAGATGGTAGGCTGTACGTACGCATAAACGCAATTTCTGTTTTTATATCGTATTGAATAGAAGTAAGTGAATGAGATATATGTTAATAAACACACACACACACACGTATGAACACACACACACATATTTATAGTAGAATTATTATTTCATATATTAAATACGTATTAATAATATATATTTTTATAATCATCGTTGAAATGGTGAATATGTAAATGAATATCATCACATCGTGGAGATGGTAATCCGTATGAATGCACAAGCGACAATATCATTTACTTAAAGATAAAATTCTATGGAATTGTATGGTATATTAATTATATAGAAACATTATCAATTTATTTTCATTATTTATTAACATAACACTCATCATTATATCTGTCCAAATAACATAATATTGAATAACAAATTACACAATAGCGTGGAGACGGTAAGCCGTACATATGAAAATATGGTGAAATTATTATTCATAAGATAGATAGAATAAGGAACATGATTTTTCCATATTTATAATAACATCAAAGCATCTATAAGATACTTTATTTACTATTTTATTCTGGAAACAACAAAGAAATAGGAAGTGGAAGAAGAAAAGAACTTTGAAAGAGTTGATAAAATAATTACCTCTTCTTTGGGTGCTACCTTTGGATTGGAACAAAAGGGATACTTAGGTTGAATTTATGATCAAATTAAGGAATCTAGGTTGATGTTAGGGTAGCTGGGATGATATTTTAGAAGGATTTTTTCGATCCAAATGGATTTTTAGATGTGAATTAAAATAATGGGAGGTTCCCTTTTATAAGAGATGTGAGGGGCCCTTCAATAAGAGCCTGAAATACTAATTTATATAAAAATTATTTTCGGTTTCTAATAGCTCCAAATGGATTTATTTCAATAATATTGTTGTTATGGGTCTCAATACTCTCAATCAATAGGTTTTATGAATGTTTAAGTCATTATATTAACCTTATCTTTTAGATTTAACCCTTAGTTAAATAGTTTAACTTTTACCACATATTCATGTATTTTTATACTACATGGTTTATATAGTAACTATAAAAAGAAAATAGAACCTCAAGTAGTTCATTAATGAAATATTTCACATTATCTAATCCAGTTGACCAAACCTTATATTTTTATGATTTTTATATCATTTAATAAAATTGTACTTGTTTTAAAAACTCATTTATGTCAATTTTGACACAATTTAGTAATTAATTTTTTTAAAGTCATAAAAACTATATTTCTCAGATACCAAGTCATTAAATCAAACCTCATATGTAAATTTCATCTATAAAAGTCGTGTATGTCATCAAAACTTTCAAACTTTATTTATTTTAATATTTATAACATCATTTGTTTTAGTCTTTCATTAATATGGCTATTACTACAACATCATTGTGTGATAAATAAATTTAGATATTTAATATCTAAAAATTATAAATAATATTTAATAATATAGGAAATATTTTCAGATTTATAATGAATATTATTAGTAGAATTTATCTTATGAATAACCCTATATTAAATTTTTTTTAGTTATTAAAATTTGAATATTACACTTTTGACTCTTCTTTAAATAAAATATAATAAATGTACCAATCTAACCCATGTGAATAAAAAAGATCATATTTTTGTCCTAAAGTTGATTTTGGTCAAAAAACACTTATCCAATTGAATTAAGACATGTGTTGGGGTAATTTTATATTATTATAATATTCCTCACAATGATTGATGATATTCTGCTGGTTCAAAATATCACCATCATCATTTATTTATTTATTGAAAAGGGGATGGAAAAAAGGTTCAAGAGAAAGAAACATTGGTGGCCTAAAATAATTCAAAACATGGGAATCCCCTATGATAATGTTTACCCCATAAGGTCCCAGGATGTTTGTATTATAAAATCATGAAACACCTGAGTCATGGCTTGAAATAGAAGAAATGTGATCTTCCCCTTCACTTTCCTCACACCAAGTGTGAACCATTCAGATATTGGTGGAGAGCATACCTTGGAATTTTTTGATGATATAAACAATTAACCATGGAGTAGAACCAGTCCCTTGCAAGTCATTAAGGTTGATGAGGGAATCATTTTCAGCTTTGAAAATAAAGATGTGCCCTTGTAGAAAAAGACCTAGACTAGTGAGGATGGAATGAGCCTCTTCCGGGAGTGAAGAGCCACTACTAAAGTGAGTAGTGAAAGCAAAGATATCTAAGCCCCTTGTATCATAGAAAATAACTCCTCCTCTCATCACCCTGGAGATACAGGATCCATCGATATTAAGCTTCAAACCCTTGGGAGGGGGAAGCCATCTGATCTATTGATTATGAATAATGCTGCCACCAGGATGGGAGGTATGGGTAAAAGAGGAAAGCAGGATAAGTGTTGGAGAATCCTTCTGTTTTCTTGAGATTCTTGACTAGATCAATGAGATAGGTTATGACTCTACAAATGATACCCCTTGATGTGGAGAGAATCCACTCATATCTCGCTTTGTTTCAGGCCTTCCATAAGCACCAACATCCAGCATGCAGGACGATAGAATGTGCCATTTTTTCCTAACCTCTATCACTTTTTCGCTGGAACTAGATGTTAATAAACAGTGCTCCACTAAGGTCATGGGAATAAAAAGGCTTTAATTCTTCTGATCAAGGACCAGAAATCACACACCCATGATCCCTTGAATAAGAGATATGCCACTATTTCCTCCCTGTGATTGGTGCAACATTAGTAGTGGGAATCCATCTTGATTCTGCATCTTTAAATGTTCTCATCAGTAGTAATCACACTATTTATAATCCTCCACATGAGGAAGTTGATCTTTGTAGGGATTTCCTTCATCCAAAAAGTCTCGTTCCATCGATCCGTATTCCCCTGGAAGAAAAGAGTGTGTCCATAGCCTTTTGTAGAGAACTTCCCAAAGGAGGACAGAGAAGAAAGACAAGAATTAGGTTCTGAGTTGAGCTTGATAAGGTTAAATAAGTCTTTTTTTAAACACTCAGCATCACCCTAATGAAAACCAAGCAATTACTCACCTTCTTGAATGAAATACTGGTTGTAGGGAAGCTCGGAAAACCAAGTGTCGTAACAGCCCAGTTTTGATTATAGAAGGATTGAACCCCCTCTCCAATTATCTAGTCGATGCGAGGAAACAAATATAAAAAATGAAGGAGATTGATGGAAATGAAGGGAGACACGTTCCTATTGTGCCTCTTTGAAAAATATTCACAAATGCTATACATGACCTTACCTCAGAGTGTGCTATGTTTAAGAATATCCTAGGACAAATTTTCATGCCCACGAAAGAGAGTGTTCTCAAGGCTGGGAACACTGATGCCACGTTTTTTATGGGACTCACCATCTTATCCTAGGATACCCAATGGTGTTTTCATGAAGTAAGGGAATCCCAAATGAAGAGAGCCAGGATCCTTTCAATATTGACGATTCCTTTTTTTGGGAACATTGATGGAGGAGAGGACATGGATAAGAGAGGCCGGGATAACACTATTTACCAACACAATCCATCCACCAAAGGAAATAAAACTATTCTTATAGTTGAGGATTCTATCAGTAATACTGTTGGTGATGTGTAAAATTCATGAATAAAAATACTGCCTGATGATATAGTATCCCCAAGGAATTACATGGTAGAACTCCCTCATTCCATATCCAAAATATGGCCTAAGGAGGAATCCTGGCTAACATAACATCTTTTAGAGATTAAGAAATTACTCTTATACCTGTTAATATCCTTCCCACTCCAATGAAAATAATCCTCCACAACCTTTAGGAAACCAAAAACTAACCTCTTACTTCCATTCAGGAAGATGAAAGTGTCATCAACAAGCACAATGTGGGAGATAAATGAGAGATTCATCATTCCCTGGAATGATAGGATCTCACCATTATTTATGCTTCTAGGTATGAGGCAGCTGAGAATGTCTTGTGTAAGGATGAAAAGACTTGGTGACAAGGGGTCCCCCTATCTTGGCCCACGAGTCACCTTAAAGAATCCACGAGACTTCCCCAATAAGGTAACATCCAGCCATGAGGAGCTGAAACATATAAAAAAGAGATCAATAACCCCGAGATAGAAGCCCATACATGAGAGAACCTTATTGATAAAGCTATATTAGAGTCTATCACAAGCCTTGTTCATGTTCAATTTTATTTCCATGTTTGAGAAGTGAGACTTAGTGTTGGGATCCTTCATAATCTCTTGGGCTAATGCTATAGCCCCTTGAATAGAGCGACCCTTCACAAAGTCATGCCTTTCAATGGAGACCCACTAGGGGAGGTGAGAGAAAAGCCTCAAGTTAATCATTCTTGCCAAAACATTATAAGGGAAGTTTCACATGGTGACCAGTCTATAGTGAATGATGGAATATAGGTTCTTGGATTTGTGAATGAGCATAAAAGTAGTGGCACTTTCCACTCTAGGCAAGGCACCTCCCCTTAAGAAGTCTCGTTTATCCTTGGACAAGTCAGTTGTAACCACATACCAAGAGTCTCTATAGAACATACCGAGAAAACCATCAAGGCTAGAAGCACTATCAGCTTTAAGATTCATCACTATCTGAAAGATTTATTTCTCCTCAAGGATGGCTCCAATCCTTTCATTGTTATGGATAGAATCCCGGGTGGGAATGGAGTCTAGGAATCCTGCATCGCCTCTTGGGTAATGGAATGGTTGAGTTCTGTCCAGTAAGAAGGTATTTGAACAAAATATTACATATGGATGACAACCGTGTCTGTCATTTTTTTTAAAATTCAATTCATATAAGTAGTAAAATCATGTTTTATGAAAATTCGAAAATGTTCTTAGAAGGTGGGTAAAAGACGTTAAAAAGTTTAATGAAATTTTATATATCTAATCTTATTATAAAATAAATCCAATGAATTACATTGGAATAATATATGTATTATATATCTATTTTGACGTTAAGATCAATTTTAATTAAAAGTAATTATTTAAATGAAAAAGTCAGATTTTAGGTACTATTGAATATTTTTTACTTTTCTTCAAGAATATAATGCTTTCAAAAAAATTCCAAAAATTCATTATAACCTAATTTTTATATTCTAAATTCCAAAATGAAGTATATTTTATGAAATTTAATTTTTAGGAATGTATAAAGTTAATTTTATTATTTTTTATAAAAGAACATAAAAAGTAGTTCATTTCAGAAAATAGTTTTTCTAAATATTTAACTTTTTTAACAAATCTTATACATTTAATTATAAATATGTTTTATTAATGTGAAAAAATTATAAATAAAATTTAAAATTTAATTATTAATATCCATATTAAGTTTTTTAATTAATAAAAAAATCTATCATTTAAATAATTATAATACCTATGAGTTGTTTCACAAAAACTCATTCTTTCGTATAATGCAATCCATGTCGATGTAGTGTGCAATATAATCTATTAAATTTATTTAAAGGGATAACTAACTATGAAATATTCGGAGTTACATATAAAATGATTGTAGGATCTTGAATTATATATTCACATAGGAGTTAAACATTAGCCAAAGTGTATAGTTAGTGTTAATAAAATATTATGGAAACTCAATACATTACCTCATTAGAAATTCAAAAAAATTGGATGATTCTTTAATTAGAAGAATCATGATAAATTCTCTATATTGAGGTGTTCAAATTTCTTAATAGTCATGTTCATAAAATTTATAAGTCATATGAAATAAGGTAAGGGGATAAATATTACATGGAATATGATTTTGTCCAACCCTATATTAATGTAAGGATAAAATAATCCAGGAAGGATTGTGTAGAGATACAAAAAAGTATCAAATATTATGGAGTTTAAGATTGACAAAGAATGATTTATAGGGTTTGGAAAAAATACGAGTGGCTCATCTATACAAGAACTAGAGAAGGATATTTTTGATGATGCACATAGATCATCCTTATCTATCCCTCATAGAGGAAAATTAATGAATAGAGATATTGAAAAATAATTTTTATGGGAAATATGAAGAGGGAAATCATTGAATATAAATCCTGATGCTTTTTATGTAACAATGTTGAAGTAGATAAATAAAATCTTAAAGGGTTAATGAAACCATTACCCATACCTGCATGGAAATGAGAAACCATCACCATGAATTTAATTATAGGGCTCCCTAGGATGACTAAATTTCACAATCCCATCACGGTTTTAGATGATCATCCTATAATTTCAGGGACATTTATTTCTATTATATATGATTTCTAGTAAGATAATATTTATAAGGTATAAATTAAAAAGGTTCTTCAGAATTATTGAGTACCTATATCTATTGTATCTGATGAAGGAATGAAGTTTACATTACGATTTTGGAAAAGTATTATGCTTGTTTTGGGGACTCAACTACATTTCAGCATTACTTAACAACCTTATACAGATGGTATATCTATGTAAAGCATTAAAAATATAAGGGAGAAGATAAGATCTTATTCAAATGGATTTCCAAGAATATGGGGATCAACATATTCTTATGATATATTTATCATATTAAAATACTTTCTATATTATCATCCAAATGGACCCATATAAGGCATTTTTGTGAAGAGATGAATTACACTAACATGATGGGATAATGTTGGGGAAATAAATATTATAGGGAATAACCATGTCCAAGAAATTATAGCGAAGGAACAAAGTATTCAACAAAAATTGGAATGTGTAAAAGTTCAACATAAGAGTTATATTGATAATTTGTGATGATAAATATAGTTTGAAGATGATTATATGGTGTTTCAATAAATATCTCCATAGAAATGGGTTATGAGACTTTGGAAGAAAATTAATCAAATCCCTAAATTTATCGGTCTCTTTGAGATCATTGATCATGTCGGAGTTGTAGCTTATCACTTATAAATCCCTCATAACTATCCCCAGGTGTATAGTGTATCCCCTAAATAATTTTTGATAAATTACAATCAAAATCCATCAAATTTATTATACATAGAAGCTATGAAACTGGAACATGAACTATCATATGAAGAACAATCCATGGAGCTCTTTGATCAAAGTGGTAAGGTTATGTGGAAAAATATCACACATGTATTTAAGGTTATATAGTGGAACAATAATCTAAAAAAATATACATGTTAACCTCAGGATGTAATAAGGAAAAATTATCCTAACTTTTTCCCTCCCTCTAATAAAAATTCCAGGAAAAAATTATTTTAAGATGATAGAATGTAACTACCCTAATTTGATACTTTATAAAAATAATGTTATGTTTTATATCATGCATCACACAGTACACCATACATAAATGAACTGAAAACTTTTAGAATAAATTTTTAATAAATCTATAACAAACTGAAATATGTAATCAATTAAAAACTATTAACTTTTGAAGATAAACCTTTAATTTTTTTAATTATTTAAGATTGTTATATTTAAAAGAGGGTTTCCTTATATTTTTTATATGTATTATAAAATATAAAATTTAATAATTTAATAATTTTAAATTTATAATTCAACTTAATGTAATGTTGTCGGTATAAAATTTTGATATTTTTCTTAAAAGGTATAATTTTAGTGGAAAAATATGATATTTTTGAAAATTATTTTTTTCCTTTTATTATTATATAAAAATGACCTATAAGAATAAAAATACATTTAATTAATACAATATATCTCTATATAATAAATTATGTATTTTAAGATACTCTCTAATCTTGGAAGAACTATGTCCTATATTTTTAAAACTGATGTACAAATGTTAATTTAATAAAAAAATAGTTTTAGTTTTCTCATTCAATCAATAATGTTTAAGGTGAAATTAAATTTGTAGATATCTTTTAAAGTCTCATAAAATTTATTTTATTAATAGTAAATAAATTTGTTACATTTAAATTGTAACACCCCAGGTAAATAAAGAATAGACATTTTCATATTTATCCATATTTGTGAATAAAATATTAATATTACTTTAAATGGGACGCTATGCTCGATGGCGTACCCAACACGCAACAACGAGTTTCTTGGGAATCTTACGTTGCACTCTAATAATAAAATAATATTATTTTAAATGGTAGTTAACATGTAGCCGTTATAATGGAGGGAATGGGTATAAATAACTAAAATATGATTATAGATGTTTTTAAATGTTTTTACATTTATCCAATAAAAGCTAAAGGCTTAAAATACGGAAAGAATTAAATTTTAGGTGTATATGCCCTAGTTTTCACTAAAGGTTCACTTATTGCCTTTTAATGGAGAACTGTCATTAAATATGGTTTTGATCACTCTTATACATTCTTTTGGATCAAATAAAACTCTTATTAAGAATCGGGACATCAAATTTTACTTTGTGTAATTTTTTGGTATTTTTCCGATAAAGTTAATTTTTTAATGAATAGTGTAGAATGTTGTGTTTTAATTCAAAACCTCTTTTTTAATCTAATTTATTTATATGATTAGATAATATTTTGAATTGGTTTTAAAGTGAAATTAGAAAATATTTTTACCATTAAATCCAATAGTGGTCATTGGAATTAATTTCACTTTGAAATCAGACTTAAACTAGTGTCAATCTTTTGATACTTATTGTTTTATAAAAACACGCTATTTGCTCTGACAGCGGGAATTAATTATTAAATTAATTAATGTGACTAATATTATTTGAATTTTGTAAAATAGACTTCATTTTTGAATTCGGAATATCAAATATAGCTTACGGTGAATTTTTGGTAATTTTCTGAAAAACTTCAATTTTTGATGAATAGTGAAACCACTAAGTGGTACTTATAAAAACTGATTTTTCATTTAAATGAAATTTTGCCATAATTGTGTTTTGATTTTCAAAAATCCGACATACATGGTTGTCATTAAGAAGTAAAATGTGGTTCAATGAGATTAAAATAATTTTTTGGTGAATAGTAACTTATTAAGTTTTTAATCGCGATTAGTGGTAATTAGTGTAGTTTAAGGTAAAAATGATATTATAAGAATGTGAAAACACCATGAAACTTGTCCTACACCTATTGGGTGAGTCATGGCATACCAAGACAAGCCATGGGGCAACTTGGGGACCCCATGGAGCCACTTTAGTTGGAAAATGACATTAATATATTTTTATTTAATGTTAAAGTGAAAATAACACTAACATAAATTGTTTTACTAAAATAATTTTTAAGTGGAGTTATACAAGTCCAATTTTTGATTATAAATAGTCATTGGAAAGATAAAAAGATTTCCGACATCATAGTAATTTTTCTATAATTTTTAGACATTAAATAAGTTAAATTATTTATGACATCATAATGATGCAGTGATGACATCATTATTTAACGATTAAAATAAAATGGAAAGATAATGTAAAATATATGGACTACACATGTCCAAAACTTATTGTATGGGTGGATTTCGAACCTTTATAACCTTATCCACGAATTATATCAATGTGGGACCTTTTAAAACCGAAACACATTTTCAAATAAAGTAATATTTCATTACTTTCCAAAAGTGCCCCTCCTCTCCTCTTATAAAAGGCCCCCACCTCTACCTCATTTCACACACACCTCAAGCCTTTGGCTCGTCCAACCCCTGCCTATTTACTCTCTCCACACCCCTCTCCTCATCCTAGAGTATTCCCTTTGGTCAGAATCCTTTCAAAGGAAGCCTTTAGGCTCAAAACAAAAGGAGTTACTCTTTTAAAGGTAATTCATTCTCTCATGTTCATTTGTTTTATTTTGCTTCTCCAACCCCCTAAACTCTTTTTATTTATTTCTTTTGTAACAACACCAGTATCTTCAATATACTATTATGTTTTTATAATATTTATTCGAGCTACACTCCCACACAACTACATCAAATGGTTAAAGAACATACGGTTTCTGTGGATGGCGAAATTCTGCCTCCCGAAACGATGATTGTTCAATACTCATTTAACACCTTCAAAGGTGGCCATTATGATGTCACTATTTTTATATATGATATATAATATGTTTATGTATTCCTTAATCTTCTGTTTTTTTCATTTTGGTCATACCTTTATGGTTTCCATTATGGGTAAACGAGATATCTTCATTTAAGGAAGTGCGGACTACCGCCCCCTCAAAGTGATTTTATTCGTTAAATACCATATGTGGGACGTATAAAGGATGGAACTATGATATTATATATGATATTATACTGGAATTATAATATACCTTTATATAATTATTATTCAATTCTATAAAATACGAAATAGAAATGAAAGTAGCGTTCATGCGTACGTACGGCTTACCATCTCCATGAACGGTGCATTTCATTTTTTACCTCTAAATGATTATGTAATGTTATAAATGAATGAATGTACTGGATATATATGACATATATTATATCTAAATCATGAATAAAATTCTGGATATAATAAACATTTGACCACACGAACAACATGTAATTATAAGAAGTCCACTTTCGACTTAAGAACCAAATATCGGCAAAACAAATATTATTAACTTAAATGATTACATAATGTTTATGACATGGTAATAAGTGATATAAAAGGAATAATGAACTTGAAAAATGTTCTTAAGGAAGTAGTAATTAACTCAAGTTTATTATTCAGGAGATTAAAGAACGATCGAGTCAAGTCGGACCCGAGGTAAGGGATCCTACTCCTCTCTTTCTTTTTAAGTACACACTTTTATGTCATTCCTTTTAAAGCTCATCTTTCTTGTTATTGGGATGATCTTTTATATTAAAATTACTGTAATTTTTATGTTCATGTTATGAGAGACCCTATTCTCTCTCATCAATCCATTTTGGAAGTTTTATGTGGCGCCGTTAGGCTGCCGAGTTTTCGTAAGGGATTTTTCATCTCACTTTTATTCCCGTGAGATTTATGCTACATTTGCCACAAATTACATTGAGTGGTGTATGTACTGTCCATTATTATAATCTTTGTGTAATATACTTTCGTTTATGAGTATTTACATCAATGATCTATTGTCTTTCTTTCATGGGGTGTATGTTTTGAAAGATACCCAAGTCGGTAAGGGAACCTTTCACCCTCCTCTTTTTTAAAAGACTTCTTTTGTTGGGTCTTTTAATTTACATATTTTTATGTTGGGATATGTTATCATATATCCTTATTGATGTAAATTTTATGTCCAAGTGATGAGATACACTTTTTATCTCTCATCATCTCATTTTGATGTGATGCCGTTAGGCTGTCAAGGGATCTTTTTAACCCAATTTCGATTTCTTTGGGTTCAACATGTAGTCATTGAATATGTCATCTATTGAATGTGTGTGAATGACATTTTATTGTTTTACACTTAATATCCACTTATATTGGGTGTATTTATATTTGTCACACATATTTTTGAGATTGATTTGTCCTTAATTTAAGTATACCTTCTTTATAAGGGATTTCATCACATTTGACATTTCTATTGAGGGTTCATTGTTGTTATGCACCAATTCACTCTTATATGGTGTATATACTGTCCTTTGGAGTATTATATCATGAATCCATTTATTCTCATGATATTATAATGTTCTTGCTAAATGTTATTCCTCAATTGTTGTATTCAAGTGTCTCTAATTTTGGTAAAACCCCTTTAACCAAAATATCGTTTTAAATATTTTAATTATTTGTTCTTGTTAATATCCATGTTTTCAAAATGGTTTTAAGGATTTATTTATATGGATATTAATGGTTTAAAATTTTAAGCTTCAAGGTGGTACGAGACACTTTGATTCAAAAATCTCTTTATTAAATGTTTTAAATGGTTTTGGAAATGGTTTCTATTTGTATGGATTCATTATTTCAAAATACTAAAATGTTATATTGTGATTGAAATGTGGAAATGTTTTGTTTCCTTTATGCATGTTTTATGTGATACGTTTATGTTATGGTTCTTTGGCATTTTTATGAAAACGGGTGGTTCCGTGATAAACTAAGGGCGGGTGAGCCAGATATAGCTCTCCAATGCATTGGGTAACGTGAAGGAGTGAAACGTTAAGGTTTCTCCGAAGAGATTTTAGGGAATATACTGTGATGGGTATTCCAAACGTAACCAAGAGGGTTACTCCCTACGTAAGAATGTTATGAATGCCTCAAGTTACCTTTATGTCTTATGTTTTCTATGATTTATTCATGGTTTGATGAGATATGTTAAAGTGCCTATGTTTTATGGGTAAAGTATGATTTCATTCTTATGTATATATGAACTCATGTTTCCTTTCCATATTTTTATAACCCTTACTGAGCTTTTTATGCTCATCCCAAGTTTTTGAAATGTCTTTCACAGGTCAAGGGAAAGGTACATGATGTGATGATAGTGTCAAGGATGTGTCAAGAAAGAATTCATGTTTTATTTCCAATATGTTTCCGCTAATGGGAAGAATGAATACTATCTTTTATGTAACCACATTGTTTAAATGTGGAATGTAATGCAAGTTTCATGATCTAATTCTCTAAAACTCTAAACCTGAAAAGATCCTCAATGTGTAATATTGTAATAACTCAAGATTAAGTAAGGTTTAAGGCTGGGGCCTTATAGTTGGTATGAAAGGTCTGTTTAGATAACTTTAGAGGTTAGGTTATTCTTTAAGCATAAGTGACATTACCATAATGGTTAGGATTTCAGAAAGAGTCCTAGTTTTAGATAAAGTGAATGAGTAAGTGTATCTTAGTGTTTACCTTCTTCATTAGTACATGATGATTTTGTGGATATACTCACTGACATTTCTGTTTTTAGTGAATGGATGGATCTAGCAGGCACCAAAGTGACAATTGGTTTGAAGGAAACTGTGGTGGTTCTCTGATTAAAAGACTCGATGAAATGGGGTATTCAATGAGGAATCTCATGGCTGTTCTAAACCAACTATCAAGGATTCATGATCAACCACTTCAACCTTGGTCAGTTCTCTAATGCATCATGTATGAGATGGACAACTTGATGTGGAAATTCAGGTAATAATTATTAAGGTAACCATTAGGGTTTATATGATCCTTACTTTTTAGGTACTTATGGGTTACTCTATGATATGATGGAAAATGAAGGGCATGAGATAAACTTGAGGTTAAAATATGTTATGATTATTCTTGAAGATTTTATCTCATTTTGGGGAATGTTTTAAGAATTATATAGTTTTGGAAAAAGGACAACACGCATACCGTGTGACAACCCGTCGCGTCGGACAAAGCTGCGGGAATCGAACCCAAAACCAAAGTGCGACTGGTATTTATCACCTACCACTGGACTACGTGAAGTCCCTGGTTAGTTTGACTGATTCATTCTAGTTATATGATTTTATGAATTAAGAGTAAGTTGATTTTGGGTTATTTAAGAAAATCAATAACCTATCATGGAGAATATGTGATTAGGTTAATTACTTTTTAATACGAGACTTTAGGAGCAACTGATGTTGTTTGGAGATAAATGTTATGATTTAACTTGGAAGACTATGCGACTAAATCTTTCAAATATTTGGGTTTCAATCTTATATTGTTTTACTTTGAAGAATTTTTTGGACAAATTGATTATAGAATGGTCCTCGTTGAACTTTGGGTTTTGTTGGACAAATTTTGGAGGTTAAGAATAGATTTTCTTTTTATAAAGGGTTATCCTTTTCTGGATTATCTGATCTTGTACTAACCTTTTGGTTTTGGTTTTGGTTAAAGCCTAAAGAAATTGGAAGTATATAGTTCTCTTTTGTGGATTAGGTGATTCTCTAGAAGTTGATTATAGTACTCTTAATGCGAACAAGTCTCCCTAAATACTCGTCTTTTGGAAAAAATATGAGTTTGATTAAGGAATCTAGTAAAAGTTGAAAGTCAACATGATAAGTGGTTATGTTTCCTTATGAATAAATTCCTCAATAAAAAGTAACTTAAAAAAATGTTTTCTATTAACTTGTCCTACTGGGGAATCAAATACCGTTTAACCCATCACAAGTTTGTGATTTTCTCGTGGTTAACTTTCTCCTAAACATGTTTTCTATCACTCTCCATCAGAACATGACCCTTTGTTTTTTCCTCCATGTCCATATTTTCATACTTGGAATCCTAGTATGGGTTAACTCGGGTGACCCCTGTGCTTATCTTTCTTTATTTTAAAGTGATTGTTTTACCGACTCTTGTTCCGATGTGGGACATTCAAGGATGTTTCTAAGCACAATTTTAAAATTGTGAGGACGCAATTCCCAAAAGGGGGGAAGGATGTAACACCCCAGGTAAATAAAGAATAGACATTTTCATATTTATCCATATTTGTGAATAAAATATTAATATTACTTTAAAGGGGACGCTATGCTCGATGGCGTACCCAACACGCAACAACGAGTTTCTTGGGAATCTTACGTTGCACACTAATAATAAAATAATATTATTTTAAATGGTAGTTAACATGTAGCCGTTATAATGGCGGGAATGGATATAAATAACTAAAATATGATTATATATGTTTTTAAATGTTTTTACATTTATCCAATAAAAGCTAAAGGCTTAAAATACGGAAAGAATTAAATTATAGGTGTATATGCCCTAGTTTTCACTAAAGGTTCACTTATTGCCTTTTAATGGAGAACTATCATTAAATATAGTTTTGATCACTCTTATACATTCTTTTGGATCAAATAAAACTCTTATTAAGAATCGGGACATCAAATTTTACTTTGTGTAATTTTTTGGTATTTTTCCGATAAAGTTAATTTTTTAATGAATAGTGTAGAATGTTGTGTTTTAATTCAAAACCTCTTTTTAATCTAATTTATTTATATGATTAGATAATATTTTGAATTGGTTTTAAAGTGAAATTAGAAAATATTTTTACCATTAAATCCAATAGTGGTCATTGGAATTAATTTCACTTTGAAATCAGACTTAAACTAGTGTCAATCTTTTGATACTTATTGTTTTATAAAAACACGCTATTTGCTCTGACAGCGGGACTTAATTATTAAATTAATTAATGTGACTAATATGATTTGAATTTTGTAAAATAGACTTCATTTTTGAATTAGGAATATCAAATATAGCTTAGGGTGAATTTTTGGTAATTTTCTGAAAAACTTCAATTTTTGATGATTAGTGAAACCACTAAGTGGTACTTATAAAAACTGATTTTTCATTTAAATGAAATTTTTCCATAATTGTGTATTGATTTTCAAAAATCCGACATACATGGTTTTCATTAAGAAGTAAAGTGTGGTTCAATGAGATTAAAATAATTTTTTGGTGAATAGTAACTTATTATGTTTTTAATCGCGATTAGTGGTAATTAGTGTAGTTTAAGGTGAAAATGATATTATAAGAATGTGAAAACACCATGAAACTTGTCCTACACCTATTGGGTGAGCCATGGCCGACCAAGACAAGCCATGGGGCAACTTGGGGACCCCATGGAGCCACTTTAGTTGGAAAATGACATTAATATATTTTTATTTAATGTTAAAGTGAAAATAACACTAACATAAATTGTTTTACTAAAATAATTTTTAAGTGGGGTTATACAAGTCCAAATTTTGATTATAAATACTAATTGGAAAGATAAAAAGATTTCCTACATCATAGTAATTTTTCTATAATTTTAGACATTAAATAAATTAAATTATTTATGACATCATAATGATGCAGTGATGACATCATTATTTAACGATTAAAATAAAGTGGAAAGATAATGTAAACTATATGAACTACACATGTCAAAAACTTATTTTATGGGTGGATTTCGAACCTTTATAACCTTATCCACGAATTATTTCAATGTGGGACCTTTTAAAACCGAAACACATTTTCAAATAAAGTAATATTTCTTTACTTTCCAAAAGTGTCCCTCCTCTCCTCTTATAAAAGGCCCCCACCTCTACCTCATTTCACACACTCCTGAAGCCTTTGGATCGGCAAAACCCTGCCCATTTACTCTCTCTACACCCCTCTCCTCATCCTAGAGTATTACCTTTGGTCAGAATCCTTTCAAAGGAAGCCTTTAGGCTCAAAACAAAAGGAGTTACACTTTTAAAGGTAATTCATTTTCTCATGTTCATTTGTTTTATTTTGCTTCTCCAACCCCATAAACTCTTTTTATTTATTTCTTTTGTAACAACACCAGTATCTTCAATATACTAGTATGTTGTTATAATATTTATTCGAGCTACACTCCCACACAACTACATCAAATGGTTAAAGAACATACGGTTTCTGTGGATGGCGAAATTCTGCCTCCCGAAACGATGATTGTTCAATACTCATTTGACACCTTCAAAGGTGGCCATTATGATGTCACTATTTTTATATATGATATATAATATGTTTATGTTTTTCTTAAGCTTCTGTTTTTTTCATTTTTGTCATACCTTTTATGGTTTCCATTATGGGTAAACGCGATATCTTCATTTAAGGAAGTGCGGACTACCGCCCCCTCAAAGTGATTTGATTCGTTAAATACCATATGTGGGACGTATAAAGGATGGAACTATGATATTATATATGATATTATACAGGAATTATAATATACCTTTATATAATTATTATTCAATTCTATAAAATACGAAACAGAAATGAAAGTAGTGTTCATGCGTACGTACGGCTTACCGTCTCCATGAACGGTGCATTTCATTTCTTACCTCTAAATGATTATGTAATGTTATAAATTCATGAATGTACTGGATATATATGACATATATTATATCTAAATCATGAATACAATTCTGGATATAATAAACATTTGACCACACGAACAACATGTAATTGTAAGAAGTCCACTTTCGACTTAAGAACCAAATATCGGCAAAACAAATATTATTAACATAAATGATTACATAATGTTTATGACATGGTAATAAGTGATATAAAAGGAATAATGAACTTGAAAAATGTTCTTAAGGAAGTAGAAATTAACTCAAGTTTATTATTTAGGAGATTAAAGAACGATCGAGTCAAGTCGGACCTGATGTAAGGGATCCTACTCATCTCTTTCTTTTTAAGTACACACTTTTATGTCATTCCTTTTAAAGATCATCTTTCTTGTTATTGGGATTATCTTTTTTATTAAAATTACTGTAATTTTTATGTTCATGTGATGAGAGACCCTATTCTCTCTCATAAATCCATTTTGGATGTTTTATGTGGCGCTGTTAGGTTGCCGAGTTTTCGTAAGGGATTTTTCATCTCACTTTTATTCCCGTGAGATTTATGCTACATTTGCCACAAATTTCATTGAGTGGTGTATGTACTGTCCATTATTATACTCTTTGTGTAATATACTTTCGTTTATGAGTATTTACATCAATGATCTATTGTCCTTCTTTCATGGGGTGTATGTTTTGAAAGATACCCAAGTCGGTAAGGGAACCTTTCACCCTCCACTTTTTTAAAAGTCTTCTTTTGTTGGGTCTTTTAATTTACATATTTTTATGTTGGGATATGTTCTCATATATCCTTATTGATGTAAATTTTATGTCCAAGTGATGAGATACACTTTTTATCTCTCATCAGCTCATTTTTATGTGATGCCGTTAGGCTGTCAAGGGAACTTTTTAACCCAATTTCGATTTCTTTGGGTTCAACATGTATTCATTGAATATGTCATCTATTGAATGTGTGTGAATGACATTTTATTGTTTTACACTTAATATCCACTTATATTGGGTGTATTTATATTTGTCACACATATTTTTGAGATTGATTTGTCCTTAATTTAAGGATACCTTCTTTATAAGGGATTTCATCACATTTGACATTTCTATTGAGGGTTCATTGTTGTTATGCACCAATTCACTCTTATATGGTGTATATACTGTCCTTTGGAGTATTATATCATGAATCCATTTATTCTCATGATATTATAATGTTCTTGCTAAATGTTATTCCTCAATTGTTGTATTCAAGTGTCTCTAATTTTGGTAAAACCCCTTTAACCAAAATATCGTTTTAAATATTTTAATTATTTGTTCTTGTTAATATCCATGTTTTCAAAATGGTTTTAAGGATTTATTTATATGGATATTAATGGTTTAAAATTTTAAGCTTCAAGGTGGTATGAGACACTTTGATTCAAAAATCTCTTTATTAAATGTTTTAAATGGTTTTGGAAATGGATTCTTTTTGTATGGATTCATTATTTCAAAATACTAAAATGTTATATTGTGATTGAAATGTGGAAATGTTTTGTTTCCTTTATGCATGTTTTATGTGATACGTTTATGTTATGGTTCTTTGGCATTGTTATGAAAATGGGTGGTTCCGTGATAAACTAAGGGTGGGTGAGCCCGATATAGCTCTCCAATGCATTGGGTAACGTGAAGGAGTGAAACGTTAAGGTTTCTCCGAAGAGATTTTAGGGAATATACTGTGATGGGTATTCCAAACGTAACCAAGAGGGTTACTCCCTACGTAAGAATGTTATGAATGCCTCAAGTTACCTTTATGTCTTATGTTTTCTATGATTTATTCATGGTTTGATGAGGTATGTTAAAGTGCCTATGTTTTATGGGTAAAGTATGATTTCATTCTTATGTATATATGAACTCATGTTTCCTTTCCATATTTTTATAACCCTTACTGAGCTTTTTATGCTCATCCCATGTTTTTGAAATGTTTTTCACAGGTCAAGGGAAAGGTACATGATGTGATGATAGTGTCAAGGATGTGTCAAGAAAGAATCCATGTTTTATTTCCAATATGTTTCCGCTAATGGGAAGAATGAATACTATCTTTTATGTAACCACATTGTTTAAATGTGGAATGTAATGCAAGTTTCATGATCTAATTCTCTAAAACTCTAAACCTGAAAAGAACCTCAATGTGTAATCTTGTAATAACTCAAGATTAAGTAAGGTTTATGGCTGGGGCCTTATATAAATTATTAACCATGATATATTTTCCTTATACATAAATTTTAATCCCAAAAACATATCTTGTTGAAAACTATTTTTATGTGATTTCTTGAGTTTATATGAAAATAAACTACTTATACCTTTAGAAAATTTATATGATAAAATGATTTTAAATATTAAATCATAATTTTCCAACATGGAATTTAGTTCAATTTTTTTTATTTTCATTAAAACTAATTAGAGATATTAAAAATTTGTTACCTTTACAAAAATTAAAAATTGTAAAAAGTATTTTAATAAGGGGAAAAGGCCAAAACATGTTAAAAATGTTTCTAAACGTATGGATGAAATTTTTATCAACTAAAAATCACCCCTATCTTCATTTTTCCATTTTTTAATCTCTTGTCCCTTTAATTGTGAAATAACATTATTGAAATTGAATAGGTGTTACCAAAACTACCCTTATTTTTACTTCTTAAAGGGGATGTTATTCACCCCTTCATTTTACTCTTTTTATTTTGAATTTAATTATTAAACTCTGAAAACTTTCTACTAATATAATCCTCTCTCATTAATATAATATTATGGCCACCTTTAGTTTTTTGGAGGCCCTCAGTTCTAAGGATTTTAAACCAAGGTAACCAATTTATCAAATATGAGTGTTATTTTATCATATTATTTCTTTGAATTTAATTATTACTAATGAATTATAAAAAAAGTATATAAAAAAATTAGTATAATTATAATAGGTTAATTTCATTATATTAATTTTAAAGTAATTATTCACTCTTTTCCATCCACTAATTAAAATTAAAATTCATTGATCATGCGTATGTGTAGATTACCACCTCCACAAAGAGATATTGATTCTTTTTAAATACCACATATCATGGAAGGAAAAAAGGCATGATTTAAAGAATTATAATGTTATATAGTTCACATTTATAACTCTTTAATAATAATTAATCATATTCCATATATGTTTCCATTTTTTGAGAAATGATATCGTTAATTGTGTGGATGTATGAACTACTACCTCCAAAAAAAAAAATTCAGTTTTCATCAACACCCATTTTGGATAGTTATAAAAATATATTTACTAAGGGCATATTATAATTTTGACATGTTTAATATTATTAATATGTCATATTATCATTATCTAAATAAATTCACTTACTCATGAAAAAATTATAAAACATTATCATTTGTGTTGGTTTTACCACCTACATGAATGACATGATAATGATTATGTTATAGAAAATTATGATTTTTAATATAATATTGATATAATATAATAATAAGAAATTTAATATTTCATAACTATTCTAGAAGGTTGTAATTAATATTTTCAATATTTGTCAACATATAAAATTTTGATTGATAAGCATGTTGAAACTAGTTTATAATGTCTCCCATTTTCAAAAACCGTATTCATGTTTTTCACATAATGGAAATTTTTCACAAGGAATAAGTGAAAAAAATTATTATTATATTCTGAATAATCTAGAAAATTGTGAACGAGAAACCTCTTAATAAGAATTTATTCTATTACCATGATATTTGAATGCAAAAAATAAACAAATATTCTGAATTTAGTTAGATAAAATAACTATAACTATGTAATATATTTGTAATGATAGAGTATAAATAATGTTTATAATGTGTAATACATTTCAATATGGTAATGAATTAAGTACTTAATTTAATTATTTTCAATATAAATGTGGATATATCCTGGTGGAATTTGTTGAAACCTAAGGTAAGGGTTTTGATAAATTAATTACCTTTCACTGAGTTATACTCCTCTTTATTGAACCTTGTTATTAAAATATGGTTCCAACACTCCCTATTATGATAATATGTTTTAATAACTATTTTATTTTTAAGTAATTATGTTTAACAACCATGTATTCTACTATGATGATTTGATTTTTAAATTGTGAGATCATACTGAAAAATTCCCATATTTTCTAATTATCATTTCTTCTCAGCACCCATATTTACCATTATCACCGAAGTTCTCCATCTTATTCGAAAGGTTATTATGTCTTATATATTATGACCCTAATATTTAAATTCTCCACTTTTTAAGAGTAATTTTTATTAAATCTATAAATAATTTGTTTTTTAATGAAATAATATTTTTCGACCTAAAGGATTTTTATTTCATGAACATATATTTTCATCGAGTCAACATTTTATTAAATAAGAATATTATCCTTCTAAGATTATTTATTTTGAAAAATATATCTTCAATGTAAAATTTAAACATTATTGGAAATAGTTTTCAATTAATTAAAACACCATTTTATAAATAATTTACAATGGTTTACAAGAAATACTTTCTTAAAAAATTTCTTCCAATTTCATCTCTATCTATAAAAGATTTACCTCAAATGGAGTTTTGTTTCATGGTTCACCCTATTTGTTTTCCTATAATTTATTTCCTTTAAATGATATATTTTTAGAATTATTTTAATTTTTTTTGAAGATATCTTATGGGATAGAATTTGATAATTTTATGAATCCCAATGTACTTTCTATAGGTTATTGTAAGACCAGATGACTTTTTTCTACTAAAACACAAGTTTATTGATTATGATATTAATGGGACCTATATCTAAAAAAATATAGTGGGTAAAGGCTTATATATAATTGAATAGAAATTTTTTTTAATAGTTCTGTGAGTATCTATGTACAAAATGGGTGGCTATGATGGTAGTTAGCTCTACTCAAATTTTATTATGTGAACAGGTTGGTGTGTATCCAGGCTCCTAAAGATAATAAATCCTATATTTTGGATTATTACACTTTATTTCCAATGTTTTGTGGATAATTTTTATGATTGATGTTTTATTTTCTCATTCCATTGTAGTTGTGTTATCATTGATACGATATTCTTATCTTTCATTCTTATGGATAACACTTATTGAGTTATTTTCTCTTAAATCAAATATTTTTCCTTAGTCATGATTTCCCATATATTTATGATATAAAAATTATGGTATTTGTTATTTTATCCCTTATTAAGAGTTTTAACTAACCCATTGTAATGTTTTTCATTCCCTAATATTTAAATAAGATTATGTATCAATGAATTTCAAAGAGGAGTTTAAATATATGGAGAAATGTTCATAGAATATAAAATAATTTAATTATTTTTTTAGTCACCATGATACTAAAACTATAGGTCCTTGGGTTGTTATTTTATTATGATATATCATAATTAAACCATAATATCAATTTATTATTTACGTATTTTTATATAGAGTCTATTTAATTATTATTTGGGAAAGGATTAATTTTTTCGATACGAATATGAAAAATATTTTTGAAAAGAATAAGGTTAAGTTTATTATAATAACCTGATGTTTTGATAAATTTTGTATTATGTGGTTTTCATATATAATAAATCCTTATGGGGATATTTTCATGTGGATATAGTCTTTTTAATTTTTCTACCAAAGGGTAATAACCCATAATAGGTTGTGTTGGGTATTAAATCAGCAATGCACTAGTTCATGATAAGAAGGCATGACTTGACACATTACTAGAAAATATTTGGGGGATATTCATTATTTAATTCACATTCTCCTAGTGAACCAATATGAATGATTAAGATATTATGTTAACTATAAGGGATGAGGAAAACCTATTAGGGAAATAACCATGGATAAAAAATACTGAAACTTAGCGAATAACTAAGGAATAATATCATCATTATTTTTGAGTTATTTATGTTATGATCCAAATTTTCCTGTATAATTGTTTAAAAATTAAAGAATACTCACTATTCGCATTCCATAATCCAGGATATGTTTAGAACCAAAAGGAATCAAGATAATGATGGATTCAATGGATAATGCCACGATTTTACAAAACAGATGTGATCTTGAGTTCTAAATCTCATGGAAATGCTTAGTTAACTATACCATGTTATTAATAATGTCATCAATATTGTGGGCCTCCTGAATTCACTACTAAGAGAGAATGTTTATAGTAAATCCTTCATTATTCAATATCCAATATCTTTTATTTTAATAATGGATTAATGTGCCTTACAACCCAAAAATTACTGAAAAATAGATTTGTCTGATGGAAATTTTTTTCCCAGCCATCAATTCTAAAAGTATGAGAATATTGTTTTGGTTATCTTTAATTTAGAAGATGAGAATGAAAAATAGTGTAATATAATTAAGAATATAATTATAAGAGAGAAATTCAATTATATGGAGTTATAGGATTTCATGGAAATATGCTTCAGTAAATATTTCCTTCAAAATATTCAACTAATATAGAATGGAACTTTTTAAATTGAAATGAAATAAAGATGCATATATTAGATCTCGATGGGGGTTAGAGAAACAAAAATCCATATTCATTGGGCTACCATATTAGGATGAATGAATAGGTATGACATCATCCATCGATACTAGGAACCATACATTTAAAAATGGGGAGGTGAAATATATGAATCCTGGAAATTTTGGGTGTTTATAAGAAAATTAGATATGTTCTGGGTGGATCCGCACCCATGATTTCAAATCTATAGGGAATTCAGGTTCATTTATGAGGCAATATTTTTTCCAGGTCCTACGGGACATGTGTGGTCCCCATCAAATACTAAAAGGGGATTATACAAAATAATATAAATATGTATGGCCTTAAATATTTTAGGAAGGATCACAAGGTATTACTCAAAGTCTTTATCTCATCCTAAATATTAGATCGATCAATTTTTTGGTGTCTTAGAACCCAATCATTAGAATAAAATAGATGTTATAGAATTTTTATATGATGGGGATGTTTTTTTATGTTAGAATATGGTTGAAATAGTAAATATGGACCCTTGTGATTCTATAAAAAGGAAAATATTGGTGGATAATTTTAATAGAAGAATATGCTCTTTATTTTTGAGTTATTTCTTCTATAATCAAAGTTTTCCAATTTATACGTATACTAATTTATGTATCCTCACCATGAAATTTCCTCTATAATAGATATGGTGGGAACCACAAGGAATCGATAATGATAAATTTAATACAAAATGTGGTGATTTTAAAAATGATATGGGAATTGGAGTTCAAAATCTAATTTCAATGCTCTCTCAAATCTCTTATTTTTTGAATAATGACATCAATAATGTGGAGCTCCAAAATATAACAAGAATAGAGAATATTTATATTAAATTATTTTTGTGTTAATTTCTAATTTCATTTAATGGAACTTCAAAACATTAATTACTAATAAATTGATTAATGAAATTGAAAATATACTTTATATCATTCAATTCTTGTAACATGAGAAATCCATTTTAATAGTCAATTGTCTAGAAAGTGGGGCTGAAAAATTATTGAATCTTATAAAGAATGCAATGGCAAGGGAGGGATTTTATTCTATGGAGTGGGATGATTTTAAGGGAATATTCTTCAAGTAATATTTCAATCATACTCTTTTCACTAGTATCTAATGAGAATTCAGAGAATTGAAACAAAAGAAAGATGAGACTGTTGGTTCTTATGAAGAAACATTCATGAGACTCAGAAGGTATGCCTCAAATTATATATCTAGAACTGAAAATAAGATCAATCAATTCATTGGTCTCATAAATCCTTGTTTTTAGAATAAATTTTTTAATATAATTTAGAAGATATCTAGAAGTTGTCTAATGACCTCTTAAGGTTAAAATTTATAATAGAGACCAACATGATTCTGGAGAAAGGAGAATAATTGTATAGTATCCTAGAAACACAAATTAAAAGTCTCATGGGGGTAAGAAAGTCCAACTGACTACATGTAAAATATGGGAAAGGAAACACCCAGGTAATTTTAATAGAACTTTTAGAAAGTGTTATATGTTTGGTAAAATAGACCACCTAGATCGTGACTGCTAAATAAATAGAAAGAGGCTAAATGACACCATTGGTGGAAGAAGGCCCCAAATTTTCCCACCTCCACGTCAATGCTTCAAACAAAAAAAGTATGAGAATTATATGAATAAATTCCCTAAACCAAGAGACAATGAAGGTAATTGGTAGTAGTAGTATCCTAAAATAATGGATATGTAGAGGGAATATTAAATAATTATTATTGAGGTAGACTATAATAATGACGTGGTTAAAGGTAAATTCATCCTCCACTTTAGAATCATGAATTCCGGATTAGATTTTCGTTCTCCACATTATTTAATATATTATAATTTTTCTATGAATATAGATTCACCACCTATAATATTGAATATTAAAATATCCATGAACACACCTAGTGGTTTGCTGAATAAATCTATGATGTCCAACTCCTATCCAATCACGATTGGTGGGGAGATACTTCCATCAAATCTAGGTTTTTTTCTTGTAGTTTAATTTTACATAAGTTAGGGTATGGAATGGCATTCTTTATATAAATATGATATGAATTTTAGAGAGGGTGAAATCTATTTTCATATCTATTGTCATCTGGTTATCAAGTATCAATGAAATCATGATCCTACACCTTATTTTGAAGAAAATTCTCTAATATAGGTCACAATACCCAGTAACTGGAGGTTCTTAGATAATATTATCATATAGGAAATCAATATTTATTAAATTCTTATTGTATAGGAGTATATTAACGTATTTTCGATAAATTTTCTAGTCTTCCCCCAAATCATGAGGTTGAGTTCTGAATCAAACTTATCTATATATCATTTTTATCTCAACGAATCACTATAAAATGGATTCTAGAAAATTAGAGGAACTGAAGAAGCTGTTAAAAGATAATATTGAAAAGGGTTTTATAAGTTCTAATGATTCACCACGGGGTGAAACATCCCTCTTTCAAAAGAAGAAGGATGAATCAATGCATCTTTTCATCAATTATCATTAGCTGCACAAAATCGTAATAAAAAAGAATCATATTCCCCATATTGATGAACTATTTTATAAACCTAAACGAGTGTAATTATTCTCAAATATTTACTTCTGATCATTAACTAATGGTATAAAGGGGGGTATTCCAATGATATCAATACATAAAAGTTATGAACACTATGAGTATATAGTGACACCGTTTGGGATTATCAATTCCCTAATTATATTCATAAATGTTTTCATTAGTGTCTTTAGAGATTACCCGAATCAATTTGTGGTAGTATTTATTAAATTATATTATTATATATTCCAAAAGAAATAAAGAATATGAAGATCAATTAAGGTCTTTGTTGAAGATCTTGTGGTAGGAGAGGATGTATTCAAACCTCATAAAATATTAATTGTTACAACAAATATTACATTTCTTAGGTCAAGTAAACATAATAAATTGTATATCTATAGATCCATCAAAGACTATGGTTATTGATAAATTGAATATAACAACAACTATGAATGGAATTCGAAGTCTTCTTGGGTTATGATGATATTAATGATGCTTTGTGAGAAATTTCCCCTGGATAGCGAATCCATTAACTAAGTTAACACGGAAAAGAGTTATGTTTCACTAGACAGAAGAATGTGAGGAAATATTCATGTGTTTAAGGATAGGTTTATCACTGCAACTATGATTTCATCACACTATAGCGGGGAATGTTTTGTAATTTAATGTGATGTATCATTAAATGGCAGGGAATGCATCCTTATGAGAACTGATAAGGTAATTGATTATTCCTACCAAAAATTAAATACTCATGAAAATAATTAAATAAAGCATGATTTTGAATTAATATTGGAGATATTTATATTAAAAATTTATTTTCATTACATTTATAATGTTAAGTGTCATATATTCCCTAATAAAAAGTACACGAAATATATATTCACAAAAAAGGAGTTGAAAATATGCCAAATGAGATTATAAGAGCTAATAAAATATTATGAATACTTAATATATTAAATCCCTATAAAGGAAAAAAGTTTGGTTGATTCTCTAAGTAGAAAAGATATTTCTACATTATCTATGAGGATGATTGAAAAAGACCCAATACTCATTCATCTAGAAAGGATTGATCATGATTTCATAAAAGAAGAGGAGAAATATTACTCTGAAAATTTTTCTTCTCAAACCCATATTTAGGTAAGGATTAAAGAAATATAGAAAGATGATGTGGAGCTATAAAAAAGGTAGTGAATATTTTGGAGTTCGAAATTAATAAGAATTGAGTTACATGGTTTGAAAATATGATATAAGCCCCATATGTACTAGAACTAAAGAATTAGATTTTGGATGATACACATAACATATACTTTAATATATATCCTATATGAATAAAGATTTATATAATCCTAAATAAAAATTTCTAGTGGGATATCATGGAGAGGGAAATCATGGAATATAAATCTCAATTATTTGTATGTCAACATGTTAATAAAGAGTGATAAAATCCTAAAGGGGTGATGCAAAAATTACCCATAATTATATGGAAATGGAAATATATCTCCATGAATTATATCATATTATTATCCAAAACATCTAATGTTCATAATTATATATGGGTTTTAATTGATCATATTATAAATTTAGTGAGTTGTATTTCCATCAGAGAATATTTCTCCCTAGATCATCTTTCCATGATATATATTAATGTAGTAGTAAGTATTCATGTGGTACCCCTATATATTATTTTTTGATCAATATAGTAGGTTTATATAAATATTATAGAAAATAATATTAATTTTTTTATTAATTATAACCCTTAGACTGATACTAAATCTAAGAGAACCAATCAAACTCTAGAGCATATGTTGAGTTCTTATTCATTAGATTTCCAAGGATGTTGGGATCAAAAGATTCCACTAATGGAGTTCTCATGATAAAAAATATCCATTATATAATCTGAATGGAAACATATAAGGCTCTATATAGAAATAGATGTAAGACTCCCACATATTGGGATAAATTTTGGGAAAGAAATCCAATAAGGTCTGACTTTTTCCAAGAAACAATATAGAAGGTCGCAACTATTCAATTTTTTTTTTAAAATTTCATAAAGTCAATATAATATATATTCTAATAATCATTAAATATATATAGATTTTTAATTTGGGGATAAGGTTTTTCTTTGAATATCTCTAGGGAAACTAGTTATTCGATTTAGGAATAAATGGAAGCTAATCCCTAGATACCCTGGTACCTTTGAGTTCCTTAATCATGTCAAGGCCATATATTATCTCTTAGTGCTCCCGCCTTTCATCTACTATGTGTATAATGTCTTCCATGTATCATTTTTGAGAAATTACATACTATATATATCACATTTACTAAACACACAATCTCTAAAACTAGAACATAAAATCTCTTATGAATAACAACCCATCAAGATATGGGATCAAATATAAAGGGGGTTTTAGAACAAGAACAACCATATTATCAAGGTTATATAGTGAAACCATAATATTGAAGAAGTTTTGTGGGAAATTTAGTATATAAGTATGAAAAATTATCCTCACTTGTTTTCATCTATATAATAATATTTATATTATTAAATTATCTTAAGGGGTAGTATTTAACGACCAGAAAGTATAGGCTATATAAAATTGATGTTATGATTGATAATGTTTATTACATGTTACACCCAAGATAAAAAAACCACAATATATTAGAATAAAATTATTAGTAAATATATAACAAAGTATAATATGGAAAATAATTAAAAACAATTAACACTAGAAGAAAACAATTAATATTATTTTTATTGAAAAAAGATATCATTAAAAACATTTTTCCTTATATTTTATATTTCTATTATAAATGATAAATTTTTAAATTTTATAAATGAAATTATTTATAAAAACACAATTTTTTTAATTTAATATTGATGAAAAACATATTATGAAATTTTGTTCTTTTTCTAAAAGGTTTTTTGTAAAAAATATGGTTTTTAGGAAATTTATGATTTTTGTGATTTTATCATTATGCGAGCATGATCTAGAAGATTAAAAAACATTTATGTTATAAAATAACTGTTTATGTAAAAAAATTATTCATTTTAAAAGATTTTTTAATCATGAAAATCCTATATCCAATATTTTTAGAAATAAAGAAAAATGTTACATTAATAAAAAGTTATTTACTGTATTTTCATTGAAGAAATATTTTTATGGAAAAATTCAGTTTTATATTTAATTTAAAGTCTCGTACATTTAATTTTATTATAATATATCAATTTATTCCATTTAAATCACTAACCATGATAATTTTACTATATATATAAACTTTATTCTTAAAAACATGTTTTGTGAAACAATTTTTTTACATGATTGTATTAGTTTATTTTCATATAAAAGTTTTCACTTTTTGAAATTTTATATGATAATATAAATTTTTAAATTTTAAATATGATGTTTTAAACTAGGTAATATGTTCACTTTATATTTTTTTTATGATATTTAATTTCCGTAATTAAAAAGTTTTTACCCCGAAAAAAGTAAATATTGTAAATATTATTTTACTACGGGGAAAAGGAAAAAATATGTTTAAAATATGTTTACAAATGGATTGTATAGGTTTTGGTCAAAAAAATCATCCATTTACTCATTGTTCCATTTTTAATCCCTTAACCCTTTAATATTGAAATAACATTTCTAGAATTCAATGAGTATATCCAAAATGACACTTATCTTCACTTATAAAAATGTGTGACTTACTCCCCCTTATGTTACCCAATTTACTAAAAATTTAACCCTAAAACTATAAAATTTTCACCTTATATAAACCTATCCCACAACCATAATCTTCATATTAGCTTCATTTTTTTAATGCCTCTATTTTAGGGCGTTTTCAAAGAGAAAACTCAACCATCCAATGCAATTATTACTTTATATTAATATTTATTTTAATGAAATAATTCTTAATATTCTATAAAATTATTAATATAAATATATATATATATAATTATAATAATAAAATTTAAATATATTAATTTAAAAATAATTATTGAATCCTTTCCATCCACTAAGAAAAATAAAAAGATACATCGATCAAACGTACGTCCAGACAACCACCTCCACGAAGATATGACTATTTTCGTTCAAAACCTTATCTTATTGGTGGTAATAAGGATATATATAAAAAATTATAATTTTTTAAATGTAAAATTTATAAATATAGAATTATAATTTATCATATAATATCATTCCTTCATTATTTAATAAATGAGATCGTTAATTGTGCTTATGTTCTTACGTGCATATTACTTCATCTATGAACAAAAATTTTCGTGGGTAATCACCACCCATATTGGATGGTTATAAGAATGGATTTATTGAGGAAATATGATAATTTTGAAATTTTAGGCTTCTAAATATGTTGTATTGTCATTATTTAATGACATTACCTTACACATGAAAACATTATAAAATGTTACTATTTTGGGATGGTTTTACCACCTATGTGAATGGTGTTATGATGTTTATGTCATAAAAAATCATGGGATGTAATATAATGGTGATATAAAGTAACAATAATGAATATATTATGTCGTAATGATTATTTAAATGTTTTTTTAATATTGGAAATATTTATTCATAAACCACCTTTTGATCATTAAGCATGTCAAAACTAGTTTATCATGTTTCCAATTTTTCAATATTATATTATTGTTTTTAAATTAATGAAAATAATAATTAAATAATATTTGAAAAAAAATCTATCATTAATAATATGGTATTTTTGAAATTGAAACCAATTATTAACAATTAAATATATTACCATGATATTTGAATGAGACAAGCAACCGAACATTTTATTTTTTTATTCAAAATAAATATAAATAAGTAATATATTTTTAATAAAAAATATAAATAATTTTTAGAAAGTGTAATAAATTTTTATAAGGTAAGTAATTATGTAATTAGTTTAATTATTTTCATTGTACATTGCTTTTTTGTATGGAAGAGTTAAGAGAAATTCAAGGTAAGAATTTTGATAAGTCAATTAACTTTTATTGAGTTATATTCATCCTAATTAAAAATTATCATTAAAAGTTTGTTATTATCATCATAATGATGATATTATATTATAATCCCTATTTATGTTTTAGGGAATTATGTTTTATATCGATTTTTCTTCTATGATGATTTCAATTATAAATTTTTGGATTGTAAAAAATAATTCCCATATTTTCTAAGGAACATTTATTTTCCACATATTAATTTTCCCTTACCACAAAATATTTACTTTTTAATTATAATGAAAATATCTTTTATCTATTTGGATTCTTATGTTTATAATTACCACTTTTAAAAGATTTTTTCATTATTTCTGAAAATCATGCGGGTTTGAACAAAAAAAATTACATTTAAAAGGATTTTAATATTAAAAAATTATATTTTCTTTTAACATAAATATTATTATAAAAGAAAACTATTCATTCAAGATTATATATTTAAAAAATTAATTTTTATAATTTATAATGAATGTTTATGAAAAAATATTTGGGTCATTATTTTAAACTATATTTTATCAAAAAAATATAAGGGTTTCAAAGAAATACTTTTTAAAAGTTTTTCTTCTAATTCCAAACTTGTCTCTAAAAGATTTACTTCCAATGGAGTTTTGTTTAATGATTCACATTCTATGTTATATTATAATTAATTTCACTTGGTTGAGAAAATTATTCTATTATTTTCTTTTATTTATATTCTATTTTATGAGATACCATTTGATACTTTCATGAAACACATATTTCATTAAATGTGTTATTTTAGGATGTAATGGTAGTTTTTCAAGTGACTTAAAAATACATAGATTATGTGATGGGTGAGGCCAATATATAACTCTAATTAATTAGGAAAATTATTATATATCATGATATAAAAGGTTTATTTGATTAGGTTAGATAATATCTAGATTCATAAAGGGTGAGTGTGATGAAAGTTAGCTCTACTCACAATTTTTGTGTATGAGAAGGTTGGCAGGTATCTTAGTACACAATGATAAGTAATACGATCTTTAAGTTTATTCCACCTTTTTTACTACTTTACATGTCTCGTGTTGTTACCTTATTGTTTTATTTTCTAATGCCATTGAATAATTTTTATAGTTTGAGATTCAATGTCTTTATTTAATGCTTTTGGTAAAAACTTATTGATTTATTTTCTTTTTAAATTAGATATTTTACCTTATTCCTGCTTTTAAAAAAAATTATCTAAAAATTAGGGAATTTTTTATGTTACCCATTACTGAGCATTTTATGTCAATTTTTTATATATTTTAACATCCCTAATATTTTGGGATGATAATAACTCATGGAATATATAAGAGAGGGGTTTGTTTATAGATAAATGTACACAACATGAAAAATAAGGGTTTTTATGTTTCTAGTCTCCAAGAATATACACATTTAGATCATTGGGTTCTGTAGATATTTTTGAGATCTATTGATTAAAACATTGAATATGTTTATTATTTATGTTTTTTTGACTTGGGTCACTATATTGAATAAAAATTGTATGTCTGTTACTAAAAATAGTTCACATCACTTTTTAAGGCGGTAATAAGAACCTAAAAGTGATGACTTTTTCATCTTTCAGATGGATTTTTGGATAATTGAAAATGTGTGTAAAATAACCACAATAAAATTTCATCATAGAAATAATAATTATTTAAGTATGTCAATGTGGTTAGATTTAATTTGAAAAATTTCGAAGTAGATTTAAAAAAAGGAATGAAAAATTTGTAATTAATAATTTTACCTTACTCTTTAGAATAACTCCTTTTTAAAATTGGATTAAGTCTCTAAGAGGTGGTATTTTGAGAATAAATCCTCTATAAAGTTTATAGGAGTTTTTGAGTGTTATTTTTAAATATTATGGACAAATATAAGAGGCATGTGGTGTGAGGATAAGTGGGGAAATTGTTTCCCTTTTTATAAGGTAGAAAAGTGACATTTTTAAAAATATAAATGCTAAAATAACTTTTAAAATGTCAAGTGAATATAATAAGGAATAAAAATGGATTTTGGTAATAGTTAAGGTTAATAAATACTCAAAAATACATTCCCACAAATGTTTTTTGCATTTTTTTATGTCTTTTACATTTATATTTTTCACTTTAATCATTTTTGGTTTTTACCAGGAGAATTAATTTTTACATAAGTAATTTAAATTTCATTCCTAAAAATAAAATAGCCATTATTACATAATTTATACCCAATTATTTGAAATATAGATTTAATTTCTCTAAATAAAATTATTAGGGATATAAAAATTAATTTTAAAATTAGGTCACGTAACACACAAACACTGTTTTTAGAAAAAGTGTATTTTTATGCCTAAAAAATTCAATTAAGATAAAATTGTCCATTTATTTATTTATTTGTAATTAAATTGTTTATTATTAACCAAAAAATATTTTCATGTATTTAAAAACAATCCAAAAATAAATTACACCTTATGGATATTTTGTTAAAATAAATGGACCAAACATGTGTTTTATTATATTAAAACATTACTTGTGATTCCAAATTTTTAAACATGTGTTTAATAAAATAATTTTTGTTATTTTTAAATATCTTATTTTATTTTATGAATATATATTTTTATATAAAATAGGTTTCATAACCTTTCATCTTATTTATGTATTATAATAATGTTATATAAGTGATAGTATGAGAAAAATGAATATTTTTCATTTTTTATACAAAATTCATTCTTTTTAGAAAAATCATAAAAATTAATCCTATGATAAGGGTTACATGATTAATTAAAAAATAAATTTAGTTTTATTAAATTAAAATTATAAAATATATAAATATATTATTTAATTAAAAATAAAAAATATAAATAAAATCTATTTTTATTAAAACATAACCTTTAAAAGAATTTTTAATATTATTTCATATGAATTTATAATTAAAATAATAGTAATATATTATAATATAACAATATTTTCAATTTGTTAAATTTAATTTAATAGGTTAAAATATAAAACACTTAATAAGTAGTTTTTTGATGAAGAACAACCATTTTTAATGTTAAATTTTATTCATTATCTTATCCTCTTAATGTATTAAAATTTAGTTGATCAATTTATTTTTATTTATTAGTGGGTTTTATTATTCTTACAATTTTATTAAAAATATTTATATAATATGACATAGTTCGTTTTCATTCTGTGTTGTGTGTAGAGAATAAAAATCAACACATTTGATTTATTTAAAGGACTGATATATAGTAAAATATTATGGCATTACATTCCCCCCTTAAATAAATTGTGTCCTCATAATTTTAATTGTCTTTTACTAATGATAGAATCTAAGTGATCCATAAATAACCCGAAGTATATTTTTTCTAAGAGATTAACCTCCCAATATTATACTCTAGGAGAATCATAATTTACTATATAATAGGATGGGATTTAAATATTTGTTTATCTCAAAAATTTATACCAAATACGATTACTTAGTTAGTTATATGTGTTTCTTGGGAAAAACCTTCCAAAACATCAGTTTCAAGATCACTTTTCCTATCAAATAGTAAAACCAAAATGGTTATGATAAAATATTAAAAAAATAATGTAAAATGATCATATTTATACGAAAACTCAATCCTAATATGTTTTAGCCAAGAACAAATTCATTTTTAACATATGGAAATTTTGGTTTTACTATTACATTATTGGATCTACCTTAAACAGCTTTTTTAACCTCAATTATCAATGGTCATATTTATATTAAGTTCTCCAACCTAATAAGTTATATATATATCTTCAAATTCCATTTAAACCTTTCATAATGGTTTTTAATGACAGTGAAAAGTTTCCATAGCATATCCCTTGGGAGTGTCTAGGAATGTTTACAGTCATAGGCCCCCTCATCATAGACTGAGTATAGATCAAGTTGATAATCAACGAGACATTTTATAGGGTGATCACCCCTGAAAGAAACTGGGAAACAAATGAATACACTTTATAGTATCTATATAGTGATGCAATTTTGAGGGAAACCAAATATTCAAATCTTTACCAAAATTCCAGGATATTATCTTATTCCTATAATTATCCATAGGGTTTTCAGTAAATTTATCATCATAACACCCAAAAAATATCTAAACTAATCCTAAAAAATAACGAAAACCTACTATGATACAAACTGAGGTGCCCCCCACCCAAACTCCATAATATGATTCAAAAAAAATACTTTAAACATAGGAATCAATACAATGTGATATGATACAAGCAAAAAATTTCTTTATATTACACTACTTCCATAAATTTAATAAACATCTCACAAATGATTTCATAATCCCAAAACCAATGGTTTAGTTTATTTGATAACTATGTTCAATAGATATTTATTATACCAAACATGTGACTAGTTTTCTATAAATGAGCCACACTAGACTCCATTTTAGGATTATTATAAGTTATAATTATCATGACCCATCCCCCCAGGGCCCATGCTGTGACTACCCCAAGCCCGTCTTCCATAGGTTTGGGGTTGGAAACTAGTACCAAAGGAGGAATTCCCTAAAAGTGGGAAGGAATTGCCTTTATAACCTATAAACACAGACAACATAGCATGAGATGGAAACAAAACACTAAGTCAAACTGTATAAAAATAGTGTGTTAAAAGTAAAAGGGACTGGAAATACAAGACCGACTATAAAGTACAAGAAACCAAAAGTATAACTGAAGAAAAGAAAAACTGTCATTGGTTCATCCTCCAAGGATCCTACATAAATGGTATATACAGATCGCCTCCTCAGCACTCTAGGTCTGTCTATCTCCTCTATGTACTGTCACTCTGTATGGTCCACCTCCGGGTACTGTCCGGTCCTCGTACTCTCAACCTCAGTCAGTGCTGCCTGTTGTGTACATCCAACACAACTAGGTGTGGGAATAGCCCGTGCAGGGGTGAGTATAACGATACTCAGTAGGGACCCTGAGATCCTCAAGGTCTCACAAAATCCAATAAGGATTAACCACAAAGTATGAAATCAACAGATAACCCCACTAAGGTATATGCCCATACATATACCAAAGTTATCATGTAATCCATCTCAATCATGAGGAAAACAGAAAAGTTACTAAATCAGCTCACCATGATTTTATTCTAGGGGTAAAACATTTAGATCCCTTAGCTTCTAGAAAACTCCTCCTCTATCGAGTATAGTGGACCTGCCACCACAACCAGGCGCTTCCCACTAACTTTGGACTGCTGAGGTACTCCTATTGTCGAGTACTGTGGGTCTGATGTTTCACACAGAGGCGCTCCCCACCATAGGTCTACAACCACAACCAGGCGCACCCCACTGAACCATACGAGTCACTCAGAGTCGATCGGTCAGCAATCATCAAGTCCCAGCCAGCTACTTGGTCCCCACAAAAATGCATGCTCGTATTTGGATGATACGGTCCCAAATATATTGTTAGATGCTCCAACTATCAAAAGGTAACAAAAATAAGTATCCCAATGGTCCGCCATTCCATAGTGGTCTCAACGCAACTTACGGCGCATCAATCGGACGCTCGGTCTGTGAGTTATTAGCTTTTTATTCTCGAGGGCCTGGTTGGATTCGTGTAGGATCCAACATGACCGTATCTCAACTATACCCAAAACTCTAGTGGAATATACTCAAAGAAACTGAAACACTCTAATATTACCAGCACCATTGAAGGTTCATCAAACGGACGTTTGGTGACAAAGATATGGAGAAAATAATGTGAACGGGTCTTATTGGGTCTCGGTACGGTCCGACCCAGTCAGGCCGAAAAGGATTGACCCGTTGGGTTTGGCCTGACCCATGGGGCGGGCCAGCCTGCTGGGCCAAGCCCAGCCAGCCACGAGGGGCCGTGGAGGGCCGATAGGGCGCATACTCTCCGCGAGAGCACAGACCGACCACAGTTCTGTGCGAGGGAGGTTCGGCCCGGAGGTGTTGCGAGGGCCAGTTTGGACGAGGCGCCGCGAGTGCCCGAGCCAGGTAGACCGTGGTGCCATGAGTTGTGAGGGGGGCTGGCACGGCTGGGTGCCGCTTGGGGTGCGACTCAGTAGGCTTGTCCCGAGAGGTTGGGGCTGGTTCGGCCAGCGAAAACGCGGGGTGCGTAGAGCCATAGGGTGCACAGGGCGCACGGGGTGCACGGATGACGAACCCCTAGGGCATATGGAAGGCTGAGTCACGAGGCGCATGGGGATTTAGGAGGCCATGAGGGCGCCATGTTTCGGCTCAGGGTGGCGGAGTCAGTTCGGCTGATGGACATGGTGGCCAGAACCAGTTTGGCTGGTTCTGTTGGGAGAAGGGTGTGGCCTGGGCAGCACAACTACTGTGCGGCGAGGCCGAGGCCAGTTCAGATGGGGCGCTGCACGGCTCGGGCCGATTTGGCCGGAAGGTGGAGCGGCCAGTGTGTGGCGCATGTCACGGATTCCGCGGGTAGCACAACCATTCTTTTCGTCATATTCATCGTCTCGCCAGCTTGTCGCCATAACGAAGAACATCACAAATAAGAATGGCAGAGGGGTCAGGCCATATTGGTTTGGATAGCACCCTCCGTGATTAGGGTGGTAGAAAGTGGATTAATTATTTCTTGAATTTCATAGAATTAATAAGAAAAAAAGATATAAGAAAAATAAATACGACACTCACATCTTCCCCCAAAAACAATTCCCAACCCACAAGGAAAAACATCTACAATGATTCATTGCATTAGAAGGGAAGAATTAAAGGAATAATATCATATTGAAATAAAACCCCTATATTGATCATTGTTTTTCGACAGAGTCATGGGGAAGAAGGCGGAGTTGTTGTCATTCATTGCGTCTACCACACACTTCCAATCCGAGCTCGTGCGTAAGTTTGTTGATGATGATGAGGAGGGAAGGTCGGTCCTCAAAGACGTCCAACATCAGTTGCCTCCATAAGGTGCTTCCAAAGAAAAAGTCGAAGACACTCCTCGTCAGTGTTCTTCATGGAGGAAGTTATTCATTGGAGAGATTTCTCCCCTTTTCCTCCTCTCTCAGGTTCCACTAAGATGAATATGCAATGACAAAATAATAGATTACTCTTATCTATTATTTAATTGTTGGCACAAAATTCAACAAGTTTTAAAAATAATTAATTGAAGTGTTCAATTAATTAATGGGGAGGATTTTGAACATTAATGGATAGTGTATTGGCAGAATTAATTGGGTAGAGGAAGTCCAGAGGCTTCCATTCATCAATGAGTGGAGTTGAGAGGTTTTACACAATAAAAAATGGGTGTTTAGTCCCAATTGGTCCCAACCACCGTAACCTCTTGTGGGAGGTTAGGTTCAGGTGGCCCCACCACTATAACCTCTAATGGGAGGTTATGGACGGGTGGTCCCCACAATTCAACTCCCACAAGAAGGTTTAGTTCTAGTGGACCCCATCTCAAACTTTCACAAAGTGGCTCAAAAATAAAATAAAGTGTAATTCATTTTATTTTATTATTTTGCTCGAAAAACCCAAAAACTATCTTTTATTTTCGACCAACTTCTGTTGAGGTGAAAGTATCCTGAAGTGAATACTGGTGCTATGAGTTCAAATGTACTTTCGGATTTCATTTCCATGCACCAGTTCAAAAGTTATAAAAACCCGCTCATACGTTTACTAGACCAACATGAACAAAGCTTCAGAAATTGATCCCGGGGACACTGGGAATAGGAATCATGTGCCATCATTTTTTATGGACTATTAAAATTCCCATTTAATAAAAAAAATTACATGGAAACTCCAGGTATTTAAATTCTCCCCACTATAGGGCTCTACGTACCTGTAAGACACAACTCATACTAAGGGAACAAGTGGGGGTACTGAGCATGCATCTAGGCCTCCAACTCTCATGTGGTCTCCTGGAGGTTCCCATGCTGCCAAATAACGTGCACTAGAGGTATCGACCGTCCATGAAGGACCCACTCTTGTTGATCCTCAATCTCAACTGGAACCTTCGTAAAAGTTCCCCATCATCGATGTCCAGCTCTCCATAGTCGATGATGTGTGAAGGGTTATGCACGTATCTCCTTAGCTGGGATACATGGAAGACTTCATGCACCGATCCAAATGAGGTGTAAGAGATAAGTGGTATGCCACCTAGCCAACTCTGCTGTGGACCTGAAATGGTCTGATGAAACTCAGAGATAACTTGCCGCCTCTACCAAATCTCCATAGAGCTCGTCGAAGTGAGACCTGTAAAAATATGTGGTCTCCATCCTCAAACTGCAGAGGTCTCTGTCTCCTATCACCATATAACTTCTTCCTTGTCTGTCCAGTCCTCATCCAATCCTAGATGATCTACACCTTCTCTGTGGTAGATCGTATCATCTCTGCTCCCAACAGTGCTGACTCCCCTGGGTCAGTCCCGCACAAAGGTGATCTGCAAGGTTTCCTGTACAATACCTCAAAAGGTGCCATCCCTATAGTGGAGTGATAACTGTTGTTGTATGAAAACCCCACCAAAGGTAACTGGCCTCCCAGCTGCGACAGAAGTCAAGGACACAAGCACGTAACATGTCCATGAGTGTCTGAATGGTCCGCTCAGTCTGACAATCAATTTGAGGATGGAAGGCGGTACTCAAACAATATTGCGTCCCAAAAGCTTCCTGCCACCCCATCCATAGCTGGGAAGTAAAGCGTGTGTCATGATAAAAGACAATTGTCGAAATTACTCTATGTAGCCGCACAATCTCCTTCATGTAGAGGCATCCCATGCTCTCTACTGAAAATAATTACGGTTAAAAATAAATGATAAGGACTAAAAATAACCATAAAACATTACATTAATCTATTGTATGAGCGGGGTTCATCCATCCTTATCCAATATCTGTATTTATTTCAAATTTGAGTCATTTTTCATTGAAATGTTCATATATTTTAATTTAAAGTAAATGTAAATCAAATAATGTAACTATCTCGATTTCAATATCTATAATATTTTAGATAGGGGGAAAGTTTACAATGTTTAGTTACAAATTGTTATTTGTAATATAAATTATTTGTTTTTTAATGTTGATTTGTTTATTTTTTATTGATGAATGAATTACCTTAAATTCTTATGAAATTCCTATACAGTGGTAGTGAATGTAGTTGAAAAATCATGTAATTTTTTTTAAACTCCAAAATTAATATTGTTTGGGTGTTTTTTAGCACCACACAAATTTGAAATATTAAAATAACAAATTAGTTTTGTTTTAAATTTTTATATTCTAATTCCATTACTCTATTTATGTCATTAAATCCAAATTAAATGAATAGTTCCAAACATGACATTGGTGATAATATATAAAAAATTATATATTTTTTTAAATTATTTAAATATAAAAAAACATAAAATTTAGCCATGTGAATAAGATATTATTTAAAGTATCAACTATGGTATATATAAGGGTTAAAACATCACCTAAACAAATCAAAAAATTAGTGTATGATAGTTTTTAGACTCATAATTATCAAAAAATTTAATTATATCAATTTTTGGACATTCACATGTGAAAATTAATTTATATTAATTTAATACTTTATATAATTCAAAAAGTACCCCTCCCTTCACATATAAAATGGTGCATCATCACCACTCTTGCTCAAACCTTTTGAGCATAATAGTTCATCCAATACCAACCCAAGTATCTCAAAAATTTCACTCCCCACATCCAAGAGGTCATTGTATAACTTCTGTACCAAACCAAGGAGGGTTAGGGAGTAACACAAAGAGGTTGTTTAGGGAGATATGATAAGTCCAAATCGACCAATTTAATTTTTATTTCAACTAGCACCGCATTTAATATTATTTAACCTTATTGAAATAATAAAAGAAATATATTCCATATACATAGATTTAATTATGATTATGTAACAACCATAATATCATATCTCTTTCTATCCTATGGGAAATGAGAACATCACTCATCTGTACATGTAGATTAACACCTTCATGAAGTGATGTGTTTCATTTTCCATCACCACCTCTCATGGGAATTTATTATTTTTTATTTAATTAATATATTTTATATTAATGAAATAATTAATATTATAGAAAGATAATATATCCTCTAATTTTTTAACATTCCATTTATTTAATAATTGTAACATCATTCGTGTATACATGTGGACGACCACCTCCATGAAGTGACACGATTCATTTTATATCACCAAATCACAAGGATAAAATATATATGTTTCTTAAAATAAGTAATATTATATTTTTTTTATAATAATAATTCTATAATTATAAAATAATACTTACCTTGTTTCAATTATGATAGTTGATAAATGGGAACGTTACTCATGCGAAAGTACGACCTACTGTCTCCATGATTGTAATAATATTAAATTTTCACTAACATATTTTAAGGTTGGTTAAAAAATTATAATTTATGTAAAAATATTATAATTATATCATGAATATTATTATAGATATGATGTAACAATAACCACTTTGACCAAATTCAACCTACCGAAGACATTTTGGGAAAATGAGGTGAATATGTACAAAACGTTTGAAATGAATTTAAATGATTATGTAATCAAATATAACATGAAAATAAATAAAACAAAACAGATAATAATATTGAAAAAAAGGATCTTATGAAATTAAATAATTAACATATGTTAATTATTCAGGAAGATAAAAATCCTACGTCACGTGTCAGAATCAATGTAAGGGACAATTTAACTTAAAACCATATTTTAAATGTTTTAAAGATTTATTCAATAAATCATTTTTTCGTGTATATATTTTTGAAATTATTTTATACATGTATTTATATGGGAATAAATAATTTATAAATGAAATTTTATGGAACTTTTGGATTTCTTTCAAATGTTTTAAAAATTAATCTTTTTATATATTTATACAAAATGATTTGACTTTATTTACAAAAGGAAAAAAAATTTCTATTTTAACATATACCGTGTAATGATTTTTTCCAATATCACACTGGTAATTTTATGTTTTTATTACATTAAATGTTTCTCTGTTTTCTTCAAATAGAGGACCTTCTTCCCATTGTTCTACATATTCTTGTTTTGAAAATGTGTTATTTAAAGTAAAGGGTATTTCGATATCTAAAGATGATATGTATATAGATTCAAAAGTTTTTCACAAGTTTTATGATTAAAAGATGAAATAATAAAATGTTTTTTTCATGATATAGAACTTTATAATTAATGATGATAAAAAGTGATCCCAAAAAAACTATATGATCGGTGAGTCTGATATAACTTATATGATGGGTTATCCCAATACAACTCATATGATGGGTTAGCCCGACACAACTTATAAGATGGGTGATGCTAATAAATATTATATTATTGTAGATCCTTATATTACTCTTTAATTCATAGGGTAATTTTCCTTATCTTTAATGTCTATAAGGAGGTAGTTAAATGGGGATATTTCATATATTAATTTAACTAGGCCCTAGTTACTTATGACAAAGGTTATTAATATAATGTTCCAAGTTTCCTAAAAGGGTTTCTATTTTACTGATATGGGATTTAAAGGTTTTATTATATTTTTTTTGTTTTGAAGTGGATATTATTTATTTCATATTCTCCAATAATATTGTGATAAAAGGTAAATTTTTTATGTAGTTTATTATTCTTCATCAAACTAAGAAATTTATTTATTTTGTATCCCATAATATTATTTTTTCTTATAGTTACACATTTCAAATGATTTTTACAAGGTTTTATGGTTGAGTAAGAAAAATTAATAAGTCATGTTGAAATCTATTATTATTTTTATGAATAGAAACATGGTTTTTTTTAAAAGTTTTATATTGTAGAAAAAATTTATAATAAGAATAATTTTCCAATTTATAATATATATTACATTTATATGTAAGAAATCAGACATAATTATCTAAAAAAATAAACCATAATGATCCTATAAATGTAAGAAAGTTAATTATTGACTAAAAAATCAAGATTATATAATGTTTAAAGTCAAGTCTTAGTTGTTTATATTATAAGTTTTTTAGATTACTTTATAGGTTTAGACAATCTTAATAAACTTACCTTAATAGTTTAAAATTTACAATTAATTTTAAATGATATATCTTTTATAGATTACAACATTTCTTTGTCTAATATATGTCTATTTAAAGTGACTTTTGATGGAGGAAAATCAGAAAATAAAGTAGGAAGGTATGAAGAGGATAAAACCCTTCCAAATCATCATCTATGAATGGTTGGAATTGGAATGGAGAAATTTGTTATAGTGATGGATTAGGTGACATAGACTATAAATTTTAGTAGAATCCATGTTATAGAGAAACAAGAATTACCACCGAGGAACATGTTGATACATGAGAATATTATAAAACATTACCATCTAGTTTTGGTGGAACTTTATATACAATGGTAGATGAAGGATGGGTAAATACTCTGTAAAATACATTAGATGTCATATGATATTCAAAATGTCAAATGAAAACTCTTTGCAGTTATAAGTTTTGTGTTGAACTTGATCAATTCTGCTCATTTCTTAAGAATATTTGATAGAGATGAGATTGATTCCATGGAGTGAGAAAATTTTAAAAAAATTTCTAGAGAAATATTTTATTAATATTGTTTGAATTATTATAGAGAAACAATCTATGGAATTGAGGTAAAAAGAGAATGATTCAATAGCCACAAGTGAAGAAAATTTTACAAGATTGGTCATGTACACACTAAATTTTATTCCTGATCATGATAGTAAAATTAATATATTTTTCTCAAGCACGAATCCATGTTTATAAAGATCATTTTCCTCATAAGTATTTAAAAGATATGAGAATTTTTACATTGTTCTAATAAATTTGAGATGAAATTTTCCAACACTCATGTTTTTCAAGATGAATGAGTAATTAATAATAAATGTGTAATTAAATGGAGAATAAAAAAACAACGATGTATAGAGGATATACCCCAAAATGTTCCATGTATGGTAAAAAAACATTTAAGGAAATGTTTGAAATGATATGGAATGTTTTACCTGTGTGGTAATTTTTTTCATAGTTCTTAGGCCTATAAATAAAATATTCATAAATAATATAAGAATGGGGTATCAAATAGCTAGATAAATTCATAGTGTTCGAACTTCACTGAGTTGGGTCATTATAATAACTTGTGTCTGAAGATAGTTTTAAAGGGTAGAAATCATCAAGATCCAAATAAAAAAGGTGTGTTAAAATCATTTACTTTTACTAAAACAGATGTTGGTCTATATAATGAATTAGTGAAATGTATATTACTCATTTACTCAAATTATGACAATGCCTTACTTTTCTATGGATCTTCTCATTCCTTTATTTATGATATATTTTCCATTAAAATAGAAATATCATCTAATGAGAAGAATATATAACTTTTGTTGAAAACTCTAGGTGACAATATTACTGAAGCAATGATTTATAAGAATCATTCCATCTTACTAGTAGGGAATAATTTTCTTAAAATCTTATTAAACTACCCATAGTTGTGTCTGATGTTATTTTTGGTATGGATTGACTTTTAATTTTTTTCATGTTAATATTTATTATATAGATGTTAAAGTTATATTTACTGATTAAAAACATTATAAAATATATCATGAAGCTGATAAATTGATAAGATATGGAAGTGGATGTTACATATCTCATGTTGTTGAAAAAAAATTATTTTTTTAGAATAGTGATGTTCCTATAGTGAATAAATATATGGTTGTATTTCCTTATTATTTAAAGAGTATTATTACTAATTAAGTGATTTATTTTACTATAGTCCTGGTGCATTATGCTAATCCAATCTCAAAACTCCAATACCAAATAGCTAATGTATAACTATTGGAATAAAAAAATTAGTTTCAAGAATTTATTATAAAGGCTTCATTCCTATGATTAATTAATTATGAGATACTTAAGATTTATTTGTTAAAAAGAAATACGGTTCAATTAGACTCTGTATTGATTATAAATCCCTAAATAACATCACTATTTAAAACATATATCCATTGCATCATTTCAATGATTTTTTTTGATTATATCCAGGGAGCACAATATTTAATGGAGATTTATATCATGTAATAATACCATTATATTAATGTAAAGGATGAATATATTCCAAAGATAATTTTATTGACTAGATAAGGGAATTATGAGTTCTTGGTTATTCTATTTGTGATATCTAAAAAACCAATTATATTAAAGGATCTTATGAATAGTTTCTCCCATAACTATTTAGATAATTATGTGATTGTTTTTATTGATGATGTATTATTGTATTCTAAAATAAATGAGTATCATGAAAGAAACCTAAGGATTTTTTTGGAAACCTTAAATAAGATGAAAATATATGGAAAATTTAATAAGTCTGATTTTTTTCAACAGTCTTCTTTCCAAGAGTATATAGTTTATAGAGATGAAATAATGATTAAAACTGCAAAAACTATAGTCATTTAATTCAATAAAGGACATAAAAATGTTACATAGATTCATAGTTTTTAGATATTAGCAGGTTACTCCCATAAATTTATTGAAAACATTACTTAGTTATCTATCCCACAGAATAAGTTAACATAAAAAGGAGTTAAATTAGACCTGTTGAAAGAGTGTAAATATTGTTTCCAAGAACTAATGAGAATATTGGTGAATGATTTATTTTTTCCATGTCTTTTTGATATGGAAATTTGTTCATCTACAATAATGATTCAATAAGGGTACATGGTTCTTTTTTTAAGTAGAATGATTATAAAATTAATTATTCATCACATTAACTGAAACCTCCTGAGTTATGTTATCCTACACCAGATATGGAATTGGATTCTATTTTTCTTATTTAAATATATGGAGGCATCATTTATTTATTAGTAAATTGTGAAATATACACTGATCATAAAATCTTTATGTATATAGTAACTCAGGAAGATTTAAAAGTGATGAAAAGAATATGACTTTAACTGATTAAGGATCATAACTACATGATTCATTACCATTTTGGAAAATAAATCAATGAAATTCACCCATTTGAGTTAGGAAAATTAGTTTACATTAACCTTGTTATATTTAGAATATAAAACATTATTTAATAATTTGATGAAATTTCCCTAATCAATTCATGCATGATCTCCCTCCATTTTGTTTCATGTTCTATAAAAATCATCTATATCAGAAATAATTTATAAATATCAAAAGGATGATAATGATTTAAAATAAAATATAGAAACTATTAAGAAGGGTAAGATATAATAGTTTAATGTTTATGAAGAAGGTGTAATCATACCTGGAAAGAGATTATGTGTTCCTTTTGATTCACAATTTAAGATTGAATTTCTGAGTGAATCTCAAAGTTCCTTGTTTTCTATTCACCTTGTAAGCAATAATATGTAAAAATACATTCAAGAGTATAATTAGGGGATATAATGAAAGTATAAATTGGTTACTTTACTATGAAATGATCTAATTTTCAATATGTTAAATTAGAATGATACATAATTATGGGAATTATTCTCCCTTTGTTAGTGAATAATTGGAAATGAAAAAATATATCAATATATTTCATGGTGGGATTTAAAAATACATATTGAAGTAATAATTTGATTTGGTTTATGTTTGGTCAACTAAATAAATATACACATTTCTTCCCCATTTGATATACTATGTATTTAGATCACCATTCTTGACCACACAATAATGAGATTTTTGGGTCACACAGAGTTACAATCTCTATTATATTTGAACATTATCCTCGGTTTACTTATAATATTTAGAATGTATTTTAAAATTCATTGGATACTGAATTATATGTCAGCACATCTTTTTGTCCTCAATCTGATAGACAGTCCGAGAGAATAATTATGATCTAAGAACAAATGATTAATTATTTTCCAATGAGTTTCCATGGATGTTGGGATACAAATATTTAAATATTTTAGTTTTCTTATCATTAAAATTTTAATTCCCTATAAGATTAAAAGTAATTAACAATGGTTAGTTATAGTCCTATAGGTGTTTACAATTGCCTCTAAATAATTTTGGGGTAGTTTTTAGAACATCTTCTAAATGGAATGTTGTTATAAAAATATATATGTTTTTCAATTCATTAGGATGATTTAGTATTTTAATGATAGAATCTATATTTACCGATGGTTTTTATTAAATTAGTGGTTGTTTATGGAAGTAAAAATTTTCATGGTTGTTTCATCAGTTGGTGGTGGTTATTCTTTGAGTAAAAAATTAGAATCAATTTTCATAAATAGAAAATATTTAGTGGTAATTTAAATCACCAATAGAAATATAAATGTTTCAAATATTTTGGTGCTTTAAAATTCCTTTAAAATATTCTAGATGGTTAAAATTAATTCTAAATAATTAGAGGTTGTTAAGACCACCGCTAGATATGTAGTTTTAGAAGTATGATCTCATTGCATCCACATCTACCAAAAAATTATACTAAAAATATGTGTAATAAAATTGGAATCATGTTATAGTTTGTATCATTTCATTAAATAAAATAAAACACCATTACATCACATATATAGAATTATAGTTTAGAAAATACTAATACAATTATCTTTCTAGGATAATCATAAGAGATACAGGCCCCTCTCCCTCCATTACTTCAACATGTTGCTTCTCATCACTTCTCCACTTCCCACCTCATGTAACTGCATTTAAAGTAGTTACCCTCACATTAGTAAATATAATATTCAATTAATATTAAATTAATTTCAATTAAAATGATATATTATTATATCTAAAATTAAATTAATTAATTGTAGAATAATAAATAATATTTTTTGGATAAACATAAATTATTTTATCATATCTTGAATTACCATAAGCTCACTATAACCCTATATTTAATTATTTGAATTATAAAAAATGTCTTAAATAATTGATCTATTATTAAAATAGAATCCCATTCATATTTTAATTTATATATAACTCTATATAGAGAGATAAAAACAATCCATTATCTATAATATTTTATATAAAATTTGTATCTAAAAAATATTCATTATGATGATAAGGTCACATGTTTTCATCTCAAGGATTATAAAATAAAATGAAATTTTTTACATTGCCTATTACAATATGTCATGGTGGAAATTTAAACCATTTATCATTTGTCACTCCCAATGGGGTGTCAATTCTCCCTAAATAAGTTACCAATTAAATTCATAACCCGAAATGATTTACAATCCTCAACTATATTAAAGAATGAATGTTTGTCACAATTATAGACCTAAAAATCTTTCCTAGAGTTTCTAACCATAAATAATTTAGTTAATACACTATAATTTGTGATCCTTAAAATATGTATTATTCTTACTATGTGTCCCCTTAGGACAAAATATCACAAAAACTCTTCTGATGACACTTCATTTTAGACCAATGCTATGACTTGGGTAAAATTGTGTGATGTTTCTTTACATGGTCCATTCCCCCACATTGATAAAATGAACATGAGTAATGTTCTTGAGAAAAACCTAATATCAACCCTATAGATTTAGTTTTGATTCTTTTACCTTTCAACCTCTATCTAATTCAAGAAAATTTTCACCCACCTTGTTGTTGATGTAAAATATTAATCTTATGAACTCCTTCTATGAAATATTCTTTCATTGTATATTTTATAATAACCTACACATAGGTATCTAAATTAAATAGTACAATCTATGACTAAATAATATATCAAATACTCATCTAAAACCTATGATCCATAATACTTTCATTACTTACTAACCTTATTTTAAAATGAATGAGATCTACACAATAAGAAACATACTATATTATAGGTAAACTCTCATACTAAAAATATAGAATCATAATTTTTTTATTAATAATCCTTTATAATTAATCTTCTAACATATTCATATAGTTTATGATAATGGAAATGAATATTTTTAGGATGATAAAATCCAGAAAGTTTTCATAATTATCATGATATTACAATGTATATTATTCAAAAAATTTAAAACCTATTTTTATGGGAGCTACTAAAGAAATATTTAAAAAAATTGAATTATAATATTTTATGAAAAAAAATAAAAACTAAAATGAATAATATAATTATAAATTTATGAAATATAACATTCCTTCACCCATGATGAGTGTTTTTATTTCTTCAAGAGTACTTCTTACCATCTTCTGAAACACAATACCCAACACACTCTTTAATGTCAAGACCTGATCATTCTATGAACGAATAAGTGATTCTTGATATTTAATGGTTTTATTAAATTCATCAATTTTTTTTCACCAGGATTATTGAAAAGATAAAATAATATTTACCTTGTTTTTATCATGATCATTGAAGAATAGAAATGTTACTCATGGATATGTATGTCCTTGCTTGTTCGTATGTGTGGACTACCACTTCCACAAAATGATGTGATTCATGTTTCATAAATACATCATATTTATGAAATATAAAAGATTATTTAAAGATATACTTTGATATTTATTATATATTCATAATTATGGGAAGATAAAGAATGTATGTGATCATTAAGAGCAAAGGTAAGGGACACTTTAACTTAAAACATAGTTTTAAAAGTTTTAAGTATTTTTTATTAATATTTGTAGTCCATGTAAATATTCTTGAAATTATTTTATATAAGTATTTATATAGAAATATTTGAATTATAAAGGGTATTATATATATATATATTTACATTGTTTCAAAGTTTTCAAAAGGAATATTTTTATTTATTTTATATATAACATTTTGACTTTCTTCAAAAAAAGTTAACAAAATGTCTTATTTTAACATATATGGCATCAATAGATTTTACCGCACCCAAAATATTTATTTTATGAATTTATTTTCTTAAAATGTTCTATTTTTTCATTAAATTATATCCATTCATCCATTTTTTCTTGGTATTTTTGTTTGGAAAATGTATTCTAAAAAGGAAATGTTATTTCAATATTAATAAAAGTTTGGTATAAAGGTTCAAAAGTGTTTTTGAAGGGTTTTATAATGAAAATGTTCCAAAATAAAATGTTTTATTAATGATATGTTATTTAATAATTTTATATGATGATAGGTGAGCCTAATATAGCTTATATGATGGGTGATCTTGATATAACTTGTATTCAAGTTGAGCCTGATACATGTTATATGACTGGTGAGACTAATAAAGAATATACATTAGGTGAGACTGATATAAATTATATGAAGGTTGAGCTCGATATAGATCTTATACCCAATGGGTAATGTTCTATGTCTATAAATTCAAGAAGGAGGGTGTTAATTAGAGAGTTTTCTCTTATGAATTTAATTGGGATCTAATTATTTCTAACATAGGGTATGAACATAATGCACTCTGTTTCCTAAAGGTATTCTATTTTCCTTATAAGGTGTGTCAAGGTTTTTTTTTGTAAAAAAATTGTGTTTTTTCTAGTGGATTAGAATTATTATATACACTCAAAGAATATTATGATAAAATTTAATTTGTATGGGTTATTAAAATTTTCACTAGACTAACAAATTTCCATATTTTTCTATCACATACTAATATTTGTGTGCCCATCCCATGTATTAAATTATTTTTCATATGGTTTTATTGATTATTAATAATAAATTAGAAGTCAAGTTAAAATACATGAATATTTTTCATGAAAAGAAAATTTATTTTGTTTTTAATATTTTATATTATGAGAAAAATGAATACTGAGTATAATTTTACACTTTATAATATATAGGTCTTTTCTTATAGAGTTATTAATTAATTATATAAAACTATAAATCATAATTATCCTCAAAATTTTAGAAAGTGAATTCATGAGTAAAAAATAAATATTATGTAATGTTTCAGTGTGGGTCCTTATAAAAATGGTAACAACAACATGAAAATGTTATTTTAGAAAGAAAAAATTAACATTACTATAATGAGATAAAATTACAAATAACTTTCAAAAATAATTTTGAAGTTGATAACGATAAAATAGTTTCAAAAACGAATTTATAATAAATCCAAATAATGGATCCTTGAAAAAGATTTAAAGGGTTTCTAATAAAATTTGTGGAGTGGAGGTTAAAAATATGATCATGAAAGTGAAATTATTTTTAATATTTTGAAAATAATTTTATTAAAACCCAAATAATAAAGAGAGTAATAAATAATCATTTAATGAATAGGAAAATAAATTTTTTAGTTTTAAAAAAAATAAAAAAAATTTATATTTGATAATAATAAATTAACATCTTTAGTGAGATGGGTGTATATGTATATGGAAGAAAAGATCACCTATGAAGAGATTCCAAATTTTTCATTACGTCGTCAAATTTTACGTGGATGGAAATCCATTAATGAAACTCCATATAAAATATGGAGGAAATGAATTATAATATCATTTTATAATAGAATAGAACTCTCTTGTAAAACCATAGTCAAAGATGAATCATTATGACTCAAGAAATATTGTTGAGTCATGAAAACGATATATGACTTAAGAAATGTCTTAATAGAAACCCCTTGAAAGAGAAATATTTAAATTGAATTTAAATAAAATAAATAAAAAATAATTCATGATGTTATAAACTAAATATAAATTATACACGTCATTTTAATGAAAGTTGGTTCCTAAAACAAAACATGCCTCAAATAATTAAAATTTATATGAAAAACCCTTACATTTAATCCCACTTAGCTGAACACACTCTAAACTCATGTATAAAAACAATATATCTCTTCATAACCTATTATAGAATCTTACTAATTAGAATTATCTTTTATAAACATCCTTTATAATCATTTATTATAAATATATTAGGTAATTATATTTTATTTTCATCATCATATGTTATTGGTTTTTATTGTTTTTTTAATAAAAGTTTCATAGTGGTTATGTTAATAACTATTCATAGATTAAAATTCAATAATTTTTAGATCATTATAGGGATGATAATATATTTTTTTATAAAGGCTTAAAATTTTATAATTTCATTTCATAAATATATTTTTTGTTATGATTCTTGAGGATGAATTTGGTTATGATACTGATTCAATAATTTATAATGAAAAATGTTGTGCAATAATAATAATTTTATTAATAGTATAAACTCTACATAATGAAAAAAAAATATTATTTTAACATTAATTTATAGTATCACTAGTGTTTTAGTTTCCACATTCATCCATGATAGAAATTTATAGCATTGTTCAAGTTGGTGGTTAAAATGTCCCAAATAATAACAAGTAATAATCTATGGGTGAATATAGTTAATATAATTATTTTCACATAACATAATTATTATAGAAGATTAAAGATATTAATTATATGTTTTTTAATTTTTAGAATAATATTTTAATATATTTTTATAAATATTTAATGACTAGATGAAATTGAAAATATCTTACTCTCATGGAGGTGATAGTCCACACATATGCATGTTCAAAAAATTCCTCTATATGAAATTTAATAGTGGTAGGAACTGGTTTATATTTTTAGAATCATAATAATGTTGTAAATATAATATTTATTCATTAAATACCCCATATTAACCATCCCTGTAATGTGGTTATGAAAAATAGACCACGTCCCTTATAGTGGTCTATGTACCCACGTAACACAAATTTTTTTTGAATGCATGGGAGAAAGATAGAAAATGGATACCCTAAAACAATAATAAAATTAATATATAATTATGATAATTATACAACTATTTAAACATTGTTATATTGATTTTTTATAATATATAATGAGAAATAAACAAAAAGGGATAAAAAATGAGTAATTGAAAATCTCACCTTACTCTTCAGAATATCTCATTTGAAAATTTTTATTATGAGTTTTAGAGGTAGTATTTTGAGAATAAAATAACATATAATAATTTTATAAGAGTTTTGGGGAGTTATTTGGGAATATTTTTTTAAAATATAATTGGCTTGGGGTATGAGGATATGTGTGGTGGCAGCGGCCCATTTTATAAGGGAGAGGAGTAGTATTTTTCTAAATATAAATGGTAACGTCACTATTCAAAGGTCAATTAGATCTAATAATGGGTAATAATTTATTGGGGGAATATATAATTAAGGTAAATACTTATCCATACATTTCCAAATAGGTTTTAACATGTTTTAATGTCTTTTATTATTATATTTTCCAGTTTTACCATTTTTTGTTTTTTAAGAGGGTATCCACTTTTTACAAAAGTTATTTACTTTTAATGCCTAAAAATAAAATGGAGATTTTTAAATAATTTTTAAATAATTATTCCAATTATTGAATCAATTCAATGAAATATAAATTCAATATTTGAAAAATATTAATTTTAATATTAGTGCACGAAACACATAAAAACCATTTTTGGGAAATGTTTATTTTTATGCTTAAAATATTATGATTAAGATTAAAATATCAATTTTGTTGACTTAAATGATTGTAATTGGTTTGTAATTATCTCAATAAGATCTAACTATCTTTCAAAAAAATCTAAAATTGAATTATTCTTTTTGGATATTTCATTAAATAAAATAGTGTAAATATAGTTTTTATTAGACAAAAATATTACATAAGTTTCCAAAATGTTAAACATGAGTTTCATAAATTAATCAATGTATTTTAAAATTATTTACAATAATTTATGAATATTTAGATGTTTATATTAATGTTGTTTCATAAACATTCAAATTATTATCGTATTATGAAAATATCATAAAAGTGGTAGTATTTGAAAACAAATATTTTTCACTATTTAGAGAAATTTCAAACATTTTATAAAAATATATAAAATTAATCCTAAGATAATATTGAAATTATGATTATAAAAATTATGGCAATTTTATTAAATTATAATTTTAATATTTAAAAATTAAATTTTAAATGAAAATAAAAATTGTAGAGAATACATATTTTTATTGAAAAATAAATTTTTTTAGTCTCATTAATATTATTTCATATGAGTTTGTAATTTAGAGAATTCTAATATATTATTTCATATATAATAATTTATTAAAATTTTTTAGTTTAGTTCATTATAATAGAATATAAAAAAATAAAAAGTGTGTTATTTGAGAAAGTACATTCCTTTTTCGTATTAAATCATATTAATTATTTTTTCCTAAAAATGTAATAAAAAGTAAGTTGAGTAATATTTTTTTATTTACTAATTGTTTTATTATTCATATGATTTTCTTAAAAAAAATCATCTAATATATTTTGAATCATTTTCATATGTTGTTTCATATGGAGCCATCTATCTTACACATCATATTTATTTAATGGAAATAAATATATTATATTCATATGGATTTAAATTAATCCCATATTTTTTTCTTTTTTAATTGATTAAATCTTTATATATTAATTTTTTACCATTGGTTTATTTATTGATTCCCTCTTTTCATTTTAAACCCTTAGTCCTATCTTAGCAATCAATGTAAATTATATTAAAAATATTGAATGAATTACATTATTTATGTAATGGATATGAGAATATTTTTGTATAATGTTTTTTAACTAGTGATAGACACCCTAGGAAAGATGAAATATACCATCAAGAAATTGTTAGACCATTGAATAATATATTGGTGTATTGAAAAAAAAATAATTTTAATATTATATATCTAAATTTTAGGGAATTTATAAGTTATATATATATATTATCTCAAGTGATTTATATATATTAAAAATTTTACTTATTACCAAACTAAAAATATATGAATGGTATGATTCAAATTTAGGATTTTTTCCCATGGGTTATTTTTTTTTTGAATTTATTCAGAAAATGAATTTAATTTTGACTATTTTTGTTATAGTTTCATGACCCACCCCCAATATGAACCTATATTTTGATTACAATGATGATGAGAGTAACCCCATTAATCCCACCCCAAATATGCCCCGGTTTGGAGACTAGAAACGAGGGTATAAAAAGTATGAATAAGAGGAATTACCCTTATAAATCCCAATAACATGATAAGGACGTCACCAACCTACATAAAGATATATTTATATATAAATATATAAAAACATTATAAAACCAACATCTGAAAGTGAAAGTCAATTTCATAAAAATATAATATTTAAAGTTGAAATACCAATGAACTAAAATTATAATAACTCCTTCGTAGCTCAAACACATAAATTGGAAATATCAGATTCGATTTCTGAATCCCTCTTGGAAACTTGAAAATAGTTATATATATATATATATATCAGGTTGATCATAAATGTGTACATACTAGGGTCATTCTCAATACCACTCATTGAAATAATGATGATACATACTAATGCTTTAGTGAAAAAATAACCAAACCAACATCGAACTATACAAGGTTAATTAAAACATAACCTTTCAAAAAAACAGTCACAAGATATCCAAAAAATAACATAAAATATAATAAAAATTACATAATCAAGGGATCACCACAACCACTTACCCACAAATTAATTGCTCTTATGACATAATGCCAAATGGCATATGGCCAACACCTACATATCCACATATTCATATATCCTCATATTTACACACCACATAATAGTAACATAACCATGTATCAATAACCAAAGACGATAACCATATTTTCATCATCAAATATACACTATTTAATATCGTAACCCAACATCATATCACATTTCAAACATAATATAGGGGAAACATGAAAATCTAACGCACATATTACATCATTTTAGAAGAAAACTCAATATACAACAATTCACACCCCCAAATAATAAAGGTTTAGTATCTTTAGTGAGTAGATATGCAATAAAATTATTTAATGAAATATATTAATGATATCCTTTAAATTTCTTCTCTCATAGTACCCTTATAATATATATCAAACTTGAAAACATTCTTCACTAAATGGTGAAATAGAAACATAATAAAGTGTGTGCTGAAATTCCCACTAAGGCAAAAAGTGGGAGATGTCAATCATCAATCATATTCAAGAATGAGATAAGAAAAATTGTATAAGATCAGTATCATGACATAATATGTTCATAACCAAATAATCATAGATCCTAAATCAAGATTCATGACCTAAAACATTATCATTTCAAAAGACAGAAATATTATGAGTGAGGAATCACCAATAATGAATAATTATATATGATAAAATGTAACAATAATAAGAATATTTCATATGAATTATATAAAATTAATAATAATATAAAATCATTTCATTAGTAAGGGTCCACTACCAAGATCATGATCATAAAATGGGAAAAAGTCTTACAATGGATTGGGCTCACTCCCCAACATATTTTCATTCTGTGAGTGGTTTCACTCCCCAACATCTTTCACATTATCTTAAGATATATACATCATTTAAAAAAATATTAGAGGGATATATAATTATAGGACCACCTATCCCATAATGATAACTATATTTATATATGTGTTATATAATATCATAAATACATTCCTCACTTCACCGTAGCATAATCATCTAATGGGAATGAATTAGGTGTCAGAGAATCAAACATGAAAAATCATCAATATAGGACATACAGTGAAAGAAAGTAGATGGTATGATAATATAATATACATAATGAAGAATAAGAAACATAAAAATATGTTGATATATATGGAAAATATATTTAAAATGCAATTTATGATTTTCTGTGGAAACATGAGAAGGATATCCTTTTCTTTTGATAATTTTTTTTAATAAAATATCCCATAATATTAAGAAAATGAATTTATTTGAAAATAAACCTTGAAAATTGGAAAGTAAAATTCATAGAAAAAATGTTAATGATGGGGGGAAAATATATTCATGTGGGATCATTTAAATAAATATCCCATTCACACTTATGAAAAAATTCATAAATAAACTATTTATAAAACATTGCAAAAATTTATTCCGAAAAATTTAAAAATAAAGTAAATTATATTCATAAATTTCTTTATAAAATAATAATATCATATAAAAAACATCATTGAAAATATTTCAAATAACATTGGAATGGAATAAAAAGATCATCGACCAAAGGCGATATAAAATCTTCTCTTCTAAAAAATATTTTTTAGAAATTTTTAAGTAAATGAAAGATTATAATGAAAGGAAAACATTAATAACAAAGAAATAAATATAGTAAAATAATTCATAATTTTTTTATGAGATAAATAGATTATAATTTCCTCTAAAAGTGATTCAAGCCTTAACCCTGATTAAAAATGAGATTGAAACATAAACCCTAACCCCTGGTCCCAACTATTATCATACATGTTCTTATGATCTTGTGTGAAAAATTTAGATTGATTATAAATCTATACCAGGTCCATATTCATACTTATATTCTAATATATAACTCTATTATAATTTCTAAATATCTATTTATTTACAATTCTTTTTTAAAATCAACATTTAGATGTTAACTGTTCAATTTTCCATGCATGTTCTGATTTGACAGTTTCGATCCCTATACCATTTTCATGAATATATAATATAAATAATATTATTAATGTTATAATTTACATAATTATTCATTATATACATTTTCATAACCATTTAAATATGGGTTTGGTGATAAATTAATTACATCAATTCATGGAGATGGTAGTCCATACTTGAATAAGGGAAATGTTTTCATTTCCTAATAAATAAATTGAAATAATGGTAAATAATGGTATTAATTAATAAAATCATTATTATATCATATATATTATTTTGGTCAGAGTTGATACTCAAGAGGGTGGGGGGGGGGGGTGGTGAATTGAGTTCCAATTAAAAATTCTGTTAAAATATTTCTTATTAAAAATCCCCAATTTATAAAACAAGTTAAACTGTAGTGAATTTTTAAAACAATAAAGGTTCTATTACATTCTCAAAATATTGATTAGTTCTCAGTTAATCTAATCAGAAGATTAAATTATCTTTTGAAAATAACCTACTAATTTACAATAGATACAAACACTTGCTAGATTAACAATCAAAGTAACTTTAAAACAGATTTGTAATTCAAAGTATTAACTTGCGGAATATAAATTAGATACTGTATATTTTTAACTCAAACTAAAAATGCACATCAAATATCACCAAGAGGTTCAGTCTCAATCCGAGACATAGTCCTCTCAAATTTATATATATATAAAAGTGATCCACACCCTGGATCGGGGTTAACAACAGTATAGGACTATTCAGGCCACGCAGTGACCTCTACCAATGTTCTTTGTGGGAAATGAAAATAAAGACCAGGCTACACAAGGACCTCTTTCACATTTGTCGTGGGTAAAAAAGAGTAAAGAGATTTGGTATAAGGATTGTGATATCCTCCAGTTTAGCACAGGACACAGTGTATGTGTAAAATAAACATGATGCACACACTGCTCGAAAGTAAATAATAAATCAATTAGAGAAAGAATATGAAAGTTTAGAAAGATCTAGTGATTGGAAGTGCAGCTCTAGACTCGATGGATTTAGTAAAATAGCTCCTGAGTCCTTCTCTGGTTTTTCTGTTGAAAAACATAGTGACATTGTTCAGCTTTTGTTTCTCCAGGAGGGAATATGTTCTATTGACTCCAGAGTACTTCATGTGTTCTTCAGAAATGTAGGATTGCATATATGGATCTTCATTGAGGATCGTGAAATGTTTTTTTCATAGTTGTGCTTCAGATTATTCTTCTGTTCAGTACAGAGCTTGCGAGTATTGTAGTATATGCATCGAGACGTGTCAAGCGCATGTATATATCTTCTAATGCAGCTCAATCTTCATTATATTCCACAAGCTCCGACAATAGGAATGATTTCCTATCCATAGATACGAGGTATAGTTTCCTGACAGACCAAAAACTATCATTAAATAATATTAATTCCATTAAAGACATCAAATATGACTGTTAGTATTATTTAAATAATATTGAGAAAAAGGTTAAGAAACGATGTCATAGTGACTAAGTAAACAATGTATTTTTCATGGTATTTCCTTCACGGTATGTGCTTCACAGTATGTGCTTCACGGTGTCTGGGTCATGGTGTGTCCATCACGGTATGTACTTCATGGTTTGTGCTTCACGGTGTCTGGGTCACGGTGTGTTCTTCTTGGTGTCTGGGTCACGATGTATCCTTCACAGTGTCTTGATACTTAGGGAAATATCTGTATTTAGACTTAAACAGTAATATACAGAATATTCATTAAACTTAACCATTATAAAGTGAGAGAATTTGAACCATAAATACAAAGTTTTGATAAGATAAGGGAGATTTGTGATCATGCATAAGATTTGTAAATAATAGTGAGATTAATTAATCATTAATAAAATTTTATATCATCAAAACAGGATGGGTAATTATTATTGAGATTTTTGATCATTAAAACATGAGTAATAACTGAGGAGTCCAACAATCTCCCCATTTTTTATGATCACAAATCATGTAAAGGTAAAATATAAATGAAATGCAATGTTAGAGAAAATAACATATATAATAACAGGTTTATAGAATAATAGATTCTACAGACTAATACTTGTACTCTTTATTGTACCTTTCTCCCCCTTTTGGGATTATCAAAAAGTTAAACAGAAATAAGGGAGTGAAATAAAGCAGTTACCATTAAAAACGTCTAGAATACACGATACAGTATAGATACAAATAGTAAATAGAAAAAGACATCCCATCAAAAAGAATGCAGTCACTTAACTCTTCAGGGATCGGCCTTTGCCTTTCCTTTATCAGCAGCTGGAGCTGATGATAATTTAGAAAAAGGCATAGATGTGGTAGACAAAGATGGTAAGGGTAGACCATCAAAAATATATGGAGCCAAAGTAGGATCAGTAGAAGATCTAGTTTGTGTTTGGTCAAGAATGACAGGCCGGATCTGATAAAGGGCTTTGCTGACTGACAAGGAAGTTGAGGCTAAGGCAGGTAGACCATGTCTGAGGGGTGCAGCAGCCAAAGCAATGACTGCAGTACTCTGCACATGAAGATACAGCTTAAAAATATTGATGAAATCAGTAATGATTTCCCCACCATATTGAATAGAATTCTCAAAATCGTCCTTATTCTCCATGAACATGTCCAACAATCTGGTGAACTCTATAAGCTTCTAAAGTTGATCTTTAAATGCTTGAGTCACTGGAGGGATTATCCGGTTCTCCACAAGATACTTAAAGTGATTTGTCATGTCACTTTTAGAGAAAATCCGGGTGAGATAAAAGTCTATCATCTTGGTGATCTGTTGTTGAGCATCATTTGCAATCTTATAATGAATCTGAACAAGATCAAGTGCTCTATCAGTGTTCTTCATAACTTTAGACAGAGGAGACATATTGAAACCACTAAGGGAATTCTGAAGTTCTTCATTGATTATAGACCTAAGCAAGGAATCATCCAACGAAGGTGTGGAGGTCTGACCAGAGGGAGGAGAAGCCTTGATAGCTTCAGTTAGAACTTTGAGATGTTTCAAAACTTTTTGCAGACATCTAGTGTACTCATATGTGAGTTATTCAGATTTTCTACAAGCTCTCTCATGAATTGCAGCATCTTTGTGTGTCTTATTCCAATCTTCTCATCAAAATATAGTAGATAAGGATTCACTTGAGACACAATCTCTCGGGAAATGTTGGAAACATCTTGTTCATGAGAAGCAACAACAGGTGCAGGAGCAGAAACATGAGTAGGAGAAGTCTCTGATCTTGAAGACAATTCTATTTTCAGGTTTTCCACCAAACCATTCAAATTAGCAACATCCGCACTAAGCAGCCTATTTTCAACTCTGAATTCTTGTATTTCTTGAATAATCCTTTGTTGAATATACAGAATAATATTTTCCAAAATAATCGATGCATCATATTGACTTAGTTGAGTCACTGGTTGAGGTTGAGTGGATAAAACCTTCTCAACACCATCCAATATAGTCTCTCCAAAGACTTTCAAATAATCCTTAGTTACAAAGTATTGTTTCTCAGTTAAGAGTGTAGGTGAAGGTAGTGGTACATGTTCTGATGAAGATTCTGATTATGACTCATAATTAGTTTCAGATTCAGATGAAGGTTGAGGCTCTGGTTCTTGTTCTGGGTGAGCTACTGAGTGTACATAGAATGCGTGACAATTGGTTGCTCTAAATCAGGGATAAAAAATTGGTTGAGATGATCCAGTAGATCCAACTTCTTCAATCTCATGGTTTTGAGGTTCCTCCCCCTCAAAATGTACTTCCATTTCCAGTTCCCGAGGCACATCTGCATGAGCAAGATCTATAGGATCAGCTCTAATCGCTTCATAAAATTATTGTCTTACCAACTGAAAGTAAATTTCCATCCTCTCTTCAGTAGATGCTATGTACTCAGGAATTGATTGTTCCACTGGTTGTGCTTTAAGAGTTGCTTCTTTTTCAACAGGGAGATCCTTGTGATTAACATTTTTCCTAGTTGGTATTTCTCCTAGATCAGCTTCTTTCATGACTTGTTGCTCTAAATCAGGGATAAAAAATTCTTTTGTAGCGTCAAACTGAACATCTAGATCAATATCACCTCTAGAAGCACGAGGTTATTCTTCTCTAAAAAAGTCAACAACTTCCTCTCTAAGAGGTATTTCAGCAGGAACATCAACAGGGACATCAACCCTTTCTTTCTCAACAGGAGCTGCTTCTTCTTGAGGTATTTTAGCCTCTTCTTCTTCTTCTTCTTCTGGGTACTTAGACACTTCATCTGGTTCCTAACCAGGATCAGTTATATTCTTTGTCCTTATTGGATAATCAACAGGAATGTAATTCTTATAAAGTTGATCATTATCCCCAACACATTGCTTCTTCTGGGAGTTCCAATTAATCTTCATCCTTCTAATGATAGGCTTGGATAGAAAGAAATCAAAATCCACTATCCTTTCTTCATTCTGTCCAACTACACCCTTAGAAACTAACATGGTCGAGATCATCCTTGAGTAAAACAAGGAGGTGGATTTGGAAGTGATGTTAATTAGTTCACATATATGGTTAATGACATATTTTCACAAATTTATCTTTCTGCCATTCTTCAACAGATGAACCAGGAACACATCCTGATACTTCAACATATAAAAATATCCTTTTCTCGGAGTAATCAAATTCAGATCAAATTTGAATAGTAGTCTTTTCTCCCCATCTAATTCAGATGCTATGGCCCTTCGCTTGGTACCATTTCCAGTCAGGATTTCCAAAGCATTATTCAGATCAAAGATGTCAGTTGTTGGAGGAGGGTCTCTTTGGTAATCATCAAAAATATCTTCATGAGGAATGCTCAGGCATACAACCCACAACCTTTAAGAGAATGAACACTTTTGTCCATTTATCCATCTTGTTACCATATAGATTTCTCCAGCATCAAATGAAAATGTCACATATTGGTAAAATTTAGATACCAACCTTGGGTAAATCGGTCTATCTTGTCTAGAGAACCAATCATGCCATCCATGTTCTCTTAATACTTTCATGACTATCGACTTTCTAGACAGCATCCACTTAGGGAAAATCTCTTTTTCAGGTACTACAGTACAACTTACAAGGTCCAGATTTAGAGGTCCTTTGGGTGCTATCCTCGGTATCCTCTTTTATTTCTTAGAGCGGTGCTTCTCAGATGAGGGTGAAGACGGACGCTTCATCCTTGGCATTCACTAACGGTTCAGGTGAGGAAGAGGAGAAGGCTTTCAAGGTAAATAAGGTTCGAGAGAGTGAGGAGGAGAGAGCTCGGGTAATGAATCGAGTGAAAAACCTTATGTTTTATCAATTGGGAATGTCAAACGTCATAAAAACAAAAATGTGGGAAATCAAATAGCAGTGAATTAAAAATTACCGCGATGTGGGTTAATATAAATATATAAAGAATCTTCACGAGGAGACCATGAGCGAACTATTCTGTCACGGTGAGACAGTTAAGTGATAGCCCATGAACACAAGGTGTTTACTGTGAGACCGTAAGCATGAAATAGTAACTGAGAAATAGTAAATATGAAACCTTAAAGTAAAATATAGCAAAATAGTAAATAGTAAGATCTTTAAGATGTCTATTTATGATTAATCATACCAAGACCATGTATGATTTAGTCTAATCTCTCAGAATTTAATGGTTTGGTGAATATATCAGCAAGTTGATATTTAGTACCAATGAATTCCAAAGTGATATCAGCTTTTTGGTAATGATCCCTCAAAAAGTGATGTCTTACATCAATTTTCTTTGTCCTAGAATGAGAAACATGTTTCTTTTAAATGTTAATAGCACTTGTGTGGTCAAAATTTATTGGTACATGTATGAATTGATATCCATAGTCTAGTAAAGTGTATTTCATCCACAAAATTAGTGCACAACAATTTCCAGCAGCTATGTATTCAGCTTTTGTAGTAGATAATGCAACAAAATTTTGTTTCTTACTACACCATGTTACTAGTGACTTGCCTAAACAGTTACATGTTCGAGAGGTGCTTTTTCTATCTAACTTAAATCCAGAAAAATCAGCATCAGAATAGCTAACTAGTTCAAACTATTGTCCTTTTGGTTAGAACAATCCTAAATTGGGAGTATGCTTGAGGTATTTGAAAATTATCTTTACATCATTTAAATGTGACTCAAGATTTTCTTGAAAACGAGCACACATACACACACTAATCATAATATCAGGATGACTAGCAGTCAAGTTGAGTAGATTTCCAATCATTCCTCTATAGGTGGATTGATCAACAGATTTTCCATCTTCATCAAGATCCAAGTTGCAGGTGGTATTTATGGGAGTGTCCCTACTTTTTGTGCTATCCAATCCAAAACGTTTTAAAATATCTATAGTATATTTAAATTGAGTTAAAATAATTCCATTATTATTTTGAATGATTTGAAATCCAAGAAAGAATTTAAGTTCACCCATTAAACTCATTTCAAATTTGTTTGGCATCAATTTAGAAAAATCTATACATAGGGAATTTATTGAAGATCCAAAAATAATGTCATCTATATAAATTTTTACAACTAAAACATCATTAGAAATTCATTTTATAAAAAGAGTAGGATCAGCTATTCCTTTTGTAAAACATTTAGAAATTAGAAAAGTACTTAATCTATCAAACCAAGCTCTTGGAGCATGCTTTAAACCATTTAATTCTTTTGATAATTTGAAAATATGATTTGGAAAATGAGGGTTTGAAAATCCATGTGGTTGTTCAACAAAAACATCCTCATCTATATACCCATTTATGAATGCACTCTTGACATCCATTTGATATAGTTTTAAATTTATATGTGCATCATAAGCAAGAAAAATACTAATGGATTCTATTCTGACTACTGGAGAAAAAGTCTCCTCATAATCAATTCCTTTTTCTTGACTATAGCCTTGTGCAACTAATATAGCCTTGTTTCTAACTATATTTCTAGATTCATCTACTTTATTTCTAAACAACCATTTAGTGCCTATGGTGAAAGTGTCCTTAGGTCATTCTACTAGTTTCCAAACTTTATTTCTTTTAAACTGATTGAGATCTTATTTCATAAAAATAACCCAAAATTTATCTTTAATAACATCATCAATGTTTTTAGGTTCAAACTGTGACAAGAAGTCTTGATGTTAAAACTAATTTCTAAGAGAAGCTCTAGTCTCTATTCATCTATCAAGATTACCTACAACATCATCTAAAGGATGATTCTTTAGAATTCTAGTTGATCTAGTAAAGGTAGGACTAGAAATTTCAGGTTCATCAATAGGTTTGGGTTCATTAGGAGAAGATTCTGAGATATTTTTAGAACTGGTTTTCTTTACAGTAGGTTCATTCATTTTATCATTAAGGTTTAGAATAGATAAATCTTCTTCATGATTTTGAAGAGATGACTTAGGCTCATGTGGATCAGTTTCTTAAAATTGTATGTGAACAGATTATTCCACACATTTGGTTGTTTTATTAAAGACTCTATAGGCTTTTCTAGATATATAATAACCAAGAAAAATTCCTTCATCACTCTTAGAAGCAAACATGTCCAAATTATCCTTTGTATTATGAATAAAAACTTTGCAGCCAAATACTCTAAAGTAACTTACTTTAGGTTTTATATTGTTCTATAACTCATATGGGGTCTTCTTGAGAACAGGTCTAATCAGGACACTATTAATAATATAACAAGCTGTATTCACAGCCTCATCCCAAAAATAAATAGGTAGGTCATATTCATTAAACATGGTTCTATCAATTTCTTGAAGAGTTCTGTTTCTTTTTTCTACTACACCATTCTATTAAGGGGTCCTAGGCGTAGAAAATTTGTGAATATATCCATTGTGTGAGAAATAAGATTCAAACTCTTGATTTTCAATGTCACAACCATGATCACTTCTTAGGGTCTTAATCTTAAGTCCACTATGGTTTTCTATAGACTTGGAGTATTTAATAAAGTAAGAACAAGCTTCACTTTTGTGAGGTAAGAAGTATACCCAAGTATGTCTAGTAAAGTCATCTACTAAGACATAGACACAATGCTTCCAATTTAAACTAGAAACTCTAGAAGGTCCAAACAGGTCCATGTTAACCAACTCGAGAGGTTGAGAAGTTGACACTTCTTTCTTTGGTTTGAAAGAGATTTTGTGTTTCTTTCCCTTTTGATAAGTATTACAAACTTTGTCATTTGGAAACTCATGTTTTGGTATGTCTCTAACTAATTTCTTCCAAGTTAGTTTCCTAAGTGAGTGGATGTTGCATTGTCCTAATCTTCTATTCCATAGCCAAGATTCTTTATGAAAATCATTTAGGCAAGTAATATTTTGCTTAGCTAAAGAATTCAGATCAATAGCATAAACATTTTTATTTCTCAAGTCATAGAATACTAAAACATTTTTAAAGTTAAAAACATTACAAGAATTTTTTTCAAATTTAACAATAAAGTCATCATCACATAATTGAGATATAATTAACAAGTTATATTTCAATCCATCAACAAATAAAACTTTATAAATTAAAACTAAGTTAGTCTTACCAATTTGGCGTAGGCCGATGATTTTTCCCATAGAATTATCACCAAAGGTGACATGTCCTCCATGAACCTTGATTAGGCTCTTAAAGCATGAGTAATCCCCAGACATATGTCTTGAACATCCACTGTACAAATACCATGTCTTCTTGTGGGAACTCTTCAAACAGGTTTCCTACAAAACAAATTTAGATGGGAAATGACTTTGGTACCCAGATCTTCTTGGGTCCAGATAGGTTAGCATCAAAAATTTTGGAACCCAAATTTGTTTTATGGGTCTCATGTATTTTTTAGAGTCAAAATAATTTGAAAGATAAACTCTATTTGATCTATAACTATGTGAATAACCAGTTGAAGCATGTGAATTTCCAGAATTGGAAGTAACAATATTCGGTCCAGATTTAGGAATAAATCTATTATTAGTAATTTGTCTCTTTCCAGGTTGGTAGCCTATTCCAGTAGTGTATTTCAGTGCCACTTTCATTCCTAGCATTTGAGTAAGTGTATATTTTTCCTTTGTGAATTTCTCTATGTCATTCCTAAGTTGCTCATTAGAAATTTTCAATTTTGTATTTTCCATTAAAAGTTGAGCATTCTGTTCTTTTTCAATATCAAGTGCAGGTTTAACATTTGAAGTGAGAGCATTCTGTTTATTTAATGACTTATATTTGTCCTTAAGTTCATTGCATGTTTCTTTTAGCATGTTATAATATTAATATAATTCAGCCATAGACATATCTTCAGAACCAGAATCAGATTCTGCATCATCTCTAGAATAATAGGAATTTAGAACCGGAGTATCTAAGGTTACCTCAGATGTGTTGGTAATGAAACACATATTGGCACGATTCTTTTCAGAATCAGAAAATTCAAATTCACTTTTGCTATCTTCTGAAGCACTCCAAGTTGCTTTCATAGCTTTCTTGTACTTACATTCTTTATAGTCATGCTTCTTTTTGAACTTCAGTTGTGGACAGTCTGCTTTTATGTGACTTTTCTTTTGCATTCATAGCAGACAACTTCATCATTTTTATCACCTTTCTTCTAGTCCCTTTTCCAATGACCTTTATTGTCATACTTTCCATTGTAGTTTGATTTTCTGAAGAATTTCTTCTCTCTATATAGCTTCTTAAATCTTCTGGATATTTGAGCCATCTCAGCATCACTGTCTGAATCCGAATCATCACTAGTTGAGCTTTCAGTTTGTATTTGAACTTTTTTTTGTCCTTGCTCTTAGCAGTAGTAGATTTAAAATCTATAGACTTTTTTTTTGGTTCATAATCTTCCTCCTTATTCACTTTGAGTTCTTCCTCATACATCATTAATTTACCAATAATCTCTATAATAGGAAGGGCCCCAATGTCACATGATTCTCTGATTGAAACAGATGTGCCTCTCCATCGCTCTAGCAGATATCTCAGTATCCTCATAATTTGTTCCTCTACTGGAACAACTTTTCCAAGTGAACTCATTGTATTGACTATCTCATTAATCCTAAGATACATATCAGAAATAGGTCCATCAGTCTTCATTTTAAAATTATCATATTTAATAGTATAAGTATTTAATCTCATTTCTTAACATTAGTTGTTCCGTAATGAGAAACACCCAATCTATCCCAAATTTTGAAAGCAGTTTTGCAAGTAGATATTCAGTTAAATTCCTCATCTCTTAATGCATAATACAAAGCATTCATAGATTTACAGTTATTATTGTAAGCTACTATAGTAGGTTTATCCCAAGTTGTTCTTTCAGTTTCTGTAATTTTATATTGAGACTCTATAGCAGTCCAGATATCAAAACCCATACATTCCAAATGAATTTGCATTTTCTATTTCCACTGGGCATAGTTGTTACCATTAATGAAAGGTGGATGGTTAGTAGCAACACCCTCTAGTCTATTGTCCATAGAAATATTTTATAAAGTAATGTTAAAGAGATAATATTTATAACTCACATAAATTTAAGATCTTTAAAGATGCAACTAAAATCATAGTTGAAAAAAAGAGTGTTTTGAAAACTAGTATAACTAAAAACAACCCTTTGATACCAAATGTTGTTCGGAGTGGATACCCAAGGGGGGGGGGGGTGAATTGAGTTCCAATTAAATTTTATGTTAAAACAATTTCTTATTGAAAATACCCAACATATAAAAAAAGTTAAACTGTAGTGAATTTGTAAAACTGTAAAGGTTCAATTAAATTCTCAAAAGTTTGATTAGTTCTCAGTTAATCTAATCAGAAGATTAAATTAGATTTTGAAACTAACCTACTGATTTATAATAGATAAAAACACTTGCTAAATTAACTATCAAAGTAAATTTAAAACATATTGGTATTTCAAAGTAATAAGAAGTACTATATAAATTAGATACTGTATATTTTGACCTCAAACTAAAAATGCACAGAAAAAATATCCAAGAGGTTCAGTCTCAAGACGAGACTTAGTCCTCTCAAATTTATATAGATATAAAAGTTATCCACACCCTGGATCAGTGTTAACGATAGTACAAGACTGTTTAGGCCACATAGGGACCTCTACCACTGTTCTTTGTGGGAAATGAAAATAAAGACCAGGCCACACAAGGACCTCTTCCACAGTTGTTGTGGGTAAACAAGAGTAAGAATTTTTGTTATGAGGATTGTGATATCCTCTAGTTCAGCACATGACACAGTGTATGTGTAAAATAAACAGGATACACACACTGTTTGGAAGTAAATAATAAATCACTTGGAGAAATTATATGAATGTTTAGAATTCTCTAGTGATTGGAAGTGCAGCTCTGGACTCGTTGGATTTAGCAGGATAGCTTCTGAGTCCTTATCTAGTGTTTCTATTGAAAAAGAGAGTGTCGTGGTTCAACTTTTGTTTCTCCAAGAGAGAAGATGTTCTCTTGACTCTAGAGTACTTCGTGTGTTTTTCAGAACTATAGGATTTCATGTATGGAACTTCTTTGAGGATCGTGCAATGTGTTCTTCACAGTTGTTCTCATGATTGTTCTTCTGTTCAATATAGATCTTTCTATTATTGTAGTATATGCGTCGAGACGTGTCCAGAGCGCGTATATATCCTCTAATGCAGCTCAATATTATTTATATTCCACAAGCTCCGGCAATAGGAATGATTTCCTTTCCATATATACGAGGTACGGTTTCCTGACAGACCAAAAACTATCATTAAATAACATTAATTACATTAAAGACATCAAATATGACAGTTAGTATTATTTAAATAATATTTACAAAAAGGTTAAGAAACAGGGTCACAATGATTATGTAAATGGTGCCTTCTTCACGGTATTTCCTTCACTGTATGTTCTTCATGGTATGTTCTTCACAGTGTCTGGGTCACAGTGTGTCCTTCACGGTATGTGAATAATGGTATGTGCTTCACAGTGTCTGGGTCACGGTGAGTCCTTCATGGTGTCTGGGTCACGGTGTGTCCTTCCTAGTGTATGGGTCACGGTGTGTCCTTCACGATGTCTTGATACTTAGGCAAATATCTGTATTTAGACTTAAATAGTAATATGTAGAATATTAATTAAGCTTAACCATTATAAAGTGAAAGAATTTGAAACATAAATACAAAGGTTTGATAAGATAAGTGAGATTTGTGATCATGCATAAGAATTGTAAATAATAGTGAGATTAATTAATCAGCAATAAGATTTGCTATCATCAAAACATGATGTGTAATTATTATTAAGATTTGTGATCATTAAAACATGAGTAATACATGAACAGTCCAACATATTATATAATAATTAAATCCACAGATATTACCATCCATGTATTGTGTAAATGAAAAACAAATCACATCACTTCATGGAGATGGCAGTCCACACAAACGCATAGATGTCTTCATCATTTCGCATATGATGAAAAAGAGGTAGAAATTTTATGTAACAGTAATATAAAAAAAATTAATTAGTGTAATTACTCATATTTAATAATTCTAATTTTGTTATATATGATTTGGAAGTGGTTAAGGAATTAATACAGTCAAAATATATCGATAAATGGAATTACATCATCTTTAGAAAACCATATTTGGATTAAAACTTAAGCCTTAAAAGGATCAAGTTTTGGGATGACCTAGAAGATTTAGTAAATGGGAACAGAATTTTAGAAGAAATTCGGTTAGGTTTTTCTTGATATATATTGATCAAAATTGGTAATGGAGTGAGGGTAAGATGTCACCCTTTTATAAGTGAAGAAAGTGAAATTCATGTAAATAATAGATAAAATAAAATAAGAAATTTCATATTCATGTGAAATTTGAACCATGTAAACAAAAATTCTATGGTAATATAAATTTGGATTGAAATACACTTAATAAAAACAAATTTATCCAAAACTTATGGATATTTTCATCCTTATCTTGAAGCTTAACACCCATTAATCCCTTTAACCCTTACAATGATGTCAATGTTTTACAATAGTTATTATTTATCTTGAAAAAAATAAAATTGAACTAATCTAAAAATTTGGAAATATTAATATTAATATAGAACCAATTTTACCATTTAAAATTTTCTAAGTGGTTGAAATTCATTTTAAAATAATCATTAAAAATGAAAAGATACTATTTTTTTAAAATTTTATTTTAAAACATTAAAATAAATTTAATATTATTCATTGCCTAGAAAAACTAGTAAATTAATGTTAATATATTTAATTGAATACAATATCTACACATTTGACTGAAATAATTCATCAAAAGCGATTAATTTAATTTATTATGATAAAAATACATTGCATGTTAATTTTTAATTTAAAAAAACATCTATTTTTACCTTAAATTTCTGTTATTTTCATTTCTAAGCAATTTATAACTAATGAAATCATTTTATACATGTGTAAAAAAATTCCTAATGTTTAACTATTTATAATAATTTTTAAAGAAAATAAATATGATAAAAATAATACACATAAATTATATATTTCAAAATAGTTCTATAGGATTAATAGAATTTCCAAAGTGTATTTGTCCTTTTTGTAATTATATTTCATTTAAATACCATATAATATACTTAATTTTATAATTTCTAGTAATTATTCACTGAAATTTTGGGTTTTTATATGAAATCAAATTTATTTATTAATTAAAGATAAATATATTCTAAAAATTCATGGCGTTACATTTTACCCCTTTATAAGAATTTCACCCTTGAAATTATATCACTCTCAAAGAATATAATATGGATATCTTATCCTTATATGATCATCATGTTCCCTTATTACTTCTTCTAATTTTTGATTCATCAAAGAATCCTTAACTAGGTCTGGAGTCTTGTTCTTGAGCACTTTATTTCTCTGATCCAAGATTTCTAATAGTTTTTCATCATATGAAATATCATTTTAAAATGGTATGACATATGAGTTTAGTACATGTAAAGGATCAAGTATTTACTTCCTAAAAAGAGATACAAGAATCATATAACAAAAATGGTATATGTTTTGAGGAAGTTCTAATAGATAATATATTGGTCTAATACGATCAAGAATCTCATAGGGACAGATATATATTAGTTTTAACTTTACTATCTTTAGAAATATTATATCATTCTTCCAAGTAGATATTCAAAAGAATAACTTATCACCAAATCTAAACTCTAGATATTACCAAAATAATAATTATTATTATTTTCAAATTTTAGCTTCCCAGATATTCTATTGAATGACTATAAATTTATAATCCATTTCATTAGATAGCTCACATACCAATAGTTTTCTATCCCAAACATCATCCCAAAATTTTCATGTTATACAATTATTTTTATATAATGATTCATAATGAGCCATTTGAATTATCGATTTAAAGGTATTATTGTAATAAAAATCAACCAGGAAAAGGTGTTGATTCCCACCTCATTGAAAATATACATATAATCATATTAATATATCTTATAGGATTTGAATGGTCCTTTCATACCAACCATATTTCTAAGGATGTTATTCATTTCCAAAGATCATATTAATATTATAATATTACTAAATAATTATATAGAACATAGATGTAAAATTCAAATCTCTATAAGATAAAATTGAGTGTGATACTCCATGAAACCTTACCATTTTGTTAATGTATCACCTGGAAAACTGGTCAAGATATATATCTTCTATGATAGAAATGATACATGTTAATTTAATAAGGTGAAAAACTACAATCAAAATAGTATAATTCTATTTATATGTCTTATAGAGCCCCACAATGAAATCTATATTGATGTTTTACCATCTCCACTTCTGTATGGGTAATTTTTATAACATCACCTAAGAATTATATCTCTCCTTATTAACTTCTTAACATACTAATACTCAAAATAAATACTCTGTGATATCACTCATTATCACATCCAACCAGAAATTTTCGTTAATATCTCTATACATATTCATAATTATAGGATGAATATAAAATTATAAACTATGAGCTTCATCAAATAGATCCTTATTCAATTATAGCATTGAATAGATCCATAATTTTTCTGAAACATAACATTCCATCATTATCATGACTGGTCATAGGAATATTCCTTACCTTATTGTGCATCTCTACATATTCATTATGTACTTATTTAATAACTACATGAATAGAAGTATAAATATTCATCTATAAAAGATATTATCTTTATCCATTCCTTATGAATATAATATTCGTATTTTATAAATTCACTTGTATAAGATCTCATTTAATCAAAATAATAGATAAACTATCATGTTCCTTGCGATTTAGAGCATCACACATATTATTTTCATTCCCATGTTTGTAATGTTTTGAGAAGATATAATATTTATTTAGTTCTTATCTTCTCATTTTGTGTATATTCAACTTGTTCTATGTGAATAAATACTTCAAGATTTTAGTATCGTATCATATGTCCCACCTTTCACCATAATGATAATGCATCCAATTCTTTAGATAAAAAATTATCACATCACATTCCAAATCTTGAGATAGGTAATTTTTCTCATCAAAATTCAATTGGAAAGATGTATAAGCTACTACCACATCACTATATATATAAAAAATCCAGTTAACTTATTTTATTCATCAGTATCGATCAAAAAACCTTCTCTACTATGTGGTAGTCCATGAACTGGCATGAAAATTCACTTAAGTTCCCAGAAATTATCTTCACAATCATAATCATATTAAAAAATTTCTCCATTATGTGTCAAATTGGTTATAATATTTGATAGTCATGATAAATTTCTCAAAAATAATTTAATTTATCAATACTACCAAATAAAACTATATATTTCAGAAATCATGGTTGGTCTAAGCCAATGTTCAATAAATTCAATATGTTAGGGATCCACCAATATTACCTCGATTATAATTAAGTTACTAAGGAATGATAATTTCCATAACCATAATAAACATTTAATAAAATTAGAATATAAACTATCCTTTCTCATGTTATTAAACAAAATAATAAAATGATCTTTATGCTCTACCTTGATCATAGAATATATAAGATTATCCTCTATAAATACTAACACAAACTGGTCTAGGTGATCTCTAAAGACTGTATTCATTAGATCCATGAATATAGCTGGGTAATTGATAAGTACTAATGGTGTCACTATAAACTCATAATGATCATACCTCATATGGAAGGATGTCTAGGATAATTCCCCCTCATTGAACCCCAACTAATCATATCCATATCAATGTTCAATATTTTTAAACTATTGATTTATTCATATTTATTAAAACAAATCATCAATAGAGGGAAGATGGTAATTTTTATTCATAATAATCTTGTTAGTTATCAATAATAATTGGGAAGAGGATTTTATACATCACTCATCTAAATAAAAATTTTGCTCCCACATCATCATGAGGAATTTGTATGAATGAATCCCTTATCCAGATTCTCTAAGAGTTTCATATTCAATTCCCACAACTCAATCGAGGTCATTATATAAGGAGTCTTTGAAATATGATTAGAACCATGTATGTTATCTATTGAAAACTCATCTTTATGGATTGGGGTATGGCTAGAAAACCCTTCATGAAATATATCACCATATTTCCATACAATAGGCATATAGTCAAAATTGAGTTTCTATCCAACCATTTTGGATAAATAACCTTCATAAATTTGTAATAAGACCCCTAAAATTTATGTTATTTACATTTTATATTTATATTAATCCTCACACAAATAAAAAAACACCAGTTCATTAGGATATTGAAATGTTACTTCCCTTTATCAATAATTGATATGGTATCTATATTTATATATCCACTAAATGCCCAAAACCACAGCAGATTCAACTAGAGAAAGAATTAATAGATTTTCTAGATGAACATCCCCATAAAATTCTATAAAATAAGTTGTATATACTTTTTATGTGATTATTATAACATTAATATTTTTTACTAATAATTGAATAACTTATCATTAAGGTGAGGATTTGATACCCTTAAAATATAATCATATATATAAGAGTTTGTAGAATCTGAATCCAATATAAAATTTCTATATCTATAGTATATGATACATGTAATTTTCACCACTTCATACTAATAACCCACTTTATATGTTATATTGACATGATATTTACCTTTATCTCATAGAATAAGTGTGGTTTGATGCTGATTTTCTTTATTATCCACTGGATTCATTCACTAGTTAGAAAAATACCTATGATCCTTACAGTTGTAGAATTAGATTTTGCGTGGTTCATATATTCGAGCTTTCTCCCTAACCATTTCATTGGATTTCCTCTTTACATATCATCAACATTCACTTACTTGATAGCCTTCCTTTCCATACTTAAAACATTTACCAGTCCCCTAAAAAATCGTTTCCCATGATTCATTCCATACTTCTAGCATAATGTAATATTAAATATCCTTCATAAATGAGTTTTATTATTTTATTTTACATGAAACTTCATCATTCCCTTCTTATCAAAATCAAGATAATGATAAGAATATTCACTCCCTGTTTCTATATTGAGATTAGATTGTATGATTTATCTTTTTATCCTTCTATTAAATACATCAATAGGACATTTTTTTCAAGATCTTGGAACCCGATAATGGAAAATATATTTTTAGTGGTATTGATCCATTTCTCGGCCAATAATGGATATAAATAACAGCATAAATAAGGTTGTATTATTCATCATAAGAGACATAAAAGTGTGATTTTTTCCCTTTTTTTATTTTTAATATCTACCTGATTCATGAATTGATAGAGTTTCATAAGAATAATAATGATATTTTCATTTAATACCACATATCTTTCAATTTCTCATATGGAAAATCATTTCATTGTCTTCAAAATTCCTTGTTAAAATAATTCCTCATGGTTTAAAATATTAATTAAAAAACAAAATTGTAGTAGAAGTATCATGATACGGTAATTAGAGTGATAAATCATATGATCATGAAAATAATTCCTAAGATGTCCTAAATTATGATACTTTATTCTCAAAAAATTACAATTTTAAGTTCACATTATAAAAAATTTAGATTATCATAGGTTTTATTATTTTATATCCCCTTATTCATTATAACTGATTCCCCAAAAATAACCAAACACTTCTATATTACCAACTGAGGAAACCCAAATAAAATGTACTTGAATATTTAAACAATTATGATGAAAACATAATATATTACAAAATAATTAACACCATAAAACCATAATTTTTTAGTGGATTTGGAGACTATATATATAATAAAATGATTTCATGATGTATATCTGATATCTCCCAAAAATAGTTTCTCCCATATTACCCTTTATACATATATCCTACTAAAAGAAATTTTTCGTAATCTATGGAAAATGGAAGCATAAGAAAGGGTGAGCTCAGATTTCATGTAAAGGTGAAAATGAGAGATATCATTTGATGATAATTTTTAATAATATTATAATTATATGGGTATAATATCATGCTCATAACATAATATGTTCATCCCAAATCATTAATTTATCATAATTAAGAGTCAAGTCATAAATATTTATCCATTTAATATATGTTAGTCATATGAATAAGGAATTATCATAAATAAATCATAATCTTGGGGAGAAATTCATAATCATAATAACATGTCATAGTATGTTTTTGACAATATTAATCATAGAAAATAATTTCATTAGTCAAGGCTCACTATCAAGACCATCATCACATAATAAAAAAAGTCCCATAATGGATTGGGATCACTCACATAGTATTTTAATTCATGGAATGTGTAAAATCCCCATCCTATTTTATATTATATTATGAGATATCAATCAATACCTAATTAATTAATGGTATATTTAATTCCCATCCTCTTTTATATTATATTGAAATGGGTTTCATGAAACCATCCTTAAAAAATCATCATTACAGGACATCTAGAGATAAAATATGTATTTTATTAGAATATCATATCCATAGTAAATTTTAAGTAACATTAAATTATATTTAAATGTATAAAAAATACCTTCAAAAGATAATTTTAACCTATCATTGATAACATGAGAAAAATATCGCTATATTTGGGAAATATTTTTTAAAAAAATTCCCTAATATTATGGAGATGATTTTATTTATAAAAATTGTTATTTTTAAATTAATATTTAAATAAAAATTATTTATAATATAATGAAAATCCATTCGTGTTGTGAATGTTAAAAAAATATTCTTTGTACACTTTTGTAAAAATTTATAAATAACCTAATTTGAATTTCTTTTGAAAATCACATTTTAATATATTAAAAATAAATTAAAATATTTTTTAATATGACATTAAAAATTCATTATATTATATTATATAATATTCATTAAAATATTTTAATGAATATAGTTCTAGAAGAAAAGAATTTTTGACCGAAGAGAAAATAATGCAATCTTTGCCAAAAACAATTCTCAATCATTTTAAGAACCATGGAGAGAAGAGTGAAGGGAAAGAATTAAAACCCTAGAAATAACTTTATGAGAATAAAATATATGGTATTTGAGATACAAATATCTCATAATTCTTCTAAGGGAGATTTAACAATAAAAAATCCTCACTAAAAATGAGGTTGCACCATAAGCCCTTAACAGAAGTAAAAAATTTATTTATATATGCTATTAAGTTAATATTTAAAAAATTTATATTTATTATAAATATATAATAAAAAATTATTCATAATTAAATTATAATATAACATCACATAATTATTTCCAACTACACATTCATTAACAATTCTCCATTAAAATGAACATTCAGGTGATAACTATTTTGTTTTCCATGCATGTTCGGGTTCGATGAATTTGATCCTTGCATCTTGATCCTGATTTTATTATATAATTAAAATTAATCATCTATTAATTATCACATTTATTCATTATATAAACTTTCTTAGTATTTTATGTAATGTGGTGATGAGAAACTAATTACATCACTTTGTAGTTATAATAGTCCTTACATATGATGGAGTAATGTTTTCATTTTCTAATGACTAGAAAGAAATAAAGGTAAATAATAATAAAAATTTAAAAAATAGTAATTATATCCAAAAAATAATACATATTCTTTAAATTCATTCATTTGACTATCCATGTATGGAGAACATAAAAAATGAATCACATCGCTTCAAGGAAGTGGTAGTCTAAACAAACACATGATTGGCTTTATCATTTTTTATAGGACGTAAAGGAGTTATAAAATGGTTGGACCATTAACATAAAAAAATTTAGTATAGTAATGATACTAATTTCATTATGATAAAATGTTTATAAGAAATTTTTAAGAGTAAAATGAAGAAAGAATCTCAAAATAGATTGGTAAAGACAACTTCCACTTCATTGGGAAACCTCCTTTGGCTTGCACATTAAACCTTCAAAGGATAGTATTTTTGAAATAAAAAATTTATATAATGTGGGGAGGGATGTTGTGAATAAATTTGTTTAGGTTATGGATAATATGAATGGATCAAAAGGAGTGAAGGAATGAAGGGAAGAGGGCCTCACTTTAAAAGTTAGGGGAGTGAATCTCTTGTAAAAATTAAAACATTAAAAGATAATATAGTCATATTAATGTGAATGTGGGACCATCGAAATAAAAATTATAAGATAATATAATAATGGGTCTAAATCCCAATAAACAACCACATTTATCCATCTTTTATAGATATTTTTTTCTTTAAATCTACCTTAACCCCCTTTAATCCTCATAACCATTAAAATTATGACAATGTTTTACCATGAATACTATTCATAATGAAAAAAAATAAAATAGTACTTATTAATATTTTGTAAAATATTATTATTCCAAATCTGGAAATATTTTTAAAATATTTATTTTCTATTTATTTAATAGATTAATTTTTCAATAAACTTAAAAAATACAATGGAAACTATTCTTATAAAACTTAATTTTTATGTATAAAAATAGTTTTATTCACATTCCTTGGACATTAAAAACCAAAAAATATTTACTAAAATACTTTATTTAAGATATTATCTAAAAATTTCATAAAAAAATTGAACATATAGAAGTAGTGTTTTATAAAAACATCAATTTTTTACCTTCAAATTATTCTTTTTTATTTTACAACAAATTTATACCCATTGAATTAATTATTTATATGTGTAAAAAATATTCTTTTCTAATGATAAATATATTGAATTATTTTTTTAAATAAAAAAATTGTTAAAAATTAACATATATTGTAACACCCCGAGCTTCCACGATACGCTTCTCATTCAATAATGCAATAGCTTGCATTGTACACAACTTCGAGTTCTAAAACACCGCGACTAATCAAAGTAGCCGTTATTAATAGTAATAACCACTTTTTAAAATTATATAAATTTTATATTTCAAAATGGACTTCATTTTTGGATTCGGAATGTCGAAATTAGCCTATGTTGAATTTTTGGTATTTTTCTGAGAACTTCTAATTTTTTATGAATAGTGAAAAATACTTAAAAACAACTTTTTTAATCAAAATAATTTATAGTGATAAATTATAGAATTTAGTGGTTTTAAAGTATAAATAGAATATATTTTTACCCTTTTATCCAATGGTGGTCATTATAATTAATTTAACATTGAAATTGGACATAAACAATTGCCAATCTTTTGATATAAATTGTTTCTTAAAAACACGCTATTTGTTGTGACAGCGGGAATTAATTATAAAATTAATTAATGCAACTTATATGTTTGGAATTTTGTAAAATAGAAATCATTTTTGAATTCTCAATATCAATTATAACTTAGGGTGAAATTTTGGCATTGTTCTGAAAAACTTCCATTTTTGATGAATAGTGAAACCACTAAGTGGTAGTTAAATAAATGATTTTTCGTTTAAATGAAATATTACCACTTATGTGATTTGATTTTCAAAAATCTAACATACATGGTTTTCATTAGGATGTAAAATGTGGTTCAATGAGATTAAAATAATTTTTTGGTGAATAGTAAATTTTAAGTTCTTAATCGCGATTAGTGGTAATTAGTGTAGTTTAAGGTAAAAATAATGTTTTAATAATATGAGATGAGCTTGACACTTGTCCTACTCCTATTGGATGAGTCATGGCCGACCAAGACAACCCATGGGTCAACTTGGGGACCCCATGGAGCCACTTTGGTTGGAAAATGACATTAATATATATTTATTTAATATTAAAGTAAAAAATGTCACAAACATGAAATGTTTTACTAAAAAATTTTTTACATGGGGTAATACAAGTCATATTTTTGACTATAAATAGTCACTGGAAATCTAAAACTATTTACTACATCATAGTATTTTTTTATAATTTTTAGACATTAAATAAATTTAATTATTTATGACATCATTATGATGCAGCAATGACCTCATTATTTAACGATTTTAATAAAATGAAAAGATAATGTAAAATCCAAGGCTTACATTTGAACAAAGACTATTGTATGGGTAGATTTCGAACCCTTATCACATTATCCACGAATTATATAAGTCTGGGACCTTTAAAATCTGAAAATCATTGTATAATAATGTAACATTTCAATCTTTCTAAAAGAGCCCCTCCTCTCCACTTATAAAAGGCCCCCATCTCTACCACCTCATTCACACATTCAAGCCATTTGGCTCGGCCGACCTCTGCCCAAATACTCTCCCAACTTCCCCCTCTTACTCCTAAATGCCTCACTTTGGGCAGAACTCTTCCCAAGGAAGCCTTTGGCTCAAATCAAAAAGAGTTACCCGATTTTGAGGTAATGTCTTATCTAATGTTGTTTTGTTTTATATTTCTTCTCCAACCCCTTAAATTCTTTTTATTAATTTATTTTGTAACAACACCAGTATCATAAATATACTAGGATGTTTCTATAAGAAGGATTCTAGCTACACTTACACACACCTACATCTAATGGTTAAAGAACATACGGTTTCTGTGGATGACGAATTTCTGCCTCACGAAACGATGATTGTTCAACACTCATATAACACCTTCAAAGGTGGCCATTAATATGTCACTATATTTATATATGATATATAATATGTTTATGTTTTACTTATGCTTCTGTATTTCTCATTTATAGCATACTTTATGATTTCCATTATGGGTAAAATGCGATAATTTCATTTTAGGAAGTGCGGACTACCGCCCCCTCAAAAGTGATTTGAATCGTTAATGCCATATGTGGGATGTATAAAGGATGGAGTAAATGGTATTATAAACTATATTATACTGGAATTATATTATACATTTATATCATTATGATTTCATTCCATTAAATACGAAATAGAAATGAAAGTAGCGTTCATGCGTACGTACGGCTTACCGTCTCCATGAACGGTGCATTTCATTTCTTACCTCTAAATGTTACGTAATATTATAAATGAATGTATATACTGGATATATATGATATATATGACATCTAAATCATGAATATAATTCTGGAGATAATGGATATTCTACCACATAAACAACTTGTAATTATAAGAAGTTTATTGTTGACTCAAGTACCAAAGATCGACAAAACGACCATTATTAACTTAAATAATTACATAATGTTCATTACATTGTAATAAGTGATATAAAAGGATAATGAAATTAAAAATGGTTCTTAATAAGGTATATATTAACTCTAGTTTATTATTCCGGAGGTTAAATAACGGTTGAGTCAAGTCAGACACGAGGTAAGGGAACTTCTTAACCCAACTTCCATTTTTGGGTTAATCTCCAACTTTCAAATTATGTCATGATGTTGTTATGTCCTATTTTGTATTTTTACTTTCTTTATGTGTACCTATAGTGAATACACATAATAGATCTATTTTATTTTAAAAATGATCTTTTTAAGGACTTCGTCTCAATCTCCTCTCATTGAGGCATATTTGGTTTTATACACAACTTTCTTTTATATGGTGTATAAACCCCTTTGACTTTTAAGTTTATTCAAAACGAATCTTTTTATACGAATAATTTTACTAAATGACAAAATGGGAATGTTTTTCTTTCCGTAAATATGCGGCGACAACGACTTCTCCACCGCCGTGACCATTATTTGAGTTTCGGCTTCCTCTACAAGCCATATTTTTTTAATGAAAAATAAATACAAAGTTTTAACTTTCTTTTATTTTGGTATTGAAAATGGATTTTAAAGAGTTTTTATTATATCAATGTGTTGTATTGATATCTTGTGATTGAAATGTGGAAATGTTATGTTTCCTTTTTGCATGTTTTATGTGATACGATTATGTTATGGTTTATGATATGTTTAAAACTATTCATATGAGGAATGCATTGGACTTAATAAGTGACTGGTGGAGCCCGCTATAGCTCCTCGATGCATCGGTAGGTCTAATGAGACAACTAGACGTGGAATTGGCCGAGGACCTTTCCCAATTTGATTTATGGTTTTGGCCGAGGCCTTAATCATTTTAGACGTCTTGGCCGAGGCCTTGACAAAATGTTTCAGAATGTCTGGCATTATGCATTCCATCATTATGAAAGTGGTTATTGATATTGCATGTGATTATTCGTCCAGTAGAATATCCATGTGAATAAGTAAATGGAATTATATCATTTTACTTTTTCTATATTATGTTGAAGTTCATGTTTAAGAGGCTTTTGTTTTAGTTATACATTGCCTTAAATGTTTATGTTTATTTATGAAAGCTTCCGCAATATTGTTATCCTTACTGAGCATCTGAGCTCACCCCTTTCAATGTTTTAATATTTTTCAGGATGTGAATAAGTATTTTATGAATGACCTGCAGGGATAATATAAGGGGATATGAAGAGAAGATGTTGTAGTTTTGTTTTACTTTACGATGTAATGTAAGACTTATGAATGTATCTAGTGTTTCCAAGGCTACTAAACTAATCGGTCTTTCGAGACTTGATCTTTTGTGATCATGACAATGTTACGAAGTAATGCACCGACTCTGGGCAGCTGGGGTCGGGGCGTTACAGTTGGTATCAGAGGAAGTTTAGTACTAACCTTAGAAGCTAGATTTAGATAAACTCTGATTAGAGCACATAGCCCAAATATAGACTTTGAGGATTAATATAGAAGAACTTCCTAGAATTTTGTTGTTGTAGAGATTTTGTGAGTTTTCCGAGCGGTACATCTCTGTCTAGATACGAGCAGGTAGAGGTGGCTCTGGCGCAGATATACCTAGGGGTAAAACCCGAAAACACCGCTTTGAGCTAGACTCGAATGGGAACTGGTACACGACAACCGGCCTTGCTGCACTCTTGGTTACGACACTCCCGGGGGATATGCTTAGGATAATTCTCATTTCTTTACAAACCACTATGAAGGGTTATGAGTATATACTTCCTCAAGGAAAACTTTTTTTATGATTATGGATTATATCCATAAAATAGTTCAATTAGTGTTAAGTGTTTTATAAGTATGGAATTTTGTATTTTGATTCATAAACTAATCTAGTTTATGCCATTGTTTAGAAATTGCACCTAGTGGAAGGAATGGAAACCGTATCAATGCACACACTCTGTGTAGGGATTACCCTCCTGCTCAAGATAATTATTGTGCATCTGGAGATACAACTGGTGCTGATCAACTTATTACCATACTGGGAAAACTCACTCAGGTTATGAATAATAACCTTACTCGTATGGAGCACCATGATCCACAACGTGGAGGATCAATGTTAGACCACTTCATGAGGCAATAACCAACAACATTTAATGGGGGTACAAATCCGTTAGTAGCTGAGCAATGGGTAAACTCCTAAAAGAAAATATTCCATGCCTTGGGGAGTAGCGAAAGGGAGAAGGTTGTCATGGCATTTTACCGCCTCACTGGAGATGCCGATCAGTAGTGGTCGCTGATTCAAAACAAAAAGGAAGATGATGATGTATCGAATATGGAATGGAGGGAGTTCAAAGAGATTTTCATAGAAAAATACTTTCCTCGTGACCATCGAGCAGAAAAGGAAAGGAAATTTCTGAGTCTGAGGTAGAAGGAGGATGAGAATGTCACAAAGTATGAGACTAACTTTACAAGGTTAGTGAGGCATGTTGCCGATTATATACGTAACCCAAGGAGTAAGATTGATCGTTTCTTTGATGGTTTAAAACCATTTCTCCATCGAGATTTAGTATCACAATCCTTCTCATCATACAATGATATTGTATCATGTGCTATCAAGACAGAAAAGGAATTCTCTAAGTCTTATGACAACAAAGTAAAGTAAGAGAAGAAGAGAACGGTGGAACAAGAGACAGATAAAGGGAAAAAGGGAAAGAATGATTTTCCATTATGTGGTAATTGTGGGAAGAATCACCCTGGTACTTGCCTAAAAGGAATGGGAGTTTGTTATAAATGTGGAGAAAAAGGTCACCAGGCGCGTGATTGCAAGGGAAAGAAAGAGGATATCAATGTTGAATGCTACAATTGTAGAGAAATGGGGCATTATGCAAATGAATGTCCTAAGCGTCAGGGAAACTTACCTCAGAAAAGGCCAAGGGATCAAGGCCAATCTTATGCTGTGACTACAGTAGAAGCGGAATAATTAATGTATTGGTGCTTTTGGACTCATGGATTATATTCTGGTTATTAGAATAATATGATATATATATAAGGATTGTACTGCAGTACTTGTTGATTTCAGTAAGGTTTTAATATGATGAAGGTAATTATATTTTTAGTATGTGACAATAAGAGAAACTTTACTTTGTTTGGGGAATCTGATAAATTGATTTTGCAATTAAGAGACCTTTTAGAGAAAGTCTGGACAGAGGTATTTTGGATAACTATAATGGTTGGAGTGGATTAAGTTGATCTTTGGATAGTATTGTTTAAGGTTAAAAAATTTATGAAGATTATTTTTGGAATATTATGATACTATAGTTTTAGGAAAAGGACAACCTGCAGGGTGGGGCATAACCCGTCGCGTCGGACAAAGCTGCAGGAATCGAACCCACAACCATAGTACGACAGGCCTTTATTTCCTACCACTAGCCTACAGGAAGTCCCTGGTTATTACAATATAATTTTACTAATCTAAATGGTATGTGTTAATATTTGAAACCTTATACAATTAGGATAAATAAAATATTTTTTGAGTTGTATTACCTTTTAGAGTGAAAGATGGGTTTGTGGTAAAAATTTATTAAGGAATGAATGTATACATGACAAGTATGTATATTCCCTTACGTTATTAGTAAATCTCCTAAATAAATTCCTCAACATTATAAAAGTTAACTCAAAACAAAAATGTTGTCGGTTAACTTTTCCTAAAGAGGAATCAATGATCGTTTAAGCAATCACAAGTTTGTGATTTTCTTGTAGTTAAACATTCTCCTAATCCTGTTTTCTATAACTCTGCATCAGACCTTGATGGTTTGTTTCTCCTCCATATCCATATTTTCATAGAATCCTAGAATGGGCTATCTTGGGTGACCTTTGTACTTATCTTTCGTTCTTTTAAAGTTATATTTTTATTAACCTTATTTCCGATGGGGGTTTTCCACAAAGGTATTTTCTCTTTTCAACCATTTATTTTCAATGAAAAAAAATCCAAATTGCGAGGACGCAATTTATTGAAGGAGGGGAGAATGTAACACCCCGAGCTTCCACGATACGCTTCTCATTCAATAATTCAATAGCTTGCATTGTACGCACCTTCGAGTTCTAAAACACCGCGACTAATCAAAGTAGCCGTTATGAATATTAATAACCACTTTTTAAAATTATAGAAATTTTATATTTCAATATGGACATCATTTTTTGGATTCGGAATATCGAAATTAGCCTATGTTGAATTTTTGGTATTTTTCCGAGAACTTCTAATTTTTTATGAATAGTGAAAAATACATAAAAACAACTTTTTTAATCAAAATAATTTATAGTGATAAATTATACTATTTAGTGGTTTTAAAGTATAATTAGAATATATTTTTACCATTTTATCCAATTGTGGTCATTAGAATTAATTTAACATTGAAATTGGACATAAACAATTGTCAATCTTTTGATATAAATTGTTTCTTAAAAACATGCTATTTGTTGTGACAGCGGGAATTAATTATAAAATTACTTAATGCAACTTATATGTTTGGAATTTTTTAAAATAGACATCATTTTTGAATTCGGAATATCAATTATAGCTTAGGGTGAAATTTTGGCATTGTTCTGAAAAACTTCAATTTTTGATGAATAGTGAAACCACTAAGTGGTAGTTAAATAACTGATTTTTCGTTTAAATGAAATATTACCACTTCTGTGATTTTATTTTCAAAAATCCAACATACATGGTTGTCATTAAGAAGTAAAATGTGGTTCAATGAGATTAAAATAATTTTTTGGTAATAGTAACTTTTAAGTTCTTAATCGCGATTAGAGGTAATTAGTGTAGTTTAAGGTAAAAATAATGTTTTAATAATATGAGATGAGCTTGACACTTGTCATACTCCTATTGGATGAGTCATGGCCGACCAATACAACCCATGGGTCAACTTGGGGACCCCATGGAGCCACATTGGTTGGAAAATGACATTAATATATATTTATTTAATGTTAAAGTAAAAAATGACACAAACATGAAATGTTTTATTAAAAAAAAATTTACATGGGGTTATACAAGTCATATTTTTGACTATAAATAGTCACTGGAAATTTAAAAATATTTCCTACATCATAGTACTTTTTTTATAATTTTTAGACATTAAATAAATTAAATTATTTATGACATCATTATGATGCAGCAATGACCTCATTATTTAACGATTTTAATAAAATGAAAAGATAATGTAAAATCCAAGGCTTACACTTGTCCAAAGACTATTGGATGGGTAGATTTCGAACCCTTATCACCTTATCCACGAATTATATAAGTGTGGGACCTTTAGAATCCGAAAAGCATTGTATAATAATGTAACATTTCAATCTTTCCAAAAGAGCCCCTCCTCTCCTCTTATAAAAGTCCCCCACCTCTACCACCTCATTAATACTTTCAAGCCATTTGGCTCGGCCAAACTCTGACCAAATACTATACCAACTTCCCCCTCTTACTCCTAAAATCCTCACTTTGGGCAGAACTCTTCCCAAGGAAGCCTTTGGCTCGAATCAAAAAGAGTTACCCGATTTTGAGGTAATGTCTTCTCTAATGTTGTTTTGTTTTATTTTTCCTCTCCAACCCCCTAAACACTTTTTATTAATTTATTTTGTAAAAAAACAAGTATCCTCAATATACTAGGATGTTTTTATAAGAATTATTCTAGATACACTTACACACACCTACATCTAATGGTTAAAGAACATACGGTTTCTGTGGATGGCGAATTTCTGGCTCACGAAACGATGATTGTTCAACACTCAAATAACACCTTCAAAGGTGGCCATTAAGATGTCACTATATTTATATATGATATATAATTTGTTTATGTTTTACTTATGCTTCTGTATTTGTCATTTATGGCATAATTTATGATTTCCATTATGGGTAAAACGCGATAATTTCTTTTTAGGAAGTGCGGACTACCGCCCCCTCAAAGTGATTTGAATCGTTAATGCCATATGTGGGACGTATAAAGGATGGAGTAAATGGTATTATACACTATATTATACTGAAATTATATTATAAATTTATATCATTATGATTTCATTCCATTAAATATGAAATAGAAATGAAAGTAGCGTTCATGCGTACGTACGACTTACCGTCTCCCTGAACGGTGCATTTCATTTCTTATCTCTAAATGTTACGTAATATTAAAAATGAATGTATATACTAGATATATATGATATATATGACATCTAAATCATGAATATAATTCTGGAGATAATGGATATTCTACCATATAAACAACTTGTAATTATAAGAAGTTTATTGTTGACTCATGTACCAAAGATCGACAAAACGACCGTTATTAACTTAAATAATTACATAATGTTCCTAACATTGTAATAAGTGATATAAAAAGGATAATGAAATTAAAAATGGTTCTTAATAAGGTATATATTAACTCTAGTTTATTATTCATGAGGTTAAATAATGGTTGAGTCAAGTCAGACATGAGGTAAGGGAACTTCTTAACCCAACATCCATTCTTTGGGTTAATCTCCTACTTTCAAATTATGTCATGATGTTATTATGTCCTATTTTGTATTTTTACTTTCTTTATGTGTACCTATAGTGAATACACATAATAGATCTATTTTATTTTAAAAATGATCTTTTTAAGGACTTCGTCTCAATCTCCTTTCACTGAGGCATATTTGGTTTTATACACAACTTTCTTTTATATGGTGTATAATCCCCTTTGACTTTTAAGTTTATTCGAAAGGAATCTTTTTAAACGAAGAGTTTTACTAAATGACAAAAAACGAATGTTTTTCTCTCCATAAATATGTGGCGACAATGACTTCTCCACCGCCGTGACCATTATTTGAGTTTCGGCTTCCTCTACAAGCCATCTTTTTTTTAATGAAAAATAAACACAAAGTTTTAACTTTCTTTTATTTTGGTATTAAAAATGTTTGTTAAAGAGTTTTTATTATATGAACGTGTTGTATTGATATCTTGTGATTGAAATGTGGAAATGTTATGTTTCCTTTTTGCATGTTTTATGTGATACGATTATGTTATGGTTTATGATATGTTTAAAACTATTCATATGAGGAATGCATTAGACTTAACAAGTGACGGGTGGAGCCCGCTATAGCTCCTCGATGCATCGGTAGGTCTCATGAGGCAACTAGACGTGGAATTGGCCGATGCCGTTTCCCAATTTGATTTATGGTTTTGGTTGAGGCCTTAATCATTTTAGACGTCTTGGCCGAGGCCTTGACAAAATGTTTCAGAATGTCTGGCATTATGGATTCCATCATTATGAAAGTGGTTATTGATATTGCATGTGATTATTCGACCAGTAGAATATCCATGTGAATAAGTAAATGGCATTATCTCATTTTACTTTTGCCATATTATATTGAAGTTCATGTTTAAGAGGCTTTTGTTTTAGTTATACATTTCCTTAAATGTTTATGTTTATTTATGAAAGCTTCCACAATATTGTTATCCTTACTGAGCATCTGAGCTCACCCCTTTCAATGTTTTAATATTTTTCAGGATGTGAAGAAGTATTTTATGAATGAACTGCAGGGATAATATAAGGGGATATGAAGAGAAGATGTTTTAGTTTTGTTTTACTTTATGATGTAATGTAAGACTTATGAATGTATCTAGTGTTTCCAAGGCTACTAAACGAATCGGTCTTTCGAGACTTGATCTTTTGTGATCATGCCAATGTTACGAAGTAATGCACCGACTCTGGGTAGCTGGAGTCGGGGCGTTACATATATAGAAAATTTTAAAATATCTCATTATGATCAATTAAATTTCCTAAGTGAATTATAAATTAGTTTATAAAATCTTATTTCATTTGAATACCATATAATTTGATTAATTTTAAAGTGAATAAGAATTATTCACATATGTTTAGGGTTTCATGATAGATAAGATATCATAAAAATTTATTCTTTAAATTTATATATATTCTAAAATCTCAAGGTGTTACAAGTAGGATATCACACAAATAACGGAAATCAACCTCATTTGATCCTTCCATGCACGAACCGCACCATGAGTCATTATATATATAAACCATACAATGTTTTTCTATAAAAAAACCCACTACATGATAACCAATTACAACCCAAAAGGTCCTATTTACCTTAGTCCATAATATCCCGTGAAATTTATGAAGGGAGAGTGAGGATAAGTGAGTGGCCAACTATCTATTCCCTCACCAATGTGGATGTCATAGGAACAGTCAAAACCCAAAAATCATTGTTTGTTGGTAGGATTATATGACTCGAGTGGTGAGAATATTAAATCATAAGAAAATTAATTTTTAGAGTATCCACACAAAATCCCAACAATAGGGTTCACACAAAACAACCAGAAAGAAACTAATAACCACTAACATGGCACCTCAACCACACCCTAAAAACCACCACCCTGTATATATGCAAACCATAAAAAAAATTAATACACATGAATACGTAATTTAATTATTATTATTTCACCTCATTGAACCATTTTAAACATATCGAGTTACCGACCATATTATATTCAGTTTTTCATTCATTTCCATCATTCATTTCAGCGGTCTGTTATTTATATCAGAAAATTTAATTTCATTAATAACACATTTTTTTTGAAAAAAAATTATCCCACATATATCATAAAATTCATCATTACCAATCATTAGTTTAACACCATGGGTCACCTAAAACACATCCATATATTAAACGACCAAAAACCAATGAACTATCCCATAACACATGTATCAACATATCCCCACAACAACTTCATACCAGTTTCATTCCCACATGACTAGAAACACCACATGAACCACAAAAAAACCTCAAAACATCATTCTAACTATGAAAACCCATTACAACATCTGTTCATAAAATTATAATTTCACCCCCATATTAACCACAATAATACAAAATCAATACCAAAATAATAATAAAATTAATATAAGGAATAATAATAATAATATTCCATTACAACAATAAAAAAGAGAAATATATATCTTTTTAACATGTTTTAATATTTAGTTACAATTTATACCATGTATGAACATAAATCAATTTTATATTTTTCCCAACTGATTCATTTCCATATTTAAATAAATTAACTATTTATGGGAGGTGATTCTAACAAACCACCTTTATAAAGTAGCACATATAAAATACTATAGAAATTAAAACCTTTTATTGAAAAAATCATGAAAAAATCAACAACAAGAAATTACATGAATAATGTAAAATACATGTGAAAAATCCCATTACACTTAATTTTTTTATTTATGATTAATTATCTTTGTTTGGTTAATACTTGTTATTCACCCATTGAAAACAGTGGCATGCAACTTCCATAATTTAAATTTTTAATGAAAATAGAGTTCTTGAATCCTCTACATCAACCTACTCTACAATGATCATTATACTAGATCATGAGGAACAGTAAAACCTAATAAACAAATCAACTTAATGACGTCCCTAATCTTTATATCACAAATAATGTATCATCTAATGTTATGGTCCAAATCAAAGAAAAATTGTAATGAATTAACTCCCAAAAATGAACTAGAGGTTCCCAATGATTAGGGAAATAAAGGTGGAATAATAGGATCCAATAAAAATCTTAAATTTATACCCATACAAGAGAAACATAAGAATATGATATAGTGGAAATTTCCAAGGTGCAATGGGTTAAGTCAAACCCCCAAAAAATAATTCCATGTATCCATTATTTAAAACTTGATCAACCATAGGAAATGATAAAAATTATGGAGAGACACATCAAAAATGTCTTTCCCTCACTGAAAAAATCAATGTATTGAAAATGACTTTGGTGTATCTAAATAACCACATCATAATAAATTAAAAAATAGGATAACCCATCATTGAAAATTCCCATCTCCATGTAATAATGGTAATTACCACACTACCATCCATGGGCTTTCCGTCATCCTAATCAAACCCAAACTCAAACCATGATGTGCATAACGAAATAAGGTGTAGTGAATCCTAAAATTGTAGAACCCCAAAAAATCTATCTCCTAGTATACATGATGTGTCTCCCATAACCATGTTACAAAGTCCATTTATGAAGGAATTGAAAAATTTCCACAGAAAGTTCCTACTATAACGGAAGGATGCCTTGGTGAAACACCCTGAATAATAAAACTCCCTCTTCTTCTAGTCCCCCTTTCATGGTTTAGAACCCATGGACACATTCTTACCACACATATCAAGATGAAATATTAGATCAAACACAAAATTATCCCTCCAATATTTTCTAAAGACCTGAAATAACCAAAAGAATAAAACTAATAGTTCAAGGAATATATAATAAATTATATTAGATACCTCTAAAATGATTCTTTTCCACACAAATAAAAAATATCCCAAGTTGAAAACAATAACAATAAAACCCAAACCCTAGTTAAGAGATGCCTTTCTAATAGAGGAAACCATGTCACTAAAAGTTGAATGAAACTTATCGAATGAAACCCATAATCATAAAAACTTGTAATCAATCATTTACCATTATTAGATTTTTGGAAATAACCTCTTAAAACATAACCTATAAGGAATAAATCACCCCAAAGACTAGTTATATAAAAATAAAAAAAAACCAAAATCATAGAGAGGACTAGATAGATCAATTTAAAAACATTTAAAACCCAATGATTGATATATTAATGAAATAAAATTACCACACACTGATAACCCTTGTCTAAATAATATTTTTGATACTCTTGCCCTATCCCCTATAAAGAAACACTTATTCCATAATAATGACGCAATATACGACTCCAAAACATTACACTTCCACAACTCACTAGAAAAATGGTTGTGCTATATCTCAAACTCACTTCGATCAAGAAAAATTAATAGAATTTAATAACCTCATAAAAAACCACTTGAATATAAACCTCCCCACCATGGAAAGCTCAACTCAATAGGTGGAAACTACTAACCACTATAGACTAAATCTTAACCTCCCTCGCACTAAAAATTAATCCTTTCATATGGGTGAAATAATTTTATAAAATTATGATTTTAAGCGAATTAATTCCCACTGACTATAAATTTTATTTTTCCAAAAATATATTCCCATTTTAGTTACCAAAAAACCACTTCCATATTATCTTAGTAAATCATTCATTTTATAAATACACCCACCAAAAAAATTATGTTCATTTTTTCATTTTTTTTACAATGAATAAGAAGATAATATACTAAGGTAACCCCTTAAACAGAAATATTAAAGATTAATCAAAATATTGTTATTATGAAAGGAACAAGGATAGTGACTCAAAACATACTCTTAGACTCTCGAACTACAATTGCATCAGAATAAATGAAAACCTATAGAAGATTGACCATCCTTTCAAGATAATCGACCACTTACCTAAATCATGGAACACTATGAATCATAGGAAACCCATATTAATGATCCCCTAAACCATTATTGTTGAAGTATAATTAATTTCTAGACATAATACACCTTAGGATACAAAAACAATAATATTAGAGAAGTGATATACCTTTAAAATATTTCATCACTCTCTAATTCTTTCTACCATAAATACCACTGTTCATGGTTCTAACTTTATCTTTCCTAGCATTGAGAAGAAAACCCATCTCAATCATGTCAGCATGATCCATAAATCCCAACCAATAATTCAATCATAAACACACTAACATTTATCAAATATTTGACATCGATTCAGACTAAAAATATCAGCCAAGCATTTTTGTTAACTATGTAGTCTAGAAACTAGACCATGAATGTGTAGAAATGTATCCCACGAGCATAAAAACCGAAGTACCTTTACTATAATTAAAATATATCTTTATTATTCTTGATCTTTGTCACATAAGGAAAAAAATCCCCCTTGGCCATGGTAATGAACTCTTTATAATAAACATGCTACAGTCAAACATGAATTTCCTTCCACCACATTGGAGATACTCTTAAAAGAAAAATATTTCTAGGATAACTCAAAACTATTTTGATGTCAAAGATAATTTTAAATCAACCTTAATATCTTATAACCAATCCTCAACCTCGTGTAATGTTACCCTAATAAGTAACTTTAGTATAATATACTACTAAATTATGGAAGGCACATCAACCCCTGAATTTATCTTTTGGTTCCCAAGGGTAACATCAATGTCACATTATACCAATATTCCTTCACCAAAAACATTAAAATAAATAAATTGAGTTCAAGAAATTAATTAAAACCCAATAAAAAATATAGATTAACTCTATAAAATAACTTCATCAACTCATATATCCTCAAATCACCAAACCAATCCACAATTTGGGGAATGATTCATTCATCTCTCAAACCCAATATTCTTCATTATTCAAACATTATATTTCCTCATAACTCTCAAGACACACCCATATAAACATAATATAATAAAACAACTGCTATTATCACTAAAAACCATATATATATTACAAAACAATCTTAGTTAATAAATGGACCTAAAAGGAACCCTTTAATGATAAAATACATAATCTTTAAAAATTCAGTCATTCAAACATGCTAGAGAGAACAATAAAATAAATATTTTGTTTAAAATATGAAAAAATCTCTTGAAAACCCATGAGTTTTAAACATTTAAATTAAAAAAATCAATATAAACTTTTAAAATATAACTAAATGGATAACATTATGTTATAAAAACAATTTTTATTACACATAATCAACTCTTTTTGAAAGAAAACCTTTTAAAATTAATTTAGAATTTATTAAATGAAAAACAACCACTTATTTAAGGAAAAAAATCCAACATGAACATCATTTGATAAGTAATTTCTGAAAAAAACATAAATCCTAACTTTGAAAACTACTATAGAAATGGAATAATTTCTCAAAATCAGTAAGTTCAAATTTAAATCAGTTTTCTAGGAACAAATAAATTCCAATTTAGATATACTTTTTTACCCATTACTTTATCAAATTCATATTATCAAACAAAAAAGGATATTAATAGTTAAAGAATTATTGGACTAAAAATTTAACATAACTTCCTTATATTCATTTTTCTCCAACAAATACAGTCTTATCATTCCATATTAAATAAATTTCAACATGCATAACTTTAAAATTAGAAATTTATAATTAAAAATGATATATATTACAAAATATAAATGTGGAAAAACTCATTTTTTAATGATAAAAATCCTTTGGTTTTTCTAATATATCATAAATTACTAACGAGGTCCTATGGTAAATATTAAAAATTTCAATAATACATATGTCAACATTTATCATTGTCAAATTTTCTATTCACTATTTACTTTAGATAAATGTCACTACTTATTATAGTTCCATGCTAAACCAAATTTACATTCCATTAAGAAATCCAAGTATATAAAATCTCTACCATATTAGTATAAATAGAGTTACCATGTATGCACAATAAAATTTTAATTTTTTTACCTATAACATAGAGTAGTAAAATAACATGTTTTTAAAAAATAGTGCAAGAAATGAAAATAAGAACCATAATAATACCTCTTCAAATCCCGAAATCCTTAACATAAGCCATCATTAAGATAAATCCATATCCTCAATACCTTAAAACATATTAAGGTCCATTTTATTTTGGCTATTTTATTTAGTTTCATTTTAACTTCCCAAAATTAACTAATTCAATCATAAGCCCAAACATTTATGATGTTTTTACCTCTATTAGGCCTCTAAAATGTAATCAGTATTATCTTTCACAAGGATTTTAATAAGATTAAGGTCCCTTTGTATGATCATTAATGGACCTAAAGACATATTTCTTAGACATTTTCCTTTTCTACCTAACATGTTATATTTGTTCATTATTATTTCCATAAAAAACCATAATAATAATAAAAAGTTCTAAACTATAGACCACATCCTAACCATCAACCAATGATCTGATACTAATATTTCATGACCCATACTGGGAACTCTTATAGGGATTATTGTGATGGTGAGAGTGAATTTTAAAGCCTACCTCCAATAGGCCTAGGCATAAGAACTCGCACCAAGGGCATAATATTATAGAATTAATTACAGTATAAATAAATAATGTTATAGAATAATAGGGAAAATTTATCAATATTGTAACACATCAATCAATACAAATATTGATACTCAAAATAGTAATGATGTTCTTAGAACATGATGTGAATCTGGGCAGGTTGATACCATATTAACAAATGATATTGTTGAAAATAATAATGGGGAAAATATAATTATATAGAGAAATAGGGTTTTCAAATTTCTCAAAGATTGTAATCATGAAATGTATAATGAATACAAAATTTATTCAAAATGCTATTTTCTATTGATGTTTTACCACAAAAAGTCACTTCTTGGAATTAGAAAAAATGAAATATCCCTATTATTGGAATTTATCATGAAGTATTTACTAAATTTAATATAATTGAATCATTTTATTAGATGAATATGGTTATTATCAATTATGGAATTAGTAATAAAAAGATACATGGATTTCATAATGATTGTATACAATTTTGGCCAGAAGAATATTATATAGAAGAGTGTAAAATATAGCGTACTTCTAAATAAATATTAAAATATTATGATAAAAATATAAATCAAAACACATCCACGAATAAATATAAAAAGAAATACTATATAAATGTTTTATGTTATTTTTTAAACTATGATTTTAAAAACTCTTGTTGTCATCTAAAATGACTAATCATATGTGGTGTCTTGTCAAGGATAATAATAATGTTGAGTTAACGTGACATCAAAGATGTTTGAAATCCTATAATACCTTTGACTAATTCTATATATATATATATACATATTTTATAACCCTATAAAAGTGTGATTAGGATTAATGAGTGATACATTCACCTCTTTTGGGGAATTGAATTGTAGTTATATTTTAAGTCCAGTTTTCTTAATCTCTTAAAATCTACATTCTTTGGTGTGAATACAATAAAATTATTTCAACATATCAATGGTTATTATAATAAATAAGATATATAGATATGGAATTTATATCTACCTATGAAATCATATCCTAGAATTTTAGAATATGTGAAATGATTGTATAGAACCCTATGATTTATCACTAATAAATATATTCAAAATTTAAGATTTCTTATTTGAACCATTAGTGGATTTTCTAGACTATGAACATTGTTTAGTCATAACACATATTGATTTTTCTTTACATGTATATAATTTAGGTTTTGACCCTAAAACATTACCTTATATTATTAATAATTTTTTAATGCATCATCTACGATTCACTAATATATACCATAAATTTCAATGTACCATGTATAGATTCAATGGAAAATAGATTTGACTCTTCCCCTAAAATTACTATCCAGATCATATATCTTTATACAATTTTCAAATGTTGGTTAAAGGTTTAAGAATGATATTATGTTTAATTAAGGTGATAAAAAAGTTAGAAAACTACTAGATAAAACTTTAATAGAAAAGAGTATGAAAAGAGTATATTATTCAAATTTCCATATTTGGAATTTAATTTTTATGTAATAATCCTAAAAATATAGAAAATGAGATTACTGTTTTTGAAAATTCTATTTCTACAATTGTTTATGTGATAAGGAAATCAAAAGATCATATTAATGTTCATAAGAAAATAGAAAAACTTAATATGAGGTATCATCTATGGGAAAATAATAATGGGATGTATATGGTAAAAAATTTTACAAGGAAAAATATATTGAAAGTAGTTTTTATATGAAAATTTAAAAAGTTACATATAATAGATGAGTACTCATGTAACATTTTAGGATTTATTGATTTAAATTATTGTAAATAAAAAAGATTGATGTGTTAAGAATAAAAAATATTTTATGGTCATTTTTTAGGTTTGGAAATACAAATTTATTACAAAATAATGTAACTGTAGTTTAAATCATGTTTTCCACATTCTTTAGATAGTAGTGTGAGAAAATCATAAACCTAAATAAACTAGATATAATTCATGAGTTAATTTCATAGAATAATTGTTATTTAGAAAAGATATTTCTGCCTTTGTTTCACTATAATTGTTCATTTAACTGAGGAAGCTAAGCTTGGAGGACCCATATGTTATCAATGTATATATCTCATTGAGAGGTACGGATATATTAATAATGTATTATAATTTTCCAATTAAATTTTTATTATTTTATTTTATGAATTGTTTTATCTATTTTATAGTAAGGATCATGCTCATTTAAATTGTTATAGGAAAAATAAATCTCAGATAGAAGGTTTTACTATTAATGGTTACCTAAAAAAAGTGTACCTAACCATTTTTTTAATGTATTAATATTTAATAAGGGTATCATTCAATAAATTGGGATGTCATTATGATAATAAAAGTAATTATGAGGCTTATAATATATCATTAATATTTCTAAATTTTGGTCTAGATGTTGAAAAAATATCCTCATTTACATTGAATAATATTTAGTTAATTCCAATATATTGATATATATTGCTCATTAATGATATTGTTTATCTATATATAGTATAATTGAGTCCCAAAAAAACTCTTCTAGATTTGAAACCAAAATTTGGAAGAAATAAAAAAGTGGTAAACCAATAAATTCATGAAAAATTTTCATGTCATGCAATTTTTTATTCTAATAAATATGTTGAATATATTAATAATTATTTATTTTAATTAGAAATATAATATATCAATCTATATAGATTGTTAATACAAATATAATTATAATATTTTCAACATTTATCTAGATCCCCTCTAAATCATGTTATGAGATTCAGTTATTACAATATTAGTGGATCTAAGATTGATACTATTGATCATGAAGAAGGCCTAAAAACATAGAATTGAGTCTGTATAGTTATAGATATGGGTTAATTTGGAAAATTGGATTATATTTTTCGGTTAAACTATAATTGGAAAATTTTAGTGGTGTTATTAAAATACAACTAGGTTAATATTAATAGTATTTCATAAAAGATTCATTACAATTTACATATATTTACTTCTATTATTCAATCAGTACTGATAAGAAAGAGTAAAATGATCAATATAGATTTTCTTGGAATGAAAAATGGTATATTTTTTGATGATATATTTTAGGATGTCTAGAGTATTTTTGTCTACACAAAAATGTGTAATTGTTTTTTTACATGCGATGGAGGTGAAAAAAAATCAGGGAAATAAACCCCCTCAACAACAACATAATGAATTGTTTATCCTTGATAATATTAGAATTTTTAGTCTTGTGATGAATTATTAAGAAGAGGAAGAATAATAAATGTTAACAAGGGAATCTTATAACAATATTACCAACCAAGAAGAAAATTATTGAAAGATATATAAATTCCCTTTTAAGCTTTATTATATAAATGTAATCATAATTACTTGTAACAATTTTTTTTAATTTATAATATGTTTTCTTGGTTAATGTTCTTATAACATATCTGAGTTTTATTTTTTTTAATATTAATTGAATAAATTTAAATGTAATGATATTTTATTTAAATGAAATTTTTAATAAATTAATTTTTCTTATTTTTATAGGGATATTTGGATTGAAGAGTTTCTGAGATGTAATTCATTAAATAATAAAAAATAGTAATTATTCTATTACTATATAGAGTACAAAAGCTTCAGCTTAAAAAATTATACCAATACTATATAGAATACACATTATCACATACCTTGAATATTTATTTTAATATTATTTAGAGACACAAAAGTATGATTTCATTTATAGGAGGGTCAATAATGATGCATCTATTTGTCATTCAGAATATGGCTCTGCTATTATTGATTCAATTTTGGCATGCCATTATTATTGGTATCCACTTCATAATGATAAGATTAAGTACTGAAATATTAATACTAATTTCATAACTTTTATTGTAAAAAAAATTAATAATCAAATAGAAATAGAATATTAGTTAATTTGGTTACTTCAATGATATATTATAAGTATCTTAGATGTGTTTTCATTAAGTGTTTTTTAACAGAGCCTAAATGTTGATTAATTTTAACTTTTTTTTATCAAAAATATCTTAAATATTTTTATTATTTATCTTAGTTTTATTGGTTAATTCAGTGATTTTTAATAAGATACAATATTGTGAGTATTTGCTACATAATTAAAAAAAATTGAATATACTATTTTTTCAATTTATTCACTACCAATTTAGAGAAAACTATAATAAATATTGGAAATATAGGTTGGAAGTAGGTAGGAAGATAATGGACATCAAGATCCATCTTGAGGGTAGGAATGGAATCCATGTTATTAAAACATTAAATATTTTTTAAGATATTTTATGAAAAATAATATTAATGAAAATATTGACTATGCACAATTTACAACAAAAAATATTATGTAGTGTTTCAATATTTATTGGTTTATTATATTTGGATGGTTATAATTAGATATTATTATCTGTTATAGGTTGATTATATTATATATACATGTTAAAAACTTTTTCACTACATGGAATTGAATATAAATGTGTGGATATCTTCCATATTTTTATAATTTTGTAGCATAATTATTGGTTGTTTTATCCATCAAAAAATATTTTGAGGTTATTATATCTCCCTGTAGTTCTTAAAATTGGATTAAATTACCACTTATTATGTTACATAATATAACTTAGAACTATGTTTAGTGTAAAATTCTAAAACCACCCCTGAGATAATTGATTGTAGTTTAATAACGTCCATTAAATTTAGATAATACTATCAAAAATACAATTCATAGTTGACTTATTTATTTAGTGGTAGTTTTATAAACCATTTCTAATAAAGTTAAATCATTACCTAATATATTTATTTCAATAATAATAAAACACATCATGAATTAATTATATCCTCCATGAAATTAATGTTGATACAGTAACACATGACTGTATATTTAAAATGACAAGAAATAAATTATAATAGGTTAAAACTTCCACAGAACAAAAAATGACATGATAAAATTTCCTATAATGTGTTATAGTGATAATAATTTTAAAATCTAGGAAATTTTAACAATAAATTAGTTTCATTTATTATTAATGATTTTAAATATATTCTATGGATTCATATATTATGTTATTTTTAGTGGGAAATGAATTGTTTTTATTCTTGTAAATATGTTTTTGAGGAGATATGTAGTTCCATTTAGAAATTAAATTTCTAAAAATCTAATATTAAAATTAATAAAATGAACAAAATTTTGGTATTTATCATATCAAAATTATATTATGGTGAATTTTTTATTTGTTTCTAAAAAGATGGATTTTGGTTGAATTTTAGAAAATACAAATTTTTATAAACAATCATTCCCATTCAAATAATGTCCCACTAGGTTTTGGATTGGTTTTAAAGTAAATTTATTCCAATTTTATTATAAATAACCCCATTAATTTTATATGAATAAATATTATATTGATTTGGTATAAATTTATTTTTAGGCATAAAATCAGTTTTTAAACAATACAGTTTTTGGTGTGTTTTGCACACTTTTATTGAAATTTATTTTTTCCACTTCTAAAAATTTAATTTTGAAAAATTGATTTAATATTTATATTATAGTGGTTCAAATATGTAAATGTGTTCAATTTATTTATTTTTTATAATTAATAGTTACCATGACAAATCATTATCACCTCGATAAGTACTAAAAGGGTTAATATGGGGTTAATAATATATATAAGGCATAAAATATATCTCAAACTTGTATAAATGTGTTTGGTTGAGTCTATTTCAACATTAACCTATCTTGGATTCTATGTTTGACTAAATCCTGGTCACTTTCATTGAGAAAACAATTTATATTTATTTAATATTTTATGTATTCAAAAGAGTCAAAATCCCCTCACTTATAAAAGGGAACCTCTTATACTCTTTTTTACACATTTTTAGACACATATCTCAAAAAATACCTACCCAAATACCTTCCCAAATATCCTTACCATGTCTTAGTGGTCCTAGAATTCTCAAAAGACTAATCTGGAAATTGATCATGTGTAATCCAAATAGAGGAATCCAAGGTGGAGGTATAAGTCCTGACCAACCTATTTCAAGTTTAATTCTTATTACACCTCATTAAAATATAATATAACTACTGTAACAAAATTAAATCCATATATTTTATATACTGAAATTTTATTATATTGATGTAAAAAATCTTTCATATCAATTTTTATAATAACCCCAACACTAATAATCTATATTTTATGTATACTTTAATACATTGGCATAAGATACAAGGGATCACATAATCAATTACTGATAAGTTTAGTATTATTTAAGAACCAGATAAATGCATGAATACCAATTTTCGTTAGAAATAAATTACAAATAATATTCAAAGAATATAATATGCATCCTTGAAACTCATAAAAATATTCATTCTTCATATCCCATGGGAAAGGAAAACAAAATAAAATCACGATCAAATGATCAGTAAGGGTCTCATATAGTGAAATATATCATGAGTAAATAAGGAATAATAAATATAGTATGGTTGATAACTGAAAACACATTCTATTTAATCAATAACATGAGAACGAAATAAATCCACGTATAATATCAATATAGTGATTTCAAGGATATTTATTAATGATTTCCAAATGAAAGAAATTTATAATGTTGGACATCATGATTAAGGTATTATGCCATGATACGTTAGAATATAGATCAATATACTCCAAAATCCATTTAATAAGTCTTACTAACTGGTTCAACTCTTGAAATTTATTGATTCTCTTAAAGGATATATATAACTGGGAACCACCCATAACCTCGTGTAAATTATCTCTTCATATATTAAATGATAAATTTAATTATTAACAATATAACTTATCAAAAAATATTTTTATTGAGAAAAGAATACAGAATATCACGATTTACCTAAAAATCAAATAACTTTCAAATGAAACACCATATATAGAAATACTACATGGTTTAACAAATAATAATATCAATGATATAAAGAAGATGTATATAGAAGAGAAACATAATGTTATTTTAAATATGGTCATATGAATGTTAATGTATCAAGATACAGTTAATGCCTATAAAATTACAAAAAGATTAAATATACCAATTAATTCATCAGAAATATAATTTTTTAATAAAATAAATTCTTTCAGAGAATAGAATAAAATAGAAAAAAAAAATTTAAATAAATTTTTATTTAGAAAATCCATTTTAAATATTTGGGAGACCTGTAGAAGAATCTAAATAGTGTAAAATTGTTATTTTCATGGGAAAACCTTTTAAAACCAAATATTTTAGAAGGAAAAATTTCTTTTAATTTTATTGAAATTAAAGTAAATTATTATCCTATTGAACAAATTCATTTAAAACATTGTAAATAAATTTATAGATAACATAGAATCTCCTTAATACATTTGTTAATTAAATAATAGAGGATTTTGTAATATAAGTTTCTAAAAATATAGATGTGAAAGTAAAATATTCCCAATCAATAAGATAAATAATATCATATTGGATTTTAAAGATTTATTTCCTTGATTCAATTGATAAGGATAAGAAATTTTTGAAGAGAAAAATATAAAATTTCTTAAATATCAAGAGGAAAATAACATATATGGGGTTTATGAAGGATATATTATAATAATACCTTAATGAAAATATAATCCAACTGAAAAATGAGATTGTAAAAATATATTTATACCTCTTTGGTAACTTCTTAATTATAACATTTTGAAAGAGTAATATTTAATCAAAACATTAAATACCACAACTAAAGAAATATTCTTGTAAAAATATATAAAATACGAGGTATGAACACTGCATAAAAGGAAATTGTTTATAATAAAAAATATGTCTCAATGAATTAGAGATTGATATGAAAACTCAATACCTCACACTTCCACGTAGATAAATATTATTTAACATTATATTATAATACTTCTAAACTTTTTATTAATTCATGAAAAAACTATATTCATATTTATATTAATTTATATATATTATAATTACCCACTCATTACAAATTCATGGTAAAATCAATCATTGACTGTTGGTGTTTTTTGTTTTCTCGTCCTTGTTTCATCACAAATGTTCTTGTTTTTATGCACATGTTATTGTTCCTAGGTTATAATTTCATCATCTAAATAATTATATTAATTTTATAAATATCATATTTATTAATATGATATTTTTTTAGAACTATATAGGTATCATGGTAATGAATCAAATCACTTCTTGGAGGTGGTAGTCCACACATACACATGATCAAAGTTATCAATTACCAATGGATATGTGGGAAATAAGGTTAATATTATTTAACATTTTGAGAATAAAAATTCTATCATTAATATCATTTTATTTATTTAAATTCACTTATATATAACATCCATGTAAGGCGGTGATGAAAAATGAAATACATAGACTCATGAGGTGGTAGTTCTCACATAAGGATAATAAATTATTTTACTCTTAATTTTTTGGATTCATATATAAAAAAGGGTAATAACACAAGCCAAATAACATTAATGTAATATTATTGTTATTGTGTTTTTATTTTGTAATGGTAAAATAATATTTAGAGGATGCATAAAAAACTATCTGGAAAAGAATATCCATAGATGATAATGACTTATTTGAGAAACCTCCTTTATATATTCACTTAAATACCCTAGGGTTGATACTTTGAGAATACCAAATCCCATAAAATATATCTAATGATTTTGGAGATATAAATTTTTAGGGGTTTAAGGGTATGTTTCTAATGGTTTTGTGAACAATAGAGGATTGGCAGTATCTTTTATAGTGATGGAAAATACACACATGGTACTGTATTAAATGAATTAAATAAAATAAATTATTCTTCATGTGACGGTGGCACTAATTGGATAAAATTTCAAATATAAGGTATTTTAATGTGGCATTTACTTCAATTTTTTTTATTTTTAATCGATTATTATGAATTTTATACCTTGTATTTTGGTTTAACGCTTTCATTACCCAATTTTAACCTTAATAATTATATCAATGTTTTCAATAAAAAAAGGATGAAAATTTACTTCTAAGTAAATAATTGGATCAAAAAAGCCAATGGATGAAATTTTGGACAATATTCCCTCCTTATTATCTTATTTAATATTTTTATGATTTTAAATCCTATAATTTAATATTATTTATCATAAAATACCATTATATTCACTTTTAAGAATTATTAAAATAGTTTTAACTTAAATATATTAGGAAAAGTATAGAAATATAATATAAATACTTTAAAAATAAATTATAAATTATTATTAACCAATTAATTTATGCGAAAACATAATTCGTCAGAAAATATTACTTTTGATGTGTTTAAAAAAATTAATTTATTTTACTACTACATCCACTACCACTATGTTAGCGTTGTGTAAGAATTTAAGGTAATTATACCATCACTAAAAAATTAGAATAAAAAAATAAAAAAAAATTAATTATGTCCAAAATAATTTGTTATATTTTTTCATAACATTTTATTATGAATATGTGGACATATGTGAGAAATTTAAAGTAAGAGAGTGGAATTTTGAATTTTTTTGTTACTTATATTAATATAAAGATATTTATTAAAGAAAAATGAAACCAAAAGGCCATATTTAATAATATATTAAGTGAGTGGACAAATTAAACTCATAAAATTAAATATAAGAAAGTTTATTGATGATTTTGAAGCCTTATTCTATAGTTTTAACCTTGTTTGTCCCATTTTACATTTTAATTAAGTTGATAAATGTTAGAAAGATTACCGTACATAATGAATAAGATTAAAAGGAAACTAATTACCAAATATGAACGTCTTTATTCCAGATATGGAATCAATTTTATCAAAGTCAATTTCTCTATGTATTATATATTAATTTAAAAATAGACCCAAAAAATGTAACGAAATACTATTTCTCAGGAAAGTGATTTTTTTATGTACAATATGTTATTACAATAACTCTATGACTAATAACCATAATTATATGAATTAAAATTCAGATAAATATATATAATATATACATTTGTTTAAATCATTGATCATTTGATATTATTTTGGTTAATTAAAATGGGAAAACATAATTACCTTAAAAATAGTTTTCTATAATATATCTCTTTTTACCTCCAAACAATATTTCCAATATTTCTATAAAATTGATATTAAATATGTGATCGATTATAAATTTTATAACACATTATTATAAATAAAATTAGTATTATCTAAACACTATATTTTCAAATATTCATAGAATAATATTTTTGAGTGAACATTTAAAAAATTAATTCTATGCTTAATTTTACATTATTAGTTCAAAATTGGTATTCATTCTATGAATTTATAATTTTTGTGCCATTAAATATCAAAATGGGAATTTTATTATAGTGTAATTATGATAAAATTTCCACTTACTCTAATTTACACTCATGTTTTACATTATTCAATCCTTAAATATTTCATTCTTGAAATTTTTATGGATATTACTTTCTATACAAATGAGGGTGGTTATTCTTTCAAATTATATCATGTTTCCTTGTTTCTTCCTTTATTTTGTGATTTATCTAAAGTAACATTACAATTCAATTCATACGATTCTGTAATATTTATTCTCCAAATTTAAATAATATGGATAGGAACTCCATAGTAACATAGATCAGGTTTAAATTATATTTATTTAGAGGTGATCACATGCATTGGGTCTTGAATATACATCCTTAATGAGGATATATGGAAAATATCATGTAATTTAGAGAGTATTGATGGAATTTAAAAATATAAATATAAATATCCAATTATTTATAAAATATTAATAAGTTGTATGTACCTATATAAAAGTTTCCCTTCCTTAATGAACATTATAATACCCTTCCATGAATATACTTTCATGAAAATGTGATCTCCCACATAAAATTTCAATTATTTCCTTTGGTTATTCGCATAAATATTTTACTTAATTTATATTTCATAATATGGATACAAATAGTTATTTCCTTTATTATATTATACTCTATAATTTCTATCGGTAAAAGATTTATTTCACCAACTCCATCCCTACAAGTTGGAGTAACACATCACTTTTTCTATAATGATTTTCATAACAACATTTTAGGACATTAATGGATAGTATTGTAAAAGGAAAAATCCACCAACGTTAAGTACTCACACCACATACTTTGAAATTCATGTGATGACGACCTCAATATGACTTATAATGTTGGAATAGTCCTTCAATACAGTTCATCAGTTTGATAATGATAGTTGGTGGTCATATAGAACTTAATATAATGATACTTATATATAATTTTCTCTAATTTCAATGTAAATCATGTATCATGATTAGATATAATCGAAATATATACATAGTGATGTCCAACAACATTATCAATATATAGTCATTCATGATTCTCAAGAGGTAAATATTCTTTTCTAATGAGGAGATGTTCAGATTTGGTAAGATGACTAATGATTACCTATATATAATTAATATGTCATGCAGTATTTTAAAATGTAATGAAAAAGAATATAATGATATCATACCATTTCCATATAGGAATATATAGAGTCTTCATGTACCCTTTAGAATGTTTTCTATCAGTCATTGAATATTGAAAAAACTAAGAAACTTGATTCAAAGTCATTATCTTCCTGCATTATATTATCCCACCAATAATGTTTCTTTAGATCCTTATACATCATGGTGATACAAATGTGTATAGAGAAATTTTTTCTTTGAGAATCATCTAATCGTTATCCTTTTAACATAGTTTTAATTAAACTGATATCCACTTTCCAAATTTATGAACAATATTATCATAAATGATGTCTACCAATTTCAGGTAATCTATGACTTTAATTTTATTTTGAAAATTATCATCATGAAACTATGAATTTTTTAGCTTTTATAACAAGTAAAGATTGGAAATAATTTATAAAATGAGTGATGTTTCCCCTTCCACATTAATTTTCATATCTATTTGTAATAAATAATGTAACATAGGATCCTTATTAATCCTCGTTTTAGCCATTACTATTGGATCTTTCTTTCTTAATGAATCAAATACCTAGTTTACCTTTATTGGGTGTTAGTGTATTGGGTAATCATAATACTTGGGAATATCCATCCATAATATTTACCTCATATTGATATCTTTCTATAAAAATATGTATAACATACTCTTATAATATTTGTATATCTCACATCTTTCATAATATAGATAATGACAACATATATTAAAAGAAAATATTACATCTTCCAACTCAAGATCATGGGTTGGATAGTTTTTTTTCAATATTATATTACTTATGTGATGTTTAGGTAATAACTTTACCATTATTCATAAATACAGACTCAATTCCATTCTTTTATATAACACTATATCTTAAAAATATTTCTATTCATGGCGGTATAGTCCATATCAGAGCATTGACAAATATTCTATTAAATTATTGAAAACGTTCATCACATTTCTTTTATCCATGTAATCATAAACAATTTATATATTATCTTTTTTAATGGGTTATCCAATATATAATTTTTTTTAAAAAAACACCAATAATATTTATTCAAACCAAGGAAACTAAATTCATCAGTTATGTTTGTCGGTGGAGGACATTCTATGACAACCCTTGTATTTATAAGATCAGCTGAGATTCCATCCAAGGAGACAATACTAAAATAAAATAAACATTTATTATGAAATATTAATAATGTCTAAATTTACCATATTAAACTATTTCTCAAATAGTATTTAGGAAGATTTTAAAGTGGTTAGAATGGTCTATCTAGTTTTTAATGTCCACCAAGATATCATCAATAAATATCATAATAAAACAATCGAGATATTCCTTAAATAATATATTCATATGATCCATAAAATTTTTGGGTGAATTAGTTAATACAAATTGAATTACCATAATCTTATAACGCCTATAACTCATATGATATGTCATCATTATAATATCTTCCCTCTCTAAATACAATTGATGATACCCATAATGGAGGCCAATTTTAATAAAATATTAAGCTCCATGAATTTAATTGAACAAGTCATCAATGTGAGGAAACCAATTATTATTGTTTATAGTAATAGAATTTATTTTCCTATAATCATTTCACAAACTCATAGATCTATCTTCTTTCTTAATGAAAACAAACACTAGGGTATATAAATCATTGATCACACAACTCATGTAGTTATTTATTAACTTCCACTAATACTATGGTTTACATTATATAGGGTGTCATTGAGATAGGTCTTGAATCATGGATTAAATAAATATAAAACTCAACATCATTCTCTTGTGGATGTTTAAGAAATTAATCAGGAAAGACATTAATGTATTCCTATAAAATTGGTATATTTTCAATTTTAGGATTAAATTTCCTATAGGCATATTGATTGTATTCCTCTTCCCCATGAATCACATTCATAAGACCTTCAAAAGGTTGATCTAGATGTGGACCAGATGATGAAGTCTCCCCACTAAAGATAATGGATTCTATATCTCCATCATGAATCATAATATTCTTCACTTAGAAATAATTGTTTACATTATAACATGAAATAAAATCAATACAAATGATTATATAATAGTTTACCATTGTTATAATAATCATGTCTACAAATAGGGTATCTTTATCTATTATAATGGGAACTAACTAACACATCCTTATTATAATATTATTTGCACTATGAGGCAGGGATAATGAATCATTTCTTAAGGTTCTTGGGAAATATCATTTTTTCATAGAAAATATGGAAGATATAAACGAGTAAAAAGATACAAAATATAATAAATCTTTATATAACTTTGGGGATACAATTAAAGTGCCCTACACCATATATTTTGGAGCCCAAATGTCATAAATAGTGATCAAATAAGCTTATCCTTAACTATTTGGCCATTTGTATAGTATATTTACTTATGCATGGGACATTGGTTTAAAAAATATCACATTTTTCAATATTTGATGTACCGGGTAAAATATTTTTCATTCTTTCCATAGAATTCATTAGCTAGATTTATCTTATATATACAATCACTACATCAAAACTGGACTTTAATATCACTATAATTATCCTTTATCAATGATACAAAAGCGCTGAAAATGTGAGCGATGTTAAAAGCCCATGAATTTTATCATCACTAAAGAAGCACTGATAAAGGGGATATTTATTAGTGCCAATAAAAGCACTAATAAGTGGGACTGTTATCAAAAAATTTAAAAGTGGTGATAAAGGTCCCATTTATCAATGATTTTATTCAGTTCCCCTAATGTAATATTTTATCAATGCTTTTATAAGAACTAATAAAGGAATTTTTATCAGTGTTGTAGAAGTAATGTTAAAGTATTCCTTTATCACTACTTATAGAAGCACTGATAAATGTGTCCTTTATCAGTACTTTTAAAAGAACTGATTAATGTGTTTCATATCAATTCTTTTAAATGGTTTGACAAAGGTCCATATGGTAGTGTGAGATTAAAGCACACCACAGCACCAAAAGCACCAAAAGCACCAAAAACACCACAAAAACACTCCATAAACACACCATATATCAATATAAACAAGTCCCAATAAAGAAAATAAATAAATGAAATTTACAACACAAATACTAGAATAAAGATGACTCTATAAACATTTACAACATTGGTTTAGAAAATTACATATATCCAAATTATTATATACATTCAAAAACAATCATAAGGTCCTATGTTACCATGATTTTAGTTGATTTTTTTATCGAACTATCAAAACTAGATGAGTAGCTTCAAAAAACCACATCAACTCAAATGAAAATCCACCTGTATCAGAAAATAGTTAGTATGAGTAATTCTAAAAAGAAAGAAATTAAACATAAATATAAAATAATAAATTAACATTAAGGACAATGATTTTACTATACACATATCAATATTACCTTTATAATTGAGTAGAGGCGGTGATGATGCTCTTCCTACAAAGGCAACAGATAGAACACGAATGAAAGTGATAAATGAAACATTGTAGGGGTGAAATGTTTTTGAGCGAAAAGAAATATGGAAGATCGATAGACCACCCCAACTCGAACAAAATAATCCACCTATATAAGAAAACAATTATTACATGAGAAACACTAAAAAGAAATAAATTAAAAGAATACAAAAAATGAATTATTTCAATGGAAACTTATTTAATTATGAAAAAATTAAAATTACCACTATGATTGAGTAGAGACACTTTTTTTCTCTTATTGAAATGGAATGACACATAAAATTAAAATATTTTAAAATAAAAAACATTGCTAGGAATAATAAAAATTATATCAGCATTTTATTATATAATATTTCGATAAAATTGAAAAATCATATCATACCATTACCTTTACATATTTCCAAAGGGTTTATTTTGTTAAAATATTATCTAATACAAATACTAAATATTATTTGGGCGCATCAATATTGTTTTTTATGTACCTCTTCGAATAACATCTAATCTAAACGCCCTTCCCAACATCCCCATAATGATCTCATCAAACACATGCTCACCACTATCTCTATCATATCACCATTCATAATTCACTTTTCCTTATCTTCTTTCACTCATTTTCAACTTGTAAAGATGCATGATGCATACAACTACATGCATATAGTAAATGGGTGTAAAAATATAAGGAAAAGTGAATGCGGAATAGTGATATTATATAGGTAGTGGCTGTCGTGTATGAGATTAGAGCATCATAGGGATTTCAGGTAGTAATTTTAGATTAGATTCTATACTATGTGGTAGTTATCCAATAGTAGTGAAGTGAATAAAGAATCCTTAGTTTTGTTATTAAATTTTTAAGTGATGCACATCCAATCAATATTTTGGCTTCATTGATCAATGGAGCCAAATAGACATCAATATTCATCCAAAACAATACATCAATAGAAACAACATAAAAAATAATCAAAATACATAATATAAATGAATGAAAACTTAAGACACAAATAGTGATTTCAATAAAAATATACATCTCCGAACAAGAATGAATGAAATAGGGGTACTAATTCCTGAAAGAACAACCATTTAAAGGTTTAGATTTAAAAAATAAAATCCATTTTACCTTTGAAAGGTTAATTTCATCATACTTTTATAATTAAAGACAAAAAATGTTTCCTCCACCAAATTCTCAAAATAAGGATCCTTGGAGAATGGGATTCACTCCTTGATCTCTAGATTAATACCCCCAAAGAAAAGAGATACATTCAATAGATATTATGACACCACCTCTAAAAAAAGGAAACCGTCTCTTCTAAGTGTTCAATATAATCCTTCCCCATATTCTGACCTTCTTGGACACTCATGTGCACATTCCTTTTTGTTCATCTTCACCTCTTTAAATATAAACCATAAGACTAATATAGAATACAAATCTTCCCACTTCAACCCAAATTGAATTTTTGGTGGGGGAAAATAACTTAAATACTTCAAAATCTATACCCCCTAATAAAACTAGAACAATAATAAACTAATATTTTTGGGAGTTCTAAACTCTTTGAAGGCATTCTTAACATCCTCAAGGAACTTAACTACCTCTAATGAACCTTTACTTCCATATAAGATGAAAAGAATCAATGGAGAACCAAAAATAGGGTGAGACCCACCAGAAAATTCAAGGACCATTTTGGAAAAAATATTATGAATAACACAATAATTATAAAATTAGGTTCAGAGTCATACTAAAACAATAATGAAAGGAATATCTGTGACCAAAAAAATTGGTTCATAAGATGAATTTCATAAGAAAATAATAATTCAATCATCAAAAACCACTATTTCATTTTCAATTCCAAACTAGATAATTATAAGGCCACTTATGACAATATAATATTCCCCATTTTTAAAGAAAATACAATTACATAAATAATTTTTCTCCTTGTTAAAAACTATTTCGAAAAACCAAGCCAAGATAATCCACAAAACAGAGCATGCACATTGGCCATAATGGATGAGGAATGAGTCAATACCCACACTAATATAATATTCATCATGAAATAATTTTTATATTGGTGACCAATTATCTCTCGTCAGGCTTCGATGATGTTAAAGTGCACAAATTCAACCTATAAGAAAGAGGTTAAACAACATAGTATCTCTGGACCTATTTTCATGATGTTGAACTATAAAAATTCATCCTGGAAGCACGAAGATAAATTTTACACATTGTATAATCTTATTTATAGGAAATTAAACTACGCAAATTCATTATATAAAAATATGTTAAACATCACAACATATCTTGACTTGGTTGGATAACATTAAACTACACAAATTCATCATTGTAGTATGAAGATTAATTGCATAGATTATCTCATCTTTGAAGCATGATGTTAAAAAATATATATTAGTCTTCTTAAAAATCCATTAAAATGCACAGTGGAGTCACGCTTACAGCAGAGAGGATATGAGATGTAAGGTTTGTCAAGGTTATGAATAGTGTAAAAACACAAAATGCAGAACCCAAAAGATCAAAAACCAATATAGAAAAAGTTTAAAATAAAATACATTGGATTCTATCCTTGATTCATCTGATGGATCATAGTGGAGTCGCATCAGTAGTAGAGAGGTTCCGCAAGAGGTTCAGAATCATGATGAGTGAGTACTATTTAGGGTTCTTTTAAATATATTAGGAACACTTTTAACAACAATTTCAGAAAAGTGCTAATAAATATCCCTTTTATCAGTGTTAAATTAATATGAGATGATAAAAGCGATCTTTATCAGTTCTCAAAAGGCACTAAAAACATATTTTTCAGTGCTCAGAAGGCGCTGATAAAAAATATATTTATCAGCACTTATATTTTAGGACTGATAAATATTCTTTTTAGTAGTGTTTTTAGTGTCGATAAATATCAATCTTTATCAGTGCTAAAATTTTAGTTCTAATGAATTATTTATTATAATAAATTTATGTTAGTTTTATAGTTATTAAATATATATAATTATTTGTTTATGATTATATAAATACTTATTAAAAAAAATAATTATTTATTTATACTGATTATAATGTTATAAACTTATGAATATATTAAATATTCATCTATAAATATATATATTTATAAATATTTATTTACAAATATACTTTTAACACTATTATTTGATATATAATCTTTTATAAATGCCTTTAAAATGACTGAAATTGAATAATTCAAAATGAGTGCACTTTAAAAATATTTAAAAAATGGATAAGTTTTTTAATTAAATATAAATTATTACTAAAATATATGGATATATATATATTAAAGTAATGATGAATACATATTGAAAATACTAAAACATAATAAATAAATAAATATAAATAAATTGTACAAAATGATCAAATTCCTAAATATACTAAAAAAAATTAAAATATAAAAAATAAATACCCTAACTATAATAGAATTAAAAATAAATAAATTAAATTAACCGATTAAAAAAATAAAATACGAAATGTTTCCTTTATTATAATTATATTCTAAAATATACTGAAATTTGAATAAATTACAAAAATATTAGGTGTATGTGTTTTTATATATTGTGTAAATATATTTGTGCATGCAATTTCATATAAACTGCATTAACTATATATATATATGTGTGTGTGTGTGTGTGTGTGAAATCAATGTAACAGACAACGTTTGATATATGTAAAATTGAAAAACATAGAAACATTAAAAATGAAAAAGACATTAATATAATTTTAATTTACATTTTATTCATTATATGTATATATATATATATATAATATGATTTATTAATATCTATAATTAATCTATATATATGTGTGTGTGTATATATATATTATACTTATTCATTTTTATTAATAACTATTTCATTAATATTTTTTTAAATAATTTTGTAATTTATTCATTCTGAATTAATTTCTATTATTATATATTCATTTATACATCTGCATTTAATATATACTATTTATCCATATTTATAATATATATCTATAATATATATTTATTTTTATCAATAAATATTAAATTAATAATATGTTTAATATTTTTCTTAATTTACGCATTTTAAATTTTATTTGTTTAATTATTTCATTTTATTCATTTTACATATCTATATATATAGTATATACTATTTATTAGTTTTTCAATTATATATATGTTTATTCATTTTTATCAATAATTATTTAAATAATGAAATTGTTAATATTTAAATTTAAATTTACAAACCTTTATTAGTGATAATAAAGAACTAATAAAGGTTACCATTTATCAGGGCTTTATTACTAGCTCTCATAAAGGGTAACTTTTATTATCACTAAAAATAAACCAATGATAAAGGGTAACTTTTATCAGAGCTAAAATAAAGCACTAATTAAAGTGGACTTCTATCCGCACTTAACAAGATGCAACAATAAAGGGTATCGTTTATTAGTTCTTATTTTAGTGCTGATAAAGATGGACTTTCTCAACACATTTTTCTAGCACTGATATATGTTAGCATGTTAAATTTATGTATTCTAGTAGTGACTTGTAATAAACATACAACCCTATCAAGCATTTTAGTTGATGATTATTTCCATAATTTTCACATGATGAATATTGCTTCGTTCTATTCTTCTTTTATGAATTCCCTCTTTCTTAGTTCATAGTTGGAATATTCTTCTCATGTTTTTCCTTAAAAAAGTTTGATATAGAAAATTATTTCTCTTTATTGATGTCATATAATACTATTTCATCACATGATGAAAACTTTTGAGAAACTAATTATATTTAGTGGAATGGATTAATACCTTAAAACAAATCGTCAATTTTATTTTCTGGATTATGTTTTTAATTTATATCATACCTAGATAATCTTGTAATGGAATCTTATAACTTTGTAACACTTTCCTCTTCCTTTTTCTTTAAGGCATCAAACATTCTCTTCATTTCATTTTGTTCCACATATGGAAACATTTTTTCAAAGAATGTAAAACTAAAATATATCAAGAAAATAAGCACTATTTCTTATTCCTACCTAGTATTCTAGATTTATGACCACCGTTGATCAACATAACCTTTAAGACAATACGTGTTTAGTATAACATTTTCACTTTCACTGTATCCGAAGGATTGAAATATGTTTTCAAGGGGATAATCTATCAATGGAGTTGTATATATACTAAAATACAAACTATTATTTCACATGAACTGATCTAATCCAGATTTATCATGTCATGGAACATTATGTTTCTCTATATGTCTAATGTTATTAGTCGTAACATGGGTTATATGAACTAATATATCCACGTTCTCCTTATAATTAACATCATTTGTATTGTCTTAGTTAGTAGGGAATCTTTATATTGTCCATGAGTACATATATTTTCATATTCACTAGTATCCCTTTCTACATAATGTCATATTTTAAATTAACTCTAGACATTATGAATTTTAAGTCATAGAATATAACTCCAGATTTTCTATAAATGATTACATAAATCAATATTTTATGGATATATAATCTCAAATCATATACCTGGTTTCTTTAGGAATATCACAAAATGCTAAAAATATTATCAAATATTTCATAATGGCCATAACGAGATTTTAAATCCACAAAAGCATTCCCCCCAAAAGTATCTATCTAGGTATTTAGTCATTAGACCACTCAGCATGCACCAATGATGATCAAGTTAATACCCAATCCACCTCATTCCGCATTATTAACCCAAGGATAATTAGTTCCACAAATGCATCAACATTATGTTATCTAGATTGATAATTATTTTCAAACAAAAAAACTACTTTATAAAAACTTTAAGAAATTATCATATACATCGAATGTCATTCAATGATTCATTCTTCATATCTTATGGAAAGGAAAAAAATTGTTATCTCATGTAACACCCCAGGTAAATAAAGAATATGACATTTTCATATTTATCCATATTTGTGAATAAAGTTTAAATATGACTTTAAAGGGGATTCTATGCTCGATGGCGTACCCAACACGCAACAACGAGTTTCTTGGGAATCGTACGTTGCACTCTAATAATAAAATAATATTATTTTAAATGGTAGTTAACATATATCCATTGTATTGGCGGGAATGGATAGAAATAACTAAAATATGATTATACATGTTTTTAATTGTTTTTACATTTATCCAATAAGAGATAAAGGCTTAAAATACCGAAAGAATTCAATTTTAGGCGTATATGCCCTAGTTTTCACTAAAGTTCACCTATCACCTTTTGATGGTGAACCGTCATTAAATATAGTTTTGTTCACTCTTATACATTCTATTGGACCAAATAAAACTCTTCTTAAGAATCGGGACATCAAAATTTACTTTGTGTAAATTTTTGGTATCTTTCCGATAAAGTTCATTTTTTCAATGAATAGTGTAAAATATTGTATTTTAATTCAAAACCTCTTTTTAATATAATTTATTTATATTATTATATTATCTTTTGAATTGTTTTTATAGTGAAATTAGAATATATTTTTACCATTAAATCCAATAGTAGTCGTTGGAATTAATTTCACTTTGAAATCAGACTTAAACTAGTGTCAATCTTTCGATACTTATTTTTTCATAAAAACACGCTATCTGCTTTGACAGCCGGAATTAATTATTAAATTAATTAATCTGACTTATATGTTTTTAATTTTGTAAAATTACTTCATTTTTTAATTCGGAATATCAAATATAGCTTATGGTGAATTTTTGGGATTTTTCTGAAAAACTTCAATTTTTGATTAATAGTGAAACCACTTAGTGGTACTTATAAAAATTGATTTTTCCGTTTAAATGAAATTTTGCCATCTTTGTGTTTTGAATTTAAAAAATCTGACATACATGGTTGCCATTAAGAAGTAAAATGTGGTTCAATGGGATAAAAATAATTTTTTGGTGAATAGTAACTTATAAGTTTTAATCACGATTAGAGGTAATTAGTGTAATTTAAGGTAAAAATAATGTTTTAATAATATGAAATGAAATTGACACATGTCATAACATCATTGGATGTGTCATGGACGACCAAGACAAGCCATGGGTCAACTTGGGGACCCCATGGAGCTACTTTGTTTGGGAAATGACATAAAAACTTTTTATTTAATGTTAAAGTAAAAATGACACACACATGAGATGTTTTATTAAAACAATTTTTACATGATGTTATACAAGTCATATTTTTGACTATAAATATTCATTGGAAAGATAAAAAGATTTCCTAAATCATAGTATTTTTTTATAGTTTTTAAACGTTAAATAAATTAAATTATTAATGACATCATGATGATGCAGCGATGACCTCATTATTTAACGATTTAAATAAAATGGAATGATAATGTATTATATAATATATACACATGTCCAAAACCTATTGTATGAGTGTATTTCGAACCCTTATCACCTTATCCTAGAAATACATCAATGTGGGACCTCTTAAATCCGAATACAATTTTGAAATAAAGTGACTTTTCTTTACCTTCCAAGAGTGCCCCTCCTCTCCTCTTATAAAAGTCCCCCATCTCAACCTCCTTAACCACAATCCCAAAGCCTTTGGCTCGGCCAAACCCTGCCCATTTTGCCTCTACACTTCCCTATCTTACTCCTTGAAGCCTCACTTTGGGCAGAAGTCTTCCCAAGGAAGCTTTTGAGCTCCAACCAAAGGGAGTTACCCGATTTTAAGGTAATGTCTTCTTTTGAGTCCTTTTGTTTTATTTTGCTTCTCCAACCCCCTAAACACTTTTTATTCTTTTCTATTGAAACAACTAAAGTATCCTCAATATACTAGTATGTTTTTATAATAAGGATTAGAGCTACACTTACACACACCTACATCTAATGGTTAATGAACATAATGTTTCCCTGGATGGCGAATTTATGCCTCCTGAAACGATGATTGTTCAACATTCTTTTAACACCATAAAAGGTGGCCATTAAGATGTCACTATGTTTATATATGATATATAATATGTTTATGTTTTACTTAAGCTTCTGTATTTTTCATTTGTGGCTTACCTTTATGGCTTCCATTATGGGTATATGCGATATCTTCATTTTAGGAAGTGCGGACTGCCGCCCCCTCAAAGTGTTGTGATTCGTTAATGCCATATGTGGGACATATAAAGGATGGATCTAATGTTATTATATATGATGTTATACTGGAATTATTATATACCTCTATATCATTATTATTTCTTTCCATTAAATTATGAGATAGAAATGAAAGTAGCGTTCATGCGTACGTATGGCTTACCGTCTCTATGAACGATGCATTTCATTTCTTATCCCCAAATGTAATGTACTATTAAAAGTACATGTATATAATGGATGTATATAATTAATTATATATATAAATGATTAATATAATTCTGGAATTAAAATATACATACCTCTCATTTAGATTTAATTCCATTAATATGACAAAGAAATGAAAGTAGCGTTCATGCGTACGTACGGCCTACCGTCTCCATGAACGGTGCATTTCATTTCTTACCTCTAAATGATTATGTGATATTATAAATACATGTATATTCTAGACATATATTATATATATGATATCCAAATCAGTAATGTCATTCTGGATATAAATAACCTTTGACCACACGAACAACATGTAATTGTAAGAAGTCCACTTTCGACTTACGAACCAAATATCGACAAAACAAACATTATTAACTTAAACGGTTACATAATGTTTATAACATGGAAATAAGTGATATAAAAGGAATAATGAACTTTAAAAAGGTTCTTAATCAAGTAGAAATTAACTCATGTTTATTATTTAGGACGTTAAAGAATGAACAAGACAAGTTGGACCCAAGGTAAGGGATCCTACTCCTCTCTTTCTTTTTAAGTACACTCTTTTATGTCATTCCTTATAAGCTCATCTTTCTTGTGATTCAGATGTTCTATTATATTACTCTTACTGTAATTTTTATGTTCATATGATGAGAGACCCTATTCTCTATCACCAATCCATTTTGGAAGTTTTGAGTGGCGCCGTTAGGCTGCCGAATTTTTGTAAGAGATCTAACCTCTCTCTTTCTATTTAAGTACTCCCCTTTATGTCACTTCTTTTAAGCTCCTATTTGTTATTATGGGGGATGTTCTTTCATATTCCACTTTCTGTACATTTTATTGTAATGTGATGAGATACCCTATTTAATCTCATCAATCCATTTTTGGATGTTTTAAGTGGCGCCGTTAGGCTGCCAAGTTTTCGTAAGTGATTTTTCATCTCACTTTTATTCCCGTGAGATTTATGCTACATTTTCCAAAATTTCCTTTGAGTGGTGTATGTACTGCCCATTATTTTACTCATTTTGTAATATACTTTCTTTTATGAGTATTTACATCAATGTTGTATAGTCCTTCTTTCACGAGGTGTATGTTTTGAAAGATACCCATGTCGGCGAGGGAACCTTTCACCCTCCTCTTTTTAAAAGACTTCTTTTGTTGGGTCTTTCAATTTACATATTGTTATGTTGGAATATGTTCTCATATATCCTTATTGATGAAAATTTTATGTCCAAGTGATGAGATACCCTTTTTTTTATCTCTCATCAACTCATTTTGATGTGACGTCGTTAGGCTGTCAAGGGAACTTCTTAACCCAATTTCGATTTCTTTGGGTTCAACATGTTGTTATTGAATATGTAATCCTTTGAATATGTGTGAATGACCTTTGATTATTTTACACTTAATATCAACTTATATTTGGTGTATTCGTTTGTCACACATAATTATGTAATTGATTTATCCTTAAACCAAGGATACCGTCTTTGTATGGGACTTCGTCTCAATCTCCTTTCATTGAGGAATATTTTGTTTTATACACAACCTTATTTTATACGGTGTATAAACCCCTGGGACTTTTACGTTTATTCAAAAGGAATCTATTTTACGAAGCGTTTATTAAATGAAAAAAGGGAATGTTTTTGTCATACGTATGCGGCGACAATGACTTCTCTTCCATCATGACCGTTATTTGAGTTTCGGCTTCCTCTACAAGCCATACCTTCTTTTTAAAAGAATAATAAATACCATGTTTTAATTTTCTTTTATTTTTGTATCGAAAATTGTTTTCATAATGTTTTTATATCAATGTGTTGTATTGATATCTTGTGATTAAAAGGTGGGAATGTTATGTTTCCTTTATGCATATTTTATGTGATATGATTATGTTGAGGTTCTTGGGAATTATTATGAAAACAAGGTGGTTCCATGATAAACTAAGGGCAGGTGAGCCCGATATAGCTCTCGAATCCATTGGGTAACGCGAAGGAGTGAAACGTTAAGGTTTCTTTGAAGAGATTTAGGGAATATACTGTGATGGGTATTTCAAACGTAACCAAGAGGGTTACTCCCTACGTAAGAATGTTATGAATGCCTCAAGTTACCTTTATGACTTATGTTTTCTATGATTTATTCATGGTTTGATGAGGTATGTTAATGTGCCTATGTTTTATGGGTAAAGTATGATTTCATTATTATTTATATATGAACTCATGTTTCCTTTCCATATTATTATAACCCTTACTGAGCTTTTTGTGCTCATACCAAGTTTTGGAAATGCTTTTCACAGGTCAAGGGAAAGGTACATGACGTGATGATAGTGTCAAGGATGTGTCAAGAAAGAATCCATGTTTTATTTTAAATATGTTTCCATTGATGGGAAGCATGAATACTGTCTTTTATGTAACCAATTTGTCTAAATGTGGAATGTAATGCAAGTTTCATGATCTAATTCTCTAAAACTCTAAAACTGAAAAGATCCTCAATGTGTAATCTTGTAATAACTCAAGATTAAGTAAGGTTTAAGGCTGGGGCCTTATAGTTGGTATCAAAGGTCAGTTTAGATAACTTTAGAGGTTAGGGCATTCTCTAAGTATAAGTGACATTACCGTAATGGTTAGGATTTCAAAAAGAGTCCTAGTTTTAGATAATGTGAATGAGTAAGTATTTTTTAGTGTTTACCTTCCTCATTAGTACATGATGGTTTTGTTGATATACTCACACTGACATTTCTGTTTTTAGTGAACGGATGGATCTAGCAGGCACCAAAGAGACAACAGGTTTGAAGGAAACTGTGGTGGTTCTCTGATTAAGATACTAGTTAAAATGGGGGATTCAATGAGGAAACTAATGGTTGTTCTAAACCAACTATCAAGGAGTCATGAACAACCACTTGATCCTTGGTATGTTTTGTAATGAATCATGTACAAGATGACCAATCAATATGGAAGTTCAGGTAATAATTATAAAGGTAACCATTAGAGTTTTTATGATCCTTACTTTTGAGGTAATTATGGGTTATTATATGATTTGATGGAAAATGAAGGGCATGAGATAAACTTGAGGTTAAAATATTTTATGATTATTTTTGAAGATTTTATCTCGTTTTGGGGAATGTTTTAAGAATTATATAGTTTTGGAAAAAGGACAACACGGAGACTGTGTGACAACCCGTCGCGTCGGATGAAGCCGCGGGAATCGAACCCACAACCAAAGTGCGACTGGTATTTATCGCCTACCACTGGACTACGTGAAGTCCCTGGTTAGTTTGACTGATTTTTTCTAGTTATATGATTTTATGAATTAAGAGTAAGTTTATTTTGGGTTATTTATGAAAATGATTAACCTATCATGGAGGATATGTTATTAGGTTAATTACTTTTCAATACAAGACTTTAGGAGCAACAGATGTTGTTTGGAGATAAATGTTACGATTTAACTTGGAAGACTATGTGACTAAATCCTTCAAATATTTGGGTTTCAACATTAGTTTGGTTTACTTTGAAGAATTTTATGGACAAATTGTTTATCTAATGGCCCTCGTTGATCTTTGGGTTTTGTTGGACAAATTTTGGAGATTAAGCATAGATTTTCTTTTTATAAAGGGTTATCCTTTTCTGGATTATCTGATCTTGTACTAGCCTTTTGGTTTTGGTTTTGGTTTTGGTTAAAGCCTAAAGAAATGGGATGTATATAGTTTTATTTGGTGGATTAGTTGATTCTCTAGAAGTTTTTTATGGTACTCTTAATGCGAACAAGTCTTTCTAAATACTTGTCTTTTGGAGAAAGTATGAGTCTGTGTAAGAAATCTAGTAAAAGTTGAAAGTCAACATGACAAGTAAGTATGTTTCCTTATGTTTTAGTTAAGCTCAAAAATAAATTCCTCAATAAAAAGTAACTTAAAAAAAATGTTGTCTATTAACTTTTCCTACTGGGGAACCCAACACTGTTTAACCCATCACAAGTTTATGATTTTCTTATTGTTAACTTTCTCCTAAACATGTTTTCTATCACTCTCCATCAGAACATGACCCTATGTTTTCTCCTCCATGTCCATGTATTCCTACATGGAGTACTAGTATGGGTTTACTCGGGTGACCTCTGTACTTATCTTTCTTTATTTTAAAGTGATTGTTTTACCGACTCTTGTTCCGATGTGGGACTTTCAAGGTTGTTTCCAAGATCAATTTTAAAAATTGCGAGGACGCAATTCCCAAAAGGGGGGAAGGATGTAACACCCCAGGTAAATAAATAATATGAAATTTTCATATTATCCATATTTGTGAATAAAGTATTAATATGACTTTAAAGGGGACGCTATGCTCGATGGCGTACCCAACACACAACAACGAGTTTCATGGGAATCATACGTTGCACTCTAATAATAAAATAATATTATTTTAAATGGTAGTTAACATATAGCCGTTGTATTAGCGGGAATGGATAGAAATTATTAAAATATGATTATACATGTTTTTAAATGTTTTTACATTTATCCAATAAGATATAAAGGCTTAAAATACGGAAATAATTCAATTTTAGGCGTATATGCCCTACTTTTCACTAAAGGTTCACCTAATGCCTTTTGATGGAGAACTGTCATTAAATATAGTTTTTTTCACTCTTATACATTCTATTGGACCAATTAAAACTCTTCTTTAAGAATCGGGACATCAAAATTTACTTTGTGTAAATTTTTGGTATCTTTCCGATAAAATTCATTTTTTCAATGAATAGTGTAAAATGTTGTATTTTAATTCAAAAACTCTTTTTAATCTAATTTATTTATATGATTAGATTATATTTTCAATTGGTTTTAAAGTTAAATTAGAATATAATTTTACCATTAATTCCAATAGTGTTCGTTGGAATTAACTTCACTTTGAAATCAGACTTAAACTAGTGTCAATCTTTTGATACTTATTGTTTCATAAAAACACGCTATTTGCTTTGACAGTGTGAATTAATTATTAAATTAATTAATCTGACTTATATGTTTTGAATTTTTTAAAATAGACTTTATTTTTGAATTCGGAAGATCAAATATAGCTTATGGTGAATTTTTGGGATTTTCCAGAAAAACTTCAATTTTTGATGAATAGTGAAACCACTGAGTGGTACTTATAAAAACTGATTTTTCCGTTTAAATGAAAATTTTTCCATCTTTGTGTTTTGAATTTCAAAAATCCGACATGCATGGTTGTCATTAAGAAGTAAAATGTGGTTCTAATGGGATAAAAATAATTTTTTGGTGAATAGTAAGTTATTAAGTTTTAATCACGATTAGAGGTAATTAGTGTAGTTTAAGGTAAAAATAATGTTTTAATAATATGAAATGAACTTGAAACATGTCCTAACCTCATTTTATGTGTCATGGACGACCGAGAAAAGCCATGGGTAAACTTGGGGACCCCATGGAGCCAATTTGGTTGGGAAATGACATAAAAAACTTTTTATTTAATGTTAAAGTAAAAATGACACACACATGATATGTTTTACTAAAAAAACATTTACATGGGGTTATACAAGTCAGATTTTTTAGTATAAATATTCATTGGAAAGATAAAAACATTTCCTAAAACATAGTAATTTTTTTATAATTTTTAAACGTTATATAAATTAAATTATTAATGACATCATGATGATGCAGCGATGACCTCATTATTTAACGATTTAAATAAAATGGAAAGATAATGTAATATCTAATATCTACACCTGTACAAAACCTATTGGATGTGTGGATATAGAACCCTTATAACCTTATCCTAGAAATACATCAATGTGGGACCTCTTAAATCCAAATACCATTTTGAAATAAAGTGAATGTTCATTACCTTCCAAGAGTGCCCCTCCTCTCCTCTTATAAAAGGCCCCCACCTCAACCTCCTTACCCACACTCCCAAAGCCTTTGGCTCAGCCAACCCCTGCCCAGTTTTCCTCTCCACTTCCCTCTATTTCTCCTTGAAGCCTCACTTTGGGCATAAGTTTTCCCAAGGATGCTTTTGAGCTCAAACCAAAGGGAGTTACCCGATTTTAAGGTAATGTCTTCTTTTGAGTCCTTTTGTGTTATTTTGCTTCTCCAACCCCCTAAAATCTTTTTATTATTTTCTTTTGTAACAACTCCAGTATCCTCAATATACTAGGATGTTGTTATAATAAGTTTTAGATCTACACTTATACACACCTACATCTAATGGTTAACGAACATACTGTTTCCGTGGATGGCGAATTTATGCCTCCCGAAACGATGATTGTTCAACATTCATTTAACACCTTCAAAGGTGGCCATTAGGATGTCACTATATTTATATATGATATATAATATGTTTATGTTTTAATTAAGCTTCTGTATTTTTCATTTGTGTCTTACCTTTATGGCTTCCATTATTGGTATACGCGATATCTTCATTTTAGGAAGTGCGGACTACCGCCCCTCAAAGTGATGTGATTCGTTAATTCCATACGTGGAACATATAAAGAATGGATCTAATGCTATTATATATGATGTTATACTGGAATTATTATATACCTCTATATCATTATTATTTATTTCCATTAAAGTATGAGATAGAAATGAAAGTAGCGTTCATGCGTACGTACGACTTACCGTCTCCATGATCGGTGCATTTCATTTCTTATCCCCAAATATAATGTACAATTAAAAGTACATGTATATAATGGATATATATAATTAATTATATATCTAAATGATAAATATAATTCTGGAATTAAAATATACATACCTCTCATTTAGTTTTAATTCTATTAATATGACAAAGAAATGAAAGTAACGTTCATGCGTATGTACGGCCTACTGTCTCCATGAACGGTGCATTTCATTTCTTACCTCTAAATGATTATGTGATATTATAAATACATGTATATTCTAGACATATATAATATATATGATATACAAATCAGGAATGTCATTCTTGATATAAAGAACCTTTGACCACACGAACAACATGTAATTGTAAGAAGTCCACTTTCGACTTAAGAACCAAATATCGACAAAACAAACATTACTAACTTAAATGGTTACATAATGTTTATAACATGGAAATAAGTTATATAAAAGGAATAATGAACTTTAAAAAAGTTCTTAATCAAGTATAAATTAACTCATGTTTATTATTCAGGATGTTAAAGAACGAACAAGACAAGTTGGACCCGAGGTAAGGGATCCTACTCCTCTCTTTCTTTTTAAGTACACTCTTTTATGTCATTCCTTCTAAGCTCATCATTCATGTGATTGGGATGTTCTTTTATAATACTCTTATGGTAATTTTTATGTTCATATGATGAGAGACCCTATTATCTCTCACCAATCCATTTTGGATGTTTTGAGTGGCGTCGTTAGGCTGCCGAATTTTCGTAAGAGATCTAACCTCTCTCTTTCTCTTTAAGTACTCCCCATTATGTCACTTATTTTAAGATACTATTTGTTATGATGGGGGATGTTATTTCATATTCCTCTTTCTGTACATTTTATTTTAATGTGATGAGATACCCTATTTTTTCTCATCAATCCATTTTTGGAAGTTTTAAGTGGCGTCGTTAGGGTGCCGAGTTTTCGTAAGTGATTTTTCATCTCACTTTTATTCTTGTGAGATTTATGCTACATTTGCCACAATTTCCTTTGAGTGGTGTATGTACTGCCCATTATTTTACTCATTGTGTAATATAATTTCTTTTATGAGTATTTACATCAATGTTTTATAGTTCTTCTTTCACGAGGTGTATGTTTCGAAAGATACCCATGTTGGTAACGGAACCTTTCACCCTCCTGTTTTTAAAATACTTCTTTTGTTGGGTCTTTCAATTTACATATTGTTATCTTGGGATATGTTGTCATATATCCTTATTGATGTAAATTTTATGTCCAAGTGATGAGATACCCTTTTTTTATCTATCATCAACTCATTTTGATGTTATGCCGTTAGGCTATCAAGGGAACTTCTTAACCCAATTTCTATTTCTTTGGGTTCAACATGTTGTTATTGAATATGTCATCCTTTGAATATGTGTGAATGACCTTTGATTATTTTACACTTAATATCCACTTATATTTGGTGTATTTGTTTGTCCCACATAATTATGTAATTGATTTATCCATAAACCAACTATACCATCTTTGTATGGGACTTCGTCTCAATCTCCTTTCATTGAGGCATATTTTGTTTTATACACAACCTTCTTTTATACGGTGTATAAACCCCTTTGACTTTTACGTTTATTCAAAAGGAATCTTTTTTTACGAAGCGTTTACTAAACGACAAGAGGGAATGTTTTTGTCGTACGTATGCGGCGACAACGACTTCTCCGCCATCATGACCATTATTTGAGTTTCAGCTTCCTCTACAAGCCATACCTTCTTTTTAAAAGAAAAATAAATACCATGTTTTACTTTTCTTTTATTTTGGTATCAAAAATGGTTTTCATAATGTTTTTATATCAATGTGTTGTATTGATATCTTGTGATTGAAAGGTGGGAATGTTATGTTTCCTTTATGCATGTTTTATGTGATATGATTATGTTGAGGTTCTTGGGCATTATTATGAAAACGGGTGGTTCCGTGATAAACTAAGGGTGGGTGAGCCCGATATAGCTCTCCAATGCATTGGGTAACGCGGAGGAGTGAAACGTTAAGGTTTCTTCAAAGAGATTTAGGGAATATACTGTGATGGGTATTCCAAACGTAACCAAGAGGGTTACTCCCTACGTAAGAATGTTATGAATGCCTCAAGTTACCTTTATGACTTATGTTTTATATAATTTATTCATGGTTTGATGAGGTATGTTAAAGTGCCTATGTTTTATGGGTAAAGTATGATTTCATTATTATGTATATATGAACTCATGTTTCCTTTCCATATTTTTATAACCCTTACTGAGCTTTTTGTGCCCATCCCATGTTTTTGAAATGCTTTTCACAGGTAAAGGGAAAGGTACATGACGTGATGATAGTGTCAAGAATGTGTCAAGAAAGAATCCATGTTTTATCTTAAATATGTTTCCGTTGATGGGAAGCATGAATATTGTCTTTTATGTAACCACTTTGTCTAAATGTGGAATGTAATGCAACTTTCATGATCTAATTCTCTAAAACTCTAAACCTGAAAAGATCCTCATTGTTTAATCTTGTAATAACTCAAGATTAAGTGAGGTTTAAGGCTGGGGCCTTATATCTCATATGACCAGTAAGGTTTTTATTCAAGAAAAAGATATTATGAGTAAATAAGGCATAATCAATATAAAAAAGTAGATAACCGTAAAAATATTCCATATAATCAATAAAATAATCACGAAATAAAACCATGAATAATATCAGTATATTTACTTCTAGGATAATAATATATAACTTCAAAATGAAGTGAATTCATAATTATGGATGTATTTCCAATGTCTCTGTTTCATGATACTTTCAAATATGGGTAGGTATACAACAAAACCTATTTAATAATTCTATCCAACAAGATTATATCATGCCATATGTTGATTCATTGAGGGTATATCCATTAACAATCCTCATCCATAACTAAATGCACAATTAATTCCTCCCATATTTAATGATAAATATAATTTATATAAAAATATTTTATCCAAAAATATTGATATTGAGTAGTGAATATGAAATATCAAGACATCCATAGAAAATAGAGGAACATTCATAGAAAAAATACACATATAAAAATGGTACACAATTTATGAAATAAGTGTATTAATGATACATTTATAATTGATTAGGAAGAGAAATTTAATGTTTGAGGAAATATTATTTCGTGAAATTTAATGTTTGAAGAGAAATTTAATGAACAAAATAGTAATAAGAGATAAAAGATAACCATGAACTCATCGAAAATATAGATTCTATATAAAAATAAATTATTTTGAAGTATAGATTAAATAATAAGAAAAAAAATTTAAAACCATTTGTTGTTAAATAATATTCTTGGTAAAACAATGGGAAACATTTAGAAGAAGCTAAATAGTATCAAATGGTTATGGAATCAAGATATTGTTTAACATAATATATATAAAATGGAACAATTCCTTTGAAATTCATGAAAAGAAAATCTATGACAACCATATCAGAAATATTAATTTCAAACATATTAAAGAATTTTAAACATGATAAATTTTTCTCATTAATAAAATATTTAATTATATTAAATGGTTTTTATTAATCAATTTTCAAGAAATTTAAATTTGAAAGAAAAATATTCCAGTTGAAGAATTGAAAGAAGATATGGTTTTCTTTTAAAAATTTATTTCATTAATTCATGTGAAGAAAGGAGTAAAAGTTGGAATGAAATGTGTAATTAATTAATTATACATAGGAGAATAATATACATTGGGTTTTTGAAGGGTATATTATAATATCCCTTTAATGATAATATATGAAATCCAAAAAAAGATATCGTAAAAAAAACAATACCTTTGTGATAACTTTTGAATTTTATCCCCTTGAAAGTGTATAATTTCATTGAACCTTTGAATATAATGAATAAATATTGATTCATGTTAAATGTATAATGATGTAGTATATACACAACATAAAATAAAATAAGTGCATAATAAAAAATATTTCTCAATGAAGTGGGAGTGGGGACAAAAACCCATTACCTCATATATACACTTAGATGAATGTGATTTAACCTCCCATATAATGGTTTTAAACATGATATTGATTCATATATGATAATAATCATATTTATCATAAAATATAATTCTATCATTTTCCATTTATTCTTCATAAAACCGACCATCAGGTATTAATTGTTTAGTTTTCACATGCCTGTTTCATCATCAATGTTCTATTTATTGTGAATATGTTACAGTTTAATCATATGAATAATTATATTCAGGTTATCAATATCATATTTATTAATTAGATACATTATTAGAACTATCCATGTAAGGTGGTAGTGGATCACATCACATCCAGGACGTGGTAGTTTACATGTAATCTCATGCAACATTTCATTATACAAAAGATTTGTGGGAAAAATGTAAGCATTATTTTATCATTTAATAATTATAATTATTATATATATATACGTTTCTTTCTTTGAATCCACTAATATATACTATCCATGTGAGGTGGTGATGAAAAGCAGAATATACAAACTTGTGAGGTGGTAGTCCACATGTATGCACATCGATGTTTCCATTTTCCTTTATATTTATGAGTATATAAAAAGGGTAACACCATATTCATAATAACATTATAGTAACATAATTATATTGTCTTTATTATATTATTTTTCTAAAATAATATTTCTAGGATATAGAAGAAAAAATGACCTTGAAAAGAGTCAGTTAAGAAGATTATCTCATCATTATAAAACCCCATTTAGATATTCACTTAAGGATCATAAGGTTGGTATTTTGAGAAAAAAATTATTTATAATATAGATAAGGATTTTTTGGAGTTATTTTTTATTGTTTTGGTTTAGCTAATTTTGTCATGGGTTTCTGAAGAATATGTCTAGGGAGTGTCCTTTTATTGTAAAGGAAATGGCACACTTGGAATTACTTCAAATATTTAAATATAATAAATTATTTTTCATGTTCAAGTGGAACCAAGGGGCCAGAATATCAAACCATGGAAATTAAATAGCTGAAATACCTTAAAATAAGAGCATTTGGATAGGTTTATATGGAATTATAATCATTATCCTTTGGTTTAACCCTTTAATTAACCAATTTTAACCTTAACCGCGGAATTAAATTTTTCATTCATAAAGGGTTATAAATTTACTTATAAGGAATATTTTTCTAAAAAATGAACAAGTTATAGATTATTTGACAATATAAAATCCCCATGTCCATGTTTCAATTTTTTTATGATTTTTTAATCATTTAAAAGAATATTATTTTAGATAAAACACCATTAATGTCATTTTAAGACATATTCACATATTGTGACATTGAATACATAAATATAAGAATTTAATTGTAATATATAGTTTTTAACCATAAATTATCATTTTTATTAACCATAAAATAAATTTAGCATAATAATTAATAAAAAAATTACTTTTTATGTTTTAAAAATCATGTAATTTGATTTTTTTACCGCAAGCACAAACATAATTTTTGTATTGTGCAATCATTTATGTTTATCATACCATCAATAAAAAGTAAAAATGAATTGACATCATAAAAAATAATATATTTTGTTTGGAAAAAAATTTAATATTCATCCATCACATCTTCTTATACTTATGTGTTCATATAATATAAATTTAAATCCAGAGTGTGATATTTTTAAAATTTTCCATTACTTAAAATAATATAGTAATATTTATCAAAGGAAAAATGCACCAGGATTCCATATATGATTATATTATATAGTTTTTAATAATTAAACTCATAAAATAAAATATAGTTAAGTGAATGGATTATTTTAAATCACTATTCCATATTTTTAACCTTATTTAGTCCATTTTATCCTTTACCGAGGTGATAAATTTTACCAAGATTATTATTCTAAATGCCAAAAAATAAAAATTAATTTTTAAAAAATTAAAATTAATTGATTATAAATATATAACCCAATTAATAAAATTTAATTTTTATAAGTGGTAAAAAATAACTAAAAAATAAACATTAAAATGCGATGAAAAAAACTTTTTCAAGAAAATGCATTTTTCATGTAAATGATGATACTAAATTAACTATTCGACTCGTATAAATAATTATATGAATGTAAATTAATATGTAATGATATATAATATATAAATCTCATGTAAATAATTTTTCATTATAAATCATTTTTATTAATTAAAATGGAAAAACAATATTCACTTATAACAGCATTTGGAAAAATATCATTTTTCCTCCAAATGATATTATATTTATTTATATTAAATTTATAATCAATAGATGATTTATAATAAATTTTATAAAAAATTATTATAAATAAAAGGAGTATTATTTAAATACGACATTTTTAATTTTTCATAAAAGAATATTTTTTTGGGAAATTTAAAAAATCCATTCCATGATTATTTTGATATAGTAAGATCAAAATAGATATTCAACCTATAAAATTATAATTATTGGTCCTTTAAATAATATTATTTTAAATTTATTTTAGTTTCATTACTATAAAATTTTAACTTATTATAATCAATTCTTCAAAGTTATACTTTCCAATTATGTGGTAAATGAAAATATTGTCAGTGTGTATGTGTATACTACCACCAACATGAACGAATATGTTTTATTTTAAATCACCACTTAATGTGAATGGTGATAAATATAGAAATATTTTATATTTTTGAAATTTATGATATGATTATTATTTTATTAATATAATATTTTACATACCTTTTTACCCATTTCATCTATTGGAAAATGATAACACCTCTCTTGCATATGTGTGGAAAACCACCGTTATGTAGTGATGTGGTTAGTTTTTCTTTACTGTATCTCATGTATGGTCCTAAAGATGTAAATAATAAATAAATATGACATTTATATAGTAATAAATATTTTTTAAAATTAAAATATGATATACTATATTTCTTTTCCCTTTAATATGAAATGAAAACATTTCTCGTGTATATGTGTGAACTACCGCATTCATGCTAAAATTATTTCATTTTTAATTTCTAACTTCCATGTATAGTTCTAAATTTTATTTTTACTATATAAAATATATAATTTTTTATTAATAATATTTTGAATATAATTTAATAATAGTCTATTTGACAAAAATCATCCTACTGAAGACATTTTGGACATATAAAGTGAATCTTTTCAAATCGCCCCACGTGAACATAACCTTTTTTTAACAAAACAGAACATGATGATAAATGAAATAAAGGGAATAATTATAATTTAATGGACATTAAAAAATTATTATAAAATTATAAAACTAATATAATTTTATTACCATTGAAGATAAACATAATAATGATATGAGTCGGGTCTAGAGTTAAAGGACTTTCTTTATAAAATAATACTTTATTGTATCCATTCCAACTCTTTTTTGACATTTACATGTTATTTTAAAATTTTCAAGAATGTAATTATTTATGTTTCTATAGTTTATAGAGGAAAATTTCTTCTATGTTTTGGAATTTCCTTACAAAACTATAACAAAGAAATCATATCAATATTTTTCATATGGGTTTTTTTTTAATTTTTACTAATGTAAAAAAAGAATATTTTTAACGTATACTACTTGGAAACCATTTCCAACCATCATATCCATTATATTTTTATCATCATTTACCAAAATTTTATTGTGGTTCTTAAATATGATTTTATTCCCAATCTTCTAAGAATTCTGTAATTTTTTTTAAAGAAACATAAATTTCACTCATTTATATGAAATATATAATAGTTTTATTACTTAAGGGATTTAATTCAAATTAAAATGAGTTTTATGAGAACATAATATATATATGTGGTTTATTGATGATATGGTTCTTATAAATTTTATATAAATTATGGTTAAAAATAATATATATTTTATTATGAGTGAGCCCTGGACAGATCTTCAATATATTATGTTATGTAATGGGGTGTACTAGTGAAATTCCACTCATATGTGACTTAGTAATTATTCAGTTAGGTGATTTTATTATAATTTATTATTATAATAGTGAAGGTATGGGTAATATCCCAGGGAACCTACAAGATCTTCTTGATATTTTTTCATAAAAAAGTATTTTGACTTCATAAGATAGGAAAGAAAAAATATCTTTACAATGAATGTTTATGACCTTTTTAAATATAAAAAGATTTTATTTTCAAGGAATTAGACTCATTATTTTTCATGTTTTTATAAGAAACCTTCAAGACTATGATTTTTTACTTTAAAAATTATTTTAAAATATTTAAGAAAACTATTGAGAAATTATGCAAATTTCATTGAAAAATAAATAAATATATGAGCTCAAATATTGTTAGGAAAATGGTAAACATTATAATGAAATTTTATGGTGTACCAATATAATTTCCTATCACATTTATTATATATCCCTCAATAAGATTTCAATTTATTATCTTAATTTTTCAAAAAAATTACAGGGAATAAAGATGAGTAAAAATGTTAATAAATCAAGAGTTATAGTTAAAGTGCATGTTTTTTTGGAAAAGTATACATTGTGTCAAAGTTTAATAATGTAATTTATTTAATAACTAACTAAAAATATAATTATAAAATGTAATTTTGTGGTGTAATTTAGGAAATACACACCATAAATCCTGTATGTTTTTTGATTGTTATGTGAAGACTATTATAGTTGGTGTTAGGGAATGGTGTAAGATAACATTAGAAGTTGGGATATTATTAGAGTTTTTTTAGGATATTATAAATTATGTTTATATTATTATGGCATAAATTTAAAGGGATCACATGATACACAATCTATTCTATACTTATTTAGAATAGTTTCTCACAATGGAATTAGGGAAACAAGGGTTGAAATGAACCATGTATATATTATCCATTCCAACTAAAAACCTGTAATGGTTCGAATGGGATAAAGAAGATTATATCTATGTAAACACAGTTTACATATATTATTAAGGGAGTTACCAATGAAAATGAGAAAAAATATTCATTATAGAATAATATATTTGTAATAGAGAATTTCTTAAAACCACACCCTCTATGTTTTGGTAGATCCTTAGATCTAGTGAATTTTTAAGGATGAATTAATACTTTAGAGAAGATATTTGAACTTATATTATATTCATAACATCAAAATATATCCATTTCTATTTTCATTTGGAAGGTGTATTTTATAAATGGTTGTTATTGATTATGAATATTACGGAAAAGGGAGAAATTGATTCCATGGAATGGAAAATATTTATATATATCTTCCTTGTAAATTATTTCTGTAAATTTAATCAAATTTGAATAGAAATTCAATCCCTTGAGTTGAAGTAAAAGAAGGATGACATATTTTCCACCTATGAAGATATTTTCACTAGAATGGCTTGATATGCACTAAATTTTATTCTAGATACCATGATAGAAAAATTGATATATTTTATTCATGATTGGATCCACTATTATGAAGGGATATTGCTACTCATGAATTCAAATATTTTGGAAATTTTGTTCAATTTTCTGAGAATACTGAGATGTAGTTTTTGGTTTTTTATAAAAATAAGGAGAAGAATTGATCTAGGTGGAAGGAAATAGGTAATCATTCATCAAATAAAATTGAAGTTAATAAAATTAAGTTACCTTCATATGATAAGTACCATAAGAATAATTCTAGAGAATGCCTTATGATTTTTGAGAAGTGGTATTAATGTGTTATGTTGGGACACTTGGATCATGAATAAAAGTAAAATAGAAATGGTATTGGTGAGACAGATAATGAAAAGATGATAGTTAAATGATTAATAAATAAGGAGATGAACCGTTATGAGAATGTGTGTCCGAAGAAATTTATAAAGGATGGAGAACACTAAGACCATAATAAGAAAGGTGTGGAAAATTAATTTTCTATTATTGGTCCATAAAATGTACTAGTGATAAGTATATTACATATTTAGTTTATGTATTCTAATGTCTTGTTTAATTTGGGATCTATAAATTCTGTTTTTTATAAGAGAATTACTTTTAAAATGGATATCTCTTCTCACTAAATAAAGAGAAAACTTTTAGTAAAAACACATGATGGAAGTATTATTGTAATATGTATTCATGATAAAATTATTATCATCATATATTTAAAGGGGTTTCACAAAAATAATGTTATTTTACCCTTAGTTGAGTTTGATGTTATTCTGGGTATGAATAATAATTTTTTAGTTATGCTGAGATAGTTTGAAAAAAATAAAAATTCATATTTAATCATCAGATTTTGATTCAATTTCACTATAATAGTAAATTCATAAATTTGATAAAAATTCCCAAATATAGGAAACTAATTAATGATTAGAGTGAAAGTTATGTTGCATATATTATTAAAAATAAGGAAACCATTAAAAGTATTGATGTATTAGTTTTAAAGGAATATATAGTTCTATTTCTTTATGATTTTACTAGTGTTATTACAAATCAGGAGGTTGAATTTATAAGGGAATTATTTACAGATTATAATCAAATTTCATAACATTGTTATTAAATGGATTTTGTTGAGTTCTTAGAATTGAAAAACCAGATACTTGAGTTTCCTGATAAGGTTTTCATCCACACAATAAATTTACCACGGGGTGATCCTATTTTATTTAATAAAAATAAGAATAGATATATGAGGTATTTCATTAATTAGAGATAACTCAATAAAATTACTATTTATAACAAGTATATTTTTCCTCATATCGATGACTTATTTGATCATCTTTAGAAAGCATATATATTTTCAAAGATTGATCTCAGCTCTAGGTACCAAAAATTATAAGTGAAGTATGGGGACATTATGAGTACGGTGTTTAGGACCAATTATGGCCAGTTTGGGTTTATTTTTAGTCCTTTTGGTTTAGTAGATAGAAATATTATACTTATAGATCTAATGAATACTATTTTCCATGATAATTTGGATAAATTTATTGTTGTGTTTTTTATGAAATTATGTTATATTATAAAAGATATAGGTCTCATGAGAAACATATAAGTATTTTTGTTAATGATTTAAAAGAAAATTTTTTTTATGGAAAATTTAGTAAATATTATGTTTAGTTGAAATATATTTATTTCTTTAGATATGTTATTTCTTAAGACTAAATAATAATCGATCCTTCTATGAGTAAAGTGGTGAAAAAAAATCCAAAACTAAAAATTTTATATATATTCAACGTTTTCATGGACTAGAGGGTCACTACTAAAGATTTTTTTTAAAAATTTACTTGGTTATTTAGACCACGAGCCAGTTAACTCAAAAATTATCAAAATTCATCTAAAAAATAAATGTGATTAATGTTTTTTGTAAATCAACTGAATATTAGTTAATTATATAGTATTATTCTTTAAGTATCAAAATTATGATTGTTATTTATAGTGATTCTTCTTTAATTGGGATTGGTTGTGTCTAGATACAATATGATTGGGTAATTGAACATGCTTCACATCAATTGAATTTACAATAAAATAAATAACATATAATTGATCTTGGGCATCAAGAAGTGTTTTCTTATTTAATAATTTAGATAGATAGTTAATATGATGAAAATATGAAATATATACTTACTATTAAATTTATCATGAATGTGAGGACCCCTAATTGGGGTGATAAATCATTAATGATATTTTATAATTTCTTTTCTCTTGAAATTTTCCTCTAAAAGTTATTATATATTTGATCATATCAGATTTATATATCATCCTCACTCATATATGTAAAAAATAATATAAGATACGAAATATTTACTTGGGTTTACCCTAACGTGGAGGGCTATATCTATCTCATGTTTATTCCCATTTCTCTATATAAATTCACTATGTTTTAATTAGAGTACAAACGAGACAACTACTTTCAACCTCCTTCTATCTCCAGAGTGGTAATAATTTTAGTTCTCACAAATTATGTAGTTTTCATACCCTTATAATTTAAAATAAAATAATAAAATATTCTTAAAATATCCCTCAAAGTTGTTTAAAAATTTCCTATCTGTTACACTCAGTCTATTTCATATATATTAGGTGAATAATATTCCCAATCTATTATGTGTCCATCCAGTATGCCTCAATTTAGTGAAACTATATCCAGTGCTTCTTTTTTATGATTGTTCTTCTGTTCCACCAATGTCTGATAAAACACAATCTAGTGCACCATAGTCTTTATCCAAAAAATGACTCCATCTAGTACCACTCAAAATAATTCACCTTAGTTTAACACTCATTTGTTTATGAAACTCTATCTCAGGATGTTTATTAAAACTATGGACTTATTGATTGGGAATTCAAGAACATCATCTATTCCATTCTCTGATCAATAGCTATTCCTGGTACCTTTTATTTTGCACTTATTCTCACTCATTCATTTCATCTCTAAATACATTATACTATAAAAACCTTTATATATGTATTATTCATCAAAAAAAATAGAATTCCCAAGACAATAAAAACTCAAATTTGAAATTTTCCAATCCTATTAAGTTCTTTAGACAACCTTCACACCTTCTTGAGAATTCTAAAAAAATGTTTTCTACGAAATCAATTTCAATAACCTTATTCATAGTTACATAAAACTTAATTGGATTTATGAATGATGAAAGAAATATTTAACACCATCATGGTAATATAATTTTTACAATTCTCTGTATGGTTCCATCATATGGAATTATTTATAAGATAGGTACTTAACCGAATCTTCTATGTGTGATTCTTATCTATTCAATCAACTAAGTCTAGTAAACTCAAGGTTCTTCCCCTAGGTTCTCTTCATATGATTCTTCTGACTAATTTACTCACATTATTTCTCCAGGAGTGTTCTGTCTATTGAGATAGAACATCTCTATATGGGATTTTATATTGGACCAAACATTATATAGAGCTCGTTCTACTAAAATCAGTGTGGTATAACTTCACAAAATCATCTATCTGATGTAATCAAATGTATTTGTTTGATTCACATCATATATTCAATTTAGTTGATTGAAGAACCACTCCCTTATAGAAGTTATAGAAACTCTATATAATCATAACATCATATATCAGCTTACATATAATATTAACTACATGAATTCATATCTTCAAACTTTTTATAGTATTCTACTTCAAAGAATTATAGCTTGAACATGATACAAACTATTCCTATTTGGTACGCTCATTCCATTACCATCATTCATGTGACATACATAGTTATTTGTCTTATGAATTCTTACATCTATCTCTTAAATGAATTTTTATAGAAATATTCTTAAGATTGTTAAAACATACATAAGAAAACATTCTTAAGAATCTCATTTTATCCTAAGACACAAAATCATTAACAAGTGAAAATCTAAAAAAAAACTAAAATAATCCTTAAAAAATGAAACGAAAGGATCTTCAATCTCACCCTTCATATTAATTTGAAACATTCTTAATAACTCTATACCTAAATTCCAAAAAACTATATCCTTTATTAAAGATAATTTCCAAACACCTCACTACCAAATTAATAATTGTTTTAAAGGAATTCCATTTCCCAATGAAAATAAATTTTGTTGTTATGATATTTATAAGTTCCATATCAATATTTAATCCACTATTTAATGATAACACCGGATTTGAATTCACAAAAATATAAAGTAATTCTTATCTCCGTTATAATTTTGTAGTTCTTCTCTTAATTTTCTAACAAAATATAAAGGATCCTGGTTGTGTTAATAAGAACATCATTAATTCAAATGAGGAGTTTGGACATGTAGTTTTATCCTCAATTCCATTAATCTTTCTGTTGGAATAAATTTAATTAAAACATCATAAATTTTATATTTTTTTAAAAAAATCGCAATAACTAAATCAACATGGGATTTTTTTATGATTTGATTTTTAATAAAAATGGTATTTGATCTAAAATATTTAATCATATTTTTAGGGAGACCAAAAAAACATTTATTACCAGAAATAATATTCAATGGTTTTGAAACATCAACCCTTTGGTATTTTAGTTTAACATTCAACCACATCATTTATTAACATGTATGGATTGAAAAAATATGTTCTTATTCTCTTTTATTGAATATAATATAAGTTTTATTATTACTATTCCATCTCACACAACTTTATCTCAAGATGAAATTTCATATTGATGTTGATTTTCAATCATTGACATCTCTAGTATAATCGCCCTTAGTGAACCTAAGAAGGGTAATATCATTACTTGTTCTATACAACATGAAATGATTTGATGTTACATTATCATACTAGAGTATTTTCTTAAGGTCCCTCATTTGTGATTCTTTTGGATCACATTGATATCTTTTACAAAATTTTATAATATAACCAATTTATGGTATTGATGTAGTATGATAGAAAATAATAATAATAATGTTATAAAATTCCTTTTAATTCACACTATTCCTATCGTATCCTTTAATCATCTTCATGGTAACATAGAAATGTTTATAAAACTCATTTGAAAATTCCATAAATAATTTTTTTCACAACACCTTTGAATAATTTTATTGAGAGATACATTTATATCTTCCTTTTTGTTATACTTGTAAAACCATGAAAAAGATCACCACTCTAAGTATCGATATATCAAGGTTTTATTTTTAATTTTTTATATCATTATTTATAAGAATTATCATTTTCACTTTCAGTAATTATATAATCAACATAAAAAATGAAAATCCGGGTATATGTACTTATATCAATAATGTATAAGTTACTACAAAATATTCCTTTTAAAAAGTTCAATTACATAATGAAAAATTCAAGTTTTAAATACCAAGAAAAAGGGGAATATTTAAATCTATAAAAATATTTATTTAATTTACACACCATTATCCCATCATTATCAATTATGTACCCACTGAGTTTCATAATATAAAATTATTCTACAAACTGTGAATTTAATATTCTTGTCTTAATATCCATTTTCTAGACATTGTAATTTTGATGAGAGATAATAGATAAAAACATTTTTATAGTTTAGATCCATATAGTAGTGGAAAAATTTTCTTCAGTATCGACACCTTTCACACATGAGTATCAATTAAAAAATAACTATGCTTTGTTTCCTAAAATTCATCCCCATTCATTAAGTTTATTTCTAAAAAAACTCATTTTATTCATTAAAATTTCATTCCATCCGGTTGATGGAGAAGATATAATGATTCATTATTATTAATTTTATCTCAATATTAATTCATCACTTTTGAATTTTTTTTTTTCTCATCATCTTTTGAAACAGATTTTGATTCCACCAGTGAAATAAGCGAATTCTTAATTATCCAATCTGAAATTCTTTGTGGACTGAATTAGTGTTTAATGATATGTAACACCATGATATTTTTAAAGGTGTGTATAAAAAAATACCTTGTTTAAAAGATAATGTAACACCATAAGGATTTATAATATATTTACTTTTAAATAGATTAAATATTTTTGGAAGCTTGCATTACATGTAACAACAGGTCTAAACTAAACATGAGACTCTACTAAACAATTATTATTCAAACATTTCCATTATAACCGAGTTTTTTATGTTGGTTGGTATGAATATTAATAAATAAATAAAGAAAATTATATGGTTTACACAAGTATAAATTAAATTAACTGGTTATCTACTGGTTATAAATAATATAAGAACCATTTTAAAGAAAAAGAAATGTTTTCTGAAAAACTATATTTTTCTAAAAGGTGGTTTAACATCATTTTGTGCATAAAATTTAAAATTAATTTTTCCCAATTTTAGAAAATATATTATAAAGAATGAAAATAATTTTTAAAATAATATTATCAATATTAACTTCTTTTTAAATTTTGTGATTTTTCAAAAAATATTAATTTTTCAATGAATAGTGAAAAGTACTAATTTTTATAAAATTGTCATTTATTTTGAATAGATTAAATCCCATTAACATTTTATAATTACTTTAAATTAAAATAATTATAATTTTGTTATATTAAATCCATGTAATTAAATTTAAATAATATTTATATTGGATTGTAGTATATGTTTATTTTTATGCTTTAAAACACATATTTTATGAAAACAGTTTTAAAGTGTCTAAAGCAAATCCATTTAAATAAATATAACAAACCCTAAAATGATTTTAAGTGAAATTTATATATTATATGTCTATAAATTTAAATTTAAATTCATTTAATTATGATAAATTTTCATATAGATAATATGTGGTCATCTTTTCTTTAAAAATCTATTTTTTAAAAAAGTATTTTTTGACATGTCTGTGAGTTTAATTTTAAATATAATTATACCTCTTATATGAGTTGTGTTTTTAAAAATTCATTCCCTATTTTGAATAAAAATAATTTATATTATATAATAAGGGAAATTTTTTTTTTTACAACAAAAAGTAGTGAAAAAATTACAAAATATTTATCGCGGCAAATGTAAAAACGGGTTTACGAAGGGTTAAACTGACATTATAATGGTCGAAATAAAACCATAAGGGTTAAAAATAAACAAAAACAAAAACAATTGATATTTTATTGTAATATTTGGACCTTATATATTATAATTGTCTAATATGGTCCATTTTGGAAGCTTTTTTCATTAGAAAAATCTGGGTGAAATTCTTTCTTTTAAAAAATTCCATGTGTGTCCTCCCCCTTATATAAAATCCTCCCCTCCCATATCATTTAAACACTTCACAAAAACAATGGTTATGAATAAACATAATCATATTAATTCCATGATAACCTAAACTTATCCTATAATACTTTCTCTGGTTATAAATCGAACTTACGAATGCTTTTGGTGGAAGCCAGATAATTTGTCTCAAGAAGTGGTAACGTCCTTACCCAATAATTTTATTTATTTATTCTTCCACTAATGTAAATATTTTTAAATGATGTTGATATAATATCCTCTATAAATTCACTATAAATCTTTTATTTATGTTAATGGCATGTCTTAAACCCATTTCCGTGTCCCTAAAATGGGAAACAAAACTGTTGATTGTGTGAAAGACGAACTATCGCCTCACGAACCAACTTAATTTGTTTTTAATCACAGCTTATCAGGATTATATATACTGATTTATATAATATTTATATATGATATTTATTATATAATTATACTTTTAAAATTAATATATCACATACACATTCCTACTATCCATTCTGTAGGGAATCAGATAATATCACTCTTGTTTATGGCAGACTACCACCTCACGAAGTGATATGATTCATTTCTCACTTATGATTTACATGGAAGGTAATAATGATTAATTTATTTTATAAATTATATTAATTTAATATAAATCACTTTTTAAAATAAATAATTCAAATGATTTCTCAGTTTACCATTCATTAGATAATGATAACTTCGTTCATATGTACGACATACTACTCGCTCGCGAACAGATGCAATTCATTTTTCACTAACAATTTACATGTATTATAATAGTGGATAAATTAAATTAATTTTTGTGATATATATAATTTTATTTAATATTTAATATTAATATAAAATCCACTTTCTTACCATTTTAACCGTTAAGGAAATTTTATCATCATTTCGTGCGTACTTACGACTTACCATCTCAACGAAACGTTGTGATTAATTCTCCATGTTCAAAATTTTATAATAATAATAAATATGTAAATAAGGGAAAAAATTATATTTATAACATTTTTATTATTATAGAGGTAAAATTACAATATTTTTTTTGAGATATTATTTTTTAAGATAAAACATGCACGAGAAAACAATGATATTAACCCCACAAACAATAGTGATGATGAATGATTGTGAATGAATGAGTAAAAATATGTTATAAAAGTGATCATATATTACAATATAAATAATAATATGATTCTCATATAAGTTAATAACATATTTAAAATCTCTATATAGGATGATAAAGAGCCCTCAGCTAAAGGGAAGTGGGAGGTATGGGGTTTTCATAACTCGATTTCCATTCATTGGGATATATTTCTTTTTTTTTTGATTATATTATGCAATGATTATGTGTGATATGAATTTTTATTTAATTGTTTTGTATTAAAACTTTTATTTTCTGGATAATTTTTTTTACACATCATCACCCAACTGATTAATTATCACCACAATGATACAATCATTGTACGGATTTCATCTCAAACCTCATTGTTTGAGAAACATTTTTATTTATGTGACTAACTTCTTTTCAATAATTTATATAATATCACTTTACAAAAAAAGGATAATTCCATTAAAATTAATGAAATTTTAGGTTATAATTTTTCAACTTCATTCTAGAGAAGTTATGATTCAGTAGTTATTGAAGTGATAATGGTTTATGTTTTAATCTCATTTTAATTGTAATTTTTTATGTTTGTATTTCCATTACAGTAATTTATTTGATCATTACATAGTGAAAAATATATATTTTATTATCCTTTATTTATTCATTAATTTTCTATGTAGTAACATTTAGCTCTCTTCAGTAGTTATAATGATTTATATTTTTTTAATAAGATCAAATTTATTTCTCTCTTTAGTTGAAAATAATTTTTCTCCCAAATTTATGTTCTCTAAAAATGTTTTCCAAAATGTTTTACTATGATCTTTTAATGCCATTTTTACCCTTAATATTGTTTCTAAAATATTTTTTAAAATAAATATTCTTATTATTTGTTGAACATGGTAGTTATTTTTATTTTCCTTAGAATTATTTAAAATGTATAGTTTTTATCTTAAAAGTATTCATTATGATCGGAAAACTTCCACCTTTAAGACGACCTAATGTTTTAAAGATTTATTTTTTGTGTTTCAATTATTATATTAAAAAAATTATATAGTATTTAATAAATTTTTTGATTTTAATTAACTATTTTTAAAATAGAAAGGATATTTTTCTCAATAAATTTTCAATGTTAAAGTTTCAAAATAAATTTTCATATAATATGAAATCCATTAATTTTAATAAAAGTGAAAATGTTTTTTCCATAAGAATGTTTTTAAAATTTTTAAAAGTATTATCATCAAATAAACCATCCTTTGACATTATGGATTGCATATAAATTATGTTTATATGTATCTCATATTTACACCTAGTTTAATCTCCATTTAATGGGTTATTAAATTCCTTATAATCATTTCTCAAATTCTTTCATTATGAAATTTATTTTTAATATAATACAATGACAGATATGAAACACATTTTTTTCCATGGTAAATTCTTATTTTATTCCTTATGATTCATTTCTTTTAAGTGGCACACATAGATCAAGAACATGATATAATGAGTGCACATATATAGTGTTATAATGCATATGGTAAATCTCTAATCTCAGGGGGAATCATGTACGGGATTAGGTAGTAATCCTTATCCATTATAGGACTTTTTACACCATGTGATATTATATAGGAAGTTATCCTTGACTAATTATTATGTTCTGTTATATGTTTCTCCCACATTTCATATGATCTCATAATCTTATTATATCATGTTCTTCGTGATATGATTCCATTAAATTACTCATGGGACTTATCTTTTATGATACCACATTATACCTTCAACTCACATGTTATTATTCCTTATCATGTTTATTAATATACAATGATTTTTAGCTCAAACAATTATTTATGTATTCCCCATGTTATCCCATGGACTTTGAGAAGCTAAAATGGAATTTAAGAGCTTCCTATGGATAATAAAATAATGACTCTATGTTTATGTTTCCTATTATGTAATATGAACATATTATTCTAATGATAATAGGCCTTAATGAGCCTTATGTTGTATAAATGGATATTTATGTTTAAAAAGAAAAATATAATATGAGTAAAATGCATGGGTCCCTATAGTTAGTGTCATTGGAAATTATTAGTTAATATTTGGATCTAAGATGATAAACCATTAATTATAACCCTTGGGATGAGTCTAGGGATATGTATATGTATAAAAAACTATCCAAGAATCTTGGTGAAGTATATAACAAGTGGTTTCTGAGAAATTACATCCTTTTGTGGATACTATAAGTGTACATGGTTCTAGAATAGATGTAACTTAGGGAAATAACTCGGAAAAAGGCATTAATGTCTTGACTCAAGCATTATTTTTTACACAATAATTGGATTCAATATATGCTTGGTATGAAACTCATGTGGGATATTCTTTAGAAATTCATGAAATCTTTTTCAACCATCGTGATGGATTTGAATAAATGATGACCAGGTATTCCCTATGTGAAATTTAGGTTGTATTATATTAAATTGAAGTAGTAATGATTTATACATATTATAAATTTTATTTCCATGATTTTGTTCTTTTACACTATTAATATTTCTAGTCACACTAGACTTTATGGTTTTAGTGAATGGTATGAACCAGAAAAAACTGGGTTAATGATGAGTTTGATAGATAATGCATTGATAAGAAACCAAATGGGGTAATTAATGGAGTGAATTATATTTTGATTATTAATAATTAGTTACAATAATATATGATTGAAAACTTTCACATTATCTAACTATCAGAATAAACAAAGAAGTGGAATATATAGTTTAATGACAGTTCATGTGGTGAATACTATAGAGGAAAGAAATTCACTTTCAAATATATTGAAAATTTGGGATGAAGAAATCAATGGAATGTATCAATGGAATGAAAATATGTTTTTTTGTGTGGAGAAGAAGGGAAAAAATTAATTAATTACTAAGGAAAAATGAAAATTTTATTTAACACAATGGCAGAGAATAATGGTCGCACTAATTCATCATCCATGGTTAAATATTTTTAATACAGAAAGATTGGAAATTATGAAAATAAATGTTTAATGGGTAATGATTATAAATATTATAAATATGGTTGTATGAGTAATGTTGTTTTATTGTTGATTAGGATACTATAACTGATATATTAATGTAAGGAGGTACTAAGGATTAAGATAACGCTGCCCAGTTAATGGTTTAAGAATGAAATTTTTTTTACAAGAATTAATAAATTATGTGAATCATGAAATATATATATATATAAGGATAGAATTGTTGAATTTTTTCATTGATTATTTGAAAGAATATATTAAATTCACTAATAAGGTTATTTAATGTAAAGGTGACAATCTATGGAAAATTACATAATTTCAGAAAATATACTATCATAGCTCTAATTGATGTGGAAGTAATTATGTCATTTTTTGGAAAATAATGAGTTTTACAGATAACCATAGTGGTTAAAAAAAGTAATTTTATTACTAATTATATTCTTGAATGTGATCATAATATTATTTATTATGTTATAGGATAATTGAGAATTATGAATATGATCATCTCATATGTTTTTCAACATCTTTAAAAAAAGGACGACCTAAAATCCAGGTGCTAACAAATTTCATCTAGTAAGGCCAAAATGCTTGAACCCACACCCAAAGAGAGATAAGGGAGTAATTCTTACCAGTAGCCAATTATATGTACTAGTTAGCAAGCCATTGTTTTTACTTAGATGGTTTCAAGGATAAAAATTAATTTTATATTTGAAAAACATTTATAAGATTAGTTCATTTGATTTTTGGTTGACTAATGATATTTTAGAAGATTCTTTATTATTTGGAAGTATATATAACCTTTTGGTATAATGTTAAGGATTATTTTGAAATTATTATATTATGTTTTTAGAGATATAAGTTGAAAGGTAATGAGATAACTGTTGCGGTCTAATCCAAATTTCATATTGATGCTATTAAGTTTATTTTGTATATATAGTTATTAATTTAAATAATGATCTATTTTAAACATTTTAATTCATTTTTAAACATTTCATATTAATATATTCATATTCATTTTTTATTTATTATCTTACCTTATACAATCCATTTTTATTTTAATAATGATATAATTAATAGTCTGTTACTCTTTTATAGATCATATGATGTGATAAAAGTTAATTTTAGTGATTCTAGTATAAAAAAAATCGTATTAGAAACCATTTCATTATCTTAATAGGTAAATTGAAAATTTATTAACATGGAATTAATGGATTAAATTGTGTTTATGAAATAAAAATATATCAAGTACGTATATTTTTTGGTGTTATATATCTTGAGAGAAAAACAATCTTTCAACTCTAGGGAAAGGGTCTTGAAACAAAAATTTTACCCTATTTACATAATATATTATTAAAAATGGTCTTTTAATTCCTAATAGAATTATGGTTTTTTATTGTTTTATATTAACATGATCATTCACTTTTTCATGATCGATGATCTCAACCACTATCTATTATTATTTTCACTTTTCTTCTATGTCTATATTTTTATTTCTCACCTATGTTCTCTAACATGGAACCCTAGTTATCTATTATTTGAGATGAACATCATATTTAACATTCCATCATTTTATGTGTAATTTTATTCGATCATTTTTAAAATTTGGGTATTCTGTAATGAAATTATTTAATGTTGGTCTCTTGATTACTCAGCACAAGTTTAAATGGTGAGGACACAATTTTTTAAAAGGGGTAAAATGTAACACCTCTAGATTTTAAAATATGTATATGATATTAAATAATAATACTATAAGATAATTTATCACATTGATTCTTTATGATATATATATTTTTAAATAAATTCAATATCTGTGGTAGCTTGCCTTGCACACAATACTAGGTATATGAGAAATGCGATACCTTAATAAAATATTATTATTTAAATATCACTATTATAACATAGCTGTTATGTTTTTTTGTATGAATCAAACTAAAGAAATTTTTAAAATTATATGGTTTACACATTTTTAAAATAAATTCATTGGTTATCTACCAATTATAAATAAAATATTTTCCGTCTGAAATAAAAAAAAATGTTATCTGGAAAACAATTTTATTTTGAAAGTAAGTTTAATGTTTATTTCACAAATAATCTAAAATAAATCTCCAAAATTTTTATAAAATGTATTTTATAAAATTAAAATCTTTTTTTAAATCATCATATCAATATTAACATACTTTAAATTTTTTGGATTTTTTTGGAAAATATTAATTTTTCATCCAATGGTGAAAAATAACTGTTTTTATAAAATCATAATTTATTCTGAGTAAATTAAGTCATATTACGATTTTAATTTTATTTAAAATTAACATAATTAATATATATTTTTATTAAATACAATAAATTACATTTAAATATTCTTTATAAAAGATTTCTTAATAACATTATTTATAGGCTTAAATTTTTTTTTTCTGAAAACTAATTTTACGTGTTCATATGATTAAAATATTTACATTTTCCTCTCCTAAATATGGTTTAAATTAAATAAATATATATATATTAAATGTCTAAATTTTTTTAATTAATTTAATATTATTATGATTACTTTTCTTATAGATAATATGAGATCATATTATCAATAAAAAATTTATTTCATAAAAACCAATTTTTGACACGTTTATGGGATTAAATTTAAATTTAATTTTACCATTGATATGAGTTTGATTTAAAAATATGGTATCCATATTTTTAATTAGAATAATTTATATTATATAATTTGTTCAAACTTAGCTTTTAACCATAATTAATATTAAAATTAAATAATATTATTTCCACAATTAAAGTAAAAACATAATGGTTAGAAATGACGCTAAAAATGACTAATTTTTATTTTATGGTCATATTAATCCATTATAACTGATAAGGATCTATAATGGTTCATTTTGTATCCTTATGGAGTTGGAAACTATCGGTGGAATCCTTTCTTTTCAAAAATTTCATGTGTACCCTCGCCCGCACTTATAAAAGGGCACCCATATCCTCTACTTTACAAACATAAAAAACCCATTGGTTTTGAAGATACCTAATCAAATAAATTATGTAATTCCCACACCAAAGCTTGGATTAATTCTTATTCATAAATCCAATCTTAGAAAGATTTTGGGAAAACTAAAAAAAAATTTCCAAACAAGAGAAAATGTATTTAACTAAATATTTTATTTTATTTCTTATTACAACTCTATAAAGCCTTATTAAACCAAGATGATATAGAAAACATAGTATCTTCCATATAAATATATGTTTTCATGTTAAGGGAATGATCTAAAACCATCTCGGCCACCCTTAAATGGGAAATGAAATCCTTGATCGTGTGAATGGAGGACTATCACATTGCCATTGAACATAATTCATTTTCCATCACCAATTCTCATAGATGTAGGAAATGATATATCCAATTGTTATAAATAATACTAATTATTAAATTGAAAATATATAATTATAATATCACATAAACCATGTTACATTCCATTCCATAGGGAATATCATAACATCACTCGTGTATACGGCAGACTACCGCCGTACGAAGAGATGCAATTCATTTTTCCCTTACACAATACATAGAAGCTAATAAAGATTTATTTTATGTTGATATATTATATTTATAAAATATTTATCATCTATAATGAAAATATATCATTTAATTTAATATCTTAAAATCCATTTAATAAAATATAATGTTTTTCATATATATAGAGAACTACTAACTCACAAGGCAATGTGATTCATTTTTCATCAACGGTTTACATGGAATGTAATAAAAGTTAAATTTCATTAATATATGTGATATTTATATAACATGATATTTATTTTATATAATTAATACAAAATCCAATTCCGTACCCTTTCTCCTATTAAGGAAATGGGCATGTCTCTTGTGCATACATACGACCTACCATCTCCATGAAGTGATGTGATTCATTCCATAAGATCAAAATTTAATAGTGATTATAATCATTTATCTAGTGAAAGAAAATTACATCTAAAAAATTAATAATATTTTGGATATGTTATATATATTTCATATGTTTGAGATCTAGAGTTTTCCAAATAAAATATTCATTAGAAAACTTGGCAATTAACACTCAAAATAATATTGATAATGAAAGATTGGTTATGAATGAGTGATAAGATGTTATAAAAAAGACCATATATGATATTATAAATATTAATATCATTTTTTATAATTTAATAAATAGTCTAAACCACTAAATAGGTGGTTAATGAGTGCTCAGATAAAGGTAAGTGTGAGGTAATGGATTATATTAACTCAATTTCCATTCATTGGGTTATATGTCTACATCATTGATTATATTATTACAAGAATATTTGTGAAATGATTTTTTGTTTATTTATATTGTAATTACACATTTAATTATGTGTACCTAAATTTTTTACACATAAACACACCTTTTAATAACTATCATCCTAATGATATGAATTTTGTATGGTTTATATCTCAAACATTCTACTTTGAGACACACGTTATTTTATGCACCTAATTTATTTTAAATGGTTTATATACTACAAATTTACCTAAAAAATGATAAATAATTTCATGTTCATAATATTTTAAGTTAATTTTTTTTACTTAACTCATGATATGTTATGATTCAAGTGTTACTGAATAGGTAATGATTTTGGTTTTAACCTCATTTTAATCGAGATTGTTTATTATTGAGTTTCCATTATTTGGAATTATTTGATAATTTCCTAGTAAAATAATTACATATTATTCTCATATTTTCATTCATTAAATTATAAACTACTAGTACCATTTCCAAAACATTTTAAATTATATTGATTTAGAAATATTGTTAATAAAATTTAGATTATTTCACTCTTTGATACAAAATTATTTTCATAAAAATCCATGTTTTATAAAACTGTTTTCAAAAATGTTTTTATATTATTATTTTATTTAATTTTTAACTTTAATTATATTTAAAAAAAATTAAAATTAACATTCCAATCCTTTTCTTGAAAAGCTAATTTTTATAATTTTAGTACAATAAATTTAAATGAATATTTGTTTTTTATTTTTTTCACATGAACATAATTCTTCCGTTATCATGACCACACATTTTTTTAAATATTACATTTTATATTTCAAATAATATATTCAAATTTTTTTTAAAATGTATTAGAATGTTTATATTTTAAATACGTGTTCTTGAAATAGAAATGATATTTTCTTCAAGAAATGTTCAAAGTGATTTTTTGAAAAAAAAAATTCCTTATAAGATGACATATATTGATGTTAATCAAAGTGAAAATGATACATCCTCATTATTTTAAAATTTTAAAATTATTTTCATTAATTAAAACATCCTTTGATGTAATTTTTTAATTATAAATTATATATATATATATCTGATATATACCTAGTTTATTCTCCCTTCCTTTAATGGGATAATACTGCCTTACGATCATTTATCATATTCATTCATTATAAAATTTCCATTGAATATTCTATGAATAATTATTATACAACCAATTATAATTCCTTGGATAATTCTTATGTTATGCCTACTTTTGATGAGAATGTGTCTAACCCAATGATTGATTTTAGGGGGTTGATTTTTTGTATGATCATTCACTTCTGGATAACTATTTTCAAGAAGCTTCTAATAGGATTTGTTCATAGAGATAGAAAAACCAAATATTCAATTTCCATGAGTGACCTATATTCCCAAGTAAGTTTCTCATTGAGAATTTTAGACAAAAATACTTATGAACTCGCATTATTTGAGAGGATGGGAGGTCAGGCTCATTGCACCCTTTTGGAGGTAATTTTTTTATAATTTGAAACATGTTATAGATTTATGATATGTTCACAATTCCTTAATCCAATACCAAGTATGCCTGGGTCACCATTTAATTAATAATAAATTATTATCATTAATGGAACATAGAACCATCTGTTTTTATCATAGTTTCTTCATCAATGGATATATCTATATGTATATGTGATTCTTTGTTAATGGTATCCACTTAAGTACTATTTTTAAATTCTTTGGTCATTATTAGTAAGATTATACTTTTTAGCCATGATGTGGGGTACTATATAGTGCACTGTTATCCATTGAATGAAGAGTTTATTTGATGTCGGTATCGGGACCATGATATGGAATTCCAATGTATCCCTATGAAAGGAATAAAAAAAACATAGTTTGGTGCCACTTAATGGGGGCATATCCTAACATTTAAGGTCATGGGATAAGTTCCAAACCATTAATTTTAGTGTTATGTTGAATGGAAGTCTAGGAAAAAGATCAAATGTCAATGTTTTATGTGTGAACTATACCAAAGTGACCCAGGGAACCAGGAAGAGATATGGATTACCATGTTGAATAAGACTCTACTTGGAATGTGACATAGAGTAAGTAGTGTTTATTTTGGATGTTGGTTTTGGACCACAAAGAGGCTTCCTACGTATCCCATTTGGATGGGAATCAAATCCTACATATTTAAATTGTGAGGATCCATGCCTATAGAGGACCACATGTTTGTCCCCTATGAGAGTATAGAACTTTGATAAGATTATTTTGGAGCTTCTTTTTGGAAAGGATGCCCCGTGAAAAGGTGAACGAGTGATATCTCATCTCATGGTGATTTGGAGTCTTGTTCGTGACTCAAACCTAAGGAGAAGGCCCGTGGATGTGTATAATTATATTGTTGTGTATTACACTAATTAGGAGGTTTCAAGGATGTATTTTGAGGATTATTCTAGAGGAGGATTCCTGGGAATGATTATGGGGATTATACCAAGTAGGAGGCCCCAAAGGGTTAGTTGGGACTTATACTTGGAATGATGCCCACAATGTTCTTGATCATGTAGATGTCATGATGAACACTAATCTACAATCCCAAGGGAGTCATTCTCTATGTGAGAAACAAGAGGATGTGGAAAATCCGATAAACCACACAATGTGAATTTCTCTATGGATGAGTAGATGGACTTGAGGACTCATGTCTATGAAGGAACTCTGAAGAAAGGTGAAAGGATGATCTAAAATAAGACAGTTTTCCAAAACATGCATTTTATCATGCATAAACTGTGATCGTGTCTAACCTCTAATCCCATATGAGTCATGATGAGTCATGAATGAATGTGAGAATCAAAAGGAATTAAAAGATCTAGAAATCCACACAATCCATATTCTGCTAGTGAGAGATGCTGAGGACATGGGAGAAGAAGAAAGTCCCTTGATTCACTCATTCCCTCTACCATTTCATATAAAAAATATTCACATTTGAAAATCCGAGTATGACATGGGAGCCAAATAGAATAATGATTGAAACCTAATGGAAGAAAAGATAGGGGTTTACTCAAGGTAGGATTCATTAAAATAAGTTATAGGGGGGTTCTCATTCCCTATCAAAGTAAAGGCAAGCATGATCCTCACCCTGCCAACCTAGAACTGGAGGTCCCCTGTCTTGGTGACTATCAGGGAAGGAGATTGTCTGAACCCTAGTATCAATGACTGGTATCTCCCTAAAAATATCCATAGGTTTGGGGTCCTTATGGCCATGGTAATACATACTCACATGCAACCTAAGGAACCTACTCATCATGTAGGTTATGTGTGGGAAACCTTTGTACAAAGGAATGAATAACCAAATGGGAGACATGATGATGTTCCACTTTCCATGGTTTTGAGAGTCCAGATATTATGGTGGAGCATTCAATTTTATCCCTCTTTTAAATTGGATCCAAAAGATGAAAAATAATTTTATTGGTGGCTTGAATTACGGTTTGAGAAGTGGATCATGTAGGGTTGAGGTTGGTAAATCGAAGGGGTTATCCAAAAAGGTAAAACATCATAGATAGGGAGTTCTTAAGGCAGGTAGAAATGCACTGTAAGAAGTTACATCGGGAGAGAGTAAATCGGGACAACAAAACGTGGGAGAGAGACAACCTAGAGAATAAAACATGCGAGAGACTGTGCTCAAGCCTTAAAGTTTCCCCACTGGTGTTCCTAGAAGTGTATCAGGCCAGTCCCCCTTGTTAGGGAAGGGGACCTCATGCTAGTGTTCATGAACCATGAGGGAAATGGTTCCTTGTGTAAGTGATGAGTATTTTAAGACATGGGAGGTAATTGTTTCTAGGGGTATACTTAATTACATATTTTTTAGGATTTAGAGGGATATAAATAAGGATTAGAGATCTTGGGTAATGTACAAGAGTGAGAAGAGCATCAAGATAACCTTAAGAATTTCCATCCATAAAAACTAAGAGCCCCCATGGTCTTATTTATAGGAACTTATGAGACCCTAGGAGAAGGGCCTGGCTCGTGCAGATCTATTACATAGGATGATGTGCATGTTTTTTGTGCAATCTAATGTGAAAGCCCTTCATTCACAATGATGTGTAGGGTCATCGTACAGGTTCATGAGAAGGTACCCTACAAACCGATGCTATTGTTTTTTGGGGCTAAATTGCTTACTTGGTTGAACCCATTACTCCATACTATGAGGGATACACCATCGCAACCCTTCTAGGGATTACTACAGGGCCACCATTGGTCTCATTAAGGTAAGTCCCTTCAGGATCATCATAGTCTCCCACGATAAATTGAGAGACACACCATGAAATTTTTTAACATTGTTGACCAAATATTGGGTCCCAACACATGGAAATCCAATCTTTTTCTTCTTCTACAGTGAATACTTATTTTTAATAAAACACAAAATTTGGTTTCTATGTGCAGATGATATCATGAAGGCGAAGTGCATTGCACATATTCCACAATTTCAACCCCCACCCCTTTAGAATTAGGCCTGTTTAGAATTAGAAGATTATATTTATAAGGAAACTATAGGGATCACTAACATATACTGATATTAGTTAGCGGGATTTTGAGCTATCTCAATAATGAAAGTATGCTATAATTTTTTTTCTAATTCATGGGGCCTAGAAAGAGTAGTTTTACAATTTATATTGTTATATAGACAACCCTAAAATTTTTAGGCCTTTTCTATTATTTGCCTAATTTTTTCCATAGTATGATATAAACACGTAGTGTGTATCAACACATACTTTTTATACATAGATATTAAATATAAATTGAAGAATATCCACTAAATTACCCAAGAAAACCAAACCATAAATTTATAGTTTTAGTGTCTTTGGAAACTTGGAAACATAAAAAATAGATTCATAAAACACTTATATCATCTCCCACTTATTCCTTCATAACTAGAAACTGTTTGACACATCCTACATAATACATTTTTTCATATCTAGGGAAAAGAAACATAAGAATGGGTGTGATCAGATACTGAGTAATGTTTAACAAAGGAAATATTAATAATATCATAATCACAGGACTTAATAAGGTAAGAAAAATATTTTAAAATTTTACTCCTACATATAAATGATCATGATGTCATGTCATTGGATAAATCATATAAGTTCATAAAGAACATATTTCATGATTTCATAACCTAAAACATGAAATTGGGTCATAAACATAAGCTTATAAAATTATTTCCATATTATTAATGGATAAGTTCCAAGACTATCATAGTGGATGAAGTCCATTAATGAAATGGTTTCACTCCACATTCATGCCACACTTTACTGAACTAGGTTTATTTCCCATTCTAGCCCTATAATAATAAACTGAGTTCACTCCTCATTCCAGTCTTATCAATATCATATGATATAAATATTTACCCAACTCATTGGTGGGAGATATAGTTCCCACCAATCACATAATAAAAAGCATAAAATTTTTTCTACAAGAATATAAATCTTTCATCCTATCAAACACCATGTAATAAAATGGGTTTCATAATAATAGTTCAATCAAAACATAACTCATGGAAAAGAAATGGGTTTCATAGTTATCATTACATCATAATAACAAGCCACCTATAAGAATAATAAGGACTATATCCTTGAAAAATATCATAATTAAAACATATATACCATCAAATAATGTTATCTTATATGGGAAATAATTTTGAGATATCACCTTAAAATAATTCTGAAGGAAAATATTATTTCTTCTTTGAAAACGTTTTCTTCTCAAAAAATGCCCTGAAAGTTTTAAAAAAAAATTCATTAAAATAACATTGTAATATTGTTAGGTATTTTTTTGGGAATGATGAAATAATGAAATTGGAATAATATATTCATTCCATATAATTAAAAAAACATTATTCTCATAATTTTTCTTAAAAGGGAAAAAATTTCTTTTTTTTGGAAAATAACAAAAAGAGTCATTTCAAAACATTCAATGAAAAGGGCGACATGAGTAAAAATGTATATAAATGTTCTATAACAATATTAAAAGTAATTTGGGAAACCTTTTATAAAAAATGGAAATAAAATATAAATTTTTCCCATCATATACTTATGTATATGTAATCTCGTATAATAACGAGATTATGGAATTAAACCTCACCTTAGGTTTGGTTTCTTTCATACATATCAGAATCTATTATATAATGGATTAAATAATTTTATTACCTTATATTATAACCATATTAATATTTATGATATCATATATGATCATATTATCACCCATTATTAATATTTTATTATTATTTTCCTTTTGGGTGTTAATTGATTCATTTTCTTAAGAATTCTTAATCATTCAAGTCCGAATTATTATGTATAGGATATAGTTAAATCATTTCAATAATTATATTAAGGTAATATATATCACATTAATTCATTAAATATATTTATATAATCATTATTTAATGGTGAATATAGAATATGAATCACATCATGTTGTGGATATGGTAGGTCATACATACACACAAGCGATTGTATCATTTCATTAATAGTAAAAGGGAATGGAAATGAATTTTTTCCAGAATTAATACCATGTTATAATTGTAGTATATATATATATATAATTACAATCATTATACTCTTCTAAATAAAGAGGTGATGAAAATAGATTATAGCACAATGTGACAATGGTACAATGTACATACGCACACATGGTGCTTTTGTTTTTCATTGGATGGATGAAATATGGAATATTATTGATTCCTAATCATAATAAAATCTCATAATATATTTTATAAATTATTTACTACTTTTTTATGCAATAAAAACATGAAGATGAATTAGAAGAATAAATAATCATGAAATAATCGATAAAGGTGATTACCTCATCTTTAGAGAACTTCATTTAGATCTCCACTAAAGGATACTAGGGTTACTCTATTGAGAAGAAAAAACCTGAAGAATGTGTCTATGAAAGTTTATAATATAAATTTTAAGGTGATAGTTGATTACTAAGGCACATTCGGATGTGAATAAGTGAGGTAGGAGGTTCCCTTTTATAAATGAGGTGAGAGGAAATTTGTGGAATTTTTTGAAAATATTTATTTATAACAAATTCAATCTCAATATAAATAAGTAAAATGAAATTTATTATTATATTAAATTACATAAGATTTTAAATCAGAAAAATATAATATAGAAATGTTTTTATGTTATTTTGAACCTTATAATTTTGGTTTACCATTAGTTAACCTATTTTAATTTTAACTAAGGTATAAACTTTTTAAATATTAGAAGGTTGTAAATTTTTATTATGTGATGTAAATAAAATCATAAATGAACAATTTATAATATATTTGAACATATTATAATTTATTTATTTTTAAATATCTATAAGTATTTTCAAATAATTTAAGAATATAAATTATTTTCAAAAAATATCAATAATGTCAATTTTGACACTATTCATTACATTGTTTTTTAAAAATATCAAGATAATAATTTAATTGTGACAAAAATATTTAATTATTTTCCTATGTGGTCGATTTCATCTATAATATTCTTTTATCACATTAATTATCTCAAATTTTATTAATTTTAATAATTTTAATAACATTTATTTGATATTTTCATTAATAAAATAATTACAATATCAGTGTCGTGTAATTATTTAGTATACTTATTTTTTTGTTAAAAAATTAAAATAAAATACCATAGATGAGATAAATAATATATATTTTAGAATAATATTTATAGTGGAATATATATTTTTTGTAAACATGTAAAAAAATGTTATATTATTGAAAACATGGATGTGATATCTTTAAATCATTAATAAATACGATCTTATAAATACCTTAATCTCATTGGATTGACCAAAAATTTAAAAAATAAACTCATATAATAAGAAATATATCTATAAAGTTAAAAATTTATAGTTATATTCATTTATAACATATCTTTTTCTCTATTTAGTAAAATATGGGATATTCAAGACAGAGATAGTGACATTTTGTGTCTTTCTTTGACTTAAATATTATACAAGTCATTTTCATGTATAAGTGTCCATTAAACAACTTAATTTAGATTATTATATGATAATTGTAGAATTATATCCATCCAATATTTTTTTAATGTTCTAGAGGCATTTTTTAATATTTTTTATTTTAATTTTAACCTAAATTACCAAATATACCCTTTACCATGGTAAATTTTTTTACAAAGGTTACTATTCATATAGACCAAAAATTAAAACGTCCATATTACATAAATTTTGAAATTATGAATCAAATTTTGGAATTCATGTTTTGAAATTAAAGGAAAATAATTTTCAGATTTATATTTTAAATAAAACTGGTAATATTCCCTGAATGACATTTGTTTCCAGAAAAATTCCCTTTTAAAAATATAATTTTTATAATAAAGTTATGTATAAAATACATATAAAAAATCAAAATGGGACTATTTTAAATCAAAATTAATTAATTAAATTTTATGACTCATAAAAAACAAAAATTTTCCTTGAAAATAATTTAAAGGAAAATACAGTTTTAAATAAAAATTTGTATTTTCACTATTCATTAAAAAATATTATGTTTTAGAAAATTAAAAATATATAATTTTAAGAGAATTTTGAAATAATGATTTTAAAAATGAAATTTATTTTGTCCAATATATTTTATATTACTTGTAAAATTTAATTTTCACTAATTAAAAAGAAAGATAAACTCATTTTTGAAGAAAAAAATATTTTTTAAAAATAAATTTATTTTACTAAAAATTATATGATTATTTTATAATATCTTACTAATATATACATATTAATTTGTTACATTAATTTAATATCATAAATTATTTATTAATATTTATTCCCACTTATTTAACGACTAGGATATAATAATCATTTTACAGTGTCCCGTAATTCTTTTGATCACATGATTTTATGGGACATAAGCTATTGAAGAATTAGAATTAAATTAAGGGAAATATTTCATAAAATTATCTGAGTGTTACATTATACCCCACTTATAATAAATTTATTCCCCAAAAGTAACCACTTGGATACAAAAAGATGAGATAATCTCCGCCTCATCATGTCCTCAGGTTCCCACCGAGATTCCATAAATTGGTGGTTGTACTATAAAATATTAACCAAGAGAGTGGTATTGTTTCATAGAACTTTCTATCTGTGATCTAGAATATATATTGGTTTTTATTTATAACTGAAATATTTCTCAAATGGTTTGAATATTTAGTTTAGTATATGTGAAGGATCACTTATGTATTTTTTCGAAAGAGATGCATGGAGTACATCAAGAACTTGAGAATGATTTGGTGGAAGCACCAATTGATAAGATACCTTCCCAAATGATCTTGAATTCCAAAAGGAATGATATACCTAGGGATTCACTTTCCCTTCTTTCCAAATATCATTACTCTTTTATAGGGATATTTTATTAGAAATACATTATCACCCACTTCAAACTATAGTCCTTTTCAACAATTGTTAGCAAAACGTTTTTCTCAAATATATGACGATATTATGTGTAATTGAATATATATAACATTCTGTGACATCTACTCAACTAGACCGGGTACCAATAAATTTTTTTCTCAACTTCATTCCAGCATGTTAGAGTTCTTCACTTATTACCATAGAGGGCTTCATAAATATCCATCTGAACACTATAGTGGATGGTATTTATGTATGAAAATTATTCCCAAGGTATGTGTTATTCTCAAGAAACATTGAAATATATAGAAAAATATCACAATATTTCTTATAAAGTTTGAATTATCCTCTCATATCGACCATCTATCTAAGGATGATAAGATGTGATGAAACATAACTCTATATACAGAGCATACTGAATAGTTTTCCATAACATCATGGAAAACCTCATATCCTGATCCGATATATTGGAACGTAGTACTCCATAGAATATTACCACTCACATAATACATTCTCCAACAAACTGATCAGGAGATAAGTCTTCTCTAATAGTAATGAAGTGTGCTAAATTCAAATCGATATCAACTATAACCAACACAACATGATTCCATTTAGAAGTTTTGGGATGTCCAATAACATAGTCTAGGATTATGTCTTCCAATTTTTAGTGTGGTTTGATTAATTGTTGTAATAGGCCACTTAGACATATATCTCTCATCCTTAACATAATAAAAACCCAACTATTGAGAAATAATTTTTTCAACATGTCATCTCACTAGAAATATTATTTTTGTTCTCTGTATATCATGGTGATTTCAGGATGAATAGAGAATGATGAAAATTGAGCCTCTTCCATCAGATCCTTCCTTAAATCAGGTATGGGAGGGGCACAAACACAGTTCTTGAACCTTATTATTCCATCACAATTAATATTGAACTCCAAAATATTTCTCACCTTGCTTTTAATCTATATATCTTTTTTATGCACCTCCTTAATCATACATGGTATAGATAGTTGAACAATAATTTATGAAATATAATACCTTCCCCTTCCTTTATGATTCTCATATCCATCCTTTTAAAATCCATAAATATTTGATACTTTGTGATCATAATCATAGATAGTCTAGAATTGTATTTTTGACTCAAAGCATCAGCCACCTTCTTCACGTTTTGGTGGTGGTAATTATTGAATATTAATAACATTTAATTAAATCTTACCATCACTGTCAGCACATATTCAATTCATTTTGAGTGAAAATATACCTTAAACTTTTATGATCAGTATATATATCACACATTTCTTCATAAATATAATTCCACACTATATTTAATCAAATAATTATTATAGTTAACCTCAAATCATGATTTGGGTAATATTTCTCATGGATTTTTACTTGTGATAAGCATAGTCTATCACCATATACTTTTTCATGAAAATACATCCCAAAACATTCTCTAATTCATCAATTTAGATCACAAACATATCTCCGTTATAGGGTAGAATCAGTACCAGTGCACTAAATATCCTTATTTTTAACTCTTTGAAATTTTATTTGTCATTATTCTATGCATATAAACAATAATTATTTTCAAGAAAAATTGGTGAATGTATTAGAAAATCATAAAAATTAATTCATAAAACATCGATAATATCCTTCCAAACCAAGAAAACCATAGATATCAGTTATTTCTATTGATTTAGTCCAACATTCAATAACTTTTATCTTTTTTGGATCTACAAATATCCATTCACTTGAGATTATGTGACCCAATAAATGAAGCTTTTTGAAGCCAAAATTCACACATGGTAAATTATTTATAAGGATTCGTTTTTATTAGGGTCTTCAACATGATCCAAAATTGATCATCATGTTCTTTATTTATATTTTAATAGACAATAATATTGTCTATAAAGACTAACTCAAATTCATTAAGATAGTCTCTAAAGATTGTATTCATTATGTCTATAATTATAGTGGGGGGAAATAGTAAGACCAAAAGGCATCACTATAAATTTTTAGTGTTCACATCTTGTACATATTTCTATCATGGGTGTATCCTCATTATTGAACCTTAGTTGGTGATACCCATAATAAAGATCAATCATGGAAAAGTATCTAGCTTCTCATAGTTGGTCTTATAAGTCATCAATATGGGGGAGATGATATTTGTTTTTGATTGTGATCTAGTTACGTTTTTGATAATCAATGAAGAGCCTGATTAATTCATCTTTATTTTTTAAAAATAGAATAGGTGAACCCCAAAGTGATGTACTGTGGTCTATGAAACCCTTATAAATAATTTCTTGGTGTTTTTTCTTCAATTCCTACAACTAAATTGAGTCTATTCTGTAATTAGTATTTGAAATGGGCATAACACCTTCTATGGGTACGATTGAAAACTCAACTTCATGATTTAGTGGAATTCTTAAAAATTATTCCAAAAAGTCACAAAAACTCCCATATATTGGTTGTATCCTTATTAGAGAGTTTATCCTCATCCATATATGGTAGATATCCATCCTTTATTGTATTTAAGACCCCCCATAAGTTATTAATTTCCATTGAAAGTTCATACTCATGTTTGCATCGATAGAAGATCATAGATTTGCATAGAATATGAAATTTAATTTCCCTTATTTGGAAAATGACATGAGATAAATATATATAAATATAATCTATACCAAGAATAACATAAAATTAAACTAAATTAAGGATCACAATATTTATATGAATTACATTTCCACAAACATCAACCAGAGAGGAATTATAAGCTTGTGATGAAACCGTAATTCCATTTGGACTTTTTATAGATATGTTAACATTTAATTTTTGAGGTAATATGAAGATAAACATATAAAATTTTAATAAATAAAAGTGTAAGTATCCATAATCAAATAAAAAACAATGTGTTTTAGAGTGGATGGTAAGTATACCATTCACCACATCATTATCATACACCTCATTAATAATAGTGATCACAAGTGATTTTACTTTTTCTATTGCCTTAAAAAGTTGTTGACATCAATCATTATATATAATACAAGGATTAGGAATTTTGTTATAATAATTACAATTTTCCTCTAACATGTACCAATGAATTGTGGGAGTTGCATTTTGTGTAGCCATTTCTCTATTTTAATCATTAGCTACATTTTTTTTCTCACTTCAGTAGTAAATTTATTGGTGACTATATGTTCTACACATAAAACATTAACTAGACCCATTAATAAAATTTCCTGCATGTATCTTTCTACACATTGAGAATAAAGGAAAGATCATCTTATTTTCACTATGTTTTTTATATATACGTTTGAATTATAGTTTTCCCTTCTTATCGAACCCATAATATTTCTAGGTTACTCCAATATCCATTTCAACCATGAGATCACATAGATAGATTTCATCATAGCTACTTAAGTCCCTTATTGACAATTCCTTTTATAGACTTAGTTTTAAGCCACTAATGAATCAATCAGCCTTAATCTTAGGTTGAATGAAAATTATATATGTGTACCATACATGTATTTTAAAATTCACTTAGTAGGTAAAAAAATATTCATCATCCATTTTCTTATGCTCATGGAAGTACTTATAAATATTTTTATGAATAATATGTGGAAATTGTTTATTGAAAAAATACGATATTGAACTCGTCCAATTCAATGAATTCAATTTAATCTTATTTCCTTGTATTGTTTATGAGGTTCTACTATTGATCAGCTTCACCTTCTAAATGGTTTACTTCCAAAATTACATTCCCTTGTTATGAAAAATGGATAATTGAAAATTTATTTTCATTAGAACTGATCCTTTATTCACCCACTAGTGGATCATAAGACCCACTAAAAGTACGTGGTCACTACTTTATGAAGGAATCATCAAAAAAAATTTCCCTCTTTTTCTCATTTGAAAGTATTATATGATTAATATATTAGGAAAGTTGTGTGAGAATCGCAACATGATTTTTTATTCCAGTTACCATAGCATTCGGTTTCTCAAGAGTAAAATAATTGAATTTCACATCACATTCAGTAATAACATGGTTCCTTTAGGTTCAAACAATTAACTAAAACGAAAAATCATAGTATGAACAACCATAATCATAGTGGATAAACAACATAATCGTGTATAATTACTTACAAAATTTAAATTTATTGTAACATAAGTTTAAATCAAGTTTATTCATGATAATTACCAAAATTCTAGGATTGTATCCTATACTTAGACTTATTCTTAGGGATCTTACTAAGGTTCTTTCATCCTAGTTTCCAAAGGTTAATTAAACCTTGACATGATACAAACAATAATGGCCCATTCTTTTCATAAATATATATTACATCTAAATAAATGAATATTCATTAAATAACATAAAACCCCATGCTATAATTGTATAGGTTTAGTGTCTTTGGAAACTAGGAAACATAAACAACTATTTCATTAAACATCTACATCATCTCCAGCTTATTGCATCATAACTAAGACCCATTTGGACACATATTAGTTTGTATCTTTATTAATAACCTTTTAAATTAAAAAATGTATATGATCTCAGATGCACTATCTGGGTAAATAAAGGAGACATTAATCATATTATAATCATGATGCCTAAGATTGTTTGATTTTTTTTTGAAATTTTAATCCTTTATATCAATGATTATGATATCCTGTCATGGAATAAATCAAATAACGTCATAAAGAATATATTTCATGATATCCTAACATAAGAACTAAAATTGTGGAACACACCTAAGAATAGAAAAAAATTATATATTAGTCATGAATCATTTCCATGACTCTCATAGAAGAAAAAGTCCTTTACTGAATCGGGTTCACTCCCCATTCCATCCCAACATTACTTAACTGGGTTATTTTCTATTCCATCACTAGATTACAGAACCGTTTTCAATCCACATTCCATTCCTATCTATCTCATGAGATATAAATTGTTACAAAATGAATTGCAGGAAGATATAGGTCCCACCCATCACATAATAAAAACCAGACATATGTGTTCAACAATAACAAATATATTTTGTCATATCAGAATCCACAAAATAAAATGGGTTTCATAAACATCATTCAATCATAAAATAACCAATGAAAAAGAAAAGGGTTACATAGTTATCATTAAATAATTATTATAAACTAGACATAAGAATAATAAGAATTATATCCATGAAAAATATCAACATCAAAACATAATTAGAATACTATAATTCTATATTATATGGTAAATAATTTTGAGATATCACTTGAATTTTTTTTGAGGAAAATATCCTCTATACTTTGAAAATGTTTTCCTTTATTATAATTCTGCACAATTTAAAAAGAAAAAAATATTTGAAATCAAACTTGTAATAAATTAAGCAAAGAATTGGGAAATGAAGTTGTCATGAAATATGAAAAAATCTATTCATGATGTATAAGTAAAAAAATATTCTCATACTTTTTATGCAAAATTCAAACAGTACATCGTTAGGAAAATGGAAAAAAATCATTCAAATAATCACATACAAAATCACACATGGGTAAAAATAACTTAAAAATTATATTAGAATTGTAAATATATTTTTGAATTTTTTTAATGAAACATTGACATGGAATATATATATTTACCATTTGATATTTATGTATGAACAATATCAAATAATAATGAGATTGTGGAATTAACACTTCCCGTAGGTATGATTTTATTATACATATAAAAACATCTTGAATAGTGTATTAAATAATGTTATTAAATTACTATAGAACCATATTTGTATTTATTATATAATATATTATTATATTATCACCCGTTAATAACAATTAATTATTATTATTTTTGGTTTTAATTTCTTCTTTTTCTTTTACATGTTTTGTGGTATGAGTCCAAATTCATGGGCATAATATATATTTCCATCATTTACAGAATGATATTAATGTAATAAATATCATATTTTTTCATTAAATACATTTATATAATCATTATTGAATGGAAAATATAGAAAATTAACTGCATCTCATCCTAGAGAAGGTAGGCTGTATATATGCACGAGTGATGGTATCATTACCATAATTGTAAAAGGGTAAAGAAATTGATGATATATATTTTTATCCATAATAAATATCTTTTTGTAATAATAATATATATATTTACATGTATATTATTTCTATAATAATACCCATCCAAATAATGTAGTGATTAAAATAGATTACACCAAAACGTGGAGACGGTAAGCAATACATACACACGCATAAGGATTTTATTTTTTATTGCATGGATAAATTATGGAATACGGTTGATACATAATCATTAAAAAATATCATAATATTGGAAATTATTTATTAATTACTATATAATGGAATCAATACATTAAGTGGAAGTAGAAGATGAAATAATTTTGAAAGATTTGGTAATTGTGATTACCTTTTATTTGAAGAATTTACATTAGACATCCTCTTTGAGACACTAGGGTTCATATTTTTAGTAGAGAATTCCCTATATAGTGGAGATATGGAATTTTATGATATAAAGTTTTAGGGTATGGATGATATTTAAGGCCCAATGGGATGTCAATAAGTGAAAGAGGATATGACCTTTTAAAATTGAGGTAAGGGGCACTTTTAGAATTTTTTCAAAATATTAATTTATAAAAAAAATAAATCTCAATACAAATACCTCCAAAAGGTTTTGTATTAAAATAATATATATTATAATGTTTTAATATCATAAAAAATTAGAATTTAGAAAAGTTTGGATATTATTTTAAATCTTTTCATTTTTGTTAACACTTAGTTAACCTATTTTAATTTTAACGAAGCTAACAAATTTTTCAATATTAAAAGTTTGTAAATATTATGTATGTGAGTTTAAGTAAATCATTAATGGAAAATTTATATAATTTTCGGAAATATTCAAATTTTATATATTTTTAATGTTGATTCATATTTTTTTATATTTTAATAAAATACTATTTTGATAACATATCATTTGGGCAAATTTTGACACTATTAATTACATGGATTTTTAAAAATACAAATATAATAATTTAACTTTAATTAAAATATCTTATTATATTCTTAAGAGGTCAATATCATCTAAATAATTCATTTAACATATTATTTATCACAAATTTTATTTCTTGTAATATTTCTAATAACATTTATTTTATAGTTTAAGTAATAATATAATTACTACATATGTGTCGTGTAATTATTTAATATACTTATTTATTTAGTGAAAATTAAAAATAAAATATGATTACTAAGATAAATATTATATATTTCAGAATAATATTCATATTTGAATATATATTTTGTGTAACCTTATTTTAATATTTTAATTCTATTTATAATAAGAATTTGACATCTCTAAATTGTTATTAAATAATATTTTAAAAATACTACAATCTCAACTATGTGACAAAAAAAGTAAAAAATAATTCCATATCATAATAATATCATTATAAAGTTAATTATTTATTGTTTTATTCATTCGTAACATAACATTTTACCTATGTGGACACATAAGGGATATTAAAGGCAAAGAAATTGACATTTTGTGTCATTCTTTGACTTATATTTTACATTAGTCATTTTAATGGAAAAATATCCATTAAACATCTTAATTTCAGTACTTATGTGTTATGGTTTGAATTATCTTTATTAATTAGATATTTTCACGTGTTAGAATAATTATATATTCAGTATAATTTTAATTTTAACCTAAATTACCAAATTTACCATTTACCTTGGTAATAAAATTTATCAAGGTTACTATTCATATTGGCCAAAAAATAAATCAGAAATATTCACTATATTTGGAACATATTAATCAATTTTTTTTACCAATTTCTTAAAATTCAAAACATAGAAGGTTCCTAATTAAATTTAAATTAAAACTAGTAATGTTCTATGAAAAATAGTGTTTTGAAATAATGCCCTTGTAAAAGGTAAAATGTTTTTATAACAAAATTATTAATGAAATCCATTTAAAAACCCATGTTTAGTTATTTTAAATGAAAATATACTAATTAAAATTTAAATATAATCCAAAAAAATCATTTTAATGACATTAAAAAAAATAAATTTTTTAACAAAAATCATTATTTAAATTATTCATAATTTTTTTTAGAAAATTATAACAAAATAATTTTATAATTATATTGAAATTATTAATTTAAACATGAAATTAATATTTTTAAAATTCATTTTCTATAACTTCTCAAATTTAATATTCACTGGAAAAAATAAAAATAAACTCATTTTTTATGAAATCAAATTTTTTAGAAATAAATTATTTTTAATAAAAATTTTGTGTTAATTTTATAATAAATTACCAATAAATTTATATTGATTTGTATTTTTATTTTGGTTTTAATAATTATTATTCATATTTATTATCTCAAATTCAGTGGCTTAGTTACACCAGTCATTTTAATAGTGCCTTGTAGTTATTTTAAACTCATGTTTATAAGCAACACAATATATTGAATAATTATAAATATATAAAGAGAAATATTTCATAAAAATATCCAAGTGTTACATAGAGTGTGATACTTGTATTTTTCTTAGGCCCCCTTTTACGAGCATTAAACATAATATGTTCTAGGTCTGTTTCTTTTCATTACTCATTCTTTTCTTAAACAACACAAAGTGTAGGAATAACCAGATAAGACTCGGATTTTTTCCAGAGATTCCTTTGAATGTTTTAATTATAGTGAGTAATATGTATTTTTTGTGGGTAGTTTAAATTCATTCAAAATATACTAGTGTGATTTGTATTTTAGGTTGAACAACATTGACCATGGGTTCTAAGATGATGACCAAAACAATGTCTTTTAGCCTAGAGTGTTCCGAAAAAATTTTGGTACACAATGAGGAATTATGAGACATGAATTTGTGGTTCCTGATTCCAATACATGATATTCAGTAATATTAGAGGTCTCTCTAGTGGAAAAATTTACCACTAGTTGAGAAAACTGTTTTGAGGGTGAATTTATGCAAAGATAATTGGGGTGTGTTAATGTGTTGACATATAGTGGTATCCTTTGGATGAAATCCCTGAAATTTGGTGGGCGACATATGAAAATCCCAATAGGTTATGTTACAACATAATTAGAAGAAGGATTTATTAAGAATTATAACATTCTATTAGTGATAGACGAATGATTTATATAGATATTCAGGATTCTCAAGACCAGGATGAATGTTCTTTTATAGAGAAGATTCTGGAGAATAGAGAGTGATTTGTATTAGAATTGACCATGAATGGGAAACCTCCCCTACAAGAATTTGTATTTTTCAAAGGAGGGTACGGTTTTTTAAATGATTGATTTCCGAGATTCAAGGCACCATTCTGATATGGTTTGAGGCATCATATAGTTTAATATTCTAAATCTTGGACATTGACCATAAATTGTAACATCATACAATGAGAATGTTGATGTAAAAATTAACATCTTGTGACTAATATGTTATAATATTTATTTTAGTGTCATACAAAAAAGGCATGATTCTATTAATTTTAATATAAATCCACAAGGACATGGGGGGGGGGTATAATTTAATTCCATTAGCTTTTTCCGAAAAATTAATAATTCTCCAATTTCATATAAATCTATCCAGGATTACATCATCACATTTTGGTATGAGGAGGGGAATTTTGTATGATGAAATATGGGGTCACTGAAGTTGAATTGTGATCTAGGGAAAAGGACTTTAGGTTCTAGAGGAGGCCTCTACTAAGGACAAATTTACCACTAAGTGAAAAACTAGTTTTTTGGGATCATTTTTTCATATCCAAATGGGGTGTGGTACTGCATAATAAAATAGTGTAATCCTCCAGCTGAAAGGATCATATGTGGTAAACTTATAAAAAACCAAATGGGGAGTGTTACAATATAGTTAGAAAAAGGATTTCTTAGAAATTCTGATATTCTATTGCTGATGGATAAAGGAAGCTTATGGAGATTCTGATTTCCCCATATATAGTGTTTGGTTTTTGGAAGGAAAGTACCTGAATATAGGGGGAGCCTTTCAATTAAAAATTAACCAATAATTGGGTGAATAAGTTCCTTAGATTGGTCTAACATAAGCATGGGAAATATGGTGCATGTATTTTTAGGCCATATGACTAGGACCATAGAATTATGGAAATGATAGGTGATATGTGGTCTACCAGACCATGTTCGTTCTGGCATAATTCAAATATGAGAGATAAAATTTTAAACCATGTTTTTAGGGGTTCTCATATCAGGAGAAGAAATACGTGATAAATATTCTAGGGATGAGTGCAAAATTACATGAATTGTTAGATCTAATATAATTTCATCAATTATTACAAGGATTGAAGAGGCTTCTCTTGAGTAAAATGTTACCACTAGTTGAAAAATGCTTTTTGTGGAATACTTTTTGGAAATACAACTTCGAAGTGTTACAAAATATTCACATAGAGGAATAATTTTGATGAAAACCCCTTTTTATGACTTTATTCATATCTAAATGGGGCATGTTGCTTTATATTCAAGAAAAAGGAGTTGTCAGGTATATGATATTCTATTTCCTGAAGTTGAAAAAAGATTACGATGATCTAAAAGTGTTTGAAATTAGGAGTATGATGTGTGGAAGGGAGATTTATGACCTTAAAGGAACTATTTGTATCGATATCGACCATGAAACACAGAGTCACTTGAATATATTTGATTCATATGTAGAGGTAGACATCTCTATTTCCTTGGTGGATCTCTGAATGAGGGGACCAAAATTAAGATCTCATATGTAGATCATTACTTATATATAGGATAGGGGAATTTATTCCCCATGGACGAGACTAGTAAATGAGGCCCATGTGTCACTACATTTCTCAATAGAAGGGGAATCATGAAACACTTATTTCATGAGGTACCATTCATTTTAAATTCATGCGGTCAGGACATTAGCCATGTACTTTAAAGTCGCGTGATAAGGACGTTTTGACATAATGCCCCTCACTGTGATTCTGGATGGACTTGGGTATACAGACCAAGAATCACTATGTATCTTGTTGGAGTGTGAATCAGGCCACACATATTTCTATATAAGTATTTCCCATACTGAATAAATTCGAACGTGGATAAAAGGGGTTTTTTAATTCAAGCTCAGACATGGGGTGAGACAACATATTGAATAATCTTATGTATATATGAATCATACATAGAAAAGTGGAAGAATTTTCTATATTATGTTATTCATGGGTCTAGTATTGAATATATGGATGTCACTATATATCTTAGTAGAAAGAAAATCAAGAAACACATAGTTCTTGGTGAAAATTTGCAATTTATTATCATGTGATAAGGACATATGGTCTGTATTTAGGGTATTGTAACTCAGAAAATTACAACCCCAATACTAATAGATATTCCTTAATTGTTTGGGGAACATCTTTAAAAATACTTGTAAGATAATGTGAGATATTCTATGTGTGTGAAATAGGGAGTGGTAAAATATTATTCCATGATACAATGACAACACAACTGATGGATATTGGAATTTATATCCATTGGGGGGATGGGCAAAGAGGTATGATATTGGAATCACTACATATCTAAATGGGATGAGAATCAAGCGAAATGTATTGATTGAATGATTCACTCTGTATGTTTGACCCATATTTAGGGAGAGGTCATTTTTTCATGTTTTATATAGATGTTCATAGTATTAGAGATCCAAATAGAACTACGTATATCACTAACATGAGAATTAAGACAAATATAGTTCTCTAAAAGATCATGCAATTTATTATCATGAAATAAGGATGATAATCATGCAGTTTAATTTCTTACTGTATGAACATTGGTAACCGGCATGGAAATGAATTATTCAGTTAGACCAGGGGATATGCCTTGTGCATCACTACATATCTTACCAAATAAAGAATCAATCCACGCATAGTTCTTAAAAATATTTCCTTTCATCAATCATATTTTGACATGGGGAAAAGGTGATTTGATATTTTATAGAATAAGGGTTTGGCCTAAGACAGGAAGTCTAGGGGTCACTACGTATCCCTTCATGGTGAGAATCAAGACACACATATTTCTTGAATCTCATGCAGTTTAACGTCATGTAGTGAGGGTAGAGATGACCTGACATGAAAAAGAGGATATGTTGTGGCTTAACACATGAATAGAAATATGGGTGTCATTATGCATCCTGTGAGGGAAGGAATCCAGCCACGCCTGGTACATGAAAGGTTCCTTATATAGGTCTAACTCAAGCATAAAGAGTAAATGGGTTTCTTTTTTATGAATTTACTTGGTATTTGAGATATGGTCATCACTATATATCTAATTGGAATGATAATAAATCAATATGTAGTTTTGGAATGACCACATAGTTTAACATTATGAAACAAGGATGTTGTATATGTAGTTTAATGTCATGTGGTATTGATGTGACAATGATGGGTATTATAAAAAAATGGTGGAAAGTGCCACTATAGAGTGACAACGATGTAATTGTGGATTGTGCATGGGATTTTCCCATCATTGCTTCCACATTTCTAGCCAAGAGGGAATCTCAAACCGCTGAGGGGTTAGAGGGATGTCATTGGGTCTTATACCTAATATGGAGACCATATTTTGGAGACCATGATGGGTGTCTCACCTCGTGGTATTTTGAATGTTTATTAACATCTAATGGGAGGGATGTTAACCATTCAGGATAATGTCATGCGGTGAGGATGAATGGGGGCTTGTAGTTTTGGGTAATAAGCCTAAGACTATATGTTATGATGTTTGTTGTCATTTTATGAGGGAGATGATACCCCATAGTTTAACGTCACGAAACATAGACATTAGGTGATTCATTTTAAGGTCGCGTGATAAAGAATAATAATTAAATGTAGCATCTTGCAGCTAAGAGGTGCATCATGTGATTACACACAATATTTATTGAGGAATTGTGGGCTATTAAGGGTTGTAATGATCTCTCAATCTATTAAAATTTATGAGTATGCTCTGTTAGAGTGTACCTTCTGTTTGGATTAAGGTCCCTCCTACATTGGTTCATGCATTAGGGCTTCTTTCATGGTATCAATAGAGTTATAAGTACCACTACCTGTTCTTCTTGGAGAAATTAGCTGAGTCAGATCTTCTTTCTAAAAGATCATGCTATCTGATTTTGATAGATATCCAAGTGATGAATGGTGTGAAATATTTTCTCACCAGGCCCATATAAATCATCCAATAGTTTCTAGTATTTCTCATCTTTGTATAGATGATCCAATATGAAAATACATGGTCATAGAAATTTAACCTCAATGGGTAGGACTACTTATGTATTATACACCACTGAGTACAGGGCCGCACGTGTGGAGGTACGGATTTTAGTCTAATAATACCATAATGCATGAAAGGTTTTATCAGGCCATGAATTCTTATCCTTATCCACTATATTTTGATGTATTGTATAAAGGGTTGTGTTAAAAATCTAAATCCTTCCACTAGCCACATGATGATAGTTTGATTAATGGTTATATTTGATATTGTACTCTTGAAATTGCTTTTCCACAACAACAGAATAGTAATTGGTGCCATTGTTCATCAGTATTGTATGAGGGACACTAAATATGTTAATGATGTTAGATTTTACAAAGTCGAAAATGATTTTGGATGTGACTTCTTTGAGCGGTATTTCCTCATCCCATTTCGAGAAGAATTAAGTAGCAACTAAGATATATTTAAACTTCATGGAAATAGCTGGAGGGTATGGCCCCGAAACAGAAATTTCCCATATAAAAATGGTAATGGGTATTTTTTATTTTGTATAAACTATAGGGGTGGATGGATAAAGTTGGAATTCACTTGGATGTGATTACATTTATTGGTGAATTCTGTGTAATCTCGTGTCATAGTGGGCTAGTAGTATCCAAGCCTTTGGATTTGGTGGGAGAGTTTTATCTCTGAAAGGTGGGTACTGAAGGATCATGAGTGTAATTATTTAATGATTGAATTTGCCTTTTATTCATGAATAAATCCGAGGAATCCATTAAAGACTCATATATACAGTACAATTTAGTGATTTTGGCCATTAAAAAGAGTGAAGTTGGATGCTAACCATTAGGTTTTCTCTTTCTTATCTCTGTCTGATGGGAGTAATCCACTCATATGGGAGTCTATGATGGGTATCATCTTCCCAGTGGTTGGACCATATGATTCATTTATATTAATTAATTCATCAATATTTTCTATCATTATTTGAACAAAAGGTGAGTCCATTTGGTGGTGGAAAATGTTGATGACCGTTTCATCCCTATTCAGATCAAAAAGTGTTTTGAAGCATTAAACAATGCATATTCCCTGGAATTCTGTGAACATGGGACATGAGATAATGTTGGATTGGAGTTGAATTCTTCAATTAAACTTTGGAAATAACCATTTAGTGTAATTACCTATTCTTTTCTCGTGGCATAATACCTGTTGATATGTTTGATTACCAACTTGGAGTCACTTTTTACTTCTAGGTCGTCCACTAGAATTTGGATTTCTAGTTATAGGACCTAAATGAGGGCTTGATATTTTTCTTCAATGATATTACAACCTTATGATGTCAGGAATGAGTTAGGAAAGATTTATTTTTCTAGAGAGATATAATTGGTCCCTAACCCATCTTTATTGAGGCTAGTTTCTTCCATTATCGTCTATGTTGGGCTCCTAGATGCATGATCAAAATAATTTCCCACATTTGGGGTCACCTGAAATAAATAATATCTCATAATATTGAAATTATGTATTTATTGATGTTTTTTCGGCTGATGTTTGTTGTGCAAGAAAATATTTTAAGACCAAGCCTTTAATTTCTTTCCGAGGAAAGAATTGTATGTCAAACTACTACAGAATAACCTCCCACCATTCTAGACTCCCTATCAAAATAGTATGGATAAATATTTATATGAATGGGATATTGTGAAAGACCAGAAGGACCTCATGGTGTTGTAGGTAGAGCCTCGCTTTCTACATTATGATGATCAATACTGGGCAACATTTCTTTTGAGATTTTAAAAATGAGTATTATTATCGATCATGGTTTTTATTTAATAATAAAGGATATTTTCAGTCCAAACATCATTATTTTGTGCAAGGAAGGAAAACATTGATTGATCCAGAGATATCACAAACAGAATTAAAATATTTCCCTTGATTGATGGAATTAATAGTGGAGTGATCAGGAGTTATTTATTGATGTATTCAAATGATTCATGATAATCACAGTTCCACTAATATGTGAACCCATTCATAATTATTTTTGTGAAGCGAAGAAATGATCATACAAGGTTGGATATAAAGCATTGGTTGTAGGCCACGTTTCATTGAATTCCTCATAAATATTTATGTTTTTTAGGAGGTGACATGCTAAAGATAATTTTTTTCTTAGGGTCTACTTCAATGCCATAATAGAATTTGATGAAGCTAAGAAGCTTTCCTAAGGATACATTGAAAGCACATTTTAGGGGGGGGGGGTTTATAAAATTGTGTCATAGATTTTTGAATATGGTCTCTATGTTATCCATGTTTTTAGAATGTTTTCAGGACTTAACCAATATATCATTGATTCCTCATTACCCGAACATACCCAAAAAGGGTTTGAATATGTGATGTGAGGCATAATAGTATGCAGTGCTGGTGTTCTTCATGGAAAAGGGCATTACCTGACATAATAATAATCAATGTGGGACCTCAAGGTGGTGGATTATTCATCCAATTTGTCTATCTGAATTTCGTTGTACACTTAATGAACACCCATGAATGAGAGGTATTGATAACCATTTATCACATCAATCAGTAGTTTTAGGATTTTAACCAAGAAATCATGCTCCGTACAATGTAGTTTGAGATCAATGTTGCCGATAAAGACCATAATTTTCCCATTTTTCCTCATTAATGGGATGATATATGAAATCCAATTTGGATACTGAAATTCTCAAAGGATATAATGTAACGCCCCGACCCTAGCTACCCAGAGTCGGTGCATTACTTAGTAACATTGGCATGATCACAAGAAAGATCAAATCTCGAAAGACCGATTGGTTTAGTAGCCTTGGAAACACTAGATGTATTTATAAGTTTTACATTACATCATTAAACGAAAAAACTACTACAACAACATATTGTCTCCATAAACCACACTCATATCACCACATAATATCCCTGCAGGTCATTCATAACTTACTTCTTCACTTCCTGGGAAAAATAAAACATAGAAAAGGGGTGAGCTCAAATGCCCAGTAAGGATAACAATATAGCGGAAACTTTCATAAATAAGAATAAACATTTAAGGCAATGCATTACTAAAACAAAAGCCTTTTAAACTTGAACTTCAACATAGTATGGCAAAAGTAAAAATGAAATAATGCCATTTACTTATTCACATGGATATTCTACTAATCTAATATTCACATGCAAAAATCAATAACCACTTTCATAATGTTGGAATGCATAATGCTAAACGTTAATTTCTTTGTCTAGGCCTCATCCCAAGACCTAGGGGTTACTTCTAACCGGAACCCAACCCGGAGTGCCTCTAATAACCGGACACCAACCCGGAGTGCCTCTAATAACCGGACACCAACCCGAAGTGCCTCTAATAACCGGACACCAACCCGGAGGGCATACTTTTACCAGTCCCTAACCTGGAGGGCTTACTCTAACCAGTCCCCAACCTGTAGGGCTTACTTTTACCGGTCCCCAACCCGGAACATACTTGTTTAGCACATTCATCTGAAGAAAAGTTTGAAATATAACATAAACATTCGGATTAAAACTAGCATACGAAATGTCAATAGTTTCACCATAAACTATGAATGGTATAAAATAGCACATCCACAGTCAAACATATCACAAAACCTTCAATACAATATAGAAGTTTTGTATTATAATAAATCAACTTCAAATAAGCGTAAAATCCATTAAAGGATGTTGACATAGATGAAATCAAAACACTTTTTAGAGAAATATCTCTTTCTTTTTTTGAAATCATTTAAGAGCCATATAAAATAAAACATTTTCTTGAAAATATTCTTGTATTCTTGTAAGGAAACCTTTGAAGATTTTATAACGGCGGAAAATAACCGCACCCGCCGTATAAGTAAAAAAACATTCTTATCTCAATTCTGTCGAAAAGGTTAAAAAGGACCTTGTTTTGAAAACGACGGAAAGATTCCTTTATAAACCTCTTATAAAAATTCAAACAAGGGTATAAATGACTTTAACCCATATTCTTGTAAATAGTAAAAATGTTTTGAAATACATTTCGAAGAAACATGGATGTGGATGATTAAGAGATCCCAGTAGATTATTACGTATAATACAACCTCGGATAATGAAGAGATTGTGAAATAACCCTTACCTTGTACTTTTCCTTGGTTGGGGTAGGTTAACCTCCTGTATAATGGTGAAATAATTGTTATTAAATTATACAAGAATCATATATATCAGTATGATATCATATATGATCTTTTAACATTCCTTTATTAATAATATCTTAGTATTATCGTCGTTTCGGGTGATAATCGATTCGTTCTTCTTAAATGTTTGGTTACGTAAGACATGTTTGTAATGGATATATTATATCTTATTCATAATCAGAATGATATTAACATTATTTTTAACCCTAAAATGAGAATAATACTTGAATGGATATGATGGAGAATGAATCTTATCGCGTTCGTGGAGACGGTAGTCCGTACGTACGCACGAACGCTACTTCCATTTAATTTTCATTTTAAAAGAATCAAATCCAAATGATACATAGGTATATTACTATTCTAGTATAATATAATATTTTATATATGTTACTTATGTTCATTAACACCATCCTTTATACGTTCCATGTGTGGTATGAACGAGTCATATCATTTTAAGGGGGCGGTAGTCCGCACTTCCTCAAATGAAATTATCGTATGTATATACAACATGAAACAAATAATGGTATGAAATAAAATGGAATTACAGAATCTTATATATAAAATATATATAATTAATATAATATTTAATTACAGTTCCATCATAATGGCCACCATGAGAGGCGGTAAGATGTATTTGAACAATCATCGTTTCGTGAGGCGTTAGTTTTCCATCCACAGAAACATTATGTTCATCATCCATTAGATGGAGTTGTGTGTATGTGTAGTTCGAATCCTTATTATAACAACATCCTAGTATATTGAGTATACTGGTTTTGTTACAAAAGAAAGGAAATAAAAAGAGTTTGGGGGTTGGAGAAGCAAAATAATTGAAAATAATTTAAGAGAAATCGTTACCTTTAATTTAGGTAACTCACTTTGGTTGGAACCAAAGGACTTGTTGAAATGCTTTCTGCCTAAGGGTAAGCTTCAAGGAGGAGGAGAGTGATGTGGGGAGCTTATTTGGGCAGAGTTTGGACGAGCCAAGTGGCTTGAGAGGTGTGAGGAAAAGAGAAGGAGGAGTGCCCTTTTATAAGAGGGGTGAGGGGCACTTTTGGAAAAGCTAGAAATATTAATTTATAATAAATTCATATTCGGTTTCCAAAGGATCCAAAGTTGACTATTCAAAGGATGAGGTAGGTATAGGTCGAAAAAAACTCATCCAATAGAATTTAGACAGGTTTGGGTACTTATATTAACCTTATCTTTAAGTATTAACTCTAAGTTAATTAGTTTCACTTTTACAATGTCTCTTTGTATTTTTATATTATATGGTTAATAAACTTACCATATACATCCAAGAGACCCCCAAGTGGTCCATTAATGATTAACCTATAATGATATAAGTCTCTTGGCCGAACCTTAGATTTTTATGAATTTAATATCAATTAATAATATAATATTTGTTTTAAGAACTCTTTTATGTCAATTTTGACACTATTCATTAGTTGATTTTTGTGAAACTCATAACAGATTGATTACTTCGAAAAAAGTCAATTAAATCAATCCTAATATATCATATTATCCTAGAAAATTAGTTTAATTCATTAAAAGTTTCATATTATATTTATTTCGGTATTTATAATATCAATTATTTTAATTTTTCACTATTATAGTAATTACTGCATCATCATTGTGTCATAAATAAAATAAATTATTTAATGTCTAAAAATTATAAATAAAATATAATTATGTAGGAAATAGTTTTATCTTTCTAATGAATATTTATAATCTAAAATCCAACATATATAACCCTATGTAACAATTGTTTTTCTAAAAGATATATGCTTATGTCATTTTTGTATTCATTTTAACTTAATTAAAATAATGTGTCATTATCACTTACAAGTGGATCCATGGGGTCCCAAAATTGACACAAAGATTCCCATGGTCGACCATGTATCAACCAATAGGGTTAAGACACGTTTTAGGGTAATTTAGTATTATTATAATATTATTTTTTAACCCTTATTTACCGGATTTACCCTTAACCATGGTAAATAAAATATTTACCGCAGTAATTATTCAAAATGTCTAAAAATAAAAGTTACCTATTTACACAATTTGAACATCCTGATTCCAAATATGGAATCCATTTTTCTAAATTCAAAACACAGAAGTGGCAGAAATTAATTTAAAATTAATTCCCGCTGTCAAAACAAAAAGCGTGTTTTTAAGAGATAATAACTATCAAAAGATTGACACTTGTTTATGTTCGGTTTAATTGTAAAATTATGTCCAATGACCAACATTATATTAAATGGTAAAAATATATTCTAAATATACTTTAAAACCACTCAAATTCATAATTTATCACTATTAATTATTTTGATTAAAAAAGTTGTTTTTAATTAAAATTTAGTAATTTTCACTATTCATCAAAATATGACAGTTATCCGAAAAGTACCAAAATTTCACCTTAGGATAAATTCGATATTACGAATCCAAAAATGAAGTCCATTTTGAAATATAAAATATATATAATTTCAAAAATTAGGTATTACTATTCATAACGGCTAGTTTGATCGGTTGTGGTACGTGTTAAAACACGAAGTTGCGTACAACACACGCTACTGTTTCATTCAAAGGAAAGCGTACCGTGGAAGCTTGGGATGTTTCATTTTAAATTTTTGATGTCCCAATTTAGTCAAAAAGATTAAAATATTGTATTTAAAAATGGTTCACTATTAAAAGTTGATAAAAGTGCAATACTGAAAATGAATTTGTGCTTGCATTATATTTAAGAAACTCATAATATGGATTCTAAAATTATAAGGATTACATAAACATTAAAATTTATCTAATACTATTCATAACCTCTTTTGAATGGCTTGTTTGGTAAGTCATGGTGTAATTGAAATTGGTGTTTCGTGTAATGAAAGTTATTGAATTATTTTGAAGAAATAACACACTATAAAATCTTGGGGTGTTACATATAACATTTATGAGTTTGTAAACATAAGATTCAATTTTAGAGGCATGTACTGGGTACATCTATTTAGCCACCTGTTTATATCTTTAATGTTCTTATGGAAAACTGATGAAATGGGTAGGCATATTGGGATTGAGGCGTGAAATATTTTTTTAGATCCAAGAGAAAATGTCCCTATGTTTCATCAGGGAAGATTTATATACCTCATCTTGATTAGAAGTCAAGACTGCACTGATCAAAGTATGTTATAGGCCACCCATCCAAACCCATATTTATTTCTATGAGTTCATTAATAGTGGTGGATAAACCTTCCTCTAATTATGTAGGAGTGTCTCTGAGGTCTTACTCTTTTTTATCTTCCTCATTATCTACATCTTACACCTATGACTATGAATTAGGTGATGAAAACAGTTTCATAGAGTTAATGGAGGGGTTGATATTTGGACATTCAGATGATGGACAAACTATTTCAAAATAATTTTATATTGATAGGACGTTTTGGAAATATGAAGGGGACATGAGGGACTGAGAATGAGAAAATTCATTTTATCCCATTAACATGACAACTTCTTATATACTAGAATGCCATAATCAGGATTTTTTGATGCTTAGGGGATGAAATGGAGAGAATTTCATCAAGGATTTAATTAATACTAGGATTGGTGAAAATATCTCTAGTGTTGTAGGGCTAAAATTCCATGCCTTACATTATATAATTCATTGAATGTGTGGTCAAATTCAGCCACCCCCATGGATTTTATTGATGGGAAGAAGGTACTCTACACTATGCTGCTTGAAAGATTTATCTGGGATCACCACCAAACCATTCAATGAATTTATTCAAGAAACAAAATTTATCATGGATGACCTCCCCTCCCTTTAATATAATCCTTTATCAATATACAAGGATACTCAAGATTTTAATGGGTCCTTGTCATCATGGAATGTCCCAATTTTTTTATTTATACAATATTTGAGTGTTTGGTGGTTTGAAGAGGTGATTGTCACATGATGTTGTATCCATGGTCTTTCTAGAAGAATGTTGAAGTCCATATCCATCCCAACAACCATGAATTTCGTATAATACATGATATTCCCAAACGAAATCATGGGTTTGAATTCACCAAGTGGAATATTCTCATTATTGTCATAAACCTGTTATATTAGAGTGGAGTTAGAAAAGTGAGATTTAGTGAAACCCATTTGACAACGTGTACATATTGGAATGAGGTTGATTAATGAGTTGTTTTCAATTAAGGATATTAGTTATCAATGAAATTTATCTTGTCGGATATATAGAAGGGTTTGATGTGTCATTGAATGATGGTTTTATCAACCTGGTTTGTGAAGTGGAGATAATATGGAATTCTGTAGAATCATTATTTGTATGATACACATTGGCATCAACAAAATGAACTTAAAATTGACGACTAATAAACAAGTCATCTATGAGTTCCTCTCAGAATACTTTTGATAGAATCAATGAATATAGGATTGAAAAATTGTCCGAAACAAGGGATAATTGATTCAAAACAGCCTAATTTTTACCTAAAGGTCTAGGCTCCCAATTATGGATATTCTCCTTTTCAGGTGATTTTAGAGCTTATGTACATGATGGGAATGGATTATCCATTATAATAGGAGATTAAGATTCTTATCACTTATTAGATTAGGTCGAAAAGGTCTTCTTGAACACTGAGGTTAATTTAGAGATGTTGTATCCTCTAGTTGATCATCCAAGATGGTTTTTTCAGGGAAGACCATATATTGTATGGGGGCAATTCCTACTCATGTCGAGCTCGCTAGAGAGATCTCCCATGAGTTTTAACTGTGTAAATGGTTCGAGCAGGGACACAATTATAGTTACGAATCTTGGAAAAACTATTTCTACCCTTGTATCCTTGAATTTGACGACCTCTTCCCCCTATTCCACAATTATGTGTAGGTAATTTATGTTTTTAATCATGACCACCAACTAACAAGGGATCTATTAAATGAATTACATCAATGGAACTGAAGATGAACTTCTCGTCTGATAGAGATTCTTTCCGACATGTTGTCTCTTGTTGTACCATTTTTTGGGTTGGCTCCCATGCTCTTAGGAATGCAGACACGATGTCCACTAAATTTAATAAATCCTTATCCAAGACATGGGATCATCTTTACATGTGTTGTTCTTTCTCTTACATCCTTCTCATATTTTTTGAATAATTGTCCTCAAATGACCCAACTACCTGTAGAGTTGGCTGTGTTGTAGGAGAAGTGACTAGGTGCACATTTAGTTATGGAAAATTTACATAGATGATATCATGAGACCAATTATAAAGAATCATGATTCTTTTACACATATTATTACCTTATCTTCAAGAATAATTAACCATCAAATACAATACCAAGGATCATAAAGTCTAGTATCTTGGGAATATTAGGTACATAAAATTGAAAAATGGTAATATAACAAAATATATTTTTATTAATCATGCATTATGAGGTCCTAAATTCCTTTTAGCTATTACATTATAATATGATATCCTAGGGAATTCAATGATAAATGGGAAGTGTTAAAAAGTCCAGTAAGTGAATAAACCTTGAAATAAATCCTAACAAATTGGTTAGAATGCATAACATGAAAACATAAAAAGGAATGGAACATGAATGAACATATGAAAAAATAAACTATAAAATATAGAATCATGTAACCATGGAAGCATAGAAATGTGGAAACAACATACATCATGACCTAAAAATGAGTCAAAGCTAGCTACCAAGACTATATAACATGTTGAAAAATTCACATAAGGGAATCATGTTTACTCACTATCCCAACATGATGCCTCATTATAATAAAACATTACACAATTAACTGGATTACTATCTAGGTGAACCCACCATACCATGTTCCTGAATATATGTTCCACATGAAGTACCAAACATAAGGTATAAACATAAGGGTAACCCCTAGAAAAAAATGGGTATCGTAATCCAACCATAAAGCCTAACCACAAAAATATCAAAAAAAATTCCATGATAGAATGGATTTAAATAATTCACAGACATTAATAAGAGAAAATAGGCCTAAATAATGATAAATTATATCCAACTTATGTAAACACATCTAAAAAGAGTGTTTATGAATCTTTATAAATTAGCCACTTGAGTGCTGTTTAAGGGAAAAACATTTGAGAGTCTTTAAAATGTAAAAAAAAAATTGTGATTACATAAAACCAGAAATGAACAATGTTAGTTTTTCATGATGAAAATAATTTTTTTAAAAAATATGGGTGGCTTAAAATATATTATTTAGAGTACATTAAAATCAATAATAAATTTGAAATTTCCATTTATTTGGGTTTTCTTATTGGGAAGAATTTAGAAATGAACCTTATAAATCATGTATTTACCCATAAAATAGAATTAATGGATATGGATTCATAATTTTGGAACATATAAAATGAATTTTGAATATTTATATATAAATAATTAATAACTTTATTGGTGTAATTATCAAGAAAGAATAATACAAAGGTAATTGGGAGGTTTGGAGGGATCCCTTACCTTTTGTCCCAAAGTGTTCATCACTTTCACATAATGTAATATATTATTAAATTATATACTTTAATTAATTAATTCAAAACAAATTTTATATTTACTTGATTTTTTATTATTTTATTAAGTTTTTAAGGCAATTATGGTGATTTATAGAGTTCAATTTTTCATTCTGAGAGTGTTTTCTTATTTTTCATGATCTGTTCGCTTCTATACAAGTATAGAAGTTCATATAAATTGAGAATTATTCCCTAGAATTAAAATTATATACTGTTAAAGAATATCCATAATTTTAATTTGTGTTATATATAATTTGGTTATATATTATGTGGATGATTCATTATATACAATGTTAATGAATATGATTTAATTTATTTTGGTGTTTTTATGACCACCATGAACACATATCATTTCATTTAATATCATGGTTATATACCAGTTCTTGAACATTATTTTACTTATAACATATATAATGAAATCTTATTTAACAATAATAATGGTTTTATTATAAGATTTTATGTAAGTAATTGAAAATTAAAATGCATCGTCCATGATGGTGGAAAATCAACACATCATGGACGATGTTTTCATTTTTAGATTAAAAGGAAGATGGAAGAGATCATATGATGGATTATTCCGTTAACATAATGAAATTAAATTATATAAAAGTTAACAAAGATAAAATTACACTTTTGGATCGGTAGGTGACTATATGATAACAAAATATAATAAATAGAAATGAAATTAAAAGGAAACTAAAGAGGATTTTTCCTCTTTAACTTATTCTCCATGAGAAACACAATAAAGAAATTGGGTTTGGTATTTTGTTGGTAATAATTTACCCTAAATGCGGGTGACATACATTGTAAGAGTATTGGGAATAATTTTTACATGCTTCAAGGCTATAAAGGTGTGAGGAGAAGAGGCGGTGATGGGTGGTATTTATATGGGTGAATAGAGGTATTTTTAATTATTATATTCATTATTTTTTATTTTGGTTTAATAATATCAATAGTTTTTATAATAATGAATAAATATATTAAATAATAGATGAGGGTTTAATTTTATGAAATAACATTATCCATACATAAACCAGGACTCAATAATTTAGTTATTTGTTAAATACTGTAAATTACTATATTTCACTATTCAGAAAATTCAACTATTTTAGTGAAATCACAAAAATTAACCCTAAACATTTTTATATGTGTCGAATTCAAGAAATTAATCGATTCTTTGAAAATAATTGTAAATATATGGAAAATTTATTATTCAATTATAATATTCATTTATTTAAAAAATACATTTTTTAAAATCATAACTAATTTTATGACACCTTTAAAAATTAATTACAGAATCATAAAACTATCTTATAATAATTTGAAATGAATGTATTAATATATGAATATATTTTAATAATATATATATATATATTAAATAAATATATTAATTATTAAATTGTAAATAAAAATTTTAAACTTATAAAATATACCAACACTTAATTTATAATTTTTAAAAGATTTATTTTTTTATTCCATTATATAAATATATCATATTTTCATTCATAAGATACCTAACTTTTATTTATATATTCAAATGTTATGTTACTATTATTTTTTCTGAATTAATATTCCTAATGATCTCATTACTATTCCATAGATGAATTTATTATTCCATTAGTATAGGTTTCTTAATTTCATAAAATACCTCTTATTTCACACATTTTTCATTTATGAAGGTTTTATCCAATTGCTTATGTAATTTTTTATTATTAATACTATATGAAATAATTATTAGTAAGTAATTTCCATTGATAAAATTATGGGTAGTTACATTCTTCCCCCCTTATGAAATTTTACCCTCCAATTTCCATTGAACATATTAAGGTGAAAAGGGGGAATATATTTCTCCTTCATCACTTCCTCAAGTCACTATGTTTCCTCTTTGTACTTAAGGTTCCACCATATTAATTTGACCAATTGATTACTAATATTGTATAGAACATTATCTCTATGGTTCAAGATATTCACATGTAGTTCTTCATATGAGAGGTTATTCTATAGTTGTACCAACTAAAGATTTATTACATGTGAGGGATCTGGTATGTACTTCCTCAAGAGGGATATATGGAATACATCGTGTATTTGAGACACAGTAGGTTGAAGTGCAATTTGATAGGCTAAAAATTTGACACAATCAATAATCTCAAAGTGAATGATGTACTTGGTACGTATCATTCCATTATTTTGAAATCTGATGATCATTTTTCATGGAGTTATGTGGAGGAATACATGCATCCAACATTAAACTCTAGGTCTCATCGAGGATTTTCTGGATAACTCTTCTGTCGACTTTTGGATGACTTGATGTTCATCTAAATGTTTTTCAATTTTTATACCATTTCATTGAAAATTTTAGGCCCTATCATCTTATGTTCACTGAATTCATCCCAACATGCTATTGTTATGCACATTTTCCCATAGAGGGCTTTATATAGAGCCATTTGAATTCTTTAGTGGATATTATTGTTTTATTAGAACATGACTAGAGGTAGATGATCATACCATCATCTTTTGAAGTCCAAAAAACATTCTATAAAAATATATTCCTTTGTCTTAATATTATTCTAATATTGGCCATCAGTTTAAGGATGCTAAGCCACAAAGAATTTTAGTTTAGTGTTTAGAGCATGTTAGAGAATTTTCCAGAACTTGGAGATAAATCTCAAATGTCAATCTGTTACGATAAATAGTGGTACTCCCTAAAGACTTACCAGTTCTCAAATGTATATTTGTGAATGTTGATCCACCATGAATTCCCCTTAAATTGGGATAAACTGATATTTATTTGTATCATGATCCACAACAACCTGTATAGTGTTATTTCCTTTTTATGTTTTAGAATTTCTGGTGAATAATTACATGTTGATTTTTTTTCGATATTCATGATGGTATGGGTAATGGTTTCATTATCCCCTTATATATCATTCAGACATAAAATGCCAATAGAAAAGGTAAATTGATGTATATTTAGTGATCTCCCTCTTCATATTTCCCAACCAATAGTTTTATCAGAGATCTCGATACATCATTTTTCATCCTAGGTGAGTAGAGAAATTTGATCTGTGTACATCGTTCAGAATATCTCTCTTAATCTCTGAGTTGGATGGTACATGTAGTCATGAACTAAATAATACAAGTCCTTTCTCATCAATTTTCAACTTTGAGGATTTCCTGTTTATGATAGCTTCCATGTTTTTAGGGATTTTCTCATCGTTTATTTGAGAATATTTTATTTTCTCCAAAAGGGATATTTGAGAAATCATTTGAGAAATGATTGACGATGTTCCTCCCATAATGATTCTTATGTCTATCCATTGTAGATCTAAGATAATTGTATCCTTCTCAATTCTCATAATTTATAATGCTCACGGATTCATTCTACTTATAGCATTTTCCACATTTTATACCTTTCCACGATGGTAGTAGGTTGAGAAGTCGTAATCTTTATTGATATCTAAGCATCTTCACTGGCTCATATTAAAATATTTCTATGTAAATTTATATTTGAGGCTCTTATGATCAGTATATGTCTAACAGTTCTCCCCATAAAGATAATTACAGTAGATTTTAAATGCAAAGATCACTACTGCCAACATCATATCATGTGTGGGATATATTTTCCCATTAATTTTCAACTTACTTGTGGTAGAAGTTATATATTTATCATTTTTCATTGGTACACAACCTAATATCTTTATTAAAGCATCAATTTATACCATAATAAGATCCCACATGTCAAAAGTATGAGTAATAGTGTAGTGATAAGCATCCTTTTCATCTATTTGAATCAGTATTCACATTCCCTAGTCTGGAAAACATTAATCCATTTCCAGTCAACTTGGTTACAAGCTTTGAAAACAATGAAAAATTTCTCCCAAATTATTAGTAATAACTAGATTGACTTAAGAAACTACTAATTTACATTACATTTGTTTCCCTAGGTCACCCTCTGATTACCTTTATCTTGGAAGGGTCCACAAATATTCTTTTTTTTTTGTTCATAACATGCCCTATTAATGATAGTTTCTCTATCCCAAACTCACATTTATAGTAATTTTCATAGAGATCCTACCTTAAAAATTACATTATCACATTATTCCAATGCTCATCATGTTTCACCATTATCTGAGATTATATTATAGTATCATCAATAATGAATAACAAAAATATTTTATGTTAATATCTAAATAATATATTTCTTATGTACATGAAAATTTTGTGTGAATTGGTGAGTTTGAAGGGAATCGCTAGGAACTCATAGCGTCAATACATTGTTTAAAAGGAAATATTGGGAATATATTCTTTTTTTACATGTTATTGGTGATATAACAACTAATGGTCTCTCTTAGATAAATACATGGCTCCATGTAGTTGATTAAATTAGTTATCTATTTGTGTAAGTGGATACTAGTTCTTTACCATGATTTTTTTGAGGTCATAATATTTAATGTATAGGTACATAGATCTATCTTTCTTCTTGATAAATAAAACAGGAACACCCCATGGTGAAGCACTCGGGTTAATAAAAACCTTTTAAATATTCCCTTGTAACTTCTTCTTCAGTTCCTCTAAATAAATGGTGTCTATTCTATAAGGTTTATTTGATATAGGTAGATAACTTGAAATATTTTCTATTGAAAACTCTACCTGTAATCTAGGATTAAGAGCAAGAAATTTTTTGGGGAGCACATTAGTGTATTCCCTCACAGTGGTCATGTCTTCGAGCATGATTCTATCCTTTATATCAATCATTTAATTAAGAAATCATTTCTCATAAGGCAATAATATCTCTACATGAGATGATGATCTTGAAATAGATTCATCATCCTCCTTATACGTGTAGAGTATTGGAAAATTACCCTAGATGTTAAGATTAATATTTTCCCCCTCAATTAATGTTATATTTGGTGAAGATACCCAATCCATGACTAATATATCATGGAACTCTATGAAAGGAATTAAAAAATATTTAATGGGGGGTACAGTTCACAAACATTAACCAGGTAGGAGTTATGAACATTGGATACAATACTTTTATTATTCTATATTCTCATAGATAATTTATCTGCCATAATTTGAGGTAGTGTTTGAATAGTTCTACAAAACATTCATGATATGAAAGAATTTATAGAACTGGAATAAAATGCCAAATTCAATATTCTTGAATTAAAAACCAACATACCTATCACCACATAATTTTCTGGTTCCACCTTATTAGTAGTGATTTTATATTCCCTTCTTTATTCCCTTGGAGGTTTTAATTGTTGTTTGCCACCAAAAACCCTAGGTATAGGGAAAGGGGTTTCACAATTTCATGTTCATTACTATTGAAACACAACACTAAAATCTGAGTGTTGATTTAAAAAATCTTTTCCTCCTTCACAATTTTGATATTTTTCAAATCCCATCGATAATTATTAGAGATATATCCCTTTATTTCAAATTTTAAGCATCTCCTTGTTCCCTTTAGACAGTTACCAGGATGATTATTTTCACAATTTTGACATGTTGGATGTTGGGTTTTCATTCCATAATGGTATTTATCTATTGATCCTCCCATATTAAACACTATCTTCAATTTATATCTCCAAGACCATTAGACCATGGATATTATTCAAATTTTATTTTAACCTCATGTCCACAACAGACAATCTCCTCTTAGATATCAAAATCCCAAATAACCATGTATTTTTATAGACTAGGCCCTAGTATATTAAATAATTAATCCAACATGATTTCAGTTTTCATGAAAAATACATAGTCGTATTGTGCAAGCCTTGTAATTTTTTCCTCGTACTCCCTAATAGAATCATCTTCTATCTGCTTTAGTATGAGGAACTCTCTTTTGTTTATAATATGGAGTGTTTGGGGAAAATATTTATAGAAAAATATTTTCTTGAATTCCTACCAATAGTTGGAATAAATTTTCTCATTTTACATTTTTTGTAGATCACTTTCCACCACAGATGATCTTCCCCAACAAAATGATAAAACATAACCAGGATATTATATTTATCTATGCACTGAAGGAAAAATAATATCTTCTCCAAAGAGTTAATCTATTTTTCCATGATGATGTGTTAAAAAAATATGGGTTTCCTTTTTTATATAAATTAATCTAACATAACATACACTTTATTAGGAGATGGAGGGAATTTCACAAGATTCAAGTTGTTATTAAAAACTTGATCCCTTTGAGAAATTACTATTAGGTTTTTTTGTGCCATCATTCCCATCAGATTTGGAATTTAATTAGGCAAGTTATCACATTTCCTATCACACTGATTATTGGCATGAGTTCACCTATTTTTAGATAATATCCCAGAAAAAGGAAAAAAATTAGAGGGTAATGGATTCATAGCTAATAAGCATATAGTGTAATGCCCCAACCCCAGTTACCAAGAGTCGGTGCATTATTACATAACATTGGCATGATCACAAGAAAGATCAAATCTCGAAAGACCGATTGGTTTAGTAGCCTTGGAAACGCTAGATATATTCATAAGTTTTACATTACATCATGAAATGAAAAACTACTACAACAACATAATGTCTCCATAATCCACACTCATATCCCCACATAATATCCCTGCAGGTCATTCATAATTTAATTATTCACTTCCTGGGAAAAATAAAACATAGAAAAGGGGTGAGCTCAAATTCCCAGTAAGGATAACAATATAGTGGAAACTTTCATAAATAAGAATAAACATTTAAGGCAATGTATAACTAAAACAATAGCCTTTCAAACTTGAACTTTCAACTTTGTATGGCATAAATAAAATGAAATAATGCCATTTACTCATTCACATGGATATTCTACTAATCTAATAATCACATGCAAAATCACTAACCACTTTCATAATGATGGAATACATAATGCCAGACTATCATAACCACATAGCCAAGGCCTCGTGCCAAGACTACAAATAAGATTTTGTCAAGGCCTTGTGCCAAGACACTAGTTTGTCTCATGAGACCTACCGATGCATCGAGGAGCTATAGCAGGCTCCACCCGTCACATATTAAGTCCAATGCATTCCCATATGAAAAAGTTTAAATATAACATAAACATTCGTATTAAAACCAGCATACGAAATGTCAATACTTTCACCATAAACTATGAATGGTATAAAAATAGCACATCCACAGTCAAACATATCACTAAACCTTCAATACAATATAGAAGTTTTGTATCATAATAAATCAACTTTAAATAATATTAAAATCCATCAAAGGATGTTGACATAGATGAAATCAAAATTCTTTTTAAAGAAATATTTCTTTCTATTTTTGAAATCATTTAAGAGCCATATAAAATAAAACATTTTCTTTGGAAATATTCTTATAAGCTTTTAAGGAAATCTTTGAAGATTTTATAATGGCGGAAAATAACTGCACTCGCCGTATAAGTAAAAAAAACATTCTTACCTTAATTCTGTCGAAAAGGTTAAAATGGACCTTGTTTTGAAAATGATGGAAAGATTCCTTTATAATCCACTTATAAAAGTCAAAAGGGGTATAAATGACTTTAACTCATATTCTAGTAAATAGTAAAAATGTTTTGAAATACATTTTTAAGAAACATGGATGTGGATGATAAAGAGATCCCAGTAGATTATTACATATAAACAACCTCGGATAATGAAGAGATTGTGAAATAACCCTTACCTTGTACTTTTCCTTGGTTGGGGTAGGTTAACCTCCTATATAATGGTGAAATAATTGTTACTAAATTATACAATAATCATATACATTAATATGATATCATATATGATCTTTTAATATCGATTTATAATAATATCTTAGTATTATCGTTGTTTCGGGTGTTAACTTACTTGTTTTCTTTTATATGTTTTGTTACGTAAGACATTTTTGTAAAGGATAGGTTGTATATTATTCATATCCAGAATGATATCAAGTCCTTAAACATAATTTTTAAATCATCAAATGATAATTATACTTGAATGGATACGATGGAGAATGAATCTCATCGCGTTCGTGGAGACGGTAGTCCGTACGTACGCACGAGCGACAATATCATTTTTTCGATATTAAAATAATATATAAATGGTTGTTATATTATATATACAGAATCATTATCATGTTTTATTTATTATTTACATGAGTTACATATCATTATTATACCCATCCAAATAATAATATATTGAATAACAATTACACCACGACGTGGAGACGGTAAGCTGTACGTACGCACGTATGGTGACATGTTATTCAAAGGGTGGATAGAATACTGAATATGGTTGTACCATATATATAATAACATCAAAGTATATATATGATACTGGAGTTATTATTTTATAATGGTAACATCAAAGGAAGAAGAAGTGGAAGAAGAAATGAACTTAGAAAAGGGCGGTGAAAACATTACCTCTTCTTCGGGTTCTTCCTTTTGATTTGATCAAAACGGCTCCTTAGGATGGCTTTCTGATCAAACTAAGGCCTCTAGGTTGTAGTGAGGGATGTTGGGAGAGTATTTGGGCAGAGTTTTTCCGAACCAAAAGGCTTTGAGGGTGTGAAGAAATGAGAAGGAGGAGTGCCCTTTTATAAGAGGGGTGAGGGGCACCTTTGGAAAAGCTAGAGATATTAGTTTATAATAAATTCATAATCGGTTTCCAATGGCTCCAAAGTTGACTATTCAAAGGTTAAGGTGGGGAGGGGTCTAAAACAACTCAACCAATAGAATGTAGACAGGTTTGGGTACTTATATTAACCTTATCTTTAAGTATTAACTCTAAGTTAATTAGTTTCATTTTTACAATGTCTCTTTGTATTTTTATATAATATGGTTAATAAACTTACTATATACATCCAAGAGACCCCAAGTGGTCCATTAATGATGAACCTATCATTATATAAGTCTCTTGGCCGAACCATAGATTTTTAGGAATTTAATATCAATTAATAATATAATATTTGTTTTAAGAACTCTTTTATGTCTATTTTTACACTATTCAATAGTTGATTTTTTTGAAACTCATAACAGATTGATTACTTCGAAAAAAGTCATTTAAATCAATCCTAATATATCATATTATCCTATAAAATTAGTTTAATTTATTAAAAGTTTCATATTATATTTATTTGGGTATTTATAATATCAATTATTTTAATTTTTCACTATTATAGTAATTACTGTATCATCATTGTGTCATAACTAAAATAAATTATTCAATGTCTAAAAATTATAAATAAAATATAATTATGTAGGAAATCTTTGTATATTTCTAATGAATATTTATAATCTAAAATCCAACATATATAACCCTATGTAACAATTGTTTTTCTAAAAGATATATGCTTGTGTCATTTTTGTATTCATTTTAACTTAATTAAAATAAAGTGTCATTAGCACTTACAAGTGGATCCATGGGGTCCCAAAATAGACCCAAAGATGCCCATGGTCGACCATGTATCAACCAATAGGGTTAAGACACGTTTTAGGGTAATTTAGTATTATTATAATATTATTTTTTAACCCTTATTTACCGGATTTACACTTAACAATGGTAAATAAAATATTTACCGCAGTAATTATTCAAAATGTCTAAAAATAAAAGTTACCTATTTACACAATTTGAACATCCTGATTCCAAATATGGAATCCATTTTCCTAAATTCAAAACACAGAAGTGGCAGAAATTAATTTAAAATTAATTCCCGCTGTCAAAACAAGAAGCGTGTTTTTAAGAGATAATAACTATCAAAAGATTGACACTTGTTTATGTTCGGTTTAATTGTCAAATTATGTCCAATGACCAACATTATATTAAATGGTAAAAATATATTCTAAATATACATTAAAACTACTAAAATTCATAATTTATCACTATTAATTATTTTGATTAAAAAAGTTTTTTTTTAATTAAAATTTAGTAATTTTCACTATTCATCAAAATATGAAAGTTATTCGAAAAGTACCAAAATTTCACCTTAGGCTAAATTAGATATTACGAATCCAAAAATGAAGTCCATTTTGAAATATAAAATATATACGATTTCAAAAAGTAGGTATTACTTTTCACAACGGCTAGTTTAATTAGTTGTGGTGTGTGTTAGAACTCGAGGTTGCGTACAACACACGCTATCGCATTATTCGAAGGGAAACGTATCGTGGGAGCTTGGGGTGTTACATTCTCCCCTCCTTCAAATAATTGGGTCCTCGCAATTTCTAGGGTATTACTGTATAAAAAGACTCAGGTGGTTCTTCATCATAAGTTCCTCGGGTTCCCACGTTGCCTCTTCTATCTTATGATTTCTCCACAAAACTTTTACCAGACGCGTCGTCCGGTTTCTCAGTACTTGTTCTCTTGTATCAAGAATCCTGACAGGCTCTTCACAATAAGACAGATTGGGTTCCAGTTCTAATTCCTCATAGGTGAGTACATGCATTGGGTCAGGCATGTATTTTCTCAACAGAGATACGTGGAACACATCGTAAACTTTGGAGAGACTTGGCGGCATTGCCAATCGGTAATCTACAACCCCAATTCGTTCTAGAATTTCGAACGGTCTGATGTACCTGGGACTCAATTTACCTTTCTTACCAAAATGTATGACTCCCTTCCACGGAGATACCTTCAGGAAAACATGATCACCGACTTGAAATTCCAAATCCTTCCTTCGATTATCGGCATAGCTCTTCTGCCTACTTTGAGCTGCTTTGATGTGATTTTGGATTACTTTCACCTTTTCCACCATTTCCTCCACCAGTTCTGGGCCTACAAGTTTTCTTTCGCCAACGTCATCCCAACAGGTTGGTGTACGACATCTCTTTCCGTATAACGCTTCATATGGTTCCATCTGAATACTCGAATGGAAACTATTGTTATAGGAAAATTCTTCTAGTGGTAAATATTGATCCCACTTACCCTGAAAGTCAAGTGAGCAAGATCTCAACATGTCTTCTAAGGTCTGAATAGTCCGTTCTGATTGTCCATCTGTCTGAGGGTGGTAAGCAGTACTCAAATGATGTTCAGTATCCAGGGATTTCAGAAGACTTTTCCAAAATCTTGAAGTAAAACGGGGATCACGATCAGAAAGAATTGATAAGGGTACTCCATGAAGTCTCACAACTTCATTAATATATAGTCTTGCTAGACGTTCTAGGGGTAGATCTTCTCTTATAACAAGAAAATGTGCTGACTTGGTAAGACGATCAACAATAACCCATATTGCATCATTCATTCTAGGAGTCTTTGGTATCCCCATGACAAAGTCCATCGTAATATTGTCCCATTTCCACTCCGGTATGGGAAGAGGTTGCATGACTCCTCCAGGCGGTTGCCTTCCAGCATTCACTTGTTGACAAACCATACATCTTGACACAAAATCAGCAATCTCCCTCTTCATGTTGTCCCACCAAAAATGTTCCTTCAAATCTCTATACATTTTGGTGCTCCCAGGGTGTATAGAGAAATTGGAACTATGAGCATCATCCAGAAATTCCCTTTTTAGATCAGGTATATTGGGAACACAAAGTCTCTTCCCGAATTTCAAAATTCCATCTTCATACACAAAGTCTCTCAATCTCCCATCATTCACAACTTTAATCTTCTTTTGGAATTCTTCATCATCGGTCTGAGAACTCTTAATCCTTTCTAGTAAAGATGGTTTGGCAACCATTTGAAAAAGAAATGATGTTTCGCCTTCCCTGGTTATTCCCATGTCCATCTTTTCTAGATCCATGAAAATTGGATCCCTTTCAATTCTCATATTTTTCAAAACTCCATGGTCTTTTCTACTCAAAGAATCTGCCACCTTGTTTGCCTTCCCCGGGTGGTAGTGTATCATACAATCATAGTCCTTGAGTAATTCAAGCCATCTCCTTTGCCTCATGTTGAGTTCTTTTTGTGAGAAAATATACTTCACACTCTTGTGATCAGTATAAATCTCACATTTTTCACCATAGAGGTAGTGCCTCCATATCTTCAAAGAAAAGATCACAGCTGCTAACTCGAGATCATGAGTAGGATTGTTTTGTTCATGAATTTTCAACTGTCGTGATGCATAGGAAATAACTCTATCATTCTGCATAAGGACACAACCAAGTCCTTTCTTCGATGCATCACTATAAATAACGAACCCATCATTCCCCGATGGTAGAGTCAATATAGGAGCATTGACTAATCTTTTCTTCAGTTCTTCAAAACATTCTTCACAATCTTTTGTCCAAACAAATTTAACCCCTTTACGTGTGAGCTTCGTTAATGGGTTAGCCAATCAGGCAAAATTCTGGACGAAACGTCGATAATAACCTTCCAAACCAATAAAACTGCGTACCTCAGTTATACTCGTAGGTGCTGGCCATTCTTGGATTGCCTTGGTCTTAGAAGGATCAACATAGATTCCATCTTTAGAGACAATATGGCCAAGAAAAGAAATCTCCTGAAGCCAGAATTCACACTTGCTAAACTTCCCATATAATTCATGCCTCCTCAGAGTCTTCAAGATAATACGCAAGTGATTTTCAGGATCTTCATAGGTTTTGGAGTATACCAAGATATCATCAATAAATACCACCACAAATTCATCGAGATACTCCTTGAAAACTCTATTCATCAGATCCATGAATACAGATGGTGCATTAGTCAATCCAAACGGCATTACAGTAAACTCGTAATGCCCGTACCTGGTTCGAAATGCTGTCTTCGGAATGTCTTCCTTCTTTACACACAACTGATGGTATCCAGATCGAAGGTCAATCTTTGAAAAGTATTGAGCTCCATGTAGTTGGTCAAATAAATCATCAATACGAGGTAGGGGATACTTGTTCTTTATCGTTATAGCATTGATCTCCCTGTAGTCGATACATAACCTCATAGATCCATCTTTCTTTTTAACAAAAAGAACAGGGGCTCCCCATGGAGAAACACTAGGGAGAATAAATCCCTTATTAATCAATTCCTCTAGTTGTTTCTTTAGTTCGACTAACTCTACAGTGGCCATTCTATAAGGGGTCTTCGATATAGGCCTTGATCCAGGAATCAAATCAATGGAAAACTCAACTTCTCATTCTGGAGGATGTCCAGGTAAATCTTCCGGAAATACATCTAAAAATTCATTCACAACAGGTACATACTATATTTGAACATTACTTTCCTCACCGACAGTTATTTAATTCTCTTCCTCCCCAATAATTGAATTAAGTTGAGCTACTGGGGGTGGATCTAAATAAGAATTAGGTGGTGACGATTCTGCTCTGAAGATAAGGTGTTCCTTATCATTATCATCAAGAATCGTAACCTCTTTCTTCTTACAATAAATCTACACATCATAGTCCGAAAGCCAATCCATACCGAGGATTATATCAAACTCAATCATAGGTATGACGATGAGATCAGTAGATAAAGAAAATTTATGTGCTCTAATGGGGACTAATTCAAAAAACTTTGTTGCAATGATACTTCCCTTAGGAGTTTTAACTGACAACTCCCTTATTAAATAAAATTGGAAATATCTAATTTTCTTAGAAAACTGGGAAGATATGAAACAATGCGACGATCCAGAGTCAAATAATGCATTTTCTAAACTTGATGAAACCATTAAATTACCTGCCACCACGTCTTTTGGAGCTTCTACCTCTGCAGTAGTGATAGCATAAGCCTGGCCTTGATCCCTTGGCCTTTTCTGAGGTAAGTTCTCCTGACGCTTAGGACATGCATTTTCATAATTCCCCATCTCCCTGCAATTGTAGCACTGAACGTTGGTGGCTTCCTTCTTCCCATTGCAATCACGAGCTTGGTGGCCTTTTTCACCACACTTGTAACAGACTCCCATTCCCTTCAAGCAAGCACCGGGGTGTTTCTTCCCGCATTTACCATAAGATGGATATTCAACCTTTCCCTTATTCCCCTTATTTCCATTACCAGATTGATCAGCAGGTCTCTTCTTCTCTTGCTTTGCTTTAAAGTCATAAGACTTAGAGAATTCCTTTTCTGTCTTGATAGCACATGAGACAATGTCTTCGTACGATGAAAAGGATTGTGAGACTAATGCTCAATGGAGAAATGGTTTTAACCCATCAAAGAAACGATCAATCTTACTTCTTGGGTTGCGAATATAATCTCCAGCATACCTCGCTAACCTTGTAAAGTTAGCCTCATACTTTGTGACATTCTCGTCCTCCTTTTGTCTCAGACTCAGAAATTGCCTTTCTATATCTGCTCGATGGTCGCGAGGGAAGTATTTTTCTAAAAACAGATCTTTGAACTCCCTCCATTCCATATTTGATACTTCATCATCTTCCTTCACGTTTTGAATCCATGACCACCATTGATCAGCATCTCCAGTGAGGCGGTAAACTGCCATGATAACTTTTTCCCTTTCACTGCTCCCCAAAGCCTAAAATATTTTCTCTAGGGAATTTATCCATTGCTCAGCTACTAAGGGATTTGTACTCCCATTTAACATTGGTGGTTGTTTCCTCATGAATCGGTCTAACATTGATCCTCCACACTGCGGATCAGGGTGCTCCATACGGGTAAGGTTATTATTTATAACCTGAGTAAGTTGTCCCAGTATGGTGATTAGCTGATCGACACCAGTTGCATCACCAGCCCCACTATAATTATCTTGAGCAGGAGGGCAATCCCTACATGGAGTGCGTGCATTGATACAGTTTCCATTTCTTCCACTAGGCGCCATTTCTAAACAATGGCATAAACTAGATCAGTTTATGAATCAAAATACATAATCCCATACTTATAAAACACTTAACATAAATTGAACTATTTATGGATATAATCCATAATCATAAAAATGTTTTCTTTGAGGAAGTATATACCCATAATCCCTTAAAAATTATTTGTAATGAAAAATGAGAGTTATCCTAAGCATATCCCCCGGGAGTGTCGTAACCAAGAGTGCAGCAAGGCCCGTTGTCGTGCACCAGTTCCCGTTCGAGTCTAGCTCAAAGCGGTGTTTTCGGGTTTTACCCCTAGGTACATCTGTGCCAGAGCCGCCTCTACCTGCTCGTATCCAGACAGGGATGTATTGCTCGGAAAAATCACAAAATCTCTACAATACCAAAATTCTAGGAAGTTCTTCTACACTAATCCTCAAAGTTCATCTTAGGTCTACGTGCTCTAATCAGAGTTTATCTAAATCTAGCTTCCAAGGTTTGTACTAAACTTTCTCTGATACCAACTGTAATTCCCCGACCCCAGTTACCAAGAGTCGGTGCATTATTACATAACATTGGCATGATCACAAGAAAGATCAAATCTCGAAAGACTGATTGGTTTAGTAGCCTTGGAAACACTAGATATATTCATAAGTTTTACATTACATCATGAAATGAAAAACTACTACAACAACATAATGTCTCCATAATCCACACTCATATCCCCACATAATATCCCTGCAGGTCATTCATAATTTACTTCTTCACTTCCTGGGAAAAATAAAACATAGAAAAGGGGTGAGCTCAAATGCCCAGTAAGGATAACAATATAGTGGAAACTTTCATAAATAAGAATAAACATTTAAGGCAATGTATAACTAAAACAAATGCCTTTCAAACTTGAACTTTCAACTTTGTATGGCATAAATAAAATGAAATAATGTCATTTACTCATTCACATGGATATTCTACTAATCGAATAATCACATGCAAAATCACTATCCACTTTCATAATGATGGAATGCATAATGCCAGACTATCATAACCACATAGCCAAGGCCTCGTGCCAAGACTACAAATAAGATTTTGTCAAGGCCTTGTGCCAAGACACTAGTTTGTCTCATTAGACCTACCAATGCATCGAGGAGCTATAGCGGGCTCCACCCGTCACATATTAAGTCCAATGCATTCCCATATGAAAAGGTTTAAATATAACATAAACATTCGTATTAAAACTAGCATACGAAATGTCAATACTTTCACCATAAACTATGAATGGTATAAATATAGCACATCCACAGTCAAACATATCATAAAACCTTCAATACAATATAGAAGTTTTCTATCATAATAAATCAACTTCAAATAATCTTAAAATCCATCAAAGGATGTTGACATAGATGAAATCAAAATTCTTTTTAAAGAAATATCTCTTTCTATTTTTTAAATTATTTAAGAGCCATATAAAATAAAACATTTTCTTTGGAAATATTCTTATAAGCTTGTAAGGAAATCTTTGAAGATTTTATAACGGCGGAAAATAACCGCACTCGCCGTATAAGTAAAAAAAACATTCTTACATTAATTCTGTCGAAAAGGTTAAAATGGACCTTGTTTTGAAAACGACGGAAAGATTCCTTTATAAACCACTTATAAAAGTCAAAAAGGGTATAAATGACTTTAACTCATATTCTAGTAAATAGTAAAAATGTTTTGAAATACATTTTTAAGAAACATGGATGTGGATGATAAAGAGATCCCAGTAGATTATTACGTATAAACAACCTCGGATAATGAAGAGATTGTGAAATAACCCTTACCTTGTACTTTTCCTTGGTTGGGGTAGGTTAACCTCCTGTATAATGGTGAAATAATTTTTACTAAATTATACAAGAATCATATACATTAATATGATATCATATATGATCTTTTAATATCGATTTATAATAATATCTTAGTATTATCGTTGTTTCGGGTGTTAACATACTTGTTTTATTTTATATGTTTTGTTACGTAAGACATTTTTGTAAAGGATAGGTTGTATATTATTCATATCCAGAATGATATCAAGTCCTTAAAAATCATTTTTAAATCATCAAATGATAATTATACTTGAATGGATACGATGGAGAATGAATCTCATCGCGTTCGTGGAGACGGTAGTCCGTACGTACGCACGAGCGACAATATCATTCTTTCGATATTAAAACAATATATAAATGGTTGTTATATCATATATACAGAATCATTATCATGTTTTATTTATTATTTACATGAGTTAGATATCATTATTATACCCATCCAAATAATAATATATTGAATAACAATTACACCACGACGTGGAGACGGTAAGCCGTACGTACGCACGTATGGTGACATGTTATTCAAAGGGTGGATAGAATACTGAATATGGTTGTACCATATTTATAATAACATCACAGTATATATATGATACTGGATTTATTATTTTAGAATGGTAACAACAAAGGAAGAAGAAGTGGAAGAAGAAATGAACTTAGAAAAGGGTGGTGAAAACATTACCTCTTCTTCAGGTTCTTCCTTTTGATTTGATCAAAAGGGCTCCTTAGGTTGGCTTTCTGATCAAACTAAGGCCTCTAGGTTGTAGTTAGGGATGTTGGGAGAGTATATGGGAAGAGTTTTTCCGAACCAAAAGGCTTTGAGGGTGTGAAGAAATGAGAAGGAGGAGTGCCCTTTTATAAGAGGGGTGAGGGGCACCTTTGGAAAAGCTAGAGATATTAGTTTATAATAAATTCATAATCAGTTTAAAATGGCTCCAAAGTTGACTATTCAAAGGTTAAGGTGTGGATGGGTCGAAAAAAACTCAACCAATAGAATTTAGACAGGTTTGGGTACTTATATTAACCTTATCTTTAAGTATTAACTCTAAGTTAATTAGTTTCACTTTTACAATGTCTCTTTGTATTTTTATATAATATGGTTAATAAACTTACTATATATATCCAAGAGACCCCCAAGTGGTCCATTAATGATGAACCTATCATGATATAATTCTCTTGGCCGAACCTTAGATTTTTAGGAATTTAATATCAATTAATAATATAATATTTGTTTTAAGAACTCTTTTATGTCAATTTTGACACTATTCAATAGTTGATTTTTTTGAAACTCATAACAGATTGATTACTTCGAAAAAAGTCAATTAAATCAATCCTAATATATCATATTATCCTATAAAAATAGTTTAATTCATTAAAAGTTTCATATTATATTTATTTGGGTATTTATAATATCAATTATTTTAATTTTTCACTATTATATTAATTACTGCATCATCATTGTGTCATAAATAAAATAAATTATTTAATGTCTAAAAATTATAAATAAAATATCATTATGTAGGAAATATTTTTATCTTTCTAATTAATATTTATAATCTAAAATCCAACATATATAACCCTATGTAAAAATTGTTTTGATAAAAGATATATGCTTGTGTCATTTTTGTATTCATTTTAACTTAAATAAAATAAAGTGTCATTATCACTTACAAGTGGATCCATGGGGTCCCAAAATCGACCCAAAGATGCCCATGGTCGACCATGTATCAACCAATAGGGGTAAGACACGTTTTAGGGTAATTTAGTATTATTATAATATTATTTTGTAACCCTTATTTACCGGATTTACCCTTAACCATGGTAAATAAAATATTTACCGCAGTAATTATTCAAAATGTCTAAAAATAAAAGTTACCTATTTACACAATTTGAACATCCTGATTCCAAATATGGAATCCATTTTCCTAAATTCAAAACAAAGAAGTGGCATAAATTAATTTAAAATTAATTCCCGCTGTCAAAACAAGAAGCGTGTTTTTAAGAGATAATAACTATCAAAAGATTGACACTTGTTTATGTTCGGTTTAATTGTAAAATTATGTCCAATGACCAAAATTATATTAAATGGTAAAAATATATTCTAAATATACTTTAAAAATACTAAAATTCATAATTTATCACTATTAATTATTTTGATTAAAAAAGTTGTTTTTAATTAAAATTTAGTAATTTTCACTATTCATCAAAATATGAAAGTTATTCGAAAAGTACCAAAATTTAACCTTAGGCTAAATTAGATATTACGAATCCAAAAATGAAGTCCATTTTTAAATATAAAATATATATGATTTCCAAAAGTAGGTATTACTATTCACAATGGCTAGTTTAATTAGTTGTGGTGTGTGTTAGAACTCGAGGTTGCGTACAACACACGCTATCGCATTATTCGAAGGGAAACGTACCGTGGGAGCTTGGGGTGTTGCATATAGAATGGAAAACGTGAACATATAAGGATAATATTTTAAAGGAAAAGTATATCCTAACATGTTAATTTATAAGTTTCAATATTCATTATCCATGGTGATGGAATTATCCCTACGGTTATTAATAATATTTTCTAATACTAACCATGAAAAATAACAAGAATGTTTTATGATACCAACTATAGACGTCTTGGCCGTTTACACATATTATTTCCTGATTTTTAAGCTTAATTATCCACCAAATGTAAACAAAGGATCATAAAGTCGTGTTTCTTTGGAAGATTAGGTACATAAAATAAAAATAATTGAAACATTATAAAAGTTATTTATATTAATCATCAATAACATGATACTAACTTCCTTTGGGCTGTCAAATCATCGTATAATATCCTAATGAATTCATATATAGAAGGTTTTATGTAAAAAAGAAAATTAAGGTAATAAACATAGAAATAAAGTATAGAACATTTTATAGATGGAATAACATGATGAAATAAAAAGGAATGAAACATAAGTAATAATATTGAAGAATAAAATAGATAACATGTAATAATGTAACCATGGAAACATAGTAATGTGTTTGCAACATACGTCATGGCATAAACATTAGTCAAGGCTAACTGCCAAGACTATGTCACATGGTGGAAAAAGTCCCATAAAGGAATCAAGTTTTATCCCTATCCCAACATGATGTATCATGAGACTAAATATTTACCCAATCCATTGGAATGCTATCTGGGTGCACATATCATAACATGTTCATGCATTTGTGTTCTACATGAAGAATCAAATATAAGGGATAAACATAAGGGTTGCCCATTGAAATAAATTAGTGTCGTAATGATGTCATAAAGTATAACTAAGGGAGTTTCATACTGTTTTCCATGATAGATTTTTTTTAAATCATACATCGATGTTCATAAAGTAAAATAGAAATATTTAAAGATAAATTATATTGAATTGAAGTTAAAAAACATGTAAAATAGATTTTATGAAACATTATAAATTCACCACATTGGTGTGGTTTAAGTAAAAATATATAGGGGTCTTTAAAATGGACATCAACATAATTATTGGAATAAAAAAATAAATTATAAAATATTTTTCTTAATTATAAAAAAGAGCTATTTTAGAATAATAATTATATCATAAAATAGTTTATGGAGTGTACTTGAAAATTTGTAAGAAATTGGGAAGTTACCTTTAGTTGAGCTATCTATTCAGGAAGAATTGAGAAGGAAACCTAATAAATCATGTATTTATCCATAAAATAAGGATGAATGGATATAGATACAAACATTTGAACTTATTTACATTATATTGAATAATAATAGATGAATAATTAAAAATAAAATTGGTGTAAAGATAGAGAAATAATCTGGAGGTTCAGAGAGATCCCTTACCTTATGTCTGAAAGTGTCCTACACTTTCAGTTAATGTCATGGATTATAAAATTAGATCAAATAATTAATTAATTAAGAACCTCTTATACATGTATCTTATTTATTATTATTTTCTAAATTTTTTATGGAAATGATGATGAGTTATAGAGTTCAATTCCTTCAGTCCGAGAGTGTTTGTTTTCATGGTATTCATGATCAGTTCACTAGTATTTAAAAAAGGAAGTTAATGTAAAATGATAATTGTTCTCAAGAATTGAAATTATATAATATTAATTAACAAACATATGTTTTATTAGTCTAAAATGTAATTTTTTATATAGTATGATGAATATTTAATATATAAAACATTAACAAAAATAATTTAATTTTTTTTGGTGTTTTTTATGACCATCATGAACATAAATAATTTTATTTAATATCATGATTACATATCATTTCATGAAAAATATATAACTTATAATACTTATATTAAAATTTTATATAACCATAATATTGGTTTTATGTCCATCATTGTGGATTGTAATGGAAAATTAAAATGTGTCATCCATTATGGTGGTAAATCAACAAATCAAATAATATATTTTCATTTTTACAATAAAAGGACGAGGGAAGAGATTTGATGATAGATTTTTCAATTTAAAAAAAAATAAAATTTTAATATATAAAATATACTAGAGTTATAATTATACTTTTTCATATGAAGGTTATGATATGATATAAAAATAAATGTAATTGAAAATAAATTAAATGAAAATGAAAGAGGATTTTACATCTTGGACTTCTTCTCCTCGAGAACCCCCTTAGGGCTATTGGGATTGGACATTTTTTGATAATAAAGGATCATGGAAGTATGGGAGAGGCTTGATAAGTTTATTGGGAATAATTTGGACATGATTAAAATCTTGTAAGGTGTGAGAAAAATATGTGGTGAGAGGTTTCATTTTTATGGGGAGGTGAGGGGTATTTTTTATTATTATATTCATTATTTTATTAGTTTGGTTAAAGACTGTCTATTTTTTATCATTATCATTAAATATTTTAAATAATGAATGATATTAAAATATTATGTACTTACAACATCCATAAATCATCTATGACTCAATAAATCAAGAGTTTGTTAAAGACCATAGATTACTATATTTCACTAATCACAAAAAACCTACTATTTTAGAAAAACACAAAAAATTCATCGAAAACATTTTTATATGTTTATAATTAAAAAATTTCATCCATTTTATGAAAATAATAATATATATATAAGAAATTTTATTTTTAATTAAAATAATCATTTTTTTGGAAAATACCAATTTCAAAATAATAACTAATTTTATGACAATTTGAAAAATTCATTAAGGTCTCATAAAAGTATCATATAATCATAATATAAGAAATATTAATTTTGGGAATCCATTTTATAAAAATATATTTTCTTTCAAATCATTATATTAATTATAAAATTATGAATAAATATTTATGACATACCGTCATACGAACACATATCATTCTTGAAACATATTTTACTAATTCCATGATATAAAAATATCATATTTTCATTCATAAGTTAAAAAAATTTATTTATTCATTCATAGGAGAGGTTACTATTCTATTGGCCGAATTACTATTCTTAATGGCCACATAACAATTCCAATGGTAATGTTACTATTCCATTAGTATTGGTTCCTTAATTTATAGAAAATACCTCTTATTTAATTCATTATTAATTTATAAAGATCTTATTGTGTTCTATATGTGATTTTATATGATTTATAATATATGATATAATTCTATATAGGGAATTTCCATCGATAAAATTCAAGGTCGTTACAGGTTGATCATCATTCCAACCATCCAATTACGTAACTTTGGTATACCCCTGTTTTAAACTTCCTTCCATTTTATCCCTTCCTTTGGATTGGTGGTAGAAAAACATGCTACATGATTAGGCGTCCTACCCAACTTCATTTTCTTCGAGTACACCATCTTTTTCATGGTGTCTTTTAAAACAAAACACTCATGGTTTTTGTACCCCTATACATGATGGATTGGAAAATAGTTAAAGATATCTTCATTTCCATAATTTCAATGGTTATATGGATTTGGAAACTAGATCATGTTTTTTCTAATGATGATTTTATGTAGCTATGGACTCGATCATTTTTAAAAGAAAATTTTATTTCTCATATCCTCAATGTATTTGTTCCTATACTCCCTTTGACCATCCTACCAAGGAAGGTATTTTTTATAATAATATGGAGGTAGGACCACATGATACGGTACATGCTTTGGATCAGGAGAATGTATATGGGCCTAATTAAGAATAATAGTGGTGGCCACTACCTTCCCCATTCTATTTCTATAACCTTGGTAAATTACTCATGACTTAACATTGGTTCTATGACAGAGTCCTCCACCCTTTGAGGGATTTCAAAAAGGTCCCAAAACCATCCTGTATACTTGAAAGGGATAATTGGTGTGTGAAAAACAATTGTAAGGATTCACTATATAGATGAGACAAATTATTCTTGGGGGAGTGGTGGGTTTAATGAGTATGTCAATCCATTCCACCGAGCGATGAAATATAGGACACTTTAATTCTCCAGTTGTTTATAGTTTGATACGTTGAGGAATGTTGTATTATGTATTGTCGAGCTGAATTTAAATAGAAAATTCTATGATAGGTCTTCCCACCCCATAATTGATCAAGTTAGAAAGCTAGTTTAGCTTAAATGGTCGGTCCATATAGTGATTTCACAAATTAAAAAAGGTTCACTACCTCCTATTGTTTAGGGATCTCCATAATGATATCACTACAAGAGAAATAAAATGATTTAAATGATACTCTAGGTCTCCATATCCATTACAAACTATAAATATAGGGTTCCCAATGTTTGAGGAGGGTAGATTCAGATCAACCCATTTGGGTTAAGGCTTATTTTTCATTTGTATCAACGCACAACATTCCTATATGGCTTCCAATCAATCCATTACTAACTCAATCGTTTTTAGGATACCTTGAGGAATGACTTTCTGATCTAGAGATTCAATAGGTGCAGTGGACAGTAGGTCCATCTATGGAGGCACAAATAGTATCTTCCATGGGTATACCATCAAGCTATTCATATAAGGATGTTATTGGCTCTATTTTGGTTGGTCAACCGATTGAGGGAAATCCTGATCTAATACTGTGTGATTAAAATATATTAGTGGTTGGTATTCCATGTTGATAAAATTTTCTAGATCCACTTTTGTCACTATAGTGAACCCTCTATGCTATGGTACACTGGTTGGGTATGTGAGTTGAGGATCTACTTCTAGAACATATCCACCAAGAAGGCTACCTCGTAGTAGTTTTAAATTGAGTCTCATTAATTCTTCCACCTATTCCACTTTTTGAGTAAATATTTCCTCAAGTGAAAGAGGATAAACCTCTCTAGGAGGCTGGCGATAAATATTTTACACATATCATTTTCATAGTTGGATGATTTTTGTGGAGGTATCGGTATAGTTATTGAGAGAATAGCCAGATTTATGGTGGGTCTCATGTTCTTGGAATGCACACCTCCATTAATCATTTCAATGTGTACAATATTTTAATTCAACACATCATTATCTAATTACTCCTCAAAATTTGACTCTTGTTTTTTAGTATTTAAATGGGTGGCGTTGATGAAATTCACTGATGTGTAATGCCTTTGAAGAATTTTATCAGTGACATTGCGAGAGTTACTTTTTATATGCTCTCTATGAGGCCTTGTCCCCCCCCCCTTACCAATTCTATAGGATCCGTTCCGAGGATGGTAATCTGAAGGGTATATCCTAATAGTTTAATTGTTCACATTACTAATGCGGATACCATATCATAATATGGGATGAATTGGAAGTATTCATTCTATGTTGTTTCTCCTAATCGAGTAATGATTGACATCCATCGAGGAGGAGGTTGTTCAGGTAAAAATCCCCCCATCCCGGATGGTTTGGGATATTCCCATTCCACTTTCATAGCCCCCCATGCTTGGTTTTCTGGCCTCAATTGTTGGGTTACAAAATCCCCCATTCCTTATGTGTTGTGGTTTCTTATGAATTTCCATGACTGCGAATACCACGAATTCCCTTATATATATATATATTGAAAATTGGATGGTTGTATCACTTGGTATCCATCTAAATCATATGATTTTGAATATAATTGTGCTATTTCTTTCATGTTCACTTTCGGATGACTAACCTACTCTATTTGGGAGGCATGATCAATATTCTCAGATTCCTTACAAAGAAAATTCTTAACGTGTTTTCTCTTAGATCGATGTCAGTGAGAGTATGTTAGTGAATTTTTTTGTTGAACATGTAATTAGTTGTGAATAGATTCCATTTTTCAAGCTGGCATGACGCTATGAAATTGATTATTTCCAGTTTTTGTGGGAACATACGGTTATGGATCATGAAGAAATGTAATTATTTGTGTTCATCACATCCTCTAATATGAACACCATATGGGATATCATCAATCAGATGTCACCAACTTTATAACTCACTGAGGCATTCACATTAAATGGATACTTACTGATTCTCAAACATTGGATTTTGTGGAGACAAGAGAGCTACTAAGACAATTAGAAGTTTCATAAATTATATTAACATGAATTTAATTTGATACTAATCATAGGGGAATAAATTTTCTTTCATATAAAATGAAGTATTCTATATATTGAGGGGGGTTTCATATAAATAATCGTCTTAAAAAACTTCTAGAATGATGTATAGAGTGGAAGTTATAGTCTATTACAAGAATGGTATGTCATCTTTATCCAGCTATTTCATCATGTTTATTATTTCATCATTTTATTTTTTAAATTTTCCTAAACCCAGTTCGACTAAAGTGAACAGTTTCCTACTTATTTATCATAAGAAACATGATCATTAGGGACTTCCTCTATCATGTTGGAAGGCAGAAAATCCAATGGGGGTTCAATGAATGACCATCCCCTTGGGATATCTTCTGACTGAGAAATAATTTCACCTATTAATGACAAGGTAATGGACATGACTAGTCCCTTTTTCCATACTGAATCATAATAGAAAGGACTTTAATACTATATCATCAAGGGGAGGACCCTTTTAAATAATTGAAACACTACTATGGAGATAAATTTCTTAACAAAAAATATAATGGTTTGTACTACCATAGTGGATTATAGTAAGTGAAGAACCTCTTATTCATTGATATTTTGTCCAAACAGAGAGTTTTCATGAGAATAACCATGAAATAGGATTTGAAGATCAATAAAATTAGGACCATGATGTAATCCTTCAAGGTGAAGGGTTTGAGGAGGACCTTCGAAATTACTACTAAAACTCCTATAATTTTTTAATAGTAATGTAAGGTCTTATGCTCCTATAGGTATTTATCTTAGGGATTAAATAAAATCAACATTAAGTAGAATATAATTGTAGATATTCTCTTCATTTTCTATTTTTCTCAGGTGAGGCTTATTTTTGGATAACTTTATTCAAGTGACTAGGGAAACCTATTAAGGGTAGTGGTTTTCAGGTACGAAATCTTTCTTGGATGGAAACTATGTTGCCACCATAATTTTCTTGTAGGCTCCTAGAATTATTGGAGTGTTTTCCTACCTATAAGTTGACTTTGGAATGGGATGATTACCTTCTATTGGAACACGTGTATTTTCCCAATCCAGTTTTTCATAAATAATGTGGGATTTTTCCCTATGAACAACTTGGATGAGATCAGAGCTATGTGTTTTCTCTAGGGTGACATGCTGATGAGACACCCCATTTGTGGGGACAGAGTTATGAAACCATCCATCTATCACTACCATCATCTTCGTTATAATGTCCTCATAGGTTTATATGATATGGGAAGGGATTTTCTTCTGCCCATTCACTATTGATAGGATATTATTTGTGATTTCAGTAATTGTAAAGAGGATATATATCCATTACATATCTAGAGAAGTTTTATGTGCGTACTAATTTCCTCCAGTTATTTCCAATGGATAATAAAAATACTCTTGTGTGAGGGTATAGATTTGGATATTCCCCATATTCATCATCAGAACATTCCGAATGAATTCTCTAGGTGATGCAAGACAAAACATACAGTATACATGTTGAATATAATAATGTGTGGGAACCTACTTGCAATTTTCCATCTTATTTTGTTGGAAGGATTATTTGAATGCTTCTAAATGAGTCTTATGATAAGATATATTGGTAAGGGATGTTTTTTGTCCCTGTTTACTATGTTATTCTGGATTCAAATAATGGTCTTCCATGTTTTCAAATAGGTGAGTCTACTGGCATGTTGAATTAGGTTGGGAATGTGTATGTTTCCACTCATAGTTTCCCACCAAATTTTATTTTGGGATTCTTCATACAGGTAAGAGATGTGTCCCTAATCCCTATTGGCTACCTACTTCCCCCAATATTCCATCTGGCATGCTTGGGTCTAGATGACCTAGGTTGGACTATAAATTATGCAACCCTCATCATACTGAGGGTTCACTACTGTGCAGCATTGGCGGTAGTGACTCCTAGAAGGATCACCTTGTAAGGACCCATGTTTATATTGGATGAGTAATTTTATGGCCTCTTGATGCACATATGTGACATAATGGAGGGAATGCTTGTTGTATATGGAGGATAATCTACTAAAATTGTTGAACAAGGCAATAGGTTTTGTCTGCTTATGGACCACCATATATCACTACTTGGAGAATCTATGGGGATTTTAAGGATAGGGGGATTGTTAGGCAGCCTCCTAGGTCGAGATTTTACCATTCAATAAATACTCTTAGATTAGTGAATTTGAGACCCAGTGTTGAATACGCTGGTTTGGTGATGAAATTATCTTATTGGATAAAGACCTTAAATTAAAAAAATTACTAGACATAGATTTTTGGAAGCTGTAAGGACTCCACTAGATTGAAGAGAGTTTTTATAGGATGTTCCTAGAAATAGATGAAAACAAAAACATAAAAACACCATCAAAGGAGCATCTGATTTGAAAAAACGCAAGCATGATTGATTACCTGGTTTATACCGCTTTCATTTTGAGAAAAAATGTTTCTAATGGGTGGGTGATAGCATCATTTATATTAAGGATTCATATCAGGATCAAATTTTCTCCAATGAGAATTCATTTCACCAGATGGATGATTGCTAGGGGATGAGTTTTATGCAATTTTTCATTTTTGGGATAACTATTCTTGAATGAATTTGAATGATATTGGTTCATGGAGACTAATACATTGAACAGTTCTATATCCATGGGGGACCTACTATCCAATTGTAATCACTTGATGAGATGTTTGGTGAACAATACCTAATAATTACCATTGGTCTAGAGGATTGAAGGTCAAGATCATCACACCCTTTTGAGGGGAATTGTTTCCTACTCTGATATTCTCTAATATATTTAAGATATGTTTTGTGAATCATTATTAAACTCCCACATATCAAATGGGTCATCCTTGAATTTAAAATTAATTATTATCATGTATAGAACATAGAATCATCTGTATGTATCTGAGGTTCATCATCAATGGAGAATTATATATACATCTAAGGTTATCCATTAATGGTATCCTCTTATGTACTGATTAAAGATTTATTGGTCCATATTTTAATGATTCCGGTTTTTTTACAAATAGTGGGGTTCTTTGGAGTGTTTCATCATCCATGGAAAGATGGGTTATTTTCACACTGGGATAGGACTCATGAGATGGGACTCCTACGCATCATTGTGAAAGGAATCAAAACCCATATAGTTCAGTTCCACTTAACAGATAACGTCATACCTTTTAAGGTCATGTGATAAGGGCTAAACCATATAGTGTTGTTTTATAAAGAAATTATGTATAGGAGAAAGATTCATAGTCAATGTTTGATGTGAAACTTATACCGAAGCAGACCAGAGAACCTCAAAGTGATATGGATTACTATTTTGAATAAGACCCCACTAGGAATTTGGCTCAGGGAGAATATTTTTCATTGGTCATGTTGGGTTTGGAACTTAGGGAGTCTTCTTACATATCCCATTTGTTTGGGAATAAAATCCCATGTAGTTTCACTATGAGGACCTAAACATACGAGGGATCTTTGGTTTTTTATTGTAGGAGATTATAGCCCTTTTAGAGGATTTAGTTGGGGACTACACCTGGACAGGATTCCCTATGAAAAGGACGAGGACCAATGCCTTGTCTCAGAGGATTTGGAGGCTTGTTCCGGGATTACACATAAGGTGGAGGCCCATTGATGAGTATGATGATAAGCATGGGAATTATACTAAGTAAGAATCTCCAAAAATGTATTTTTGAGATCATTACATAGGATGATACCATAGTAAGATGATAGGGATTATAATCTATGGGATTACCAAATGGTTATGTTGTGAATTACTTGTGGAATTATTCACACGATGTTCAAGATCAGGAGAATTTCAAGATCATCACCCACCTCTAAGCACATTCAAGTCATTATAGGTACGATAAACAAGAGGAATAAAAATATCTGTGAAACCAAACATTATTCTTTTTCCTACGACTGGATAGAAGACATTGATTTCCCAAGCCTATGGAGGGACTCTAAAGAAAGGTGACAAGATGATTTGAAATAAGACACTACCAAAACATGTATCTGATCATATAGAAACCATGATCGTGACTAACCTCTAAGACCATGTGATTCATGATGATCCATGATTGAATGTGAGAAACAGTAGGACATGTAATATCTATAAAACCACATGATCTATCTTTTGAAGGTGGAATAGGTTAGATATATATAAGAATATGAAAGTAATATGATTCACCCTTTCCATATCATGTTTCATATAGGATAGTCACATTGGAATATCCATCCAGGTATGAACCGAGAGCTGAATAGGAACAAGAGTGAAACCTCAGAAAAAAGGATATGGGATTACATTAGGATGGATTCACTAGAATTGGTTCTAGAGGGAGGATATGATTCCATATCAAAGGGAAAGGCAAGTGTGATCCTCACCCTCCTCGATTAGTACTGTATGTCCAGGGCATTAGAGAAGATGAGGGACAGAAACTGTACTAAACCTAGTATATGATACCAAGAGTTTCCTAACACTTTCCCCAGGGTTTTGTTACTTATTATTGTGTAAATGAACTCTTACATGAACCCCAAGGACCCTACCCATCATTTAGGACAATTTCGGAAACATCTAAAAAATTGAACACATTCCCATGTGAGGGACACACTGGTGTGCCCTTATCCATTATTTTGTGAATCCATAGGTTTCAGTGGAGGTCTTAATTTGGTCCCTCTCAGAAAAGGGATCCAAAAAAGATAAACCCTACCATTGTTGTCTTGAAAGAAGGGCTGATAAGTGGCTCGCGTAGGGTAGAGGCTGGGTTATATTGGGGGGTATCACATAGGGTATTCTTTCATGGTATGTGAGTGCTTCGTGTAGGTAAGCCTATATGAGATGAAGGTAATTTAGGAAATGGGCCACCTGGGAAACAGAACATTGGAAATACTTTTCTCAATCCTTCAATAGTATCCATAAGTGTTTTGATAAGTTTCTCATGTAGGTCCCTGGTTAGAAAAGGGGACCTCAAACTAGTGTTCATAGACCATGAGGGAAATGGTTCCTCGCATATGTGTTATATATTTTAAAACAAAGGAGGAAATAAATCCACTACCCTCACCATAATTCCCTCTTCTTCATGTTTTGGAGGGCTACCTGGAATATTATGAAGGGTCTGCGTGAAGTACTAGGGCGAGAAAAGAATCATGAGTTCATCGAGGATTTTTATCCAGGAAAATGAAGAGACCCAAGGTCCTATTTATAGTAAATTATAGGACCCTAGGGGAAGGGGATGTGTCCCATAGGGTTTTCATGTTGGATAATGAACAGGTCTGTCATGTAGGTAGATGTGATGGTTCATCACACAAGTTGATGTGTAGGGCCATTACATGTGCTGGTAGCCTATACACCGAAACAATTTTGGTGGGGCCTATATAGATCACTTGGGTGAACCCAAAAGTCCGTGCTAAGGGGGTTGCACCCCCACCCCAATGCTCAATATTAGTATTGGTATACGGTCCAAGCCCATCAGTCTTCTCTCCTTGCTACTATCACTCACCCTGATGGAAAATGGAGAGTTGCGCAACACTTTTTTTAGCCTGGAGAAGGAATTTTAGGGTCACAACACATGGAAATCAAATATTCTCCTTATTTAGAAATAAATACATATTTCAACTCAACCTAAACATTTGGTTTCTAAGAAAGGATCACATCATGAAATCAATATTAAATTACATGAAAAATGATTCATGGTGTCAAAAATGCCTTATAATTTATTTCCTTTAAATGGAAGACATAGTTCATGAACATGTTATGATGGGTGCACTTAGATAGAACTGTAATAATTGGGTAAATGTTAGTCTCTTGAAGAATCATGTATGGGATTAGGGAGTAAACTTAATCCATTAGGAGACTTTTCTCATCATGTGATTTTGTCTAGACAACTAGATGTGACTCATGTTTATGTCATGTTATATGTTTCTTCTCTATTTTTTATGATGTCATAATATTATGATATCATGGTTTTCATGATATGTTTCTATAAAATAACTCATGATACTACAGTTTTATGATATCATATTATACCATAGACTAATATGTTATATTTATTTATCATGTTTATTCCCATATTGGGCTTTTTAGCTTACCCATTTTTTATATATTACCCCAGTTATCCAGTTAAATTTTAAGAGATCAAATTGATTTTAAAAGCTCACTAGGGAGAATAAAATAAATATTCTATTTATAAGATTTATTTTATATAATATGAACCCATTATTCCAAATATACATGGACATAATTATCATTTTTGTTGTATTAAAAAATATTTGTGCTTAAAAATCATGTAATATAATGAATATAAGGCATGATTCATCATTTTTTCTATGAAAAAATTCTTCGATTTTGCCTATTTTTTATAGTAAAGAATATTTTTGGTTTTCATTTGGTTACACTACCCCCAAAATTAGAATGATTAGAATCATCTAATACACTGTTTAGATAAAAGTCATATTACCTTCTCGAGAAGACATAAATCTATCTTTTTTTCCCATCCACTTCATGTTCAATAACACATTTAATGGTTGACTACCAGTGAAGAAATTTTACATCAATGGAATATACTAACTTATATAGTCATTTATACAAGAACTTTTGACCTTTTCCATTTAAACAATATCTAACAAAAATATAATCTTTTACTTTTATAAAACATTCCAAGAAACTAATTGTTTATATCTAGTAAGAAAGGACTTTAGAAAACGTTGAGGTATTTCACTCTAGGATTTTTCTTTTATTATATCACATAATAATCCATTTTTAATTCTAGTCCAAGTATTCATATTTTTTGAAAATGAAAAACTATATTTACAACTTATGTCATCATGAATTTTGAATGTTTATATTAATCCATCACAATTCATACCATTTCAAATAAGATTCTATTTTTCATTTCCACCACTTTATTTTGTTGATGAGTGTATGGAGAATAGTAATAGTACTTAATTCATTAGTTATTCATATATGACTCAAAAGAGTTACTTACGTACTCCTTTCAATGATATATACTCATATTCAATATATTTACATTCAATTTTTTCTGAGTATCCCTTATGAAAATATAGAACAATTTTCAACGATCTGTTTTATATTTCATGAACATCATTATATTTGCAATCCATAAAAAATCATCAATGATAGTAATAATGTAAAAAATAAATATTTTTTATTATGCCTCATCATGACACATGGATCATAGTGTATAAGCTCAATTAATTCATGGATTGATTTTTAAATTTCATATGTTATTTACTTATTGTCCTTCCATTATTGGATGTTTTAAAAATACAACCATTTTTCATATTCACTTATGGAAAGCCTCTTACTATAACTTAATTTGAAACATTTCTAATACTTTTCTAGAAAGTATTCTAATGTTTTCAATGCCAAATCTATATTTCCTCAAAAATGATTAGATATTATGAATTACAATGATCTTCAAGCTAAAATATATTTCCATTTATTATTTCTCTCTTGGATAAAAAATTTAAAACATTAAAATTTAAGATGATACATTAGTCCTTTCTAAAGATAAATTCCTCACCATTAATAAAAAAATTTATAACACTTACTAGGATGTGATTAACTCCACCATCAAATAGAACTTATATTAACTTCACCTTTTGAGAATCAATTTCATTATTGTCAATTCCATTAATTTTTAATGAACTATAATTTCCAAATATGATTTATGATCCCTCATATAATTTAATATATCATAAAAAATTTACATCACCTATCATATATGAAGAATAATCCAGATCAATAATCCACGGTTTATTTCTTTTGAAATATTTCATAGTTGTATAAAAAAATATCTTTGTCATAAACATTCATTTTTCATACATTATGTTCTTTTATGGTATAAGGAATTTTTTGTAGACGTGTTTCCATAAAACTTCAACATAGTGAACTGATGGGTCAAAACTTCCATAAAATTCTAAAAAATATAAAATTAATTTTTATTATATTACATTTTAACCTATGAAGACATTGATTCTGATTCTTTTTTAATCTTTGGAATGTTACATTTGTAATTCTATTTTTTGTCCCCCTTAGTTCATGCCTACTCCCAATGAGAGATATTTTGTGAAAAAAATTGTATTACTTGTGACCATATATACAACATAACAAAAAATATATTTCGATCCTCAATCCTTTATAGATGTATGGATTTACTATGTGATATGTATATTGAGATTCAACATACTTTTCCGAATTTGATTTTTCGTTTCATGGGGAATCATTCTTTCGAGATTTATTTCTATCTTCCAGCCATGTGATATGTATCTCAATTTTTTATCAACCCATTCTATCCCATTTCCGATTCATTCACATATATGGTTAGAATAATCATATGATCCTTTATATTTTTTGGTTATATATTTCACCGGATTCTTGAGATTATTTCTTCCAACAGCTTGAGCTATTTTATATTTTACCCCTGAATCTTTTTAAAACTTTCTTTCATACTATTCAAGGTATTATAAAAATAAATACATCAGGATTGTGTCTTACAATTCTTATATTTATTAGTATCATGTTTTTCCTCAAGATTATATACAATATTCCATTATTCTTCTACTCTCATATTGATATTATTAATATCATTTATATTTTAATATTATTTATAATAAATTATTCCTTTAATTTATTATTAGTATAGATTTAATTCTTTAATATTATAGTTTCCTTCTTAAGATTTGTTTTTTTCGAGATGTTCTGGAAGTTATGATCTCAACTAATATTCCCTATAACTTTCCCCACCTTAACCATATTTAGTTGTAATGTATCTTCCTTACTTTCTACACGAGTTATGATGTTTTTGATTATCTATGAATTTTTCTATGCTAATGAACTATTTTCAGTAGATTAATATTCCTCCCTTTTAATTAAAATACTTTTTTTATTTCATCTAGTGAATTTTTTTCATACTTCCAATTGATTGAAATTATTCTACATATGTTTTTCTAGATATTTTCATCTGAGACAATTTTTAAGAATCATCATAATTATATTCTATATATTTTTTAATTTCAATAGTTTATTGAAAAATTTATAATGTCTGCACAATCAAAGTAATCAAGTGGGAGTTTACCTTTGTAATTGACTCTACCATTCTTATAGTATTTTGATACGAGGGACATGATTCCATATTTTACACCCAAATCATTTTATTTATCTCTTGTTTTATTTAGCCCCTTACATAATGATTATGTTCTCATAATTTTAGCTTTCTTATAGATTTCTATTCTATCTTTTCCCTAATTTTATTTTTCAATGTTGTAGAATTTCATGTTTCATTTGAAATAATAAGGTTATTAAACTCATAAAGGGATAAGTCATATTTATCATCTAACATACATTCCTTTGGATAAAAATAGATATAAAGTTATACGACACTTTTTTTAAAATTAGTTCAATATTCTATGGAATCCCTAATTCATCTACTACTGCTAAAAATTTCACTAACTATAGTGATGTAATCAAATATGGTTTCATCTTTTCACATTTTAATATCATTGAAAATGATTATTTTGATTTTATTATTATTTTTCTCTAAATTTATATTTCCCCAATAGATTCCTTAAATTTTTTCCCATGTATTGATTGTAGTTTTGAGACCCATCAACTCCATATATTCATTTTCAGACAAAGACATAAGAATAACATTATGATCTTTTCCATCAATCAGGAATTTAATTTTGTCAATGAAAAATCATAGTAGCATATTTCTCATTGAGTGGAAACCCAAATATAGTTGAATCAATCAACTACAAGAAAAGATACATAATATTTGGTTTCACTCTTTTTTTCCATCCAAAATAGTTCTTTTCAATGAAGGTAGGAATACCTTTTCTATTAATTGAGTTGAGATTATCTATAATAAGAAATGTATATATCTTCAATAGGGATCCTAGACACTCTAATACCACTTGATGTTCCTACAAAAGTGTGAACTATTTGGGTGTGGGGTTAATCAGTGGTGATGTTTTATAATTTCTATTATGTTGAAACAAAGATCTGTAAATTATAAGAGAACCAATATTACGAACTTTATATATCAACATCACTAATATTACTAGATAAAAAAGGAAATAAATATGTTTAATATTTATAGGGTTCAACCCCCAATATATGTGACTACGTCATTATGTTTTTAGTCCCATCAGTCAAAAAATCTCACAATGATATGAGGTGATGGAAAATGATCTAGCTCTAATGATGTTACTTCTGTCAGCTGATAGGTAATTATATTGGTTACCACCTATTATAATTTTTTATTATACTTATTATCCAACATTAAATAAGAACATTTTCTAAAAATATCAAAAATAAATGTCCATCAATTCTCTGGTCAGTACACTTGATCCATTGAACCTTTTTCTAGTTCATATCCGTCTTCATATAGTATACCTCCTTGTAGTGTAGTTAATTTTAGTGTTCCACATTCTAGTGTCCATGTCTGATAATTTTTTGTCTATCAAACATGTGTTAGGTAGACCTCTACGTAGTGAACAATAGTATTATTCTAGAATGAGCCCATACAGAACCCATCAAATAAATGAGCCTTAGTTCGAATTTCACTGTTTGATGCACCTATGTTTAAAACCATTTATTAAACATATAGAATTTTTGGTTGAAACGAAATCAAATTTTCTATTCTTCTATCTATCTGATATCAATTTTTAGTACATTTTTTACCACTTATAACCCCTCGTGAACATTTATCCCTACATGAACTATACCATATAGACCTTTATAAAGTAATACATCCTCAAAAATACCGAGAGGAAAAGAAGGCTCCAAAAATTTGAAATTTTAATTTTCCCAGTCAACACAGCTTCAGTAGACCACCAATAAACATTCTAGAACATTGTTAGTAGTTTCTATTAAAAATTCATCATCAAATCACATTTAAAAAAATTATTACATAGATCGATTTATGAATGTTTAATGAACATCTTATCATTGTCATGGTAAAATAATTTTATTAAGACTCTAACTATTGTATTCACAAGTCCTTCAATGTTTAATAGGTCTTCATTTGGATCTACTTAGTCTGGTTCATCAATTTATAATCATCATAGACTTTTACACTCATCATTACTCTATATAATCCTCTTTATATGATTAATATGAACAATAGACTCCCATTAATTAATTAAAATTTATGTTTTTTGATGATATGGAACATCTCCATTCAGTCTTATGAATCCAATCAAAGATGCCATAGAGATCAATCTACTCAACATAGTTTGGTATAAAATTAGAAAATATATATTTAATTTCATCACATTTATTTATTCAATGCACTTCATAACATTATATTTGGTATACTAAATAACACTTCCCTTATTATGGATATAATAAACCTATTCAATCAATTTTTTTTCTGACCACAATTTCAATGATTGAACTTCATACATCAGTAACTAACTGAATTCAAATATTATATCAATATTCAAATTTATACTTCAACACATTATAACTTAATCTATATATAACTTTTAAATTTTTGGAAAGATCATTTCAATACCCATAGTCTGGTAATCTACACAGTTCCTTATCTTATGAATTTTTACATTTCAATCTGAAATGATATCGTAAAGAAAGTTTCTTAAAAAATTCATAATAAAAAGTTTTGTTAACTACTCATTTTATTCATAAATAAAAAAAATATAAAATAAAATTTTTGATAATAAATAAAATAAAAATTAAAATATAAATCAAAAGGATCTTCAAACATAAAAGTTGAAAGTATATATGAACTGAAAAATAGTGTAACATGAGGTGTAAAATATTATTATAAATGATAAAGGATTAAGATTTCATGATTCACTACCAAATAGAAAAATAGAAAATGTAGCTAAGGAATTTTGTTGAAAATATAATGCATCATTACCTATGATACATTTGGAACATGATCCATTAGTTATTAGTTTAATAAATGTTGGATGAGAAATTTTGTATGCAAAGGCCCCTTTTTTTGGGAATAGGTATCAGTGAATTCATCATTGTTAGAAAGAATTAATATGTATTACAAAAAAATTATTTGCAAGAAATAAAATAATTTTTTTAAGAAGGTCGAGTTGACCAAGTTTAATGTTGATAAATAAGGTGTTATTAGATTTGAAAAGATGACAAGTGTTTTGAGTGTTTACAAGTTATAAAAATAATTTTTTAGTGAAGATCAATCATACCCATAATCTATTTATCCTAGTGGCACTAAGATATATAGATACCATTAGGAATATTATTTATGGGAATGTATAAAAAAGTATATTTGTGATTTTACAATGATTTTTTTACTGTTTATCAGGTTAAAAATGAATAAAATCTACTAAAGGGGATTCTTAAACCATTGGCAATGAGGAAATGAAAATCAGAAAACATATGAATGGATTTCATGGTGGCATTACAGAACAAATATAGAAACAATATTGTAATTTGTTATATTATTTATCATTTGAGAAAATATATTAATATTAATCCTATTTAAAAATTCTATGTATTAAAATCACATTTTTAGACCTTATCTCATGGATATAGTCAAGTTGCATTGGGTTCCCCTCTATGATGTACCTAATCAAAATTCCTGATTTAGATCTAATTATCAGAAGAGCCTTCAAAAGTCATTGGGTATTGACTTAAATTTTATTAAAGGTTTTACCCTCAATTTAATAGATATTTAGAGTGGAAAATTCATTATTTATAGGATATAATTATATATTTCTCACAATATTGTTATTGATGTTGGGAATAACATCTATCAAGGGTTGATTTTTCTTATAATCACAGTTTTCATTCTAGAATAAGAAATTATATGGAATAAAGTATCAGATTCAAAAAAAATCGAAGAAATCAGTATAAGTAAGTTGTTGGTACCAGAACTAGTAGATGAAATGGATGTGAATGTGAAGATGATTCAACAATAAATAATATTATCTCAGAGCAGAAAATTTTTTATGTAAATTAAAATAGGAATGAAATTTCATTTGATATTGGTGATAATTTATTTCTTCAGCTATCAACATGGAATGATCATATGACTTTTGTTAAAAAGGTAAATTTAATACCATGTTTAATTCGAACCTATGGAATTAAGAATAAAGTTATATTAGTTTCTTATTGCCATTCCTTACCTATATGTTTATATTTGGAACCTAACACACATCATGTTTCATTGATAAATAAGTATTTTCATGATGCATATCATGTCTTGATCCCCAGAGTGGTATAAATAGGGGGGATATGTCTTACGTGGAATGACCAATTTAGATTCTTAATCCTAAAGATAATTTTTTATTGAATAGGTTAATTTACTTGGTAACATGTTTATAGAGACATCATATTATTTAATAAGAAACATGGGAAATCACAATAGGATATAACATAAATATATCCTCATATGTTTAAATAATGAACAAAATAAGAGCAAAAAATTTGTTAAGGGGGGGGGGGATGTCATAACCCACCAAATGATAATAATAAATTAATATAATGTTTTATTAATGTTACTAAATTTATTTTATGGATTCATATACAATATCATAATTTTATTTTATTTTTCAGTAAAAAAAAGAAACTGTTTTATTTTAGCTATAATTTTGTTAAATTTTTTTTTAAAAAAATTAAAATTTCTCAATTTTAGAGTTATAAATTGATAAAATGAAATATATTTTTTTTATTTATCATATCAAAATTATATTAGTGTTAATTTCATCCAATTTGTTTTAAAATATTGTTTTTTGAGTGAGTAGTAGAAAATACTGATTTTTATAAACAATTATTAATTTTCAAGTTAACAACCATAAGGTTTAGGATTGGTTTTAATGTACCATTATTCCCATTTTACTAAAAATATTATAATTATTTCCATTAGAACAACCCTTATACTTTTTATTACACATTTATTTTTAGGTTTAAAACACATTCTAAAAAAACCATTTTATATTTCTTCTTGCGTTCTTATATTAAAATTGATTTTCGAAACAACTCAAATTTAATCATAAAAAATAGATTTAATATGTTGGATAAATATTTTATTATTTTTTTATGTGTTAAATTTTCATTTGCAGACATAATTAATAGTTACCATAATAAAACATTATAACCCGAGTAAGGGTTAAATGGGATAACATGGGTTGGGGGTTATACATTGAGATAGTAAATAAAATATCACAAAAAACAAGTATAAATGTGACTTATAGTGTATTTTTTTCCATAACATTTCTTTTTTCAAAATATTTATAAATTACAACCAAATTCTTTAATATATACAATTATATAAATCTAATATTTAAATTATTTACATGTGAACCAGTCCGCTCACTTATAAAAGGGAACCCATTATCCCAAATTCATTATTTTTTTTATCCATTTATATTATCTAAGACCTTCAAAAATTCCTTCCAATTATTTATGTCAAAAAATCATAATTTTTCTCATTCATACATGTACAACCTCCACAAAGTGATGTGGTGCGTTTTTCAATGACACCTTACATGGTTAGCCTTAAGGATGTATATAATGAATAAATTCAAAAATTTATTAAATAATTAATTTTATTTAAAACTAAAACACTTTATACCTTATTTATTTTCCATCCATTAGAAGATGGAAACATTTCCCGTGTGTTTGGGAAGACTACTACCCCTATTATATGACATATTTCATTTTTCAGGTCCACCATCCATGGATATTTATAATTTTTTAATGGATAATAATAATATTTTTATTCATTATTATGATTATTTATATTATTTAAAGATGATAAATATTAGTAAATGAATCTTATAAAAGTCATTTTGGACTTATAAATCAAACATTCTCAAAATAGACAATGTGGACTTAATAATATTAGTAACAATATAATATATGGTTATAAATGAAATAAATGGAATAATTATAATTTAATTAACCTAATTGTTTTCTTAATAATGTATAAAACTAATATAATATCATTCCTCATGAGGTTATAAGTATTAATGAAATGATTTAGGACTTGTGGTAAAATAATTTACTTTAAAAATAATTTTTTTAATATTTTCCTACAAACCCATTTTCATACTTATCGGGGTTATTTTAGATGATTTATTAATATTAATATTTATTATTGAATGATTTATAGTATTTATTCTTAACTATGTTTCACTTTCTTTACAATATTAAAAATAAATATTATCATAGTTTTTCATTTGGGTCATTTTTTACTTTTTTTTCAAAAGTGAAAAAATGTTTTTTACTGTATATGAATTGAATTACCATTCAAGTTTTCATAAAAAGTATAAAATTTCGATATTCATATACAAGTTAACATGTGTTTTTAAATAATATTACATTCTTATTATTATATTTATTTTTAATTATGAAATGTTTTTTTATGGAAATGGAAATTTCTTCTCATTTAAATAAGATATCATATAGTGTTATTACTTAAGGTATTAAAAGAAAATTCAACTAAGTTTTATGGTTAAAGTGAAATTTATATATGTTTTAATAATTCCGTAGTTCATGGAAATTTTATATTAATGATGGGTGGGCCCCCTATATATTTGATGACGCGTTATCACATTATAGATCTCTAATGCATTGGGTAAAGAAATAAAATAAACTAGTGGTAAGTTACTCCTAAGAGATGTTGGAATTATCTACTCATGAGATTCCATTATAAGATATTATTTTATAGGTGGATGTAAGGATAATTTCCCATGGTACCTACATGATATTCTTTCAATTTTCTTTAAAAGAAATAAGTTTTCTTCAAATGGTCATAATATGAACATTTTTTTATAAGGAAAGTTTATTTCTTTTTTAGAGGTGAAAGGATTGTTTTCCATGGAAATTTACTAATTAATTTTCATGTTTTTATAATAACCCCTCATTATTAAGATTTTTACATTATGAATACTAATGAAATTTATATGAAAACTCATTATTAATTATGTCCTTTCCATGGACATGATAATGAATTTTTTATCTCAATTTTTTAACAAAAATGTAAAACATTTTATTCATTTTTCTATTTTACCAATAGAATAGAATATTTATTTTTTATTTCACATAATGAGAATTTTTTAATACCAAATTTCCAAATATTATTCATTAGGATTATTTATGTGTAGAAATCATAATGATGTAATATTTCCAGTTATAGAAGATACTTTGAATGATGAAAGTGTTTGTTTATTAGAAACATGTTTTGTGGGAATAAAGGACATTATGAGGAAGTTTCCCCTTTATAATGTATTGTTTTTCATAATTATATAAAGATATGAATCTAAAAAGGTATTTGATATGTATAGGATTTTATATACATAATCAATCATGTGATTTTTGTGATTTTTGTGTACCAATTACTATAAATTACTTCTATTTTCCAATTAAAACACTTTTAAGTGCATCATCACCATCTTTTAGAACATTTCCATTAAAAAATTTACTCTAAGATAATCTTGGTATCTAAAGGTAACTCTTTAAAATATTAATATTTATAACTTTACCCTAAATTATTCTTAAATATTAAGTGGCATTTTATTTTAATTTTTATTCGATTAATATTTTATTTATTATCATTTTAACTTATAAATGTATAAATATCATCACTGGTCTCTTTGAAATTATATTATATAAAAAATTCCATTATAAGATAAATAACTCATTTAAATGTATGATATAATTTAATTTTTCCTTGTAAAGGAAATATTTCTATAAATAAACTATTACAAATTATATATTATGTTGTATTATATATTTTTGAAAAATTATTCTAAAAAGATGGCATAATTTCTTTAAAATAGTCTACTAAAAGTGGTGGTATCTTATTATCTCATATTTTAATAGATATTTGGAATAAAATATTTCAACCTAAATAAAAAAATGTCATTTTCTCCTTTTTATAAATATTATAAATATTAATGTATCATAATCCATTTGTATCATAACAATTTATTCATAAATTTGTTTGTTAACATACAACTTATCTTATCATAAAGAAGAAAGGTGGTAAACACATATATTTTTTATTCAGATATATATGAGCTTTACTTGTTCCTTTTTATTAAAATCCATGATTTAATAACCTTTTTATTTATCAATTTAATGTAAACTAAAATATTAGTCAATTATTATCGTAATTATTAACATTTCTATATTTATAACATTTTTTATGTACATATTTTGTATAAAAAAACCATTGAAAATAGAATAATTGATTTTGATAATACATATATCTTACATGGGTTATCCATATAGTTTATAAAACCACATTAGGTATACTGAAATATTCCTTCTTAAATATCACCCCTTCGCCCTAACACCTCATTTTTGTTTCAATAACACTGTCTTGTAATTAGATGGTCAAATACTAAAATTTCCAATATTATTATTTTCCTTATAAATTGAACTTTTACACATTTTCATTATCAATAATTTAATAAAACATATTTATCTCATGAATAGATCATCTATCATCAATAGTTTATGAAAACTGGGTAAACTGTTTATTGAAAATGTTTATATTTTTAGTGCATTTCATTAAATATTTCCAAAATGATTTTTTTATTAAAAAAGATAGACAGGTTACATGAAATGGAAATAGATAATCTTATTACAATCTCTTACTATGTGAGGTAGAAGTTCTACCAGGAATGTATCAAACCATGTAATAGCTTGGTTGAATCCTTTATTTGCAAGGCCATCCACCACCATGTTAGCTTCTCAATACGTATGGGTGGTAATGCATTTGATTTCAAGAAGAGATTTGCGGTAGTTCATCCCGCGAGCAGTGAGAGGCTAGTCAATGTGGATCACACCATTCCAAATAGCATGCCCAGTGGTGGTGGAGTCACTTTCAATCCAGATGTTATTCTATCCTTTAATATTGACAAAAATAATTTCCCGAACCACTACCATCATTTCTTCTTCAAGAGCAGAGACATTTCCACAACTCCCATAGAAGCATCCATGAAATCGACCGAGATAATCCTTAAAAATGGCCCCATAGCTCGCAGGGCCTGGGTCTCCTTTGGAAGCTCCATCTACATTGATCTTGATCCATCCAGGAGTCGGATCTTTCCTTAAATCCTCAATAGAATGATTCATCTTATTGTAAACATCATCAATTTTGAGACGTCAGAGTCTCACAATGTCCCCAACCGAAAAATGTGTAAATGGGTTATTGAGGTATTGGGCTGGTCTACCCACCTGCGCGCAGCAAGTCCCTAGAGAGGCCCAAGGTGGCCAACCATTGGGTTTAATGAATTCAATATCAAAATAAATTCATAAATAAAACTACAAGTCTCTCAATGTTATCAATATAACTAATCATATTGAGTACATGAGATGATAAAAAATTACCTTCACTTGATATGAAATCAAATAATTCATTTAAAATCTTAATTGAATTATTTTATTATTTTGATCAACATCTAGAACTACTAATTAAAAAAAACTACACTTGGTTACTTTGGAAGGTATTACTATAAAAAAACAAAATTTTCCTTAATTTTTTGGAATAATTACTATCATTCAATACTAGTATATAAATATTATTACAATAAAACTATATTAAATAAAGATTAATCTAAAAATTATGTTTGATTATTATGATTTCATTAATCTATAATGAATGTTTTTATCATATGAGATTCGTATTTCACATTCATTTAATAAATACATATTTAATGTGCTCCTGGAAATATGATTTTACATTATTAATTACATCAGATACATTAGTGTGGAAACATACATGTTTAACAATGATTTGGGTCACTATATAAATTCTCCAACCACTTAGATATTTAGGTAAAAAATCATGAAAATTATATCTGATAAGTCACTTAGATAGTTAAGAGGACAAATCATTATCTTAATCGATCATATGGATTTAAAAAATAATATTTCTCAAGTATCATAATATTATCAGGTACTAAAATATAATTATAACCGAAATCTCATACTAGATATGGGAATGAAATCCTCACCTATAACTTCATTGACTTATATAATATAATTCTTGAGAAACTAGTTTTATCATGGACTACCATATTAGATGATAAAGGCCTTGTAAAGTATTTGGTTTCAAAGGAATTTATGAATATTTTTTTAATTTTTATATATCTTTCCATATTATCTCATTTATTCCCTTATACAAGTGTGTATTCTTCTAATGATTTAGTTATGAATCCATTGTCCTCCCATAAAATTATTATCTTCAAACCATTTTAATGTATAACTCTTTATAATACCCAAATCAAGTATTAGTAACCCAAATTAAAATAAAACATATATTTAAACATATCCAACTTCATCCTATGCATAATGTATATGAAAATTATTCATGTAAAGTATTAAAATAAAATAAATAAAATAACCCACATGAGATCATGCATGGAGTTATAGGTAGCCAACCCCCACTAATATAGATAGAGCCTATGCTCCTTAACCAATTGGTAATCTCTCCCAATGAACCACTAAAAATGCCTTTTTATTCAATATTGTTTTCAATTACACCAAAATTATATCCCCTAAATAACAAATTAATGCTTATGACTATGTACATGTTATTTTCAACGTATAATAAAATTTTATCAATTATCATACCTATGAAATTCATCTCTTATAAAATATATAAGTAGTTTCACACATTAAACTATATCATATATACATTCCATGTATAACATCTACACTCAAAAATAAATAAGGGAATAATTGAAATTTTTTAAAAAACTCATAAATTTTTATTTGTGTTAACAATTTATGAATAATTTCAAAACCAAAAAAATATAAAATCATTATCTTTTTTTCATGACTTATGGAAATTATATAATTATATTAATATAATAATTTGTATTTATTTTAATATGAAATCCTTTATTTTATCCGTATGTTTAATTTATATAAATATATGATATTTAAAATATTACAAATGTGTATTTCAATTCATTATGTACATATTTTATATAGTTAAAATATAACATATTTAATATTATTTGAAATATGACCATATCAATTTATCAAAACATTTATTGATATGATACAAATAATTTCTAAAATATGGCATTTTATTTTGAGTAATTAAAATTTAAAATTAGGGTCACTTCATAGTTAAATATAAAATCAATATTTTTTATTTCATAATTATTTAAAAATTTTATAAATTACACTATAATTTATATATAAAAATATAATATTAAAAATATATTTCATGATAGATAACTTTAATGGGTTATGATATTTAAAATTAACATTAGTGACATTTATTTAATATAGTTTTCTTAATAATTGAATAATTTATTAATTTATAAACACTTTATAAATTAAATGAACCTACCATAGTAATTTTTTACATAATTTAAAAACATTTTATATATTATATAATCCAACTCATAAATGAAAAATTGAAAACTATAATTTTTATACAATATCATATTTTACGACTTACATTATATATTAATCTATGGTCTAACCATTTTCATGTTTAAATTTAAACAATTATAGTCCATGATATAAAATAGATAATATAAGAACTATTTTTCCAAAATTATAATATCAATATCTATTAAACCCCTTAACATGGACCATTAGCACCTCAAAATTATATTATTTGGAATGCATCTACATCACTAAGGTGATACATTTTTTAATTTTAACCTATGTAATTGGTGTTACAGTTTAAAAGGACTCCCCATATCATATGTTTCGATTTGTAAAACTCATTGTATTTTCATTGGATCACATGTATTATGTAACAACCCAATATTTTATGATAAGTATTCTTTTTAATTTATTTGATGTCATGTGTTTTATGCTACAACAAGATTATCTTGTGCTATACGCAACACCGTATTAGCTTGCAGTATATGCAACACTATTCTTAGATTGTGTTACACACAATTTCAAGTTTGTTTGATAATAGTCATTCTACGCAACATTAACTGTATATATATATATATATATTCAATGTATAAATTAAGGATGGTTGTATTCTGTTATAACTAAACATCGAAGGTGTCTTGCACAACACACAACCCTGACTTGGATTGCATTACACGCAATCACGACCTTCCTCGATAGCGTGTGTTGTACACATTACCAGGTTTCAAAAAACAACGATATATTGTTATAATATTATTATGGACTAGCCATTATGAATATTTTTAAAAACATTTTGAATTTTATAACATTATTATTCATCTTAAATATTTTCTAGAACATGGTATGCGAACAAAATAAATTTTTCGGGGAAAATAAGTATTTTTAAAAAAAATGCAGTTTTTCCGCCTTTTGATAGAGCACCCACATTAAATCTAGTTTTTGTCATGTTTATAAGTTAAATTTGACAAAATAAAATTCTTCCTTGGATTCAGGATATAAAAATTAAATTTGGATAAATTTTTGATATTTTTATGACAACTTTCATATTTTAATGAATAGTAACAACACGCTATATTTTAATTAAAAACAACTGTTTTCATCGTAATAATTTATATGGTTAAATTATAATTTTTAATGGTTTTAAAATATAAATAGAATATATTTTTACCATTTAATATAATGTATTTCATTATCATTGATTTTACCTTGAATTCGCAGGTTAAATCAATTCAATCTTTTGCAATATTTTAAACAAAAACCCGTTTTCTTTCGACAACGAGATTAATTTTAATTTAATTTATGAAACTTTTGTGTATTGAATTTGGAAATATGGATTCCATATTTGGAATCATTGGTTCCAAATTTTGTTAATAAGCTACTTTTTATTTTTGGGCATTATAAATAGTAACTACGGTAAATTTTATTTACCATAGTTAAAGGTAAATCAGGTAATTAAGGATAAATATAAGATTATAAAATTACACTAACTCCTGCAAAAATTCTATTGGATCGCTAAACGTCGACCCATATCACCTAAGGGTCGGATTAGATTCATTTTATGGACTTTTGACAATTAAAATAATTTAATTATTATTAAAACGAAAGAAAGTGACAACATGTCACTCTCTTAAATGTTATAAGTATATTATTTTTAATTTAGTGATAAACTTCATGAAACATCAAACATGATTAGTATCTTGAAAGATAATAAAATTATCTACATCATATGAATTTATATATAAATTTTAGGGATTAAATAATTATCATTAATGGTGACACAATAGTGATGAAGAAATTGTTTATCTAGTGAAAAATCAAGAATATAGTTTTTATTAAACTAATAGTGACTGTAAAAGGCACAAAACCCTGACCAAAACTTATTGGCCATTTAGCTTTAAACCATAATCATCCAATTGTCTAATATTTTACCATTTAGAGCCTTAAAAAATCAATTATGACACTTATATATTTTTATTTTAAATGATGCCAAAGTTGTCACCTTCATAATTTAATAAATATAACAATTTAAATATTGTGATTTTAAGATTATAAATTAGAGTAAAAGTATTACTGTGAACGATAATAGATTTATATTCATAATAGGATTTTATTATTAATTTTTATGCAACAAATAAGTATATTAAATAATTATACAGAAATGTTGTAGTAATTATTTTATTAAGAGATAAACCAAATAAATGGTTTTAAAAATAATAAAATACATATTATATGAACTATTTAATGTTATACACTAATTTTATAGATACATATGACCTTTTATAAATCTATTATAGATTTTATTTCCAACATATCTTCTTTATATATTTTATTTAAATTCAAATAAATGAATAGTGTCAAAATTGACACTATTGTTATTTTATAAAAATAACATATTATAAAATTGTTTAAAAATCACAAAAATATTTAAAAATTATAAATCTCAATTTATATAGTATAAAATGTTATAATGTATACAAATATGGAAAATTCACTACAAATAAGTAATTATTTGTTATAATTTAAAATTTAGAATTTTATTACCACAAATAAAATTAAATTGATTAAATAAGGATAAATCAAGTTGATAATGTTTAAAATAAATTTCTAACATGTATAAATTTTATTGGTTGATTGTATTACAACCCTATATCATCTAGTATTCAGATATGAGTCATTTTTGAAGATTTTATGTGGGGTTGGGATTTAATATAAACTAATATTTCTTATATTTCCAAAGGTGCCCCTCTCCTCCCTTATAAAAGGGCACCTCCACCCTCTTCCCCTCACACAATTTGGATCCTTGATGCTCATCCAACCCCTGCCAATTTCCCTTCTAAACTTCCATAGAAACATTATAGAGGTCCTGGCCTTCTTCAAAGACCAATTTTAGTACCCTAAGAGGAGGTTTCAAAGAGGCGTGTCAAAGAAGAGGTAATATCCGTTAACGATTCTTTCAATTTTATTTCTTTTTCAACTTCTTATTCTTTAGTTGTTTAATTATATTGTAATAACATTAGTATCAATAATATACTGATATGTTATTATAAAACAACCCAATTTCACCTTCTATCCATCCTACGGAAAATGAAATCATCGCGCGTGCGTACGTACGGAATACCGTCTCCAGGTCGTGGTGTAATATGTTTTTCCATCAACACCTAACATGGATGGGTATAATGGTGTAAAGAATAACTATATATGGTTATTATAACATCCTACTTATTCTGATGTATTATACCATCCACTCCAATTCTATTCAACAATTATGGGAATGATATCATCGCTCGTGCGTACGTACGAACTACCATCTCCACGACGTGATTAGATTCACTCTCCATGTTAACCATTCAAGAATGATTATAAAGTATATATAATAAGTAATCATGAAATATATGAAATAATAATGTCACTATATTTATGTATATATATATGTATGTCATCTACTTAATTCAATTCAATTCAATAAGGAAATGAAAACAGTGTTCATGTGTACGTAAGGCCTACCGTCTCCATGAACGGTGTATTTCTTTCCATTTATAGATCTATTATATATATGTATATTCTGAATATATATTATATATAAATCATGTTTTACATTTTGGATGTAAGTAATCATGATCTAAGTAATCATATGAATAATTAGAAGTTAAAACACGAACGACAAATGAAACAATTTTACCCAAAACGCTACTGTAACAAGAATTTACAAAATAACAGGTAATATAAAGTCATAAGTGAACCATATATGATATAAATGAATATGATTCTATAACACGTCAATGAAATTATTTAAATCATTATACAATAGGTTTGGATACGTACGAAGCATATCAGACCTAAGGTAAGGGATAACTTTTCCAATCTCATTTTTATCCGATATTGTTTATTAGTAAGCATTTACTGGGGTAATATTTATCATCTAGGTCCTTGTTTTAAAAAAATGATTTCATTTATGTTTAATGTCTTTTTTAATCATTTTTGACTTTTACTACATGGTATGTCTGAAATCTATCTTTTACGAGGTGCTTTTTGAATTTTCTGGCAAAAGTACGAGAAAAATGATTTTTTAAACTTATACGGAACGAATAGATTTTTATTGTTTTATAAAGACTTATTTTCATGAAGCTTCTTTAAAAAGAATTCATGACTATTTTCCACAAAATCCTTTTATTTTATAATTTCAAGACATTTTGTGAAAAGCGATTTATTTTGAAGTAGTAAGGATATTTTCCTCATAAATTCATTTCAAGTGTTTTATCAAAACCATTTTTCATCTTAGATGACATTATTTCATATGTGTATGTTTCCAGTATCATGTCTCTATGATTTACATAGTTTCAATTTTCTTTTTATGAAATGATAACCATTTATTTTATATAGATTATGTGATTATGGGATGATGTTTATGAAAGCGATTTTATTTATTGGGTTATTATGAATGATGTGTGTTTATTTTATGGCCCAAGTAAGAATGATTAAATTATGAGATGGGTGGGACCTATATCTCCATCCAATGAATTGTGTAATGATTAATACACTTGAGATAGACATGGCTAGAATGGTAAGTTAATCCAGTTCATTGTTACAGGACTGAAATGAGTAGTTAACTCGATTCAGAAAGGGACTTTGTCCACTAAGATGGTCTTGGCCGCAATGACTTGGCAACTATGGAAATCATAACAAGTGCTGAATGGTTGCCACAATTACATGTTTTATTCCCATGCAAGTTTATCATGATTAATTTTCCTTTATTATCTATTCTTTTTGTATGTCCATGATTTATGCCTTTGCTCAAGATTTTTATGTTTAAATTTCATGTTCATGTTTTTGCTTTCAAATTTTTATGGATTGTTTTATGTTTTCTATGTTTTCCCTCAATGAGGATTTGAGATCACCATTTTAATGTTTTATTTTCCCCAGGAAATAAAGAAAGGTTTTAGGTATGGAAAAAAAGGGGAGGATCGTTATGGGAGTTGTTGAAGATCCTTCAACATGATTAGAAGTTTATATTCCACGTTTCTAAAGACACTAAACTATTACGTTCCTTGAGTGTTGGTTATTATTATGTATTATGTATTCCACAAAAGTAATGTAATTTCCATGTACGTCATGCTTCGGGTCTCTATAGTTGGTATCAGAGGAATGGTTTAGTCAACCTTTGGAAACAAGTATGCGAGAACTTTAGTGAGATCCCTAGAGATATTTCTAAGTTATGTCTAGGTATGTCCCTAAGGTTAAGTATAAGTATAGGTTATAATCCTTGAATTACGAAAACGATCTTAGAATTAAACCTAAGATGTTAGATATTGAATGTACTTCCCCTTTATTATGCTATTTTCCTAGCATGATTTTTTCCTCTCACACTATTCTTTTTGGGTTTCAGAAAATGGCTGGAAACATGAAGATTCACGATAATGGAGGATATGATGGACAATGGAATGATATTCTTCAGGAGAAACCAAATGAAATGGGATTTGGAAGTCCAAAAATCATTATTATGCCAAATCATTAATCTTATAATATGATCAATAATCTCAACTTTGGTAAGTTTCCTGACTCATCTAATAAGAGAAATATGGGGTTTCATGATTATCATAGAGGAAAGAAAGTTCAATTTCCCTCATGTAAGTCATGTGGGAAGAGGCATCAAGGAGAATGTTTCAAAGGAACTGGAAGATGCTTTGGGTGTGGGAAAGAAGGACACAAAGCCAGTAATTGCAAAGGAAAAGGTTTAGTTCACACCATGGACTAGGATAATGGAATTTATAAGACATGAACAACGGTAAAATGTTTTAAATGTGGAATGTACGGGCATTGTGCAAACCAATTCCCTAAGGGAAAGTATAATGAAAAGAATATTCACGGCCATATGGGTAGTATTTATATTGATGATGATGAAGAGACTACAAATGATATGTGAGATAAAAGAATTGTTGAAGTTCGGTCAATGGTTTAAGAAGGTAGTGGAATGATTGTATGTTTATCAAGAGTTATGTTGTATAGTTAATGGTACTGTGGAATAAAGAATCATCTAAGGATTGTTACACTATTGTTTTTCCTAAAGTATTTGAAAGTATATGGTACCGGTAACCATGAAAGGTTATTCAGATAGTTTTAGAAAGTAGATGATATGCGCATAATGAAGGGATAAGAAGATAATGAGATGTTTGATTGTATTCATGAGATCATGACTGATATAAGGACTAAGTGACATTATGGTTTGAGTATATAGAATTTTTGGGATTTTGGTATGTGGAATGTGTTAAAATTTAACAACATTCATGTCAACACTAAGGTTCAATGTGTATTCATTCTTCAAGATAATACATGATTAAGGTAGTCACATGTTTGTAATTTATCCAACATGATATATATTATGATATATTTGGGATAAATGATGGTATTTTCATGATTGTTATGTGACATTTCATGTAATCATTTTCTTTATTCTATGAGCTTGGACCAAAGTATTTTAGATACGCTTTAAGATTGGAATGTATTATGTTGGACATAAGTTAGTATTGTTTAAGGATAGAAATTTTTTCGATATTATTGATGGGATGATATAATAATGTAGTTTTAGAAAAAGGAAAAACTGTAGGACGGGCGACAGCCCATCGCGTTGGACAAGGCTATGGGAATCGAACCCACAACTGAAGTGCGACTGGCCTTTATTGCCTAGCACTGGACTACAGGAAGTCCTTGGTTAGTGGAAAGTAGTTTTATTTTATTAAGTGGTATGATAAATAAAGTATACGTCCATTTTTGGAACCATATACGATTAATCTCACCATAAGATGGACTTATAACTTTTGCTAACCTTTTGTTTGAAACAGATGGAATGACCCATCATTCTATCACATGATCTGCTAACGCTTCACGAATAACAAATTCAACTTCATTTCTTTAAGAGATGAAGTGGAAATTTTTCAATTCATGAACAATAGTGAAATTGTACGAAAATCATGTAAGTATTTCTTTTAATTCATCAAATTTAGGAAAATGATATTGAAAACAAAAAATGTTGTCCTAGTTCCCTTATATCCGATGAATCAGATGGTACCTTAGATCATCACAAATCTATGGAATTGTGATTTTTGGCTTTTTCATAGCCATGTTCCCTACCACTCTCCATCAGAACATGATGGTTAGATTTCACTTCCATATCCATATTTTCACCTATGTTCTCCTATGTGGAAACCCAGTGATTAGTTAATTTGGGTAACCGTTACATTTCATACATTAGTTTTTAACGTTATGTTTTGGTATTTCATTTTACGATGTGGGTTTCAATTAAAGAAACTTTCAAGTAGAAAACCATGTATAACCCCGACGAATTTTGAGGGAGAAATTCATTTTAAGGGGGGTAGAATGTAACAACCTGGTATTTTATGATAAATATTATTTTTAATGTATTTGATGTCATGTGTTTTATGCTACAACAAGATTATCTTGTGATATACGCAACACTGTATTAGCTTGCAGTTTACACAACACTATTCTTAGATTGTGTTACACACAATTTCTAGTTCATTTGATAATCGTCATTCTACGCAACATTGAGTGTGTGTATATATATATATATATTCAATGTATAAATGAAAAATGGTTGGATTATGTTATAGTGAAACATCAAATGAGTCTTGCACAACACTCAACCTTGACTTTGCTTGCATTACATGCAATCACGACCTTCCTCGATAGCGTGTGTTGTACGCAATACAAGGTTTCACAAAACAACGATATATTATTATAATATTATTATGGACTAGCCATTATGAATAGTATTAAATACATTCTGAATTTTATAACATTATTATTAATCTTATATATTTTCTATAACATGGTATGAGAACAAAATAAATTTTTCGGGTAAAATAAGTATTTTTCAAAAAAATCAGTTTTGTCGCCTTTTGATGGCGCACCCACATTAAATCTTGTTTTTGACTTGTTTATAAGTTAAATTTTGACGAGATAAAATTATTCCTTGGATTCAGGATATAAAAATTTAATTTGGATAAAATTTTGATATTTTTCTGATAACTTTCATATTTTAATGAATAGTAAAAACATGCTATATTTTAATTAAAAACAACTTTTTTCATCGTAATACTTTATATGGTTAAATTATAATATTGAATGGTTTTAAGGTATAAATAGAATATATTTTTACCATTTAATATAATGTATGTCATTATCATTGATTTTATAGTGAATTCGTAGGTTAAATCAATTCAATCCTTTGCAATATTTTAAACAAAAACCCGTTTTCTTTCGACAACGAGATTAATTTTATTTTAATTTCTGCAACTTTTGTGTATTGAATTTGGAAAAATGGATTCCATATGTGGAATAAGTGGGTCCAAATTATGTTAATAAGCTATTTTTTTATTTTTGGGCATTATGAATAATAACTATGGTAAATTTTATTTACCATTGTTAAAGATAAATCGGGTAATTAAGGGTAGATATAAGATTATAATATTACCGTAACACCTGCCAAAATTCTATTGTATCACTAAAAGTGGAACCATATCATCTAAGGGTCGGATTAGATACATTTTATGGACATTTGACTATAAAAATAATTTAATTATTATTAAAACCAAAGAAAGTGACAACATGTCACTCTCTTAAATCTTATAAGTATATTAATTTTAATTTAGTGATAAACTTCCTGAAACATCTAACATGAATAGTCTCAAGAAATCTAATAAAATTATATACATCATAGGAATTTATTTATAATTTTTATGTATTAAATATGTATCATTAAATGCGACACAATAGTGATGCAGAAATTGTTTATCTAGTGAAAAATCAAGAATATAGTTTTTATTAAACTAATAGTGACCATAAAAGGCACAAAACCCTGACCAAAACTTATTGGTCATGTAAATTTAAACCATAATAATCCAATGGTAGAATATTTTACCATTTGGAGTCTTATAAAAGCGATTATGACACTTATATTGTTTTATTTTAAATGATTCCAAAGTTGTCACCTTCATAATTTAATAAATATAACAATTTAAATGTTGTTATTTTAAGATGATAAATTAGAGTAAAAGTATTAGTGTGAATGGTAATAGATTTATCTTCATCATAAGATTTTAGTTTTAATTTTTATGCAACAAATAAGTATATTAAATAATTATAAAAAAATGTTGTCGTAATTATATTATAAAGAGATAAACCAAATAAATGGTTTTAAAAATAATAAAATAAATATTATATACACTATTTAATGTTCTCAACTAATTTAATAGATACATGTGACATTTTAAAAAATCTATTATAGCTTTTAGTTCGAACAAATCTTCTGTATATATTTTATTTAAATTCAAATAAATGAATAGTGTCAAAATTGACAGTATTTTTATTTTATAAAAATAACATATTATAAAATTGATTAAAAATCACAAAAATATTTAAAAATTATAAATATAAATTTATATGGTCTAAAATATTACAAAGTATACAATTATGGACAATTCACTACAAATAAGTAATTACTTGTTATAATATAAAATTTAGAATGTCAATACCACAAATAAAATTAAACTGATTAAATAAGGATAAATCAAGTTGATAATGTTTAAAATAAATTCCTAAAATGTATCAATTTTATTTTTTGATGGTATTACAACCCTATATCATCCAATATTCTGATATGAGTCATTTTTGAAGATTTTATGTGGGGTTTTGATTTAATATAAACTAATATTTCTTATATTTCCAAAGGTGCCCCTCTCCTCCCTTATAAAAGGGCATATCCTCCCTCTTCTACTCAGACAATTTAGATCCTTGAAGCTTGTACATCCCCTGACCATTTCCCTTCTAAACTCCCCTAGAAACATTATAGAGGTCCTGGTCTTCTTCAAAGACCAATTTTAGTACCCCAAGAGGAGGTTTCAAAGAGGCGTGTCAAAGAAGACGTAATATCCATTACCGATTCTTCCGATTTTATTTATTCTCCGACTTATTCTTATTTAGTTGTTTAATTATATTTTAATAACATAATTATCAATAATATACTGATATGTTATTATAAAATAGCCCCATTTCACCTTCTATCCATCCTACGGAAAATGAAATCACCGCGCGTGCGTACGTACAGAATATCATCTCCACACCGTTGTGTAATATGTTTTTCCATCAACACCTTAAATGGATGGGTATAATGGTGTATAGAATAACTATATATGGTTATTATAACATCATAATGATTATGATGTATTATACCATCCACTCCAATTCTATTCAATAATTATGGGAACGATATCATCGCTCGTGCGTACGTATGGACTACCGTCTCCACGACGCGATGAGATTCACTCTCCATGTTAACCATTCAAGAATGATTATAAAGTATATATAATAAGTAATCATGAAATATATGACATAATAATGCCACTGGATATATATATATATATATATATGTATTTCATTTACTTATTTCCATTCAATTCAATAAGGAAATGAAAACAGCGCTGATGCGTACGTACGACCTACCGTCTCCATGAACGGTGTACTTCATTCCATTTATAGATCTATTATATATATGTATATACTGAATATATATTATATATAAATCATGTTTTACATTCTGGAATTAATTAATCATGGTCTAAGTAATCATATGAATAAATAGAAGTTTAAACACAAACGACAAATGAAAAGATTTTACCCCAAACGCTACTTTAACATGAATTTACAAAATAACGGGTAATATAAAGTCATAAGTGAACCATATATGATATAAAATAATATGATTCTTTAATAAATCAATAACATTATTTAAATCCTTATACAAGAGGTTTGCATACGTACGAAGCATATCAGACCTATGGTAAGGGATAACCTTTCCAATCTCGTTTTTATCCGAGATTGTTTATTCGTAAGCATTTACTGGGGTTATAATTATCATCCATGTCCTTGTTTTCGAATTTTTTTCATGTATGTTTAATGTCCTTTTTACCCATTTTTGACTTTTACTACATGGTATGTATGGAATCTTTCTTTTATGAGGTACTTTTTGACTTTTTCGGCAAAAGTACGAGAAGAATGTTTTTTAACTTATACCGCATGAAATGATTTTTACGGTTTTATAAAGCCTTATTTGAATGAAGATTCATTCAAAAGATTTCATGACTATTTTCAACAAAATACTTTTATTTTAGAATTGAATTACATTTTGTGAAAAGAGAATTATTTTGAATAAGAAAGGATATTTTCCTCAAGAATTCATTTCAAGTATTTTATCAAAACCATTTTTCATATAAGATGACATTATTTCATATGTGTATGTTTCGAGTATCATGTCTCTATGATTTACATAGTTTCACTTTTCTTATTATGAAATGATATCCATTTCTTTTATATGGATTATGTGATTATGGGATGAATTTTATGAAACCCATTTTATTTATTGGGTTATTATGAATGATGTATGTTTATTTTATGGCACAAGTAAGAATGATTTCATTATGAGATGGGTGAGACCTATATCTCCCTCCAATGAATTGGGTAAAGATTTATATCTCATGAGATATACATGGCTAGAACGGTAAGTTAATCTGGTTCAGTGTTAGAGGACTGAAATGAGGAGTGAACTCGATTTAGAAAGGGACTTTGTCCACTAAGATGGTCTTGGAAGCAATGCCTTGGCTACTTTGGAAATCATAACAAGTGCTGAATGGTTTCCACAATTATGTGTTTTATTCCTATGTTAGTTTATCATGATTAATGTTCCTTTATGATCTATGCTTCATGCACTTCTATGATTTATGTCTTTAGTCAAGATTTTGATGTTTAAATTTCATGTTCATGTTTTTCCTTTCAAATGTTTATGGATTGTTTTATGTTCTATATGTTTGCCCTTACTGAGCATTTGAGCTCACCCTTTTTATTTTTAATATTCGCCAGGAAATAAATAAAGGTTTTAGGTAAGGAAACAAAAAGGGGAAGATCGTTATGGGATTTTTTGAAGATCCTTCAACATCATTAGAAGTTTATTTTCCAAGATTCCAAAGCCACTAAACTATTACAGTCATTGAGTGTTGGTTCTTATTATGTATTAAGTATTCTGAAAAAGTAATGTAATGTAAATGTACGTCAAGCTCTGGGTCTCTACATATGATATTATAAATCATATCGTCTATTCCAATAATGGATTATGATATCCTATGCCATAATCTAAGTTACTGTTTAAATTCTATATCAAATTTTATGAACATGATTATGGTGTTCATTTTAAAAAGGAATATCAATTTCATAGATTATAATATGTTATAAGAGATAAAATTGTTTTATATGTTACACATCATTTAAAAAATAAATTGAATAATAGGAAGATTTAATATCAGTATTAGATTTATATGGATTTCATAACACATATTCTAGTAGTGTAAGATACCATGAAACCTAAAACCCAATATCTCCATGATATGAAACTAAAATAATATATAATATATGAATTAAGAACATATGTAACATTCTCTTGAAAATGAAAAATGATTCTATCATTAACCTCATATTTGGTGGACATCCCTATAAAGATTCTAAAGGACTGCTTCCTCAATGGTGTATCCATAGACTAACCAGAATCACCCAACGATTGGGTGGGATCATCCTTAATTCACATGGTATAATAGTACCTTTCATGGAAAAGTAATAAGGAGAATATATATTCAAGATAATCAGCTAGAATATCACTCATTCTTGGATTCCCTTTTATTTTTCTTTGGTGGATTTATATAGGCCTCAATGATTATTCTCAATCCATTATGCTATTTACATAAATAATATGAATCTTTTAGGTAATTCCAATAATTACCATCCCATTATAATATTTATTTGAATATGTTTATGTATATATTTGGTATACATATATGGATATAATTATCTTAAACATTTAAAAATATGAAAGAATCATAATGAAAAAGTTTCAATGATGTTCACCCAAATGTTAACACCTTATATTTGGTTGTCTTATCAATCCTAGAGTGTTTATTTGAATCATACTATACGAATTTATACATTATATTTTATTATGAAATAACCTACTCATATACTATTATTTGATTATAAATATACAATACTATATCACTATACCATATAGTTGATGAATGGGAACTAATTACCTCATATGAACATGTACCATATGAAATAAATATAAACCAATCAGAGCACTCAATTACCATAAATATTAGTATATGCAATTATTTTACTTATCCATTGTGATTTTTGTAGGAGGTATCCAATTTTATACAAGTCCATATATATGAGTTCCATAGAATTTCTAAACTCTTTATCCATTTCATTGATACCACTTATGAATTTAGAAGGACCAAATAACACAAATTCGTTATCCAAATATATCATGAAACCCCAAACCCAATATCCTTATTCAATGAAACTAAAAACTTGTATAATATAAAAATTAAATATATATATATATATATATATATTATTCTAATGATGGTCAACCCACTTATCTAGAACCAAATATTTTGTAGATAACTCTGAGAAACAACTAAATGTATATATTTTTTATTGTATGTCAAGAGTATGATCTAAATCACCCAATGATTTGGTGGGATTATCCGTCACACCAAATATATATCATGGAAATCGAAGAAGGATAAAGAGATATATGGATTGGGATAATCTATAGGAAACACCAATTCAATTTTTATAGCTTCAACCAATATATATTTTCGTTGGGGATGATCCCCATGCATGCACACATTTACTCATACATCATAACATATAGGTAACATTAATGTGGTTACCACATTTGTACCCCCACTCCCAATCATGTATTGAACACATAAATTAATTCATGATTATCCAAAACAATGTTATCATGTGAAATACCAATGATAGATTTTATATATAAGAGATAGGGACATTGATAATTAATGTTTAAAATCCTTTTATTAATCAAATGGTGCATTCTTAATCATAATGCATTATTAACCAATATCACTACATTATTATATAGCCAAATGACACACTATGATTTGTCTTAGAAAAAAAGATGTGATATCTTATATCATAACCATTTATACTCAATCAAGGATTTCATATAATAAAACATTCATATATCCACCATGGTGGATTCTAAAAACCATCCCAATAAAAACTCCACCACTGAGGCTAAACATGAATCCTTATTGAGATCTCATGTCTTACTTATTTGTTTGTAAACAAGTATAAGAATAAACCTATAAAATGAAAATTTTAACTCTTTTAAATACCAATAATATATAATTACTTCTTTATATGAACCTAAATATGATCTTGAAAACAATCCAGTGACTCTTACATGGATTGAATTGGTGTTTACATGTTATCTTCAATTCATAAGTGACATCAAGATGAGTAAAAAACAAGGAATAAATGATTTATTGTATCAGGTAATCCTATTTAATCATCTTGATGTTTCCCCTTTCAAAATACTGATAAGAAAATTTGGTCATTGAATGTTTTTTTGATATAAAACAATGTTAGATTTTCCTACTTGGATTTATCCATTCTAAAAATATTTATCACCATATGAATATATGTGTTCTAACATAGTCAATTAAACATATTTTAATTATCGTTAATAATATTTATTCATAGTATGTAATCTATTTTTGTCATGTATTTCATCATTACTAATTTTTTCACGACCCCACCCCCCCAAAGTGCACCCCTCCTGGGCCGAAAATGTGAGAAGGGAGATAATGGTCCCCAAGTCTCACAGCTAGTTGGCCCTGTGTTGCCGACTAGCACCGAGGGTATAATAAACACTCAAATGGGAGGCATTACCCTCTAAGAGAACACATGCAGAAGATAGAGATGATATAGACACCAAACAAATCCATCTTAGACTAAAATATAATATAAATCTAATTTACACATATGTAATTTCCAGAAAAACTACTACAACTGAAATGGGAAAATCTATAAATACCCAAATCAAAGTAAAAATAGCCGCAACCACAATCCCAAACATCTCCTACAACCCCAAGCTAGTAGAAACCATCTTTATCTCTAACCAGCTCCATGTGACCTGAAAAACATTTTACATATACATACGGTGAGTATAACAGAATACTTAGTAGGATCCTCTATGAAGCCTCTCGTGCCAAAGTAAAGAGATCATGCCAAAGTATAGTAAATAACAAGTGAAACTAACTCATCACCTAAATATATATATTATGTTCAGAGCCTCACAATGGCTACTCTCACTAAGTGACACATACAAGAGTATATAATATAAAAAAGAATATCAAGGGTACCATGCTACTACTTCCCCGCTAGTTTTCCACTTTTCCCCCACATCGCATATCTAAAGCATCTATTTCCAAAATGGCTTGCTCGCAGAAACCTAAGTGAATAACCACAACATGCACCATGTGAAACCACACCCCCACGTCCACACAAGAGGTAAAAATTTATTTTCTGGGAGGCACCACAACTCGCATAACATGTATTATATGATGGGTATTATACCTCATTCCATTACAGCCCATACACCGAGTAAGGATCCTCAAGCCATCACAGCCTATACATGTCACACCTATAGTAGACCATATGAAACTACATCCAGAATATATGTGGGTGAATAACCACAATACATTATAGCCATCTACACAAATTTATGGGGAAATCTAACCATTGTGCCTACGTTCACAAGTAACTACCAATAGAAGGGAGGGGCGGCAAAGGGGTAGTCAGCCATCCATCCTCCCACCAGGAGGTTTGGGAAAACACCCCCATTGCTTAGAATCCCCGGGGTGTTAGTTTCCCACTATGATGTTGTGGAGTAGCGTATAGAATGAAAAAAAGTACAGAATATACTATAGCTCACAACCACACTAAGGGAATAACCTAGTATTATACCCAACTACAGCTAACATCTCTTGGACTCCCAGCTACAACTTCTAAGTATAGGTATCTTATAAGAAAACAAACATTTATAGATCTTTATTAATTTACTTCATTCCCTTCTTATCAGTTTCACATTACGTTTTTTAATTATTTAAACATTAATTAAGCATTAACAATTACACGTTAAATTTCATTAGAATCACACCCAATGTCCACTGTCCCTTTTAAATTATAACCACAAATTTTCATTCCATCAATCTCCAACCCCATTGGTTAGAATAATTTATTAAATTATTCATTACATCATTACTATCCCATATTCCCAGGAATTCTATAAAAACCATTCTATGCTACTAAACACAAGGTACATCAACACATCGAGTAGATGAACTGCCCGTCGAGTTTTTTCTGCCAATAGCAAGTGAGTAGACCCATCCTCCCTTGAAAATCCAAACAAAAAAATCTTGTGGCATACCCGTCATGTTTTCTCCCCTTTTAGAAGAAGGGTATGAAATACCAGCTGCCTTGAGAAGTTTGGAATTTAAAGCAGATAAGAAAACAAAGAGTCAGCAAGCATCCAACATTCAAATCCATCCCATTTCATCATCCTCTGTGTCCTCCCCAACACTCACATGCATAAACCAATGCATCTCACCACTCTAGGCATCATCTTCTTCCACAACCAAAAGGTCTCTATGCCCCCATATATCACAACAGCCATCCAGGATCACATTACAACACAAGAAGCAGGAAAAACAAACATCATAACAATTGAGATCTTATCCTTTTAACAATCAAGTGGGTAATTCAAAACCCTACAAGGAATTAGCTTTTTTTTTAACACCCAGTACTTTAATCCATCTTGGATTAACATATTTATTATTCAGAGGTAGGATTTTGGGAAACCTAACCATAAAGATATCAAAAAATTATTAAAAATGATTAACGTATAAATTTGATTAACATTAAATTACAATAAGAAGAACCAGATTCATTTACATGCCACATTATCTTTAGCCAAACATGTATCAATTATTACCCAGCTTTACATTATTTACCAATTTCCATCAAGAATAAACAACATCACGACGAATGAATAGATATCACACTATCTAGAAAATCAAGAGGAAATAAAATACGATCGATATCAATTTATTTAACTGGTTAAAATATTTATTAAGTCAATTATATTATCATATAGTCAGATAAAACATGCTAACTATATAGTTTCACAAATTAGAAATGAGAAGAAATGAATCCCCTACCTCAAACAGTTCTTTACGTTCTGTATGTGAGAATGATCCAAAAAAATAATCATGATCACCTCCTCCCATGTCAACTGTATCCACCCAAGGATGTTTTCGTATAAATTTACCAATGGAAACCCAAGAAAACTCCCTTATAAATATGGATATCACATGCCATAACAGGGAAAAGAGAAACAAAAGAAGATGAACCCAAAAGAATGATGATAGATCATACCTTATATCAAAGATCGATACTTCTTGGTTACATCAAAACAAAGTGTAACCAATACTAGGAGGAAGGTTTGATTATGAAACTCCAATGGAATAAAATTAATGGATATATAATTTCATATCCATGAACAAATAGAAATAACTAGGGAGGATGATATCCCATCCCTTTAGAAGATTTAGTGGAATAGTGGTTTAAGATACGATAGATTTTCCATTAAAAGTGGATCGCATTAAACCACCCAGTTTGACTAAGTAAAAGCATCATGTGCCATAGGAAAAATTAATATAGGAGTTATGGATTTTGAATCAGCCTTATGGTCCTTAAAATGATCCCTTAAATGTATTTTATGTCAAGGGAAACATCAAAGGGGGAAAATGTAGGAAGATGGAAAAACTGTTCACAAACTCGAAATTTGGAAAAGGAAATAGATGTTTCTGATAGACCTCACCTTTCTGAAATCACTGTTCACAAACTCAAAATTTGGAAAAGGAAATAGAGATTATAGATATGCCTCACCGTTCTGAAAACACTATACACGAACTCAAAATTATGCAAAGGAAATAGAGGTTACCGATTGAACTCACCGTTCTGGAAACACTGTTCATGAACTCAAAATTTGGCAAAGAAAATATAGGTTACTGAAAGAACCTCACCATTCTGGAAACACTATTCATGAACTTGAAATTTGACAAAGGAAATAGAGGATACAGATAGAACCTCACCATTCTAAAAACATTGTTCATGAACTCAAAATTTGGAAAATGAAATAGAGGTTATAGATAGAACCACACCGTTTTGGAAACAATATTAATGAACTCAAAATTTGGAAAATGAAATAGAGGTTACTGATTGAAACTCACCCATCTAGAAACACTATACATGAACTCAAAATTTGGCCAAGAAAATATAGGTTACCGATAGAACCTAATGATTCTAGAAACATTGTTTATGAACTCTAAATTTGGCATAGGAAATAGTGGTTATCGATAGACCTCACCATTCTGGAAACACTGTCCAGGAACTCAAAATTTAGAAAAGGAATAAAGGTTACAAATAGAACCTCACCATTCTAGAAACACTGTTCATGAAATCAAAATTTGGCAAAGGAAATAGAGGTTACCGGTAAAACCTTACAATTCTAGAAACACTGTCCAGGAACACAAAATTTGGTAATGGAAATAGAGGTTACCAATAGAACCTCACTATTCTGGAAACACTGTTCATGAACTCAAAATTTGACAAATGAAATAGAGGTTACCGATAGACCTCACAGTTGGCCATGTTCACAGAAGGTTACTGATGACACTGTTCACATAAGGCCATCATTGCACTTTTCACATAAGGTTTTAGTTGCACTATTCACAACTATCTACCATTGGAACTGTTCACCGATGGAACTGTTCATAGAAATGGAAAATTGGAATAGTGTTGGGGATAAGTCACCTTGACCTCCTAAATCACCTCATGCATCTGATTTTTTCAAAGGAATGTTACATAGAGGTCTCGTCCATTACATCAGATACCTCTCAAAACATTTTCTACCTCAAGAATTCAATACCTACCAATAGGGAAAATGAAACGGGGTCTGAAAAACCACCCATCAAGATACCTATAAAAAGAGAGAAAGCCACAAGAAGCAAAAAAAGATGTCCATATTATAAACATGAATGGTTTGTAACCAAAAAGCTACATCGATACATAAAAAGAGTTAACATCACACAACTCTGGGTACTGAGCAGGTATCTGTGACTCACATTCCTAGGTACTCTCCTCCATGCCACCATTTCACTCCAAGATATGAACCAATGGGATTGAATGCCCGTGCAACACCTTCTCTTTGCAGTCTTGGATCTCCACAGGTTGCTCCTCAAAGGTCGCATCATCATCAACATCTATCACTCCCCAATAGATGATGTTAGGGTCATCATGAATATAATGAAGGAGATGTGATACATGAAAAAAATCATGTATCAGACACCATTTTGAGGGATGTTCTACTTGATATGCCACATATCCAACATGAGATAACACCTCGAAAGGCCCAACAAACCGGGGAGAAAGCTTACTCCCATGACCAAACAATCACTTCCCAAGACAAGGAGTCACATTCAGAAACACGTGATCCCCAACATCAAACTCTACGGGTCTCCTCCTTTGATCAGCATATGATTTTTGATGATCTTGTGTTGTCTTCATCCTCTCGTGAATCACCTGAACCATCTCTATTGTATTCTGCACTAGTTTCAGTCTGATAATTAGTACCTCTCTAACCACTGTCCAACACAATGTATAATGGAAAGTTCATCCATACAAGGCTTCAAATGGAGCAATACTGACGGTGGAGTGAAAACTATTGTTGTAAGAGAACTCTACCAAGGGTAAGTGCCTCATCCACAAACCTCCAAAATCAAGAACACAAGAGTGTAACATGTCTTCATGATTTTGGAAGGTTTTCTCTGTATGACCATCTGTTTGGGGATGAAAAGCAGTGCTCAGGCATTACTGAGAACTGAATGCTTGCTGGAGACCTCTCTACAACCTTGAGTTAAAATGAGGACCTCGATCTGAAATGATCATCCTTGGGACTCCATGATGTCTCCCCACCTCTTCCAGATATTTCTTGACAAAATTTCTACTGATATTGACTCCAGGATTTCTATGAAGTGGGAAGATTTTTTTAAACAATCCACTACCACCAAAATAACATCATGTCCTCCCCGAGCTCAAGGTAAACCACTAACAAAGACCCTTGAGATGTCCTCCCACATCCAATAAAGAACATCTAATAGCTGAATGAGACCACCAAGAACACGGTGTTCGACCTTCACCTTCTGACAGACCAAACATCGATACATAAACTCTACAACCACACACTTCATCCCAGGCCAAAAAAATGGACTTCAAGGATTTGTACATTATTGTCATGCCTGGATGCACCACTAAAGAGAACTATGTAACTCTTTGAGAACCGTCTCCTACATCGTCAAAGGAACAATAATATTTAGATGATAAAAAACATGGTGTTGTTTATCCTCATACCAACCATTAGGGGCCTCGCCACAAACAACTTGGTCTCTCTAGACATCCACCTCTAGATCCCCCAATTGGGACACTTCCACCTCCTAAACCAGAGATGACTGCACCATCATCTAGAAAAGAAAACCTCTTCCCCCAACTTCTCCCATATCAAGATGTAATGCTGAAAGTTCTTCTATTACTCTCCAGGATTCACCCAATTCACATATTACATCACTAAATGACTTCCGACTCAGTGCATCTTCTACAAAATTCCTCTTTATTGGTGTATACGATATTTCATAATCATATTCCTGGAATAAGTCCATCCATCGACGTTGTCGTTAATTCAAGTCATGCTAGGAGAAAACATACAGTAGGATTTCATGATCACTGAAAACTACAAAGCGATCACCAATGAGGTAATGTATCCACAAAATCAGAGAAAACATCACTGCTGCCAACTTTAGATCATGGGTGGCATAGTTAAGATCGTGAGGACGCAACTGGAGATACCCATAAGAAATAACTGATCTTTGTTGTATGAAAAAACAACATAAACCCAGATGCGATGCATCTCAGAAAACATCAAACCGAACTCCCTCGGTTGGATGATAAAGAACTAGAGAACTTAATAACTTCTCATTTAGATAAAAGAATGATTCCTAACACTGATCAGTCCATATGAATTCCTGACCCTTCTTGGTCAAAGATTTCAGAGGAGTCACAACTTGTGAGAACTCTGCAACGAACCTCCTGTAGAAGCTTACGAGACCAATGAAACTTTGCACCTATGACACTGTCTTGGGGGATTCCCAAGACACAAATTCTTTTATCATCAATGGATCCACATATACTCCCTACTGGGACACAAAAATCTCCATGAAACGGACTTCTTGAGACCAAAACTCACACTTCAACAACTTCCCAAACAACTGATGTTGATGAAGAACTCTCAAAATGGCATATAGATATTATTCATTCTCTTCTTCAGACATAGAGTACTCAAGGATGTTGTCAATGAAAACAATAGAGAACTTGTCCAAGAACTCACAGAACACAGTTTTCATCAATCCCATGTACACATTTATAGAATTTTTCATGGTGAACGACATTACAACGAACACATACTGCCCATGAGGACAATGGAAAGAGGTCTTCAGGACATCCTCATCCATCACACGCATCTTATGATATCCTAACCACAAGTATATCTTTGATAACCAACTTGAACCCTTTAGTTCGTATAATAAATCATCAATACATGGAAGAGGATACTGATTCTACACTATCAATTTTTTTAAGCGACGATAATCGACACACAACCGCAAACTGTCGTCTGCATTTTTCACAAACAAAGCTGGTGCACCCCACGGTGACACACTTGGCCAAACAAAACTGCACCGTAACAGACCATAAAGCGATATACATTTCTCTCATAACTTAGAAGGGGCCATACTATATGGAGAAATAGAGATATGAGATGCTTCTAGTTGTAGATCAATCCCAATATCGATCTATCTTCAAGGGGGTAATTCTACAACCTCTTCTGGAAAGAAATCAGGGTACTCTTCTACAACCCTAGGAAGCGCCAATTGATGAACCTCTAAATAACTCAATATCAGCTCATCCAGCAAGGATGATAGGGATGTAACATGCCTCTGACCCATCTGAGGGTCTCTCTCACCAACAAACACCACCGGCTCTCTATCCGCATCGTAGAACACAACCTGCCTCCTGAAGCAATATACGATTGCTTGCACCGAATAAATACAATCCAGGACAAGGATGAAATCATATAGTTGTATTCATAATCATAGGAAATCTCCAAAAGATAGGTGTTTCCCCATCACTAGCTCACAGTCTCTACATACATCAAACAATTCAGCTCAGCCTCTAACTGGCATAGACAACACCTACGACACTGGAAGCCTCTCTACCTCGTGTCTAAAGCATGCAAATGGGTTAGTGATATGAAGGAGCGTGTTTCTACTGAATAAAACAAGGCATACACCATGGTTGAAAGCAAGAAAATGGTACCTCGAATGACATTTGGCTCACCTTGAGCTGGCAATGCTAAAGCATGAAGCTGACCATGAACTCCTCCACAACCTCTCTGACCTTGATGATGACCACCACCAGGGCCACACTCTGCTCTCTGAGGATTGGGAGCATCACAGGGAAATCCTCTTCCTACCCCATATACCCTCTGCTGATCTATAGTTGGTGCAACCTACTACTCACTCGTCTGGAACATCTTCAATAGAGGATCCTGGAGTGGATAACCTGGTGCATGATGACTTCTCTAAATGGTAGGGCACTCTCACTGCCGATGACCTCAACCACTGTAAGAAAAACAAGCACCTGATCCTTTGGAAAAGGAATGAGATCTACTACCTCTAGAGAAACAAGATGCGGATGGCTGGGACCTACCCCCGACTAAACGAAATATCTTCTGCCCTAAAAACAAGGAACCCCAGACCATAACTCTACTTCGTGAATAATCATGGTTAATCCCATATCGCGATGATTTGGTTCTTTCCAATTCCATCTTGATGACATATGCCCTTTCCATCACCTCAAGATATGTATTCAGCATAATTGGGGTGACCTGGCACAGGATCTTTGGAAGCAAAGCCTCCAAGAAATGCCTCACCCTAGCCTCCTCATCTGGCAATAGGTCCGAAGAATATCGTAAAAGGATCATGAAACAGATTCAAAAATATCACACACTAGAGCTCTCCTATCGAAGGTTAAGAATCTCTTTGCTACTAGACGCCTTCATGGTCAAAGAAAGAATCTTGACCCAAAACATGTCTCGTAACTCCTACCATGAGATCGTTGATTCCTCATGATCCCTGAAGAACAAGAACCACCACTACCTTGATGCTTTACGAAGAATCATCACAACCAAGGTCACCCCGTGCTCCTTCCATGAACGGATCGAACTGAAGCCTATCTCGACCTCCTCCAACCAGTCTTCGTTGACTGCATCTAAAACAGTACCCTCATACTTCTATAGACTCTGGGGCTGGAACCCTTGAAGTGTCCTCCTCCATGTGTCTTCGTCTTCAACCTCTACCCTATGACGATCTGCTGGCATAGCCTGCTGGACAACTTCTCTGTTATCATGATGAGGACGTCGACCTAGGGCCATACCTGTAAAATAAAAAATAGTTAGAGCCCATAAACCTAGAATATGGAAGAATAAAAATTAATTAATGAATTTTTTTCTGTCATTCATTTAGGTTAACCTATCATGAGGTATACCAATTCAAAAATAGGCACAAAGAATAATGATGCATGATCCTTTCCTATGTCTCTACCATAAAACTAGTATTACCTCATTTAGTAGCCATTGTAAACATAATGGTATGTACATCCGATCATAGGGGGGCCTAAATGCCTATTTCTCAGCTGGTCTTCAGTTTTTACATCACTTTATAAACATGAATGACACTATTGCCCTACCAACCAATGCAACCTCACATGTGCCTAATTCCAAACACCATCATATCCCTCAACCATAGCTTCTATTACCGCTCTTTCACGATCCCCTCCCCACAATGTCCACCCCTCCTAGGCCGGAAACATGAGAATGGAGATGATGACCCCTGAGTCCCACCTCCTTTCGTCCCTGAGTTGTAAACTAGAACTAAGGGTATAATAAACACACAAATGAGAGGCATTACCCAGTAGTAGAACACATGCAGAACGGAGAGATAACATAGACACCAAACAACTCCATCTCAGACTGAAATATAAAAGAAATCCCAAATACAGATACGCAATGTAATGAAAAATGACTTCAACTGAAAGGGAAAAAACTACAAGTACCCAAACGAAAGAAAAAAATAACAGAAAACACAAGCTCGAACAGATCTTGCAACCCTATTCAATTAGAAACCAGATTGATGTCATACCTAATCAAAGTGACCTGAAAAACAGTTTATATATACATAGGGTGAGTATAAAAGTATACTCAGTAGGATTCTCCCCGAATCCTCTCATGCAAAATTAAAGAGAGCATGCTAAAGCACATTGAACAACAAGTGAAACCAACTCATCACTTAAATAGGTATTCTATGTTCCCAGCCTCACCTTGGATACTCTTACCAAGTAACAAATAAAATAGTATATAATAAAATAAAGAATATAAAGGGTACACCGGTACTACTTCCCCACTATTTTTCTACTTTTTTCCATCGTCGCACATCCTAAGCATCTCTCTCCAAAAAGGCTTGCCCGCAGACACCTGAGCAAAGCACCACAAAATACACCACATGCAACCACAGCACCACGTCCACACATAAAGTAACCTGGTAATTTCTTGGATCCAACACATCTCGCATAACGTGTATTATACATCGAGTATTATACCTCAATCCATTACATCCCATACACTTAGTAAGGATCCTGTAGAAAACAATATCTCGAATATATGTGAGTTAATAACCACAAGCCATTAGAGCTCTCTACACACATATATGGAGAAAAATAACTATTATGCCTACCTGAACAAGTAACTCCCTAGAGAAGAGAGAAAAAACAATGGGGGTAGTCATCCATCCATCCTCGCACTATGATGTTGGGGAAAACACCAACCAGGGCTCAGAATTCACAGGGTGTCAGTTTACCTTACTAATGGGGTGGATTAGCGTATAAAAATACAAAAAGTACAAAATATACAATAGCTCACAACCACACTATGGGTATAACACAGAATTAGACTCAACTGCAGATAACATCTCTCGGACTCCCGACATCCACTTCTAAGTATAGGTATCCTATAAGCACAGAACCATTTAAATATCTTTATTACAATACTATATTTCCCTTTTTATCAGTTACACATTAAAATAATTAATTCTTTATACATTTATTAACCATTAACAATTCCAAATTAAATTTCATTAGAATTACAACCAAAGTACATTGTCCATTTAAAGTTGAAACCTTAACATTTCATTCCAACAAGCTCTAACCCCATGGGTGAACATCATTTCTTCAATTATTCATTACAACATTACTTTCCCATATTTCCAGGCACTCTAGAAAAAAACATTCTATGCTAATAAACATAAGGGGGCTCAACATGATGAGTAGATGAACTACCCATCATGTATTTTCCACCTATATAAAGAGCATATACCCATCCTCCCATGAAAAGTTAAAAATGTAAAGCACCTAACATACCCCATGTGTCTTCGGCCCTTTCAGAAGATGGGTAAGAAATATCAGCTAACTTGAGTAGTGGAGAATGTAATGAAGATGAGAAACCAAAGTATAACCAAACATAAAACATTCACATCCATCCCATTTCATCATCCCCGATGTCCTCCCCGACACCCACATGCATAAATCAATGTATCTCGCCACTCTTGGCATCATCTGATGCCACAACCAAAAGGCCTCCATGCCCCCAAATATTGCAACAACCATCCAGGCTCACATCACAACATAAGAAGCAGGAAAAATAAACATCCTAAAAGTTGGGAACTTGGCCCTTTAACAATCAAGAGGATAACTCAAAATCCTATAATGAATTATCTTTTTATCAAACATCTAGTTCATTAATCCATCTTGGATTAACTGATTTATTATTTGCAGGTTCCAATTTGGGAATCCTGACCAGAAAGCTATCTCAAATTTATTAAACATGCTTACAGCATCAATTTGATTAAAATTAAATTAAAACAAGAATAACCAGATTCATTTACATGCCTCTTTATCTTTAGCTAAACAATTATCAATTAATTCCCAGATTTCGGTTATTTACTAACTTCCATAAAAAAAATACAGCTTAACACAGCAAGAATATATATCACGCTATCTATAAAATCAAGATGCAATAACATATGATTGATATCAATTTATTTATCTAGTTCCAGTATTTATTAAGTCAATTCCATTTTCATCTAGTGGGTTAAAACATTCTAACTACATTGTTGCACATATAAGAAAAGATAAGTAATACATCCGCTACCTCAAACAGTTCTTGACGTTCTTTATGCGAGGATGAACAACACAATGAATCACGATCACCTCCTCCTGGGAAAACAGTATCCACCTGAGGATGTTGTCATATGACCGTACTGACGGAATCCAAAGAAAACTATATTTTAATTATGAAGATCACATACCATAACAAGGCAAGGAGAAACCGAAGGAGATGAACCCAAATGAATGACAATAGATAATACCTTATATCAGAGATCGGTAATTCTTGGCTGCATCAAAATAGAGTGGAACCAATCCTAGGAGGAAAAATTGATTATCGAACTCCTATATAATAGAATGAAATATTCAAGCATCTCATATCCAGGAAATATATGGATGAACTTGGGAGGAAGATATCTCTTCCCTTTAGAAGATTTAATAGAGTAGTGGTTTATGAAACACTGGATATTCCATTAAAAGTGGATAGCATTAAACCTCACGTTTTGACCATGTAAAAGAAACACGAGCCATAAGAAAAATTATTTTTGGAGTTATGGCCTTTTAATCGACCATAGACTCCTCAAAATTAGGCCTTAAATTCATTTTACGTCAATGAAAATGTCAAAGGGGAAAAACTGTAGGAAGCTGGAAACACTATTCACAAACTCGAAATTTGCCAAAAGAAATAGAGGTTACTGATAGACTTCTCCATTCTAGAAACACTGTTCACAGACTCAATATTTGTAAAAGGAAATAGAGGTTATAGATAGACCTCACCATTCCAGAAATACTATTCACAAACTCAAAATTTGGAAATAGAAATAGAGGTTATTCATAAACCTCACCGTTCTGGAAACACTATTCACGAACTCAAAATATGGCAAAGAAAATAGAGGTTATAGATAGAACCTCATGGTTTTGGAAACACTATCCATGAAATAAAAGTTTTTTGATGGAAATAAAGGTTACCTATTGAACCTCGCCATTCTGGAAACAATTTTCATGAATAGAAAATTTTGTAAAGAAAATATTTGTTACTCATATAACCTCACCGTTCTAGAAACACTATTCATGAAATCAAAATTTGGTAAAGGAAATAGAGGTTACCGATAGAACCTCACCATTCTGGAAACACTATTCATGAACTCAAAATTTTTCAAAGGAAATAGTGGTTACCGATACAGCCTCATTATTCTAGAAACACTATTCAGGAACTCAAAATTTGGGAAAGGAATTAGAGGTTACCGATAAACCTCACCATTCTGTAAACACTATTTATGAACTAAATATTTGGAAAATTAAATAGTGTTTACCGATAGAACCTCACCGTTCTGGATACACTGTTCATGACCTCCAAATTTGGAAAAAATAGAGGTTACCGATAGAACCACACCGTTCTAGAAATACTGTTCATGAACTCAAAATTTATCAAAAGAAATAGAGGTTACTGATAGACCTCACCATTGGCACTGTTCAGAAAAGGATACCAATGGAACTGTTCACATAAGGTCACCATTTCACTATTCACATAAGGTTACCATTTCACTATTCACAACTATCTACCGTTGGAACTATTCACCAATGGAACTCTTCACAGAAATGGAAAATTGGAAAAGTGTTGGGGATAAGTCACATTGCCCTCCTAAAACACCTCACACACCTAATTTTCGCTAAGGAATGCACTAGTGAGTTCTGGAACATTACACACATTCTCTAGAATATAATTGGAGAATTTAAATTTTTAGCATCATTTATAATATGTAGTATGTCATACAAAGTCATTACAAAAAATACCACAACACCCCACCTCACCTACTTGAACACTCTAAAATAATCAACATTTTGTTATAAAACAAAAGTCTTTGATTTCATCGTAATATTACATTTTCCCACAATGAGAAGTTTTCCACAATCATTATATGTATCATTACAGCATTCATAAGTTAAAAACTACTTTTGAAACATAAAAAGCTTCAGGCAGTATCTCCAACTGGTAATCGACTAAATTCCATTTAATTAATGTTTCTTTATTATATATTTGTGATATAGCATAATTGTAATGATTTTATATGGAAATAAATATCGAAATGAACATTATCTTCAAAATTGGTGAAAATGTGTCTCCATAATGATGAAAATGATTTTTTTCATAATCATTTTTCAGAAATAAATCCGTCTAGGTGGACAATATACCATCTATTTCAGTTTTCCGATTGGAAACCAACTTTTACATTATATTTCTCACCAATTAAGTCACATTCACCAAGTTAATAAAATCATTATTTTATATGGAGTATATCTTAAAACTCATATCTTCTAACTATTTTTCTAGAATTAGAACCTTCAATGTTATTTTATAGGTAGTGGTTTTATCATCAATTAACTTTACTTTATCACTATTGTTTTTATAAAAAATGCATATATCTTATAATTATTATGAATCCTACTAGTCCATTGAGAATATTTTTTATCCTAATTTTGTTCTTCATCAACAACCCCTTATTTAAAGAGACAACTATCTCTCTTAGGAATCATTCATATATATTTGTTTTAAACATCTCTAAGTTCAATTTCCCCACCAACACCTCGACTTATTATTATTTATATAATAGAATTTAAAAAATAAAGATACAAGAAACTTATATTTCATAGGATTATAAAAATAATATCTCCTCATTTACTTATGATTTCCATTAAAAAAGTTATTTAATTTAAGGGAGATTTTATTAGAAGTAAAATATCATACATATGATTCACAACCATATATACATATAAAATACAAATATGTACTCCTCAACATCCATATCTTATATGGTGTTTTTATGAATTCCTTGAATGTAATGTTATTTTTTATGAGTGATTTTTTATCCATAAAATATACATGGAATGATATATGTACGTCACATTAACTCATTGTTTATGAATATATGTCAAACAATGTTTTTATTCCATGGTTAGACACACCATTCCGTTATTGTGTTTTAGGTGGAGTTAGTTGTGAACAAATTCCACAATCTATTTTATGATTATAAAATTGGTTGCTCAAATATTCCCCACCCTAACCTTATTATACAATAATAATAATTTTTCTTATTTTATATTGTACTTTTTTTTCTAATCTATTTTTAGTTTTCAATGGTTTCAAACTTGTGTCTCATAAGTATCACATGATATTATTAACCAAATTCATTAGTAAATGTTATGATGTACATATACCCGCCACATTTATGTATTCTCAGTAGTTCATATGAATAACTTCTAATAGAAACTAATATTATATTACCCCTATCAAACATTTTATTAAAAGGTTTTCTGGTTATTTTTAAAAAATAAACAAAATTCATAATTTTCAACAGTTTCTAATCAAATGATTCTAATAATCCATCACTATGGATTCCTTGTACGTTTTTTCTTTTATCTGCCTAAGGTGATAATCTAAAATGTAAGTGGTATTAAAATCTCCCTTGAACAAATTTTATATAATATTTTTGGATGATTTATCTTTATCCCAAATGTATAAACCATTACTAATATTTATAATTCCATGAAATATTTTTTCATACATATATAAAATAACTCTTATTATTTATCATGAATAAATATCACTTATTTCTTTAAATAACAAAAAAAAATTAAAATTATATTTATGGACAGAACATAGTAATGGATTTATAAATTTTAAAATAATAAACTAAGTATAAGTAGATTATAAGTTCCAACTTATAATATGAAATTTTTTTCCCATTTACAACAATAAGATCAAACTTATCATTCATAAATGCTATATTAATCCTAAGTATGAGTTTATTGATATTCATGTGTGATACAGACTTGGTATCTAATTTTCATGAGTCAAAATTAGAGAAATTAATTTCAACAACATTCATATCCATATTCTCATAATGATTCTCACTGATAATTCTTAATAACATTAGATAGAATAGATTAATCATTATTTCTAACATAAATTATATCCAAAAATGATATTCATAAAGTGATTCACAACATATAATAAGAGATATATTTGGGTGAGTATCATGATTTATATCATTTAAATAACTGTTTTTATTTACAGTAATAACATTAAAGATGATGACCCCCATACATCATATCCATTTAGATAGCCAATATCTATATTTCAATTATTTTTGGATTAGCTTAATCATTTCTCATATTACAATTATATTTAGGTAAACCATCATGAAAATTACGTCACATACGATTCTTAGATAAACTAGTGGAAAACCATTTTACAAAATCCATTATATGGATGAACTCAATTCTATTTCAAAGGTATACTGACCCTTATGGTTTCCAATATCCATGTAACCTAAAAATCAAATTGATACCTGGTTACCTAAAATTTAGAGTTAAAAACATCCTCCTATACTTTCATAAGATAAATATAATATAAACAAAAAATATTATTATCACAATGAGGGGAAAATGTGGTACACTTATATACGTCTAAAATGGTATTAACCTTGAACATCCTAATAATGAAATGTTTTAATAATTGATGGAGGATATCTAAGGGGGAATAAAATCTTTAATGCCTTCATTTGGGATCTACTAGAAGCAATAAACATAGCCACCTTATTTAAAATTTTCCCCTACGTTAAATTTCTATTTTTATGTCCAAAATTTAGTTCAGAATATAATACGTGGGTTCCTAAACGTTAGGGTTACCCATGATAAATGATCAAGGTCTTATCATTTTTTGGAATTAATATAATGATTAGTATTTCTAGTGTTTTCATAGTATCATCTTTTCCATATACTTATTATTCATTTTATACATTACTATTATAGCTTGTGGAATCATTACAACTCATGCAATCCTTATATGTATGAATGATTCTAGAGATTTAGTTTTCAAATCCTATTCCTTTAACTATATTAACATGTTCAAAATATTTTAATGTACAACACCTCGTAAGACTCAGGATTAGAGTTATATTTCCAACAAAAATTTTATTTATATCCAAACATATCTAAATTCATCCCATACATACGGTATATGATAACCCATTTGTGCAACATATTAAAATTATATAAAATTAACATTACAACAATACATGGTTTAGTGTGATAATATTAAAACCCCCATATTTATTAGATAGAGATTAAACCCTTGGTCTAGTTAAATGTCAAAACCAAATTCCTTTTATCAAAAGATCAATGCTTAAGGGAGACATTAATTCTAATAAAACCCCGACACCCAATATTTATTAACCGTAAAACCCCCTTTCATTTGAGTTAAAAACAAAAATAAAAAAGCATAGAATTGATTAAACTAAATAAAAATATTTTATATTTTTTTATGAATATAACATTTTATATGCATGGTAGGATAATTATAATAATTAATTTAATTAACATAAACTAAATCATATAACAATAATAATGTAAATTAATGTATATAAATGAGTATTAAATAATAATATCACTAATAATTAAATAATTAAATTGTTTAACCTGATATATAATATCATTATATGATTAGAAATCATATCAAAAATAATTTTGACATGATATAAATTTACATTGATTTGGATCCATCCAAAATGGACCGTGGTTGTTAATATTTTTGTGAAAAATAATAATTTCAAAAATATTCAAAAAACAATGATCAACAAACATAAAATGCATTCTCCTCCCAAGAATTTTTTGAAAAGAAATTTCATGAAAGTCACACACTCAATCCACAATGATGTTTATAAGTATATGATATGTAACGTCCGGGTTCCGGGTGCCACTCAACGGGTGCCCCGAACCCGGTTCTCCACGTGACCTCAAACACATTTCCCCAAACACCAGAGGCTGGTGACTAGAGGCGAGGGCCCAGGTCTGATAGTAGGGAAACGGTGCCCTCATTTGTCAAAGTGTAGCTCAGTGGAATGAAATAAAACATACAGCAACAACGGAAGTAGCATAAAGTACATGTAACTGAAATTAATAACTGATAACAAAACGGGAAACCATCAGTCATATATATATAGAGATGTAGCATGTCACTATTCTATAAAACTTCCAGAACATGTTACATGATCAATAAAATAAAACTTAAGTATAGGTACGGAAATGGAAAACAGAACAGCCAGTAGCATCGTGAGCTAATGCTCGGTCCCATGCTCTCCTATACCCTAGAAGTAATCAAGTACATGTATAGGGACTCTTGCCCCTATCCACACCTACAAAACCACAATCTTCTTGGGCAGAAAAACGTGACCCAAACAGGGTGTGAGAAATAAATATCCAGTAGGCACCCACCAAAGGCCCATGCCCAACTGTGTGAAATCATGTAACAATAGGGTGCAGTAATAAAATGAAATAAAGTAAGAAGTACTGAAAGTAACTAACTTAACCAGTTATATTTCCATTTTAATATCCATTTAATCATTTATTTAAAATATCACCATTTTGAATATTCTAAGTAAACCACCAATGTCCTCAGACATGTACTACTCCTACCCTCGGGTAAAGAGAATCCAACAAAAGAATCTGCCCATAGGTGTACGGACATTTACCACGGGTGTGAGAAGTGTCGCCCACAGGCACAAAATCGACTGCCCATAGGCACGGAAGAAGTTGCCAATAGGCTAAATAGTACAGCGCCCACAGGCTAATCACAACACTGCCCTCAAGCTAAACAGGTAACCGGGCCAAGCCCAACATGTAAACAAGTTGTAAGGAAGCAATTCCTATCAAGGTAATTCAACAATCATCACTTTAAAGGCATAATATAGACAAGGCATACCCTCCGGTATCCTGGACAAACGGCTAAATAGAGGAACGCACCCCCGGGGTGGTCCTGGACCCAAGAAACGATCCCAAACAGAATTTTAATATCACATTTAATTACCGATACTATTATAGGTATTTAAAATACCCCTGGCCTCAGCCACACGATACCCCAAATATGGGTTCGTAGCTCTAAAACACATAAAACGCACTGCAGTTAGAAAATAAACACCAAGCCACCTACCATTAACGCCAAAGAACATTATACGTGAACTTCGATTCCAGAAACGCCCATGAATGGCGTATATCTAAAGTAGAAGAAACTCTGTTTAAATGTAAATAACTCTTGTTAGGGGATGAATTAGCAAGAACTGCTTAAGTAGAAGGGAGGGATTACCCGTGTGGTTCCAACAAGATTGTCCGAGGTGGAAACAGATTACAGACGTGTGCTCGGTGAATCTTCAAAGCTTCGGCCTCCTCTCCCAAGATCCCTCTTCTCATTCTAAGACTTCCCTATGAACAAGGGAGGATACTACACATTTTAAGAGAAAAAAACAAAGTACACAATGTGTACATCCAAGTACACAACGTGTACATCCCATTTTTAAACTGTTCCTCTGGTGGCTTCCCGCCAGCGTGGCGCTGTTCACCTGTCGACATGACTACACGGAGTGTCTACATGAGCACACAGTGTGTTCTATCGCACAGTTGGACACCGCCTTACTATTCCCCTACCAACTGACTACACATCATGTAAAGGACCACTTCACGGCGTGTAGTCGGTTCCTACACACTTTCATTTCTGACATGGCCACACGCCCTGTGTACTCATCCCACACGGCTAAAAGTACACAGTGTGTAGAAAATTACACGGTGTGTACTTCCAAAATTTAGGATTTTCCCCATTTTCCATATTTTCTAAAAAACACTTAAGTAAAGGAGAAAAGACAAAACCCATACCTCAAAATAAGAACCAGGTTCTTACAAACATCCCCCCTTAAAGAAATTCGTCCCAGAATTTCCCTTCTAAGGGTGTCGAAGATATAGCTGAGAATAACTCTGGCCACTGAGCACATACATTGGTTTCCCACTCCCAGGTTTTGTCCTACACTCAGCCATGCTTCCATAGCACCCGTATGAGAGGAACTGACAGGCCTCGGAGAACCTTCATGCTCCTATCAACGATACAATTCTGATGCTTCTCAAAGGACACATCCATCTAAATCTCAACCTCATCTGGATGAAAGGTGTGAGATGGGTCTCAATGATAGCAATGCAACTGAGATACATGAACGATGTCGTGCATGGCTCAGTACCTATGTGGTAACTGCAACCGATAGGCAATCGGCTCAACTCTCTCCCGAATATCAAATGGGCCCACATAACTCGATGAATGTTTACCCTGTCTCCTGATTCGTTTGTGTCCCAACATCGGCAAAACACGCAAGAAAACTTGATCCCTGACCAATAACTCCAATGGTCGTCTACGGTGATCAGCAAAAGACTTCCGACGAGACTGTACGGTAACCATCTTCTTCTGAATCAATAGGACCTGCTCAGAAGTCTCCTACACGAGATGTGGTCCCTGTAAAGCTGCCTCACCTGCCTCTAACCTGCACAAGGGTGATCAGCACAACCTACCATATAAAGCCTCATATGGTGCCATCCCAATAGTTTCCTGAAAACTATTATTATTTGAAAAATCTACTAGGGGTACATACTTATCCCAATAGCCCCCAATGTCCATGACGTATGAACGCAGCATGTCCTCAAGAACATGTATCGTACGCTCTGACTAGCCATCGGTCTAAGGGTGGTAAGCTGTTCTCAGAAGCACCTGTGTACCCAGTTCCCTCTGAAAACTCTGCCAGAAACGAGACGTAAAACGGGTGTCCCTATCAGAAATGATAGAATGAGGGACCCCATGAAGACGTATGACCTCTCGGATATACAACTTCCTGATCTCTTCAACTCCAAAAGTTTACTTGATCGGAAAAAAGTGAGTTACCTTTGTGAGTCTGTCCAATACAACCCAAAAGACACCATTTCCTCGACGTGACCTCCGCAACTGAGTCACGAAGTCCATTGCGACATCATCCCATTTCCACTCCGGAATGGGTAATTACTGTAACAGACCATCTGGTCTCTGATGCTCTGCCCTCACCTGCTGACAAGTGGAACACCTCGTAACAAAACCAGCTACATAACTCTTCATACCCGGCCACCAGTACTAATGTCTCCAGTCTTGGTACATCTTAGTAACCTTGAGATGAACTGCCCAAGATGAAGCATCAAACTCTCACATCATCTCCTTGTGTATATCCCATGGAACCCAAAATCGTCCATGGAAATGAAAAAATTCATCCTTGTCTATCGTCCAACCAGGAGGAGGGTCCTCACTTTCCACCGACTCCCATAGAACTAGGCCTTCTGAATCAGATAGATGTCTCATCCTCAATCTATCAAGGAGGGTAGAAGTCACAGCTAAAGATGAAATATAAGTCTATCTCTCACTATCGTGAACCTCCAAATGCATCTCGGAGAACAAAGCCATGAGCTGCCACTCATCACTGCCATCCTGCACAGCCTGTATCTGAGTCTTCCTGCTCAGTGCATCAGCTACTGCATTACCTTTACCAGGTTTATAGAAAAGCTCAAAATCAAAGGACTGAAGGTATTCAACCCACATTCGCTGCCTCAGATTCATGTCATGCTGAGTAAATATATACTTGAGACTTTTGTGGTCAGTGAAAACCACAAAATGTTCTCCCAATAGATAATGTCTCCAACAGCGCAACACATGAACAACTGCAGCCAACTTGAGATCATGCGTCAGGTAATTCCTCTCATGTGGCCTCAACTACTGAGACCCGTATTCAATGACTCGATTGCCCTACATCAACACTGCTCCTAGCCCAATACCTGATGTGTCACAGTAAACTATATAGATTTTCCCCTTCTCTGGGAGTATCAGTATCGGTGTTGTTGTGAACCATCCTTTCAGGTCATAAAAGGCTGCCTCGCAATCTTCTATCCAAACGAACTTCACACCCTTCTTAGTCAAACCTGTCAATGGTGCAGCTATGTGGGAGAGGTCTTGGATGAAACGTCTGTAGTAACCAGCCATCCCTAAGAAAATTCGCATCTCAAACATGTTCTTAGGTTGTTCCCTGGAAACTACTACTCTCACCTTCTCTCGGTCCACTGAAACTCCTGCCTCATAGATGATATGACCCAGGAAGTGAATCGGGTCCATCCAAAAGTGTCACTTTGAGATATTATCATATAGTTGATGCTCTCTCAGTGTAATCAATACAATCTCAATTTGGGTGGCATGTTCGTGTTGAGTACGAGAATACACCAAGATATCGTCCACGAATACTACCAAAAAATAATCTAGATAAGGATGGAACACGTGATTCGTCATAGCCATGAAAACTGATGGCGTGTTCGGGTGTCCGAACAGCATATCCAAGTACTGTTACAGACCATACCTGATCCTGAAAGCTGTGAGAGGTATATCAGATGGTCTAACGCGGAGCTGATGATTTCCTAATCTCAAGTCAATCTTCAGGAACACTCATGCTAATAAAATTTGATCGAAAAGATCATCAATCCTTAGAAAAGGATATCGGTTCGTAACCCTCAACTGGTTCAGCTTCCAATAATCCACACAGAGTCTGAGGGTACCGTCCGCCTTCTTCTCAAAAGGACAGTAGAGCCCCAAGGAGAAGTACTGGGTCGGACGAAACCCTTCACCTGTAAATCCTCTAACTTCCTCTTGAGCTCCTGCAACTCAGGTGTAGCCATCCTATAAAGAGGAATGGAGACCGGTGCTACCCCTGAAAAAAGCTCAATAGAGAAATCCACCTCTCACTACGAAGGTAGACCTGAAAAGTCGTTCGGGAAGACATCCCTGGAACAATAAACCACTAGAGATAAATTTGTCTGGCAAGTCCCCTGGTCGTCCAGATATAAACACGCTATCTGGGCTGTGACTCCACCTCGCCCATGATGCTCGGGTCTAGCTCGAATCGCCTGAACATCCCACTCACCCTGGTATAGAAACTCTCCACCCTCTGGTGAAGTGAAACACACCCTTAGACTATAGAAGTCAACAAAGGCTCTAATGGGAACCAACTAGTCCATCCGGAGAATGACATCATAGGTTGTCATCTCTAAGACATAGAGTTCCCAAAGGAAGTGACAGCCACAAACCTCAAGGGGGAACTCCTTTCACTGACGCACACCAACTGTTCTAGTCCCCAACAGAGTTTCTAGCATCATAATATAGGAAGAAGAAGAAACACTGAGCCCAAGGCTCTCCATAGTGGGTACAAATATGAAACTATGTGTAGCACCTGTATCGAAAAGTACTGAAGATAAGACAGAAGCTACTAGAATAGTACCTCTGACTGTAGAAGGTCCGGGATCCTACTTCTGCAGGGTCCGTTGCACTGCATATGCCCGCCCAGTGCCGTGGCCTAGTGACACAGCCTGACTACCCTGAGCTGTCCCCCCTGTTGCCTCTAAGATCCTGGTGTCCGGCTACCACGGCCACAACCACCATCTCTGCATGCACGCCCTGATGTATTTCAGTTCCCTGACTGGTATGAAGCCACTGGTCCTGCTCCCGCACAAGAAGTCTGCACAGATCCCCTCTCACTAGCCATCAGTGGAAACACCCTGAAAAAGCGTTGCAGATGACCCATCCGGCCGCAAGCTCGGTACTCCACTGGGCCTCGTGGACACTATGGCCTCTTGTACCCCTCTCTACCATACTGGTAGCACATGACATGGCCACCTGAAATATTCTTCTAACTGGTACTGCCACCCTAAGAGAAGTCTATCTGTCTCTTCCTCTTGCCAGCAGAAATAGTACCAGTAACAGGTGCTGAACCGCCCTGGCCCACACCACTAGATTCCCGCAGCTTCCTATCTATAATCAGTTCCTGTTTCACCACAGAATATACTGATGGAAACCAGAAAACATTCACCAGTGCTCAGATGTCATAACAGAGACCATCCTCAAAATGTCTGGCTTTAAATGTCTCATCACCCACCAGCACGGATGCAAAACGCTGAAGCTCAGTAAAACAAGCAGAATAGTCCATCACCAACATAGTTCCATGTTGTAGATTCATGAACTCTCGAGCTCTATCTTCCCATAGAATCTCTGGAAAGAATAATTCATAGAAGACTGCCGGAAAATATTCCCATGCCATGTCTTTATGATGCTCTGACTGGGTAGTAACATCCCACCACCTCTTGGTGGAATCACGCAGCATGTATGTCGCGAGCATGACCCTCCTCCTTGGAGGCGTCTCAAGATGCTTGAAAATAGTCTACATCGATCCTAGCCAAGACTCCACAGCCTATGGTCTGCCATCCCCTTAAAACATAGGCGGATGCTGCTGCTGAAATATACGAGCCAACTCATCCTTAGATGTGGCAGTCGGCGGTGCTCCCTAAAAGGTCTGCGTGAATCGCATAAAGCCTTCACGGAACTACGCATCCGCGACTGTGTCTGGTATAACAGCTGGCACCGCATCTGGCTCTGCTGTAGAATCCACTGGTATCCTATATCCCACCATCTCCAAAGTATAGTCGTCAACACTCTCCAGGAAAACAACAAGCAGTATTCTAGGAGGAATGACACTACAAGGTCAAAAAAATTCCTTAGAACATGATTATTAAAGACAGAAAATGAAGAACCCCAAAAGGGAACAAGAGGATGAAGGCATTAAAAATTTTCAAAACAAGACTACACAGCGTGTATAATGACTACATGGCGTGTACTCAGCTTCCCTTCCCCTGCCAGGGTCCTTTGACACGGCTAAGCCACACGACTACCTTTTGAACAAAACTACACGGTGTGTATATCATCTACACGGCGTGTATGATGTTATTTCCAACTGCCCGTGTCGCTTGTGACTTGCCCAGCTCCTCGGCTTGACCCTACATAGAATGTTACACGAGCACACATCGTGTACACTACCCCATTTCCCCAGCCACACGGCTAAGTCCACACGGTTAGTCCTCAGACAAGACTACACGGAATGTCCCACAGGTACACGGCGTGTTCTAGGCGAGCTCCGCCGACCTGTGATGTTAGTTACACGGCTGGACACACGACTCACCCGACACGACATGTTCGATATACACACGGCATGTACTCGAAGGGATTACACCGACCTATGTTTTTATTTAAATGGATGAGTCCCTAAGTCAGACAACATGGCGTGTTCCATAATGGACACAACGTGTACGTCTTAAGGTTTCCCCCTCCCGTGTTGTTAGTTACATGGCGGACACCAGGTCAACACTACACGGCGTGTAGATAAGCTACACGGTGTGTTCACCCCAAGCATTTACCCTTCCCCATGTCGCCACCCACACAGTTTGTGACACGGGAAGAGACTACACAACGTGTACTTAGGGTACACGGTGTGTACTCAAAAAGTTTATTTTTCTTCCCAAACAGAAGGCCATACACGACGTGTTTAACGTACTACATGGTGTTTATAATGGTATTCCAAACAGTATGACTTATAAACTTCCCCAAAACCCAAGAAAAAACTGCAAAAACATCACTTAAGTGCCAAATTCTGCTCCGTGAGGGCCCATACTCCCCACAAATCAAAGTTTGGTATCTTATCTGTGTTATATTAAAATAAAAAGCTAATGATCCACCAAATTTTGGTCAATGGGGGCCCATAAACCCCAAAAACCAAAGTTTGGCATCCATTCTATAACAGTCTCAAACAAAAATACCCTATCACATAGCAAGTATTTATCGAAGAAGCTATCACAACATCATGCTTTTCTAGCACAATAACTATCACAACAACATGCAATTTCTAATGCACCTACATGGCATGGAACTATTCATGGAATGTGATTTCTAGAATGTTACTAAATGATGCATGAGATGGAATACCATCATCTTATCAGGTTGCAACTAAATATAACCCACAGATAAAAATCTAAACAACACAATCACAAGTGCATCACCTTTCGGTGAAAATCAATTCAACTTTAAAATTTGAAAAATCAGTAAAACTGTAGTACAAGGTAAATTGGATTTTCCCAATACACAGGTTAGCTACGCCCTGGCACATATTATTACCAACTATCATTTCCATCCTATCCCTAACTAAGGCTCCAAATAGTAAGTCAAAGAAAATAACTCATTTGATACAACTTTGTAACATCCCGGTTCCGGGTGCCACTCAACGGGTGCCCCAAACCCGGTTCGCCACTTGACCTCAAGCGCATTTCCCGAAATACCAGAGGCTGTCGACTAGCAGCGAGGGCCTAGGTCTGATAGTGGGGAAGCTATGCCCCCATTTGTCAAAGTGTAGCACAACATAATGAAATAAAAAATACAGCAAAAGCGGAAGCAACAACAATATATATAACTGAAATGGATAACTGATAACAAAAAGGGAAACTATCACTAAGCTATATATATATATAGATGCAGCATGCCACTATTCTATAAAACAACCAGAACATGTTACATGATCAATAAAATACAAATGAAGTACAGGTACAGAAAAGAAAAACAGAACAGCCAGCAGCATTGCAAACCAATGCTTAGTCCCATGCTCTCCTACACCCCAGCAACAATCAAGTTCCTGTATAGGGACTCTTGCCCCTATCCACACCTGCAGAACCGTCATCTCTTTCGGCCGAAAATTGTGACCCAAAAAGGTTGTGAGAAATAAATTCCCAGTAGGCACCCACCAAAGGGCCATACCCAACTGTGTGAAATCATGCAACAACAGGGTGCAGTAACAAAATGCAATAATGTATGCAGTACTAAAAGTAACTAACTTAACCAGTTATATTTCCATTTTAATATCGATTTAATCATTTATTTAAAATATCACCACAGTGAATATTCTATGTAAACAACCAATATCCTCAGACACGTACAACTCCTACCCTCTGGTAAAGAGAATCCAACACAACAATCTACCCACAGGCGTACGGATATTGCCCATGGGCATAAGAAGTGCCGCCCACAGGCACAGAATCATCTTCCCACAGGCACGGAAGAAGTTTCACATAGACTAAATAGTACAACGCCCACAGGCTAATCACAACACTGCCCTCTGGCTAAACATGTAACCGGGCCAAGCCCAACATGTAAACAAGCAGTAAAAAAGAAATTCCATTCAAGGAAATTCTACAATAATCACTTTAAACGCATAATATAAAAAAGGAATACCCTCGGGTATCCTGGCCAAATGGCTAAACAGAGGAACGCACCCCCGGGGTGGTCGTGGATCCAAGAAACGATCCCAAACAGCATTTTAATATCACATTTAATTACCTATACAATTCTAGGTATTTAAAATAGCCCAGGCCTCAGCCACACGATACCCCAATTATGGGTTCGTAGCTCAAAAACACACAAAATGCACGACAGTTGGAAAATAAAAACCAAGACACCTACCATTAACGCCAACAAACATTATACGTGAACGTCGATTCCAAAAACTCCTAAGAACGGAGTAGATATGAAGTAGAAGAAACTCCATTTAAATGTAAATAACTCCCGTTAGGGGAATAATTGGCAAGAACTGCTTAAGGAGAAGGGAGGGCATACCCGAATGGTTCCAACGAGATCGTCTGAGGCAGAAACGGATTCCAGACGTGTGCTTGGTGGATCTTCAAAGCTTCGACCTCCTCTCTCAAGCTCCCTCTTCCCGTTCTAAGCCTTCCATGTAAACAGGGGAGACTACTGCCCATTTTATGTGAAAAAAAAATTACACGACATGTAATTTCAAGTACATGGCATGTACATACCATTTTTAAACTATTCCTCTGGCGGATTCCCGCCAGCGTGTCACTGCTCACATGACGACATGACTACACGGCGTGTCTACATTAGCACATAGCATGTTTTGTCACACAGCTGGCCACCAACTTACTATTCGCCTGCCGACTGACTACACGGCGTGTAAAGGACCACTACACGGCATGTAGTCGGTTCCTACACCCTTTCATTGCTGACATGGCCACACACCCTATGTACTCACCCCACACGTCCAAAAATACACAGCGTGTTGAAAAGTACACGACCTGTACTCCCAAAATTCAGGATTTTTCCCCATTTTACAAATTTTCTCAAAAACACTTAAGGAAAAGAGAAATGAAGAAACCCGTACCTCAAAATAAGAACTGGGTTCTTACATGATAAATTTTTTCTTTGGTCATACCGTAAACCATGGAAAATCATAATTTATAATAACATGGGTTTTTCCTCACATAACTCTCTTTTACCTAAATCATGATTGTTTTGGTAAGAGAGACATTAGATAATAATGTTTAAAAAATTCATTACTTTAGGATAATATATTTGAGATTTTTTTTTTAAATAGAACTATTTTCCTAAAATTTTTTATTGACAAAACGTATTTTGTATGTCACGTAATTTTTTGAATGAAAGTGTAAACCAAAATTTGGTTCACAACCTTAACTATGGTTCTAGAAAAATACCAAACCCTATTCATTTTTTTATCATAATCTTATCAATAATTGAATGAAAATTTCTTTGATACAATTGAATAAGTTTTTGAGACATCTGTATACCAATAAAAAGATAAAAATTCACAAAAACCATGAACATGATATTCAAGGATAGTAATAAATTAGATGAAATGAAGATACATATAATAAACATACCTTACTATCCATAATTAATCCTCAATAAAACTGATCTCGATCAAGTTACCTAATTAAAAATTAATGGGATCATAACTCTAAAGTTATCCACCAACCACTAGAATCACCAACCAACTTGGCAATACCCCATTCTCCTTAAAAGGTGTTCTATCATCTACTTTAATAAGCTAAATGAATACATGAGATTATATTTTGTTTTAATTTCAAGAATTATCACTAGTGTACTCAATAAAAGTTCAAGGACACAAATTTACAGAATTACATAATTTAGTGAAGCTGTTTATTGGTTTCATGAAATTTCAAATCTTTTGGAATGATCCCATTTTAATTCAATGTTGTAAATCTTATAAAAGAAATATTACTAATTAAGTAAATTTTTGAAAAGTTGTTTTAATTATAATTAATGAATTCATAATCATATAATGTGTTATATGATTAGATAACAAGGTAATAATACAAGGAAATTTGATTGAATGATATCATATATCATTCCTAACACACACTATGGTGCCTTTTAAAGTACCTTGATCAACCACAAACAATAAAATGGTTACTCAGACTATATTGTGGTTTATGATTTAGTGATAATATTTAATAGGTTTATCCCAAATTGAAATTTCTATAGTGAAATGTGTAAAAAAATATTTTGAGATAAACTCCTGGCTATAGATCTAGTTTTTTAGTTGAGAATCAGTATGGTATATACAATTGGTATCAGAACCCAAGTAAAAAAAGATTTACAAGAAATAGGGACCCTACTTTAGATTAAATGTGAGGGTTAGATTTTTGAGTTATTTCATATTAAAATAAATAAGGGGATAGGTGTTAAATATAATTGTGCATGAATTTTTCACCTATATAGTTGGATTTTGGATCAAGAAGACCTAATAACAGTTAAGAGTTCTACCTTTCCACACAAATATAATGAAAATATCACATTATTCTATAAAAAATCCAAGATATAAAATATATATTCGATAATATACTCCACCTATAATGACACTAAGGTAGATTTAAAAAACCTACTCGAATAAACTAATACAAGTTCTAAATTTTTTATCCATTGATCATGATCATCACCTAATAGGATATCATTAGAACTCAAACTCAAGTAAATATCATAAAATATTTAGAATAAAAAATTACTAAAAAATTTAGATTAATTATCAAAAAAATACAATACATTTATTAGTGTTATGTTAAATCTATATAATATATAACATGTGATTTACTAATGCTAAAAACATTACTCTCTGATTTATTAGTCATTTTCTCCATATCATGATCACTCCCTAAAAAATCAAAACTATAAACCCCTAAGTATCTTTTTATATATCCAAATTTTCACTAATTTTAGATGATTATTAATGATTTAAGGTTTTATAAATTTTTGTGGTTGTATGTATAGCTTACATAACCAATAAGTTTTATATTTTTTTCTAGAAAAAATTACACAGTCTGATTCATGAATATGTAACTAGATATAATAATCATGAATTTTTGGGAAAACATCTGAATATCAACAATTAGTCTTTTAATATCTCAAATTTTATTTCATATTATTAAATAGAAACTAATGGGAAGTTATGAATGGTTAGAATAATTATTACCATATTAGCGATGAATTATAATTCTAAGTTTGTCATTTTATTTAAAATGGATATTTTTTTCAAATAAATGTATTATTTTAATTTTTTTATTTTTTTTATGTCATTAAGTGGGATATAAACCACTTTCACGTTTTTGAGTCATGAGTGTATCCTTAAGGGATGTTTTTTCGCTTCCCCATTCTACTTCATCTAGTTTTACTCCCATGGTTATAGAGCTACAAATTATGGTATATCGCTTTTTCTTCTTCCTGATCTCATTATTTTTATCATTCCTCCAATATTAAGTGAGCTATTTTGGTTGATTTAGATAATTTGTATATAAAAGATTCATTATGTTCTAGAAAATACATCAAGTATATAGGTGTATTTTACTATGGGGTGTTAATATATTTTAAACATACAAGGTTTGAGGGTACATCGATGTTGTATAATTTTTTGGTTATAGTTTTTCTACTCATAACAAATATATAAATATTTTTTGAATTATTTAATTTATTAAATTCTTTATATATGATATATTACACATTAAAGTGTGATTTTCTTATTTTAAAGCATCATTACTATATTAGAAATATTATTTATTATTTGTTGTCTCCAATTGTTTCTCATAATATAGATTATCCTTTTGTGTATACGTTAATTTTTTTTAATTTTTTAATGATTTAGAATTAATTTATAAGTGTTGGTTCATAATTATTTTTGCATAAAATTATAATATAAAATTAATTTTCAATTTTAAATTGGTGTTAAGGTGGTTAAATTCTGATTTTAGGTTTTAATAATAGATTTTAATTTATTTATTTAAGAAATGGAGACATATTTTATTTTAATGAATGAAAATTAATTATGTTTTACCTTGAGATAGTATAATCGATGAAATATTATTCATAAAAATATATTAGGAAAAATTTAAATTATCCAGAAATTATCCTAACCTATGGATTTTTTACATTTTGGAAGAAAGTATAGAGTTGGGGTTTGGTCTGAGTGAATAATTACTTCAAGAATTAATTCAATGCTCAAAAAATTTCAAAATGAGAATTAATTAGTTTTCATGTGAAACATTAAATTAACTAACAATAACATCCACATTTATGTTGTTTATCTACTTTAATAAATTAACCATTTTATGAAAAAAAACAAAAACATTCAATTATATTGCATACTATATAATAAATATCAAAAGGAAACATAAAAATAATTCGATCACAAAGCCCAAATGTAACATCCCAGGTAAATAAATAATATGAAATTTTCCTATTTATTAATATTTGGAAATTAATTAATAATTTTACTTTATAGGGTATTCTATGTTATATGGCTTACGCAATACGCAACAATGTGTTTCTTTGAAATCTTACGTTGTAGACTAATAATATAATATTATTATTTTAAATAGTAGTTAACACCTAGCCAATTTTTTGGCTAAAATGAATAGAACTAACTAAAATATGATTATACATGTTTGTTAAATGTTTTAACATTTATACAATAAAATTCAGAGGCGTAAAATAAGAAAAGAATTTGTTTTAAGCATAAATACTCTAATATTCATTAAAAGGTCGATTTACCGACATTTGATGGGGAACCTTCCGGAAATATAGTTTTGGACAATTTTACATGTTCTAATTTACCAAAAAAAACTCTTCTTTAGAATAGGGACACCAAAATTTACTTTGGGTAATTTTTTGGTATTTTTCTGATAAAATTCATTTTTTAATGAATTGTGAAAAATAATATATTTTAATTAAAAAGTTCCTTTGAATCTAATTTATTTATATGGATAGATTAACATTTTAATTGTTTTTAAAGTGTAATTAGATTATATTTTTACCAATTAATCCAATGTTGGTCATTGGAGTTAATTTCACTTTGAAATTCTATAAGGACCAGACCTTAAAACATTACATAATCTTGAATTAAATATATAATTCACATTGAGGATATTTTCAGGTTTAGAGTTTTAGAGAGTTAGGTCATAACATTTACAAAAGAACATGAAAATTACAAGTAAAAAATTCTACTCATTATCCATTTTTTTCATTAAATAAACACCCTTGAAAAAAAGAGTCATGCCTAGTTCCATGTTTTAGATAGCAAGACTTTTCCATGACCTCATCCTTGACCCTATTCATCTTTACGTCCTGTGAAAAACATTTCAAAACAAGGGATGATCATAAAAATATCAGTAAGGGTTATAAAATAAGAAATAAATCATTAGTCCATCAATAAATACAAAACATATACTCTTTTACATACCACATGAAAACATAACATTCATGAATAACTCATAGTAATCAAAAATCATAAAGGTACTAATGGCATTCATGTCATACTTACATTGTAGCTATCAGAGCTACATAGGGAGTTACGTTGGAATACCCATCACAGAATATTCCCTAAATCTATAAGGAGAAACATTCACTTTTACCTACGTCACGTTATCCAATGCATTGGAGAGATTTCTTGAGCTCACCCGCCCTAGGTTTATCAGAGAACAACCCGTATATGTAAAAAATTCCCATGAACAATAACAAATTCATAATACATAACACAAACACAATGGAAATATAAAATTTCCACATTTCAATCATAATATAACATTTAAATATATTGACATAATAAATACATTGTAAAAACTATTTTCAATACCAAAATATGTAAACAGTATATGGTATTTATTTTACTTTAAAAAAAACACTATGGCTTGTTAAGGAATCCAAAGATCAAATAATACTCACTGCGGTAGAAAAAGGTCATTGTCACCACATATGATAAATAAACAATCCTTTTTGTCGTAGATTAAAATGATTCATATAAAAATATTCCCTTTTAATTAAATGAAATTTCAATGGGGTTTATTCACCGTATAAAATAATGTCGTGCATAAAAACAAAATATTCCTCAATGAAATAAGATTGAGATGAAGTCCCTTACCTCATGTCCGATTTGACCCGTTCGTTCATTAATCTCCTGAATAATAAACTAATGATAATTTATACTTTTTTAAGAAAATTTTTCAAGTTTAATTTTTCTTTTATATCAATTATTACCACGTTATAAACATTATGTAATCTTTTATGTTAATATTGTTCATTTTGTTGATATTTGGTACTTGAGTAAAAAATGGACTTCTTATAAGTAAAAGTTGCTCACATGGTCAATAGTACATTATATTCACAATGATATTAATGATTTAGATATCATATATATCATATATATGTAGTATATACATGTATTTATAATAGTACATAACATTTGGAGGTAAGAAATGAAATGCACCATTCATGGAGACGGTAAGACGTACGTACGCATGAACACTACTTTCATTTCTATTTCTGATTTTAACAGAATTAAAACCTAATTATACATAGGTATATTATAATTCCAGTATAATATCATATATAATATAATTATCACTATCCTTTATTCATCCCACATATGGCATTAACGAGTCATATCACTTTAAGGGGGCGATAGTCCGCACTTTACTCAAATGAAATTATCGCGTTTACCAATTACGAAAACCATAAAGGTAGGATATAAATATAAAATAATGAAGAATAAAGGAAACATAAACATAATATATATCATATATAAATACGGTTCCATATTAATGGCCACCATGAGAGATGTTAGGAGATAACAGAACAATCATCGTTTCATGAGGCGTTAGTTTTCCATACACAGAAACAATATGTTCTTCACCCATTAGATAGTGGTGTGTGTATCTGTAGTTCGAATCATTCTCATAACAACATCCTAGTATATTGAGTATACTAGTGTTGTTAGAAAAGAAACGAATAAAAATTGTTTAGGGGTTGAAGAAGTAAAATAAAAAAATAAACAAAAAATTCAGATAAACTTTTGTTGTTCCTAAAAAAGAAATGAATAAAAATTGTTTAGGGGTTGGAGAAGAAAAATAAAACAAAATAAAACAAGAGAATTTAAGAGAACCCATTGCCGTTAATTTGGGTAACTCTATTTGGTTTGACGCAAAAAGACTTTTTGAAGTGCCTTCTGCATAAGATAAGTTTTCTTGGAGGAGGAGTGGGATCTTGAGGGTTTATTTTGACATGGGTTAGATGTGCCAAGGGGCTTGAGGTGTGAGAAATGAGTATGAAGTGAGGGATTTTTATAAGGGGTATAAGGTTTCATTAGGAAAGTGAAAAAATACTATTTTAATATAAAATGATATTTGGTTTCTAATGTTCCAAAACTAATTAAATTTGAAGATAAGATAACTCATGGATGAAATAAAATCATCAAATAATAATTGGATAAGTATTGGATATTGTATTAATATTTATAATCTAATTTATTTAAATCATATATTAATGAGGTAAATACTGCATCCATATTGTGTAATAAATAATTTTATTTATTTGATGTCTAAGAATTATAGAAAAATACCATGATGTAGGAAATATTTTTAAATTTCAAATGAATATTTATATTTGAAATGATATCTTATATAACTCCATGTAAAAATTTATTTACTAAAAGATATTTTTTTGTGTCGTTTTTGTCATTACATTAATTTAATTAATCTAAAATGTCATTATCCTTTCCAAGTGGATCCTTGGGGTCCCAAAATTGACCCAAAGATTCCTATTGTCGTAAATGACTCAAACAATAAGTTTAGGACAATAGTTAAGGTAATTTTGTTTTATTATGATATTCTTTTTACCTTGTATTACCCTATTTACCTTTAACCATGGTAAATAAATGTCAAAAAGTTATTATTCACTAAATATTATTTTCATCATATCGAACCACATTTTACATAATAATAACAACCGTGGATGTATGTTATTTGAAATTTCACTAATATAAGTGGTAAAATTTCATTTAAATGAAAAAGTTAGTTTTTTAACTACAACTAAGGGGTTTCACTATTCATCAAAAATTGATGTCTTTCAAAAAAATAACAAAAATTCAACCTACGTTATATTTGATATTCTGAATTCAAAAATTATTTCTATTTTACCATATTAAAAAAATATAGGTGGAAGAAATTAATTTAATATTAACCCCACTATCAAAATAAATAGGGAATTATTAATAAACAATAACTATCAAAAGATCCACACTTTTTTATATCCAATTTCAAAATGAAATTAATTACAATTTCAAACATTAGATTAATTCATAAAAATATATTACTATTAAAATTTAAAACCAATTAAAAAGGTAATATAACTATATAAATTAATTAGTTTAAAATACAATTTTGAATTAAAATACAGTATTTTTTACTATTCATTAATAAATGAACTTTATCCGAAAATACCAAAAATTTAGTCAAAGTAAATTTTGATGTCCCTAATCTAAAAAGAATTTTATTTTTTCAAATATAACTTATAAAAATGACCAAAAATATATTTAAAGATAGTTCTCCATTAAAGGTAGTAAATCGACCATTTTGTGAATATTAGAGTATTTATGCTTAAATTTAGATTCATTCATATTTTAAGCCCCAAACTTTTGTCGGATAAATTTAAAAACATTTAACAAACAAGTATAATCATATTGTAGTCAGTTATATTCATTCCCTCCAATACAACGGCTAGACATTAACTACAATTTAAAATAATAATATTATAATATTCTTGTGCAACATAAGATTTCAAAGAAAACTGTTGTTGCGTATTGGGTACGCCATCGAACATAAAAACCAATTTAAAGTAAAATTTATTTTTAATTCAAAAATATGAATAATTCTAGAAAATGTATTATTCATGATTTACTTGGGATGTTACATCCATCCCCCCTTTCAGTAATTGCGTCCTCACAATGTTTTTCACTTATCATATAAATGAGGGTATTTATCCCTCATAGCATTTTCAGAATAACAAATTGCCTCTTAAACCATATGGGTTTTCCACAAAACCCTTACATGGTGAATTACATTTTTCCACAACACTTTCTCTCTGTGGTCTAGAATCTGGACTGGTTGTTTCTTATAATAGATATTCTCTTCCAACCGAACTACCTCTAGGCTCAAAACATGAGATGGATCAGGCATATAATATCTCAACATTGAAACAAGAAAAACATTGTGTACCTTGGATAAACATTGTGGTAAAGCCACTCTATACACAACTGATCCAACTTTCTCTGGGAGTTCATAAGGTTCAATGAACCACAGACTCAACTTTCAATTCTTATCAAAACACATCACACTTTTCCATGGAGAAACTTTGAGAAATAAATGATCACCTACCTGAAAAGATACATCCGTCATCTGGTTATCTGCATAACTTTTCTTCCTACTCTGAGTTGTTCTCATGTTCCTCTGAATCAACTAAACCATTTCTTCCATCTATTCTACCAATTTTGGTCTCATAATCTTCCTTTCACCTACTTCATCCCAAAATACTAGAGTTCGACAACCCTTTCCATATAGTGCCTCAAATGGACCCATATGTTCACTGGAATAAAAACTATTATTATAAGAAAATTCAACCAAAGAATGATGTTGGTCCCAACATCCTTAGTATTCTAGTGAACAAGCACGTAGCATATCCTCCATGGTCTGAATTGTTTGTTCTGACTGCCCATCTGAATGCAGATGAAAATTTTTACTAAAGTTTTATTCTGAACTGAACGAATTTTGATGTCCTTTCCAAAAGATAGGAGTAAACAAGGGATCACAATAAGATACAATGGATAGGGGAACCTGATGAAACATGACTATCTCTTTAACATATAACCAAGAAAAATGATCTAGAGAAAAATTATCTCAAATATAAATGAAATTAGCAGATTTAGTCAACCGATCAACAATAACCCAGATTGAATTATCACCTCGAGATGTCTCTGGTAATCCCACAACGAAGTCCGTGGATATATGTTCCCATTTCCAATCTAGAGACTATAAGGATTGGTGAATCCCTTTCATTAACTGATGCTCTACTTTATCTTGAGGACAAGTAAAACACTTGACTAAAAAATCAGCAATATCTCTTTTCATTCCATCCCACTAGTAACACTCTCGAAGATCTCTCTACATTTTAGTACTGACAGGATGAACTGAAAACAGAGAACTATGATCTTCACTTACCAACTCATTCTTCAACTATGAATGACAAGGCAAGAATAATCTTTTTCCAAAACTCAAAACACAATCATTATTGACATTAATATCAGGCAACATACCCTTATGAACAAACTCTACCTTTTTCTGCCACAAACTGTCTTCTTTCGGAGCTTTCATTAATCCGTTTGTTAGAGATGATTTCATTAACACCTAAAACAAAATAGAATAATTTCTTGCACCAAATACTTCTATGCCAAAGTTTATGAAATAAAAAACCAAAGGATCTTGTTCCATATGTATCATGGTTAATGAAGCATTACTTTTTCGACTCAAATCATCATCCACTTTATTTGCCTTTCCTGGATGGTAATGAATTGTGCAATCATAATCCTTGATTAATTCCAACCATATCCTCTTTATCATGTTCAATTCATTTTGAGTTAATATATACATCAAACTTTTGTGGTCCATATATATTTCACATTTTACTCCATACAAATGATGCCTCCAAATTTATAAAGGAAAAACAACATCAGCTAATTCCAAATCATATGTAGGGTAATTGAACACATGAGGTTTCAACTGACATGAAGCGTAAGTAATTAACTTATCATTATGCATAACGACAAATCAATGTCATTTCAATGAAGCATCACTGTAAATAATAATCTCTCCATTTCTAGAAGGTAGTTCCAAAACTGGAGCATTCGCCATTCTTCTTTTCAATTCCTAGAAACAATCATTACATTATTTTGTCCAAATTAACATAACACCCTTTTGAGTTAACGTAGTTAGTGGTATAGATAACCAGAAAAAATTCTCAATAGACCCCCAATACTAACCTTCTAAATAAAGAAAACTACGGATCTCCGTTATATTTGTTGGTCTTGGCCATTCTTCAACAAATTTTGTTTTAGTAGGATCAACCATTAAGCCATTTTTTGAAAGAACGTGACAAAGGAAAGAACTTTTCTTATAACAAAAAATCACACTTGCAGAATTTCCCAAACGGTTTCTTTTCTTTAATGTTTTGCAAGACAACCCTTATATAACTTTAATGTTCCACTTTACTTTTGGAATGAACCAAAATATCATCAATGAAAAAAACCCCAAAATTTTCCAAGAACTCATGGAAAATTCTATTCATAAGATCCCTTAATATAGTAGGTGCATTGATTAAACCCAAAGGAATAACTAAAAATATATAATGGCCTTATCTAGTATGAAATGAAGTCTTCAGAATGTTTTCATCCAATACTTTCATCTAATGATACCCTTACCTCAAATAAATCTTCGAAAAATATTGTGCTCCCTACATTTGATCAAAAAAATCATCGATATGAGGAAAATGATACTTGTTCTTAACAGTGATGTTATTCAATGCTCTATAATCAATGCAGTGTATCATTGAACCATATTTCTTTTTAACAAATAAGACTGAAGCACCCCATGGTAATGTGCTAGGATGAATGAAACCTTTATCTAATATCTCCTGCAATTACTTCTTTTACTTAAAAAGTTAAATTTGAGCCATTCAAGAAGGGGCTTTGGAATTTGTATTATCATCCGAAACTAAGTCAACAGTAAATTCAACTTCTTGATCATGTATAATACCAGTAAAATTATCATTATGAACATCAAGATACTCATTTACCTCTGTCACATCATTAATCTTATCAATTCCTTTATTTTAAACAATATGTGCAAGGAAACATTCATTTACATATTTTACTAGTTTCTCAGCTTCCTGATATGCTATCAAAATCAAAGGTTCATTCTTGTACACGAACTAAAAATATTTTAGAAAATAAACTTTTTTATCTCTACATTCAATCTTTGCATGATAAACAGAAAGCCAAACCATACCCAAAATAACATCAAACTCTACTATATGCAAAACAATAAGAGTTTCATGTAGATTCTTCCCACACAAAAGGACAGGAATGTTCATATAAATTATTATTGTCTCAAAATTTCTCCCTGGTGTTTTAACCATATGTTCAGGATTAATATCTTGAGATGGAATTCATAATTTAGTAGAAAACTTCTCATAATTAAATGAATTTGTAGACCCTCAATCAAACAACACATTTTCATAATCTTAACAAACAGACAGTTTAACTAATAAAATATCATTTGAGGGCCTAGCATCTGCTAAAGTAGTTGAAATGTATTTCACCACTTTTTTATGCTTGTAGTCTGGCTACTTTCACTTAGTTGAGTTCTTCATTGGACACTCATTTGCATAATGACCCATTTCATTGAACTTAATACATTTTACTGACTGTAAATCAGATTTTTTCTTACTATTAACCATATCATTTTCAGTGCAATTTCAAGCCTTATTTCCCATTTTACCTCATCGTTAGCACTTACTAGAATTCAAAATATATTCACCAGTATGATCTTTACCACAATTTTCACAAACTGTAAACATAATTTTCTCACCATCATACATTTTTGAAGAGTTCTTCCCTATCCACTACCACCTGGACCTCTTATTTTGTTGTTTTTCAAACAACACCTAATCATCAGAAAACCCCATTTCCAAATTCTCTGCACAACGAACAATTTTTTTATAACTTTTGAACTCACGAGATACTAAATCCCTTCAATAATTTGACTTTAATCCTGAGTAAAAACTGTTCATTTTACTACCAAGATCTTGAATGAAATTTGGAGAATACCTTGAAAATCAAGTGAATTTTTTTTCATAAGTAGCCAATGAGTCATCCTCCTTCCTCAATTCCATGAATTCTTTTTCCATCATAAGATGAACCACATTTGAAAAATATTTCTCAAGAAACATACCTTTGAATTCATCCCAATCAAGTGCATCAATATCCTCACTATCCATGATATTTTTTACCATTGACCACCACTGATCAGCTTAACCTTAAAAATGGTAAACAAAAATACTAACCTTTTGATGTTATGAACACCCCATGACATAAAAAAGTTTCTTTAGTGATTTATTCCACCCTTCTTCTAGCATAGGGTCGGATGATCCACTGAATGATGGGGGATATTGCCACATTAATTGCCCCACTACTGACATTTTTCTCTGTGGTTGGTCTAGCTGATCTCGTTCATGGATACCACCATCATTTATAGCTTGAGTCAATTTTTCCATCTCTATAATGAACTGTTCAATTCCAATTCCGACCAACTTGGGTTTCTGATTTGGAAGGTTGTCTTCCTCCTGATGTCATCCCAGCATAGCTGCCCTATTTCCACTATGGAAAACCAGTCTGAACATAGAAATATCTTAGGCGAAATAACATGGTAATATGTAAATGCAATATCATTTCAATCGTAACATAAACTACAATAATTTATGGATAATAGTTTAACTATATTCTAAATCCTAAAGTTTTGTAAACCGACCTCTAATACCAACTATAAGGACCCATCCTTAAAACATTACATAATCTTGAATTAAATTAATAACTCACATTGAGGATCTTTTCAGGTTTAGTGTTTTAGAGAGTTAGATCATAACATTTACATAATAACATGATTATTACATGTAAACAATTCCACTCAGTATCAATTTTATTGATAAAATAAAAACTCTTGAAAAAAAGGGTCATGTCTAGTTGCATGTTATAGACAGCAAGACATTTCCATGATCCCATCCAGGACCCTATTCATCATTATGTCCTATGAAAAACATTTAAAAACTTGGGATGAACATAAAAATCTCAGTAAGGGTTGTAAAATGAGAAATAAATCATTAGTCCATCAATTCATTCAAAACATAAACACTTTTACATACCTCGTGAAAACATAATATTTATGAATAACACGTTGTAATCACAAATTATAAAGGTACTTATGGAATTCATATCATACTCACATTGTATATATCATATCTACATACTGAGTTACGTTGGAATACTCATCTCAGTATATTCCTTAATCTCTTAGGAGAAACATTCATGTTTACCTCCGTCACATTACCCATTACATTGGAGAGCTATCTCGGGCTCACCCACCCTAGTTTTATTAGGGAACCATCCGTACAAATAAATAATTACCAATAACCACTTCATATTCCTAATATAAAACACAAACATAAAGGAAAGATTACATTTCTATATTTCAATCAAAATATATCATTTAACTATATTGATATAACAAATCCATTATTAAAACCATTTTAAATTAAAAAATTCATAAAAATTATTTGGAATTTATTTTCATTTTTTTAAAAACACTATGGCTTGTTAAGAAAGCCAAAGATAAAATAATACTTTCGGTGGAGGAAAAAGGTCATTGTAATGGCTTACATTATAAAAATTCTTTTTTTTCATTTAGTAAAAAGATTCATATGAAATGAATCCCTTTGAATGAAATGAAAATTCAAAGGGGTTTATACACCATATAAAATAAAGTAATGTATAAAAACAAAATAAGCCTCAATGTAAGGAGATTCCGATGATGTCTCTTACCTCGTGTCGGACATGACCCGTTCGTTCTTTAATCTCATGATTACTAAACTAAAGTAAATTTCTACATGATTAAGAACCATTTTAATGTTTATTATTCCTTATATAACACTTATTACCATGTTATAAACATTCTGTAACCTTTTATGTTAATAATGTTTGTTTTGTTGATATTTGGTACTTGAGTCAAAATTGGACTTCTCATAGGTACAAGTTGATCAAATGGTCAAATGTTCATTATATTCATAATAATATTCTTGATTTAGGTGTCATATATATCATATATATCCAGTATATACATGTATTTATAATAGTACATAACATTTGGAGGTACGAAATGAAATGAACCATTCATGGAGATGGTAAGTCGTACGTACGAATGAACGCTACTTTCATTTCAATTTTTTATTATATTGGAATTAAAACATAATTATACATAGGTATATTATAATTCCATTATAATATCATATATAATATCATTAAATCTATCCATTATACGTCCCACATATGGAATTAAAAATTCATATAACTTTGAGGGGGTGGTAGTCCACACTTCCTTATATGAAATTATCGCGTTTACCCAGTATAGAAACCATAAAGGTAGGATATAAAAGTAAAATACAGAAGCATAAATAAAACATAAAACGAATATATATCATATATAAATATAGTTCCATCTTAATGGCCCCCCTAAGAGTCGGTAGGAGATAATCGAACAATCATCATTTCGTGAGGAGTTAGTTTTCCATCCACAGAAATAGTATGTTCTTCACCTATTATATGGATTTGTGTGTAAGTGGCATTTGAATACTTCTCACAACAACATCCTAGTATATTGAGGATACTGGAGTTGTTATAAAAAAAGGAATAAAAATTGATTAGGGGTTGGAGAAGTAAAATAAAAAAAATAATACAAAATAATTTAAGAGAAACTATTTGTGTTATTATAAAAAAAAGGAAAAAAATAGTTTAGTAGTTGGTGAAGTAAAATAAAATATTATAAAACAAAAGAATTTAAGATAAGACATTACCCTTAATTTGGGAAAATCCTATTGGTTTGAACCAAAAGGACTTCTAAAAGTGCCTTCTAAGTAAGGTAAGGCTTCTAGTAAGAGGATAGGGATCTTGAAAGTTTATTTGGGTAGGGGTTGGACGAGCCAATGGGCTTGAGAGGTTCGACTAATGAGTAAGAAGTGAGGGATTTTTATAAGGGGGAGGAGGGGCTCTTTAGAAGAGTTTGAAAATATTATTTTTATATAAAATGATATTCAGTTTCTAAAAGTCCAAAACTAATTAAAGTATAATATAAGATGACTAATGGTCGAAATAAAATCATCCAATAAGAATTGGATAGGATTTGGATATTGTTTTAATATTTATAATCTTATTTATTTAAATCGTTTATTAAAGAGGTAAATACTGCATCATTATTGTGTAATAAATAATTTATTTTATTTTATTTCTAGAAATTATGAAAAAAATACCAGGATGTTGGAAATATTTTTATATTTCTAATGAATATTTATATTTTAAAGGATAACTTATATAACCCCATGTAAAAAATTATTTAATAAAATATAATTGTTTCTGTCATTTTTTCCATTACATTAAGTTAATTAATTTAAAGTGTCACTATCACTCCCATGTGGCCCCATGGGGTCCCAAAATCGACTAAAAGATGACCATGGTCATAAATGAATCAACCAATAAGAATAAGAGAAGTGTGAATGTAATTTTGTATTATTATGATGTTCTTTTTACCTAGAATTACCCTATTTACCTTAAACATCGTTAAATAAAAGTCAAAAGTTATTATTCACCAAAAAATTATTTTAATCTTATTGAACAATGTTTTACATACTAATAACAACCAAGTATTTCAGATTTTCGAAATTCAATTCACAGAAGCACTAAAATTTCATATAAATGAAAAGTCATTTTTTAACTACTACTAAGTGGTTTCACTATTCATCAAAAAATGAGGTTTTTTTTTGAAAAATATCAAAAATTCAACCTAAGATATATTTGATATTCAGAATTAAAAAGTGATGTCTATTTTACCAAATTCAAAACACAAAATTGTTAGAAATTAATTAAAAATTGATTCCCACTGTCAAAACAAATAGAGTGTTTTTAAGAAACAACAAATGTCAAAAGATCGACACTTGTTTAGATCCAAATTCAAAGTGAAATAAATTCCAATGACCAAAATTGGATTAATTAGAAAAACTATATTCTAATTACACTCTAAAAACAATTAAAAATTTAATATACCCATATAAATTAATTATATTAAAAATCACTTTTGAATTAAAATAAAGTATTTGTCACTATTCATTAAACAATAAACTTTATCAGAAAAATACCAAAAAATTTACCCAAGTAAATTTTGAAGTCCTAAATCTAAATAAGAATTTTATTTTGTCGAATACTAAATATAAAAGTGACCAAAACATGATGTAAAAAAGGGTTCTCCATCAAAATGGAGTAAATCAACCTTTTAGTGAATATTAGAGTATTTATGATTAAATTTAGATACATTCAAATTTCAAGATCCTAACTTTTATTGGATAAATGTAAAAAAAATTAACCAAAATGTATAATACTATTTTATATAGTTATATTCATTCCTTCAAATACAATGGCTAGGTGTTAACTGACATTTTAAATAATATTATTATATTATTCGTGTGCAACGTAAGATTTCAAAGAAACCCGTTGATCCGTATTGGGTACAACATTGAACATAGAAACCCCTTTAAAGTAAAACTAATATTAAATCCAAAAATATAAATAATTTTGATAAATTTATTCTTCTTTACTTACTTGGAATGTTACTAATTAGACATAACAAAGTGTCAATATTTTGATAGTTATTGTTTCATAAAAACACACTTTTTGTTTTGACAATGAGAATTAATTTTAAATTAAATTATGATACATATATGTTTTTATTATGGTAAAATATGAATTGTTTTCTAATTAAGAATATCAAATATAGATTATCCTAAATTTTTGATATTTTTCTAAAAAACATCAACTTTTGATGATTAGTGAAACCACATAGTAGTAGTTAAAAAAACCACCTTTTCTTATAAATGAAATATTATGACTTCTTTGAATGTAATTTCTAAAATAATACATAAATTGTTTTTATTAGTAAGTAAAATATAGTTCAATAATATAAAAATAGTTTCTTGAATAGTAACTTTTGACTCTTATTTATCATTGTTATAGGTAAAAAGGATAATTGAAGGTAGAAATAATTTTATAATAATAATAAATTACCTTAACACTAGTTCTAAACTTATTGGAGGACATATGGAAGACCATGGGCATACATGGGTCGATTTTGGGACCCCATGGCGCCACTTGTGAGTGATAATGACACATTATTTAATTAACTTAAAGTAAATACAAAAATTACATAACCAAATATCTTTTAGTAAATTATGTTTTACATGGGGTTATATAAGTTATATTTTTGACAAAAAAATATTAATTGGAAATATAACAAGATTTATTACATCATGTTAATTTATTTTATAATTTTTATACATCATAAAAATAAAATTATTTAGGACACAAAAAACGATGCAATGTTTACCTCATTAATAAATCATTTAAAGAAATAAGATTATAAATATTAAAATAACAACCAAAACCTGTCCAATTATTATTAGTTGAATTTATTTCTACCATGAGTCATCTTATCTTTTACCTTAATGAGTTTTGGACCATTAGAAACCGAAAATCATTATATAATAAAATAATATTTTCACACTTTCTTAAAGAAACCCACAACCCCCTTATAAAAAGAACTCACCTCTAACCCATTCCTCAGAGCTATCAATCCCCTTGGGTCATCCAAACCCTACCCAATATGCTCTCAAGATCCTTATCCTTCTCCTAGAAGCCTTACCTTTAGTAGAAGGTACTTCAAGAAAACTTTTTGGTTCAAACCAAAGGGTGTTACCCAAATTAAGGGTAACTATTTCTCTTAACTTATTTTCTTTTATTTTACTTCTACAACCCAGAAACTATTTTTATTAATTTATTTTATAACATGAAAAATATTCTCAATATACTAGGATGTTTTTATGATAAGGATTCAAACTACACTTACACACACCTCTATCTAATGGGTGAAGAACATACTATTTCAGTGAATGGTAAACTGACGCCTCAGAAAACAATGATTGTTCGATTATCTCCTACCGCCTCTCATGGTCACCATTAAGATGAAAAAATATTTATATTATATATATATTATGATTATTTTTTATTTATTCTTCTTTATTTTTTAAAGAATACCATTATGGTTACCATTATGGGTAAACGTGATAATTTAATTTGAGGAAGTGCGGACTACCTTCATCTCAAAGTGATATGACTCATTAATGCCATATGTGGGATGTATAAAAGATGGAATTATTGATATTATATATGATATTATAATATAATTAGAATATATCCAAGTATAATAATTTTTTAATTCCATTAATATAATAAATAGAAATGAAAGTAGCGTTCATGTGTACGTATGGCTTTCCATCTTCATGAACGATGCATTTCATTTCTTACCTCCAAATTTTATGTAATATTAAAATTACATGTATTTAATGGATATATATGATATCTAAAAAATTAAAATCATTCGGGATATAATGAAATTTTGACCATGTGAATAACTTGTAATTATAAGAAGTCCATTTTTGACTCAAGTACCAAATATTGACAAAATGACCATTATTAACTTAAATGATTAAATGTTGTCTATAACATGGTAATAAGTGATATAAAAGGAATAATAAAGCATAAAAAGGGTTCTTAATCAAGTATAAACTATCTTAAGTTTATTATTTAGGACGAATAAGGAATAAACAAGTCAAGTCCATCATGAGGTAAGGGGTTTCTTATATCACATTCAGTTCCATGAGATTCCCATTGTTCGCCACTAATTTATTTCATGTGGTGTATTTTGTACTTCCATTTGATATATATTATCATGATTCTATTTATATTCCTGGTATTCTAGGATTAATTTTTTTGTCACTAACTTTTGGTCATACGAATCGACTGATTACAACGTGGCAAAGGATTTTCATCTCACTATTTTTTCCAGTGAGATTCTGACTATATTTTCCACTATTTCATTTTTGTGGTGTATGTATAGACCAAAATTGAATTAATTGTGTAATATAATTAAATATATTTGTATTTAAATCTTCATTTTATGATCTTTATTTAATGGGTTGTATGTTTTGTAAGTTACAAAATCGGAATGGGATCCTTTTAACCCAATTTATATTCCTTAGTTTAATCTTCTAATTCTTAATTATGTCATGCTATGATTATGTTCAAATCACTATTTAATTATTTATGATGAAATTTACACACCCGTTTTTGTGGATATAATTTTGATACACATAATCAATCCTTTGATAAATTATCAATTCATCAATATGAACTTGAGAAGAGTAATATTAATTCAATTTCTATTCATTGAGTTAAACATCCAAGTAATTGCTTTTGTCTTAAAAAGAATATGTTTGAATGTTCTATGACTGATTTCCACTGAATATCCAATCATATTGAGTTTATTTATATTTTTCACACACTATTATGTAATTTATTTATCCTCAATCTAAGGATAATGTTTTTATATTGGATTTCTTCTCAATTAAAATTACATTGAGACTTCATTGTGTTTATGATCCAATTCACTCTTATATGGTGTATATACTATCATTTTGGTTAAATATATCATGAATCCATTTATTATCAGGATATTATAATGCTTTGATTCAATGTTATTCCTCAATTATTTGTATTCAAGAGTCTCTAATTTTGTTAAAAACTGTTTAACTAAAATATCATTTTAAATGTTTTGAAGATTTATTCTTATAAATATTTCTAATTAATTTCCATGTTTTCAAAATGGTTTTTTGGATAAATTTATATGGACATTAAATTTTTCAAATGATAATTCATTTAAAATATTCAATGTGGTATGGGACACTTTGATTCAAAAATATCTTTATTAAATGTTCTAAATGGTATTGAAAATGGTTTGATAAAGAATTGATTATTTCAATATATTGAAATGATATATTTTGATTGCAATGTGGAAATATTATATTTACATTATGTTTGTTTCATATGTTAGGAATATGTTATATTTCTTGGGAATTTCTTGCGTGTACGGGTGGTTCCGTGATAAACCAAGTGTGGCTGAGCTTGAGATATCTCTCCAATGCATTGGGTAACATGACGGAGGTAACGTGAATGTTTCTCCTAAGAGATGTAGGTAATATACTGTGATGGGAATTCCAAATGTTACTCACTCTGTAGCTGTGATAGCTATAACTTATGTATGATATGGATGCCTCAAGTTACCATTATGGTTTATGATTACTATATTTTATTCATAAATATTATGATTTTAGAAGGTAAGTTATGATTGAAGATTATGGTTTCATTGATTTGTATTTATTGATGGGTTAATGTTTCCTTTCCTTATTTTATAAACCTTACTGAGCTTTTTATGCACATCGTATGTTTTTTAAATGTTTTTCATAGGTTATAAAGAAGGGTAAAAGAAAGTAAGTTTTCAAGAAGATTTATATCAAGAAAATAACTCTTATTTTATTTAAAGAGATTTATTGTTGTGAAAAATTGGTAATAGTAGACGTGTATACATTGTAATATTCAAGTTGATATGTAATATTTATGGCATAATTATCTGAAACTCTAAACCTAAAAAGATCCTTAATGTGAATTCATGACATAATTCAAGATTATGAATTGTTTATGGTCGGGTCCTTACACCCAATGATAATTAAATTCCCAATAATAAATATTAACGATGTGATAATCCCTATTTAGATTAATAAAAAAATTATTATGTAACAATTATCAGAAAAATTCATTAAGAAGTTTTAATACTATATCATACTAGTATGATTTTATAAAGTAATATTTATACTACCGCATGAGATTATCTGTTATATATTGGATATGTTATAGAAAAATGATCAATACACTACAAAATGAAATTATTTATTTTTTTCTTCTAATAATCATAAAATTTATAAAATACCATTTTCTTCTACATGAGATACATCATTAAATTTTATTAATGAAATTATTATCAATAATATTAAAAAAAATATACTTTAACATGTGATTTATTGATTCTAAGATAATCATAAATACCCATACCGTGAAATATTGTTTCAAATTCAATTTTAGAAACAATAGAAATAGTATGTTAACCAAAATTTCTATACAAGAAAATTACATTTCATTTGTTGAAATAATAATAAAATAATAATAATATTCTAAAATACACAATATTTCATCAATGTAAATTCTTTTATTCTAAATTATGACTAAAAATTAACTTTTTATTATTTATTAATTAAAATATATGAAAATAGAAGAGAAATAGTGGGTGGGGTAAATGGGGGAGGGCGAGGGTGTCACTATAAATAGTTTTCTTATATTATTATGGGATTTATTTGATACAATAAAAAATAGTAATTCTTTAACTAGGGCTCACTTGACTGGACAAGGCATACACTATGAAGTTTTATTCTCTCAATGTTTATCATACCACAATTCCTTGATTCCTGATTATTCTGCAATCCCTAATAAGGTAAAAAAGTAACAAAGTTATAAAACTTTTATTGTAATAAAACCCAACCTAAACATAATAGTTAGACACAATCCTTGGAAAAAAATGAATATAAATAATGAAAAGTAGAAACTAGTATTCATGGATCATAGCTCCTCTAAAAATTGAATTACCTAGGCTATATAAAGTGCGGAAAATAAGATGCACTAGGCCCTTATTATATCAAACCATTTCTTCCCTCATATAGAACCATGCTCAAATGTTCCATACACATTCATAATTCACACTAGAATTGGTGAGGACCATAATTAGATTTCTCTTAATTTGATATTTCTTTTCACAGTAAAGGAAATGTATTCCTCAGTTTCACCTACCTCTTCTATGAGGCCCAATGACATATTCCACCTTGGCTGGCAACCCATTTGAGGTCCTTAATTATTTTCTCTATGATTTGGATGGTACCCTTGGGAATATAGATGATCAAAAGAACATGCATTGGGATAGATATGAGGACACTATTATCATTGTGATCCTCCGCCAAAAGATAAGAGAATATTTTTCTAGTTATGGATACATCATGTAATCTTATAGATAATATTATTGAACTTAACCTTATTGATCTTGTCACCGGGGATGTTTTCTTAAAGGAAATCCATCGAAAAAGAGTGCTTCTACATTTTAAGCCTATATTGAATATAATTTAGATGCCTACTTGAGATTTTTTAGGTAGAAACATGATTATTTTGATTTTATTAATCCTCTTCCCACTCTATAAGCTGTATTATCCCATAATATTGTTAAAATATTCAATGTAACCTTTCGTACCATTGAAAAAAAGAAAAATATCAAAAATAAAAATCATTTTTGAAACAAATTAGTTTCTGGACTTATTCAAAAAAGGATCGATAGTCCCTACATACATACCACAGTGTATATTGGTTGAAGGATCTTTTAATCCAAAATAAATAGTCTCAAAAAAACTGGATCACCATGTCTAAGTCCCCACACAGATATGATGAAACTAAACACCATACATGCGGTGGAAATAGAGGTCGATGATGAAGTGTAGTATTTAAAAAATATTTCATGAGACCAATTTAAAAACCCAAAATGTATCATGTTTTAGATAATAATTCTCAACTCAATATATTCATAAACCTTACCCATACCCCATTTATTAATAATGTTGGATCTGTGAGTCCTGTTATTGATTTCAACAACCTTCTATTTAGCAACACCAATGTCCCATTGGATGATTCACCCATAAAAACATATTTTTTCTCATAAATAATACATTTAAGAAGTTTCTCATGTCATCTATTCATGAGGTAGGAAATAATTTTAGAATTCAAACTACAAAGAAAAATGGTCCTATAGTAGTTGAGTTAAGAAGGGTCCCATAATTTAGGTATGAGAATATTTATTTAATCACACACTTCCATGGAATGATTCTCACCCTTGAAAATATATTAAAACTCATACACCACAAACACCCTTATAATATCCCATTCAAATACATAAAAAGACCATAGAAACCTATCATGATAAGGGGCTCTTTCTAGATTCAATATGAGCATGACTTCTTTGATCTCGTACACTTATGCTATATCACATAGGATATTATTATCCCTATATTGAACCCAAAATGGAGAGGTATGTAGAAATATGAAGTCCCTGGACACCCCAAGAAGCCTCCCTTTATTGGATTAGATGATCCTTGCAAACAAGTTCTTAAAGTAACCCACCACATTATTCCCCGCCACATCTATATCATTAGTAAATTAACCATACACGAGATTTAAATTTATCCTACTTGGAACCTTACTATCATAGAAAAATTCCTGAAAAATGGTCATGTTCGTATCCCTCATTCACATCCATAGAGACTAGGAATTATCTTTGCTGACATTTTCAATGTCCAGTTGATTCACAACCATCAGTTTTTGTTTTTCCACTAGAAGTAATAAATGAATCAACATCCCAACTAAATTTAAGAATATATTCTATCTTATTGAATATCCTATTTTAACTCATCTAGGATAGAGGTGGATGGCCAATTCAAGATCCAATATTGGATTTCATTTCAAAGGTTTTGGAGATCATTAGACATCCCTACCGATGTGTAACCATGTGCTGGTGGATCCTTGTATCATCATGCTTCCTAAAGATAGAAATCAATATTACACTAGTTTCTAAAATAGGAAATGATTTTGGGATTATAATATCCCCTTTTAAGATCCACTAGTAAGGTATAATTTCTAGATATTAGTAAGGTAATGTGTGTAACATAATCCCGGGGAAACTAATAATCACCTTGAGGATTTGAAATAAAATGATCTAGCCTACTCCATATTTTTTGGTGGCATCTCCGATTATTACACGAGGTAAATTTAGAGCATTAAAAACCCATATACATGACATTGTTTAATTTGGGTAATTATATAAAATCTAGCATATCCTTACTATAAAAATCAACATCATATTTAATCTCAGAAGCCTCCGTAATTTTTTTAAAATCACCACTAATGAGCTAGGATAAGTTACCTACTTTTTATGTAGAGATATGTTTTTGTAGTTCCATTCATCTTAAAATGTAGTAAATTATTTATAAAAATGAAAAGAGAAAGAAATTAACCCAAAAAAGTAACCTTTATAGTAATGTGTTGAGAATAATCACCCACATACCCCATGCCAAAATCATTATTATAAAGAATCAAAGTGTATATATTTCACAATGATTCATGTATAATGTTTAAAAAAATTCATACTTATAGAAAAGGAGATGATATGATTCTTATACTTCATGGAATCAATAACTAACACCAAATAAGCATGAATATATCAAGCATAATTAGTGATGAAGTAACATTTCACTCATGTCCCCAAGCCACTAGTAGTAAAGTTTATAATGTAAAACATTAAAAAATAAGGTAATAGGCCTTTTATCCAACGAACATGGTCGACATGAAAATAAATTGGAAGTGAGAAACTATTAGGAATTTGTGTGATTAATAAGAGTACCATTAGTTGATGGATACAATGACTCTGAACATGGTGATCCTTTAGATGCTTTAGAACCCATTGTATCCTAAAGAAAACTAGGTTCCTTAACTATAGAGAAAGTTCCAAAATAATTCAACGTTATAGGTACAGAATCCAACCTATCCTTTACTGGAGAAGGACGAAGGGACAAAAGATCATCCAAAAAACATCTATGAAGGAAAATGACTTCTTAAAAGAAATAATAATATAAATGAAAGCATCTACTACCTCATCCAATTTCTTTATAGAGAACATGAAATGCGTAGAATCCTTTACCCCAAAATCCAACACCATGGATTCTCCTGGATAGTCATGAGAACCACCAACCCCCAGAGAAGACACATCCAGATTTCATGGAAGAGATAGATAATAAAGTGAATATCCAAGGAAAACCTATATAAAGAAAAACTCTACCTCATATTTTTTTAAACCTCACCAGATCAGGCCATCAAAAAATCAACCATGGAGAAATAGTGAATAAAAAAGACATACTTTAAGAAAACTGACATTGATTCTTCTTGATTATGACTCAATGGTCCAATAAATAGGTATAATAAGTGAATAATATTATTATCATGCCCAAATTACACTAATAGTGAATAATGACGTTAGCCCACAAGTGTATCGATCTCCATTAAAATAATGTTAACCATTGGACATCCATCCACATGATCTGCACACATGGGAGCAAGAGAGATAGTGGGGATGTAAAGAATAGGAAGAGCACAGGATGATAGAGCAGGTCCTAAAAACACATTATTAAATGAGTCCTTTTTAATGAAAAAAACCACTAAGGTAAAACCATTATGAGTCTTGGGGATGAAGACTAATGATCATCCTGGAAATAGATAAAAAAGTCATCATCAATTCCGTCAAATAAGCAAGGAGAGGGGTGGAAGAAGGGGAGGAAGGGAATCACATGTGGCATGTTCTCAATAAAAGAGGGTTTCATTTAGGTGATATCATATTTATAAAACATTTGAAATAGTAATAATAATACATTTACCATATTCTACTTCAAGAAACTCTAGATTCGTAAACATAATAATATTTATCTATGGTATTTCATTAAAAAATTATTTAAATATATAGGTCATGGAAATAATATTTTCAAAATATTATCACTGTATAGATTTTTATTAATATTATATTCTCTCATCCAATAAAAAATATTTTCATACAATTCTATATTCTCTTTCTTCCAATAATTTATAAATCATGTATATAATAGTTTAATTTTTTTAGAATGTGATAATCTTCATCAATATCTACTCATTAATTATTATAATTAATTAATCTAAAATAATTCTGTATGAAATTATCTTGTTAACAATATCAATACACAAAATGTAATTTATAGTTTTTTATTAGAATAAATAATTTACTAAATAATTTTATCTTAAATTTTAATTATTGAAATAATAATATTTTGTAAACAATAATACACCCCTTTTATTTCATTAACAAATTTTTAAAATGTCCATATATAATTATACAACCATTCTTTATGATATTATTATTTTATATTAATTTATGGCTATATTTAATCACATTAGATTAAACAAATAATCTAAATCACAATTAATTTATAGTTTAAAATAAATAAATAAAACTAAAGGATACCTTTCCTAGATAAGAGAGGATTTAAATGATGCAATAACAAGGAAGGACAGCGAAGATAAAAATGAGTAGGTCTAAAAACCCATGTAGTGAACAAGTAAATTTATAAAATACACTATAAACTATAGGGTAAAATATTGATCATCCAAAATTGATGGAAACTAAAGTCACTATATTGAGGTAAATATTTAATTTTTATTATATTTATCTTTATGGTCATGAAGATATAACAACATCACTATCAAAACATCCTTTTATTCATTATTTTATTAATTTTAGATCAAATCTATTTTTTGATCCAATCAAAATCATTAAAAATGTTATATAGAAATTTTAAACAATCAAGGAGAATATAAGTCCTTTTTACTATTCATTTAAGACCTCTAAAATCACAAAAAATCATTCTAAATATGAAAAGGGGAAATCCATTTTTTTTGGATTTAATCGATACATTTACGTATAGTGCATGCATTGTGTATGGGTAATGAATTTTTAACTTTATGCATAATTTTAATACTCAGTGTTTCATTAATGCAATGATAGAACCTTATGTGATTTATGAAACACACAAGAAACTTTACAAAGTTGTCGAGCTACTCTTATGTTGCCTTAAAAAATTAGGCATTACCCTTACAAGAACTAAAAAGAGACTACACTACACTTATGAAGATAGGTCAAACACTATATTAATATTACATGATAAAAACATATTCCCAACATGAGTATTGTTATTTTCAGATGATTCTTATATGCAACCAAAAATACAATCTTGCAGCCTTTAAAAAACACTTCTGACCAATACATATTGAAGGAAAGATGGACCTACAATTATGCATCTATTAGAAAATTCACCATGACATTATGAATGGTTTAAAAAATGATAGGACATTTATTTATGTCATGAGTAATATTATATATCCTTATATAAATCAAATATACCATTATGTAGCATATGGAGACTTCTATTTACCTTTAGTAAATCATTTAAAAATGGTTTTACCTTTACAGAGAGTGTGAAAACTATGTGTTTATTCTTATGCAAGATTTTGAAAAACCTACTTAACATTAGGTAAAATTAAAATAATTCATAAAAGTAAATATTTTATTGAAAATATTAAATTTATAATTATCCTAACGTGTAAATAATTAATAAAGAGTTTATTATACCTTTAAAAAATCCCAAAATCTTCTAAGAAATTTGAATCATTTTAAAAACCAAAAAAAATAATTTTCCAATAATAATTTAAAATTTTGAAACTAAATTCATATGTTTCCAAAAAAATTTAATGTAATATCATAAAATATATATATTATTTCTAAATTAACATACTCCCAATATTGAAAATTGATTTATCATGAATATTCTTCCTAAACCAAAGTCAGTGTTCAGTGCCAGTTTATTAAACCGCCGATACAAATTTCATTTTCTTCAAAATCCTGACATTTATCCCCCTAAGCCCACAATACCCTAACCCAGAGGACCCCAGATCACACATAGCCCTACCCTCTCCACACCTCGCAGTCGGTCCTGAGCATTGTCGCCCTTTGTCCTGCCTCCCTACTGATCCCGAGCCTCACCGCTTCTCGCCCCCAGTCATGAGCCTCGTTTCTCCTCTGTTATAGGATTTTGGAATTCTTAAAGATGGGTTTTGAGGTTATTAAAATACATATATTCAAATAATATATATAATTATAATTATGTGATAGTTTTAATGATTATAAAAAGGAAAAAGTTTTGACTCTAATTATGATGACCAAGCTATATGTTTTCAAGATTATCATTTTGAATAGTTTCAAAAATAGAGATCATTTTGTTACTGATTTTCATAGACTTTATAATTCATAATATTTGAAAATATTATCATGTTATTTTGAGGTTTAAATAAGTGGAAATTATTTTGAGAATAGTGTCTCATGAATAAATATGTAAGACTAGAAATTTAAAATTGATTATTAAACCATCTATACATAAAGTTCTTAAACTCAGAAGGCGATTGAATTTATTTTGAATATTATGAAGGCTCAAATAGAATATATATCCTTTATATTGAATCATGCTAGATATAATGAAAATTATTTTCTTTTATAGATTGGACACTATTGTAAACCAGGTGGATCTAATATCAAGAAAGGGAGGACACCTTTTTATTAGGGAATGGATTTAGGTTAATGATGATACATACCCTACAATAATTACTTTATTACATTATGGATACATCTATTTCATAAAATTATCTTGGTCATAGTATGGAAATATTTATTCACATTGTGGGAGAACGTTGAAAAAAACTTGTGTTCCATGTGTTCATGTTTGTTTTTTTTTCAAATGGGTAAGTGGTAGTTTCTAATGTCAAGGGGTTCTTGAGCATAACCAGTTAGATATGGTTATTACAAAAGGAAATTATAAAGAATTAGTAAAATTATTTTAAAACCCTTCGTAGTATTAAATATCAGATCACCTAAGAACATTACGTTGTTGGGATGAAAACACTTAGAGAAAACCTTTAGTTCTATGAAGATATCATAAGTGTGTGGGGATATAATTTTATACTCTAATTTATTTTTATTAATTTCATCATAATTTTTTTTAATATTTCTAAGATGGATGGAGGAAAGAGATGAAATTGTAGGAATTCCCGATGTGGTTGATATAATAGTTATTGTGATGGTTATCCAGACATTTAAAAAACATCATGGGAACTAATATTGAAAACATCATGGTTATATTAACATAATTACTTAAGTTATGGATAATAACCATTACCATATAGAAATACCTTCTTCATCATGGAATTGACTTGATGAAATGACCTATTTTATTTTCTGGGCTCAAGGATCCACTTATAGTTTAACGGTGGGTATCATCATTGGAAAATATATTTAATATAGATGAACACTATGAACAATAGAAAAGTTTAAAACAATTTTTCATATTGAAGGAAATTTTGATCAATGGTTTTCATTAATAAATAATATAAATAATGAAGAATACATTTATTCAGTGTTATTTTGTGATTTTATGAGGTTGTTCCTTGAGAAATACTTCTCTAAAAATGTAAAAATCAAGATGAGATGAAAATTACATAAACTAAAGTAGATGAATAATGTATCAACTATGACATATGAAGTTAACATTACTTAGTTAGAAACGTATGCTTCGGAATTTTTCATTGATCTAGAATGTAATATTGATATATTTTATAATGGATTAAATCTAAGTCTTTATAATACATTAGAAATCTAAGAGGTAAATATTTAAAAAAGAATTTTATGTTATACTTGATAGATATAAATAGAGTTATTGAATAGTAAATGATCTTGGAGTGTTTGATATTAACTTTAAAGTGGAGATCAATACTGGAAGTTCATCTAATAGACAGAGAGAAATGAAGAAGTTTTAGTATCCCACATGTAATAATCCAATCCATGTTTCCCCCACCAAATCCATGATTCATCCCACTACAAGGCCTAAAGTGAATTAGTGATCACCACAGGATAGAAATTAGTTACTTAGAATCAAACATACTCTACTGGGAAATATTTCACCTAATAAAATATAATACAAGACAAGTGCATTCTACCTGAATACTCAGAATATCCTTCCATTAAATTGGTGTGTCACACATATATGATTAGATGTTTTGAAATATCATTATTAAAGCATGGAATAGAGGGTCAAAAACAAATATAAACAACAAGACCGATCCAAATATAAAACAACGTGTACATAAATAATTCTTTAAAAAATTAAATAATGTGATATAGATACTGTTAGGCTAAATATACATGAGATAAAAAAATAAATGACCATAAATGTCCAAAACATGAACTATTGTAACTCATCACTGTGTGACTAAGGGGTATATACCACCTATCCACCTCCTCGAAAACCCCCAAAAAAGATACAATAAACCCACTACATCATAGATGATTCTTTCCATTAATTGAGAAAAATAATACAAAATATATATTCACTATAAGGGTTTCTATAGGGTTTGAGTATAACAATCCCCATATGATTACACCACTTGTTGTAACACCCTATTCTCACTTTTACGTGTATAAAATTATTATATTATATATTAATTATAATTTTAATCTGGTTTGGGATGAAAAATATAAGCAATTTGATACTTTTCCAGGATGTAAGGTTTCCACATGGTTTTGTAAACCATGAAGGTAAGCTTGGTAGGTAATCAATGAAACATGCTCGAAAAGGGGAATTATTTTTTAGTATTTATTTTTTAAAAAAATTCCACAATTTTTCCCCACTTTGAACAAGTTGTTCAAGAGACCTACCCCTACTAACTCTCTGTCTATTATCCTTCAATAGTGTAATCTGGGAGATTTATTAGTGGTTTCTCATTAAAATCATTAGGTGAGTTTCTCTTCACTATTACCCTTCCTTATTATCTTTATTTCATCCTTAGTTATCACATTCTCTCTAACACTAGAATCTATGGTGTTTGAAACTCATTTCTAGGGATGTCTTAAATGGTGTTTTTTCAAGGCATTATGAAGTTACTCCTATGAACTCATATTATATTATTCATAGATAGTGATGTGATTTTTTTTTGAGGAAGGTGTATCTAAACCCTTTCTTTTATTTGGGAGTTATTTTAATGATTGTCCTTTTAAACTTGTTTTTATAAACTAGAAAAATTATTTATAAGATATTTTTAATGGTTTTCTCTAGAAAAAAAGACTACATTTCCATAACATCCTTATGGAAAATAAAAGGATTCCATAATGATAATGTATTTTAATTTAAAATGTAATTATATGCATGTTTCAGGTTTGATAAAATTTCAATGAGGGTTATCTAAAAAATAAATGAATTACCCATAATGTTTTCAACTAAATTGATTTATAATGGTGGGTACTCTCTAGATTAAAAAATTTCCTTACCTAAAAAAGACATTCTTTGTTTATGGAAATGTAATATTATCCTTATTTTTAGATTGTGAATTTAATTTTATATATCTTTTATATTCTTTATAATTCACAATTTTTGGGTTTTAAATGTATGATCAATAATTTGGAAACACACTTGTGTAAAAGATTCAATGGATTTGTAAAGAATGTTTTCCATTGGTGTTTTGTCTATAAATACAAGATATGGAATGAAGTGGATAATGAATAAAAAATGACATTTAGAACATCAATGATTCATTATAATTATTTTTTGAGGCATTTCTAGTTTCCTTATATTTATTTATTCTGTATAAATTAAAGAAGGGTCCATGTTCACTACTCTACAACAGTTTTCTCATTAAAATATTCTATTTGTCAAAATAGTTTTATTATTTTTCATAATTATCGATAATTCTTATTTAAACGATGCTTAGAGCTACATTTAAAAGGTATTGTAGTGTTATATAACTTATTTATATTTTTGTCAACCAGTAAATATGAATCTATTTTCGAATTTTGTAATAGTTATGTGTTTTCAATTTTTTTTAAATGTGTAGGCACATGTTGATATATATGGATAAAATATGGATCAGATTACTGGGGAACACACCTCAATATGCTAAGGGTTTGGAGGTGTTTTATATTTTTCAATTTCCAATAGATCTGTTGATGGTAGAATAAGATGTCCATGTCTGAAATGTAATATTAGATGATAGTTGATGATATATTAAGTTTATTAACACTTGTTATTAAATCAATTATATTTTCATTATTTGTGGTGGATTTGGCATGGAGAATAAAACATTACAGAAAGGATGATCATTGATGTAAATCTATAGAATGAGCTCCCAACTTATTCGATAATGGAAAATGAAATGAAAAGCCTTATACTTGATGAATTCTACATTAAAAGATACCAAAATCAATATCAAAACAAATCAAAACAACCAGTTGAGGGTGCTATAAATAGAAATGTGACACGTGATTTTTTTGAGACTGGAGGAAAACCAGTTCAATATTATAACATATAATTGCGTCCTCCTCTTGATTCTGTGGAGAATAATGTAATAAAAAAACATCCGAGAACTGACAGATGTGAATCCTAGTTTAGTTGATGATTGAAATCAGGAGATTTATAGTGGATGTTTTGAAATATTCAAAACATTCTTTTCTACTAAAGTTGTACCATAAAAAAAACATATGTGTAATTACAAATAAGTCAATTTCCATTATGTTTGGAGTTGTTGTGTGATTAAATTATTTATTAAAATATCCCAGAGTCTTTTTATGAAATAAAAAAAGTTGATAACAAGATTTGTCGAAATTATATATAAATTCATTCGTGTCCCAATGATTGTATTCTTTTTTGGGGAGAGGATTGAGGCAGAGAAGAGTCAATGAAATCTTCATCCTCTAGATGGTAGTCTATGGGTGATGTTAGAAATATGATTCAACATAATACCATGAATTATAAGGAAATGAACACACCTACAATGGTTGTGTGTTACTTTCCTTTAAATCATCGATTTCAAAGATTATACATGTTAGTGAAAACCACCGAACACATGAAGTAGCATTCTGTAGATAATAATAATGATGGATTAATGTGACATCCAAGAGATTCAAAATCATGGAATAAATTTGATTCATTACATATAGATTTATCATTTGATCCTAAGAAATATTTGATTGGGATTGGCTGCCGATGGATTCAACCCATTTGATACTTTGTGTACTAGTTACAAAATTTGGCTGGTTGTTTATGATCCATAATAATCTTCATAAATGGATGTGTACAAATCAATGGTATTTTATCATTTAGATTATTATCCTAGAAAAGAATACGTAGAAATTATATTGATGTATATATGCAGCCTTTACTTGAAGAATTACAGGAGTCATTGAGAAATAGTAGTGAGACATATGATTTATCTTCTAGAACAATGTTCAAATTTCAAGCCGCACGAATGTATAGCATTTGTGACTTCCCTGGACATGGGAATTTTCTTGTTTGAACACTTACATGGGTTTGAATTTTCCTATTTTTATCTCTTATTTTTATCTAGAGTAGCTACCTCACAGTAGAAAATGGCGTTTCTTGTGTCCTAGATGATTTCTCAATGCATCTCATAGATTTCGGCTCAAGAAGCCAAAATTCAATGGTTTCATTGATCATAGACCATCTACAAAGTTATTAACAGGTTCTGAAATATTGAAACAACTTGGGAATGTTGAAACAGAATTGGGGAAGGCACATCATTTGAATGATAGTGGGAACTTTGTTTGAAGTGCATCGTCAAGTGAAATAAGAATGAAACAATGGAAGATAAATATTATATTCATCAAACATTAGAATTCAGAATTTAATTTTTTGTAGAATAATTATGATGTGATGCATATTGAGATGCATTTTTGTGAAAATTTGATCATCCCATTTCTGAATAAGCATGGAATGTCTATGTTTAGTCTCAATGCTGGAAAATACTGAGAAGAAATGAACATAAAGTGTGATCTCTAGCCAGATGAGAATGTAAAGTTTTCTCTAGTAATTTTTGCAATTAAAATAGGGATAAAGATACATTAATTTGAATTTTATAACATATGATGTCACCTGATGGGTATTCATGTAACATCTCCATGTGTGGTCACTTAATTAATCATATTTTAAATGGATTGTAAATCCATGATTCACATATTTTCGTATATTAGTTACTTCTATTAGAATTGCATATATTATTACATAAAAATGTTACTTCCATTGTAATCTAACTACGAACATTTTTTAAACATCTATGTGAGAAAACACTATATCTGTTCCAACTTGACAACCTTCAGGTGAGATTTTTATTGACACTTTGTTTAATAGAGATGATATTTCCTCTTTCATTTTTTACTGTCATGATGCATTTAACATTGCATTTGGTTAAGGATGCTTAATTAAGGGGGCCATTACATTATCAATGGATGTATCCAATTCAAAGGTCATTCATTTGTACGTTTTTTCATTTCACCAGAAAATTCATGGAACTTCATTAAATACATAATTGTGTTATTTAATTTATTTCATAGATATCTCGGGCATTTGAAATCATATGTGAAAAATAAAGATCAACCTGAAGGCTCTATATCTAAAATCTATTTAGAAGAGGAGTGTGTTATCTTTTTTCTAGATACATGGATAATATTGAGACAATATTCAATGAAGTTGGACATATTGAATACACATCAACGGAATTTGAAATACATGGGGAATCAAATATCAGTCCTGCTATTAGCATATCAGTTGGGTAAAGCTCAAATGTTACACTAACAAAAATGGAATTATTACAGGCATGTAGATATGTTCTTCTAAATAAGGATATTTTTGATCCATTTATTGAAGAGTTGAGGATAAAAACAAAGAGATTCATGACATGACCAACACGAAATGAGAAATATATAAAAAAATATATTAATAATGATCTTGTATAATGTTTTTCATGATGTGTATGTTCATAAATATTACAATCAATAAAGATATTAGATTTATAAATATTTATTGTAAATATAATAATGTATATTAATTTTTTTCGGATCATGAATACTGATATTCGAGCATAGTTGTTAGAATATTTAATGTTTCATTCTTGAGTTCCTCTTAAACAAGATAGAATGTTCTATCGTTACAACATGAATGGATTTAGATTCCGTATAGTTGATTATGAAGGGGTTTTAAAAGCACATAACAGTGGCATCTTTACATTTTCTAAAGTAGACTACTATGGAAAATTGACTGATATTAAAGAATTAAACTACAATAGACATTTTTTAGATATTTTATTCAAATGAAATTGGTTATATATTATATGGAGTGTTAAAATAGATTCCTTTTAATTTACTTCTATGAACTTCTCTCACTCGATGGATGTTAGTGATTGTGTAATACATAATCCGTATATCAAATCGTCGCAAGATAAAATGATATATTATGTGAAAGTTGGCATGTATAAATGGTGGAGTGTAGTTTCTCACATAAAAAAAGAGACTTTTATGATATGGGTGGTGATGTGGAAGATTTGATTCCTGACATTGAATACCATCAACAACAAGAAGAAGTCTAATTTTTTCATCATGAAATTGAAACTATTAGTCTTGGAAGAGTGGATGATGTGGATTATGTAATTATAGAACATGAAATTGATATGATTTTAGGATAAAATGACTGTATTTATAGTTATCCCACCATTTATCAACCACTTATGTCATTTGTGCAGTCAGTCATTATCATTCTTGTGTATGTTTTTTAGTACTATGAATCTGTTAACATTTTTATTTTATTTTTATACATGAATTTTTCAAAATATATGTTCTGAACATAATTTTAATTGATTAAATGACAAGACTGTTGAGGTACCATTATACTCAAACTGTGGGGTCAAATAGTTATTCTAGAAGCAGATTGATTCTGGTAATATTTTCATTACTTTATTTATTTATTATACAATTTTGTATTTTTAATATATTAAATTGTTGATTTATCTTTGTTTAATATAGCTACCTATTTGAGGCCACCAAGCATCCCAAACAGAATTGTGGTTGAATGTTTATAAAAAATATGATTAGTTCTTATTTAATGATATTTGAAAAGAATTTGGGGTATGAATTCATTTTTCATTATAATAAGTGATTATGATTTTTCACTATGTGAATATATATTTATTAAAATATGATTGATATTTGATTTATAGGTAAATATTAAAGAAATATGGGAGGTCATTCCCACACAGTCCTACTCAGCATGCCAGGATGACCCAGTTGGTAATGTCCTTGGGAAGGAGCATCCAGGTCGAGTGTGCAGATGGGTTTGGGACCATTAATATCTAAGGACTTTAATAGAAAAATGGAGATTTCAAGTGATGACTAGTGTTGAGAAGGTAAAACATACAACTTCAAAATCGTTTCGTTTAGAAACTTTTATTGATTTTATGTATAAATATAAATATAAAAAATTGTTTAATTATCAATATAATTGTCTTATATGTGCCTGTAGCACGAAGTAGAGATGGACATGAAGACGATTACGATCATAATTCATTATTTGGGAATGATTAGTGAAAATTTTTTAGTCGTGTTTTAGTACATCGAATGTGTGTATTTTTTTTATCTTTTTGTTATATTTTATGTGGGATTAGAACAACATGTTCCCTAATTATGTGTTATATTACCATGTGTCTATATGTTGGGTTTCAACCAGTTATAAAGATTGAAATTCATATATGATCATATATAATGTTTAGTTTCCTGTATCATATTTTCATATAGTTTGATTCTTCTAATGTGTTGTGTTTTGTTTGATTCTATCAATGTACTGAGAAATGTCTTATAGGTGCCTGTAGCACGAAGTAGAGATGGGATCATATTCTCAATAAGGGTAAAATGGGTTATTTAAAAATAACCGTAGAATAAGTGTGTGATAACATGAGAATAAAATTCAAAAACCAAACCATGAATATCATAAATCATAAACATGATTAATTTCATAAATCATGGTTTCTTAAAATACATGAATAATAATAGAATAAAAGAACACGAACCATGAGAACATAACATTTTCATAAGTCATAGATTTTTGGAATAAAAATAAGCATGGAAAATAATTTCCTTACTAGTTAAATTTTCATTTATAAGACTATAAAGTTGAATAATTTAACTCCCCAAACCATCAAAATATTCAAGGTGTAATCCCAAGACTATCAAAAAGGAAAGGTTCCCTTTCGAAACATGGATTACTTCATATTCTAGTCCTCTTTATATCATGATATATCAATAGTTACACAATGAATTAGAGGGATATATAGGTACGCCAATAACATAATGTAAATCATAGATGTCTGTGTCACAAGATAATAAAACATTAATCATATCAGAACCCATTAAAATAAACGGGTTTAATAAACACTCCATCGTAACATAGCCGGTGTAAAATAAACATGATTCATAATTATTTAATCATTTAATCAAAGCATAATCTGTCCAAAAAAAGGATTTAAATAATTTTATGCTTGAATTTCCAATAGATGAGGAAAATGTTTCATAAACATATTGTCATCATAAACCTAATCCATATAGATATAGAATAATAATGGTATCCTTGAATCATATCCACATTAAATCCTAAGTAACATTAAAGTATATCATATTAGATGGAAACTGATTTGTAAAGATCACTTGGAATATATCATGATGAAAATAAATTTTATTTTGAAATATAATTTTAAAAATAAAAATTTATGAAATAATTTGGAAATAATTTTCTATGAAAATAAACATGAATACTTATAAATGATTCTTCAAAGAAAAAATGTTCATAACTGCGGGAAATTCCATTACTGATGTACAAGTTGAAACAAAAATTATTTTCAGATTTTCAATAATTTCCAAAAAATAATTTTTCAAAAAAGGTATTAAAATTCATTTCAAAACATTTTTGAAATCATTTTCAGAAAATATAGACATGGAAGTGAAAGGGTTTTTTACCTACGAGAGAAATAAAGTAATTTTTCATTAATTGTTTTTAAATATTTATTGTATAAAGAGAAGAAAAATAAGGAAAACATGTAATCTCATGATATGATCATATTATCATAAAACAACTGAGTTTATTTAGATATAATTATAATATTTCATCATTAGAAGCATAAACATAAATAATCCCTATAAAAGATGAGATGGAATCATGAAACCCTTAAAACATTGTTATCGTTGTAATAGAAAGCCCCATTAAATAATAAAATCAAATTAAACATTAAAATATAAGTAAAAAATTATATTTATGATATAATGTGTAGTATATACACCTCATTGAAGAAGATAGGTGCATAATATAAGTTATATATTAATAAAAAAATAAAAATAAAAATTCCTTACCATGAGTTACAATTTCCATAGCCTCCGTTATAATAAATATAATTTTTCAAATCTATTCCAAAAAATAATATATATATATATATATATATTATATCATATATAATTTAATTATACCATTTTATTACTTATTTATTAACAATTCCTTATTAATATTATAATTAGGGTAATAAAAGTTTCATTATTCACAAATGTTTTGATTGTTTATTTTTGACACTCTTACATTGATCTTGTGTAATTTAGTTAAAAAATATTAACCAATATATGAATATCATATATATTCATTATATATATATTTATATTAATCCATAAAATTTATAGATAGAAAATGAAATACAATGTTCATTGAGACAGTAAGTCATACATATGATTTAATGTTGTTTCCCTTTTCTATACAGATGAAGTGAAAAAATTTAAATAATATATTAGACATTAATAATCATTTATATTTTCATAATTATCACATATATTAATTAAATAAATCCCTTATTACCTTCTATGTAATATTTATGTGAAAAAATGAATCACATTTCTTCGTGAGACTGTAGTCTACTGTACACACGATCAATGGTATCATATCACCCATGCAATAGAAATTTAAAATATATATATGATAATATATTTATAAAAATATTTGTTTCAAAAATATCAAAAATATAAATTTTATTCATTATTATACCCAATCGTGAGAGGGGTTGATGGATAATGTGTCACATCAGTTCGCAATGTGGTAGTTAGCCATACTCCAGAGCGACGATAGCATTTCAATTTTGAGGGAAGATGAGATAGAAGGAAGTCATTGTCATATAATAATATAATCTCAATATAGATAATATAATTATTTGATTATATTATCATGAATTAATGATTTTATAAGGTGGTATATGATGGAATAAAATAAAATCACCCATTGAATAATGTTACCTTTTCTTCTGGTAAAGTCCATAGGTTTTTAAAAAAAGCATTAAATGGTGTATTTTTATGGTTAAAATAATGAGTACCAGAAGATATGATGGAATTAAAAGGATTTTTTTGGAATTTAATTTCCAAACCAATTGGGTTTTAACGTATGAATATGATATTATTTGGGATGGCTTTTTATAAGTCAGGGATGGGATGATGCATTTAGTATTTTTCAAAATAATAAATTGTACTCTTGTGTTTAATATTACTAAAATATAAATAATGGGACATTATATAACCATATAGGCGATAAATTATATATTTGTCTGTAAAATTGGTTTTGTAAATGTTTGGGATCATTTTTAACCCTTATCTTTTTAGTTTAACCCAAGATAACATCATTTTTACCTTAAGCAAGTAATCAATTTTCATTATTTTTTCTATTTATTTTGTCAATCAAATTATGTTGGTCTTATTATATGATATAAGTTATTATTTTTTAATATATGAAATCCATTTATACAAATTCAATTCCCAAAAGTGGTATAATTTAATTTAAAATTAATCCCATAGATGCGATGATTATGCAGGGTTTCAAAAAGAAACATTTTACTAATGTATAGAAAATTTTAATATCAAAATTCAGTATAAAATTTAATCCAATGTCCTAAACTGGAATATGAAAATATATAATTTAACAAATTTTACTTTTGCAACCTTCCAAAAAACAACTTGGGTGTTTTTATATATTGTAAATGAAAATAAAATTCCTAAAAAATATTATTTTTTCCATTAATTGAAAAATTTATCTTTTGAGAAAACTCTAAAAAACAAAATCCATGATATTTCTAACATGTAGATTTATAAAAATATCTTAATTATTAAAAATATGTTTTCTAAATGTTGTAATAATTACTTTTAATTTTTTTTAACAAAATGTAATAAAAACATTACTTGAGAAAATACTATTTTCAAAACATAAAATGACATTTTTAAAAATTATGTACTTTTTCAATATGTTTTTTCATATTAAATAATTATACTTATTATTTAAAATTTATTTATTACTATTTATATTAATAATTTAAAAAGATAGGAAATATGGATCTTTTTAAATAATAATATTAAGAATTTATCTCTAACACCCTAAGATTTCATAGTGTGTTATTTCTTCAAAATAATTAAATAACTTGCACTACACGCCACACCGAGTTCAAGCGCACCATGACTTACCAAAAAAGGCGTTAAAAAGAGGTTATTAATAGTATTAACTAAATTTTAAACTTTATATAATCCTTATAATTTTAGAATCCATATTATGAGTTTTTTATACATAATGTAGGAGAAAATTCATTTTCAGTATTTCACTTTTAACAACTTTAAATAGTGAACATTTTTAAATCCAATATTTTAAACTTTTATATATTCAATTTGACTAAATAAATTTACTTTCTAGAATGGGTACATCAATAATTTACAATGAAACATCCCAAGCTTCCACGATACGCTTTCCTTTGAATAATATAGTACCGTGTGTTGTACGCAACTTCGAGTTCTAACACACACCACAACCAATCAAACTAGCTGTTATGAATAGTAATACCTACCTTTTGAAATTTTATAAATTTCTTCTCTCAAAATGGACTTCATTTTTGTATTCGGAGTATCAAATTTATCCTAAGGAGAAATTTCGGAACTTTTCGGATAACATTTATATTTTAATGAATAGTAAAAATTACTAAATTTTAATTAAAAACAACTTTTTTAATCAAAATAATTTATATTGATAAATTAGGAATTTGAGTGGTTTTAAAGTATATTTAGAATATATTTTTACTATTTAATACAATTTTGGCCATTGTACATAATTTCACAATTAAATCAGACATAGCCAAGTGTCAATCTTTTGAAAGTTATTATCTCTTAAAAACACGCTAATTGTTTTGACGATGAGAATTAATTTTTAAATTAATTAATGCAACTGATATGTTTTGAATTTGGTAAAATAGAAATCATTTCTGAATTCATAATATCAAATATATCTTAGGCATAATTTTTGGTATTTTTCTGGAAACATTCATTTTTTGATGAATAGTGCAACCACTGAGTGGTAGTTAAAAAACTGAATCTTTCATAAAAATAAATTTTACCACTTTTGTGAGTGGAATTTAGAAAATTTGAGAGACACGGTTAATATCAAGGAGTAAAAATTAGTTTAGTGAGATGAAAATAATTTTTGGTGAATAGAATCTTTGTACTTTTATTTACCCTGGTTAAAAGTAAATAGGGTAATTAAGGATAAAAAATGATATTCATATTACCTTAACACATGTCCTAATTCAAATGGACAATTGTTTCTCGACCAAAACAACCTTAGGAATAAAATATTATCTTCTAGGTCCACTTGTATTAGATTAGGACATTTATTATAATTTAATTGAAAGAAGAGTTAGAATAGTTATAATCAACATTTATTTACTAAAATATTTTTAAAATAGGGTTATACATAAATAAAATTATATTTTAAATATTTAATAGAAAGCTAAAAATATTTCCTAAATAATTTTTTTTTATTTATAATTTTTAGACTATAAATAATTTAATTTATTCATGACACAATGATGATGCAGTAATTACCAAAATAGAAAAACATAGAAATATTTGATATTATAAATACCCTAATAAATATAATTTGAGAGTTTTTATGAATTAAACTAATTTTATAATTTAATATGACATGTTAGGATTGACCTATATAACTTTTTTCGAAGTAATAATTCTGTTATGATTTTCAAACAAATCAATTATTGAACAGTGTCCAGATTGACATAAAAGAGTTTTTAAAAAAAATATTATATTATTAATTGATATTAAATTCCTAACAAACTAAGGATAGGAAAACAGACTTATATAATGATAGGTGTATTATTAATGGACCACTAGGGGGTCTCTTGGAGGTATATATTAATTTTATTAACTATATAATATAAAAATACAAAGTTAAATGGTAAGTGTCAAACTAATTAACTAAGAGTTAAAACTATAAGATAAGGTTAATATAATGACAAAAACCTATATAAATTCTATTGGATGAGTGATTTTCAAACCATCACCACCTTAACCTTTAAATAATCCACTTTGGAGCCATTATAAATCGAATATGAATTTATTAGAAAATAGCATTTCTAGCTTTTCCAAAGGATCCCCTCACCCCTCTTATAAAAGGGCACTCCCCCTTTTCATTAATTCACACCTTCAAAGACAATTGGCTCGGCCAAACGCTGCCCAAATACTCTCTAAACATCCCTCAATTAAACCTGGAGGCATTATTTTGATCAGAAAGCCAGCCTAATGGGACCTTTTGATCAAATAAAATGGAAGAACCCGAAGAAGAGGTAATGTTTTCACCACCCTCTTTCAAATTCATTTCTTCTTCAACATATTATTTCTTTGTTATTCCCATTCTAAAATAACGAATCCAGTATCTCATATATACTGTAATATTATTATAAATATTGTACAACCATATTCAGTATTCTATACATCCTTTGTATGACATGTTACCATACGTGCGTACGTACGACTTAGCGTCTCCACGCCGTGGGGTAATTGTTCTTCAATAAATTATTATTTGGATGGATATAATAATGATTGTAATTCATGTAAATAATAAATATAACATTATAATGATCTTGTATATATTCTATAAAATCCAATTATATATTATTTTAATATCAAAAGAATGATATTGTCGCTCGTGCGTATGTACGGACTACCGTCTCCACGAACGCGATGAGATTCATTCTCCATTGTATCCATTCAATTATAATTATAATTTGATGATTTAAAAATAATGTTTAAGGACATGATATCATTCTGTATATGAAGAAGATAAAACCTATCCATAACAAACACGACTTATGTAACAAAACATATAAAAGAAAAAAAGTAAGTTAACACCCGAAACGACGATAAGTCTAATATATTATTATAAAATCAATGTTAAAAGATAATATATGATATCATATTAATGTATATTATTCTTGTATAATTTAGTAAAAATTATTTCACCATTATACAGGAGGTTAACCTACCCTCAACCATGGAAAATTACAAGGTAAGGGTTTATTTCACAATATCTTAATTATCCGAGGTTGTTTATACGTAATAATCTATTGGGACTTCTTTATCATCCACATACATGTTTCTTTAAAATGTATTTCAATACATTTTTACTATTTACTAGAATATGGGTTAAAGTCATTTATACCCTTTTTGACTTTTATAACTGGTTTATAAAGGAACCTTTCTGTCGTTTTCCAAACAAAGTTCGTTTTAACCTTTTTGACAAAATTAAGGTAAGAATGTTTTTTAACTTATATGATGGGTGAGGCTATTTTCCACCATTATAAAATCTTCTAATATTCCCTTACAATATTATAAGGATATTTTCAAAGTTAATGTTTTATTTTATAATTATGTGACTTTTAAATGATTTCAAAATGAATATTTTAAGAATTTCTGAAAGGTACTCTTTATCAAAATCATAATTTTATATATTTTAAAGATTTATCTTTCTAAATCTTTTTAATTAATTTCCATGTTTTCAAAATTATTTTAAGGATTTATTTATATGCACTTGAATGTTTTGAAATGATATTTCTTTTCAGAAGTTTCTAAGTTGTATGGGACACTTTGATTCAAAAATATATTTTAAATTACTTCCTTAATAAATGTGTAACTTTTAAATGATTTCAATAAAAGAGATATTTCTCTCAAATAGTTTTGATTTCATCTATGTCAACATCCTTTGATGGATTTTAAGTTTATTTGATGTTGATTTATTATGATACAAAACTTCCATATTGTTTTGATGTTTTTGTGATGTGTTTGACTGTGGATGTTTTATTCTTATACCATTCGTGGTTTATAGATGAAGTATTTACATTTTGTATTCTAGTTTTAATAGAATGTTTATGTTATGTTTGAACATTTTCATATGGGAATGAATTGGACTTAATATGTGATGGGTGGATCTTGCAATAGCTCCTCGATGCATCGGTTGGTCTCATGAGACAAACTAGTGTCTTGGCACAAGGCCTTGGAAAAATCTTATTTCTAGTCTTGGCACGAGGCCTTGGCTATGTGGTTATGATAGTCTGGCATTATTTATTCCATCATTATGAAAGTGGTTATTGATATTGCATTGATTATCCGAATAGTAGAATAACCATGTGAATAAGTAAATGGAATTATTTCATTTTATTTTTGCCATACTATGTTGAAGATCAAGTTTAAAAGGATTTTGTTTTAGTTATACATTCCCTTAAATGTTTATTCTTATATATGAATGTTTCCACTATATTGTTATCCATACTAGGCATTGAGCTCACCCCTTTTCTATGTTTTATTTTTCCCTTGATGTTTAGAAGTAATTTATGAATGACCTGCAGGGATAGAATGAGGGGATAAGAGTGTGGACTATGGAGACTATATTATTGTAGTTTTCATTTTATGATGTAATGTAAACTTTATTAATGTGTCTAGTGATTCCAAGGCTACTAAACTAATCAATCTTTTGAGACTTGATCTTTCTAGTGATCATGCCAATGTTATGTAATAATGTACCGACTCTGGGTAACTGGGGTCGGGGCCTTACAATTGGTATCAGAGGAAGTTTAATACAAACATTGGAAGCTAGATTTAGATAAACTATGATTAGAGATCATAGACCTAAGATGAAATTTGAGGATTAGTATATAAGAACTTCCTAGAATTTTGGTATTATAGAGATTTTTTGAGTTTCCGAGCAATACATCCCTATCTGGATACGAGAAGGTAGAGGCGGCTCTGGCACAGATGTACCTAGGGGTAAAACCCGAAAACACCTCTTTGAGCTAGACTCGAACGGGAAATGGTGCACGACAACGGGTCTTGCTGCACTCTTGGTTACGACACTCCTAGGGGATATGCTTAGGATAATTCAATTTTTCATTACAAACTATTATGAAGGTTTTATGAGTATATACTTCCACAATGGAGACATTTTTATGATTATGGATTATATCCATAAACTATTTAATTTATGTTATGTGTTTTACAAGTTTGGAATTAGGTATTGTTATTCATAAATTAATCTAGTGTATGCCATTGTTTAGAAATGGCACCCAGTAGAAGGAATGAGAACTCCAGTAATGCAGATGATCCAAAGAGAAAGAAGGATCATATATTTCATGGTATTATTCCAGAATTTATAAGAGAAATAGTTTCCCATGTATTATCATCATATGAAGAAATAATATCATGTGTTGATAAGATAAGTAAAGAGTTTACTGAGTCCTATGGATTTTAAGTGAAGCAAGAGAAGAAAAGGATGGAAAATAGAAATATGGATAAAGGGAAGAGGGAAAAGAAGAATTTTACTATATTTGATAACTGTTGGAGAAACACCCTAGAACTTTCCTGAAAGGAATGGGAGTTTGTTATATGTGTGGAGGAAAAGTCCACAAAGTATGTGACTGCAAGGGTAAGAAAATGGTTTCAAATGTACAATTCTTCATTTGCAAGGAGTTTGGACACTACGCGAACCGATGTCCCAGTCATAAAACTATGCCAAAAATGATGCTATTGGATAATAATCAAGTTATGATAATACCACAGATGAATATGAATAATTAGAGTTCTAATGTTGATTATGTCATTTTAGTTTTGTATCAACAATGTACTTGTTATAATAATTATGGAGTATATATGGATTGTACTACAATACTATTTCATTAAGGACTTGATATTGTGTGGAAAAAAGAAAAGTGACTCAATATCAAGTTAAATTTTTGGAGAATATATGTTTGAGAGAAAGATAAACCATAATATGGTTCTGATACCAAGGTAGTGATTATAGAATAATACTTCATTGATTTGGATAAAATATATTGGATATTCTTGACTACCTTGAAACTGATTTATGATTTGTATATTCCATCATTGTTGGGGTTTACAACATATTTGGATTGAAGGAGTATATATATTAATATTTAAGGAATAAGGGATCATGATTGTAATCAATAAGGTTTTATGGTAATTCAGGATGTTTCAGTGTTTTAAAGGAATACATGATGAAGGTGTTCACATGTTATTACATGGAAAAAAGGATCTTCATTATGTTTACCTTCCTTATAAATTTTGGACTGAAGTATTTTGGATAATTCTAGTTTGGATTATTTTGGATTTCCATAAAAAGGACAACCCGGAGGTCGGGCGGTAACCCGTCGCATCTGGCAAGGCCGCGAGACTTGAACCCACAACCGAAGGGCGACAAGGGTGTATCACCTACCATTGACCCACATGATGTCCTGGATTGAATAATGTCATTTTTAATGGTTCTTCTAGATGAATTATAAATTCATTTTTTAACCCTATACGAATAAGATAAATAGAATATTATTTTTAAGTTCTATTATCTTTTAGAGTGAAAGATGTGTTTCTGGTAGAATTTAGATAAAGGATGAGACTCTACTTGTCAAGTATATGTTTTTCTTCTTCTCTTATTCAATGAAGAAATTAATTCTTATACTTTAGTGAATGGATCATAAAAAAAATGTGTTATCCTAATACCATATGTTTTGGTGAACCGATGGTATTTTAAATCATCATAGATTGATGAATTTAAGGCCCCCAATTTTACACTTGTTTGTGATTAATGTCCTCAATTACTAACTATAAATATTTATGTATTTCCTCCAATTATATGTCTCTAATTGCCACCAATGTTCTCCGAATAGAGATCATAATTTGGTGGTGACCCTTTCATTTCTCTTTTCCTCTTATTAAGACTAAATTTTATTAACCCAATTTTCGATGTGGGTTTTCCTGCAAAGATATTTTCTATAATCAACCTTTTATTTTCGAAAAACAATTTCAAATTGTGAGGACGCAATTTTTTTAAGGAGGGGAGAATGTGACACCCCAAGATTTCATAGTGTGTTATTTCTTCAAAATATTTCAATAACGTTCACTACACGCAACACCGAGTTCAAGCGCACCATGACTTACCAAACAAGCTGTTCAAAAGAGTTTATGAATAGTATTATCTAAATTTTAAACATTATATAATCCTTATAATTTTAGAATCCATATTATGAGTTTCTTAGACATAATGTAAGAACAAATTCATTTTCAGTATTGCACTTTTACCAACATTTAATAGTGAAACCTTTTTAAATCCAACATTTTAAACTTTTATATATTCAATTTGACTAAATAAATTTACTTTTTAGAATGGGGACATAAAAAATTTACAATGAAACATCCCAAGAATCCATGATACGCTTTCTTTTGAGTAATACAGTTGGGTGTGTTGTACGCAACTTCGAGTTCTAACACACACCACAACCAATCAAACTAGCCGTTATGAATAGTAATACCTACATTTTGAAATTTTATAAATTTTATCTCTCAAAATGGACTTCATTTTTGTATTTGGAGTATCGAATTTAGCTTGAGGAGAAATTTTGGAACTTTTCGGATAACATTTATATTTTGATGAATAGTGGAAATTACTAAATTTTAATTAAAAACAACATTTTTAATCGAAATAATTTATATTAATAAATTATGAATTTGAGTGGTTTTAAAGTATATTTATAATATATTTTTACCATTTAATACAATGTCGGTCATTGTACATAATTTCACAATTAAACCGAACATAACCAAGTGTCAATCTTTTGATAGATATTATCTCTTAAAAACACGCTATCTGTTTTGAAGAAGGGAATTAATTTTTAAATTAATTAATGAAACTTATATGTTTTAAATTTGGTAAAATAGACATCATTTGTGAATTCATAATATCAAATATAGCTTAGGCCAAATTTTTGGTATTTTTCTGGAAACTTTCATTTTTTGATGAATAGTGAAACCACTAAGTTGTAGTTAAAAAAATGAATTTTTCATAAAACATAATTTTACCACTTCTGTGAGTGGAATTTCGAATATTCGAGAGACACGGTTAATATCAAGCAGTAAAATTTGGTTCAATGAGATGAAAATAATTTTTGGTGAATAGTAACTTTTTACTTTTATTTTCCATGGTTAAAAGTAAATAGGGTAATTAAGGGTAAAAATGATATTAATATTACCATAACACATGTCCTAATTCTATTGGACAAATGTATCTCGACCAAAAACAACCTTAGGAATAAAATATTATCATTTAGGTCCACTTGGATTAGATTAGGACATTTATTATTATTTAATTGAAAGAAGAGTTAAAAGAGTTAAAATCAACGTTTATTTACTAAAACATTTTTAATATAGGGTTATACATAAGGAAAATTAGATTTCAAATATTCATTATTAATCTAATAAGATTTCATACATAATGAAATTTTATTTATAATTTTTAGCGAATAAATAATTTAATTTATTTATGACACAATGATGATGCAGTAATTACCATAATAGAAAAAAATTAAAAAAATTAAAATTATAAATACCAAATAAATATAATTTGAGACTTTTTATGAAATAAAATAATTTTATAGGTTAATATGACATGTTAGGATTGTCTTAATTAACTTTTTTCGAAGTAATCATTCTGTTATAATTTTCACAAAAATCAATTATTGAATAGTGTCATGATTGACATAAAAGAGTTTTTAAGACAAATATTATATAATTAATTGATATTAAATTCATAAAAATCTAAGGTTCGGCCAAGAAACTTTTATCATGATAGGTTTATCATTAATAGACGACTTGGAGGTATCTTGGAGGTATATAGTAAGTTTATTAACTAAATAATATAAAAATACAAAGTGACATGGTAAGTGCCAGACTAATTAACTAAGAGTTAAAACTAAACAATAAGGTTAATATAATGACCCAAATCTGTCTAAATTCTATTGGTTGAGTGGTTTGTGACCCATCCCCACCATAAACTCTAAATAATCCACTTTTGAGACATTAGAAACGGAATATGAATTTATTATAAAATAATATTTCTAGCTTTTCCAAAGGTGCCCCTCACCCCTCTTATAAAAGGGAACTCCCCCTTCTCATTAATTCACACCTTCAAAGCCATTTGGTTCTGACAAACAATTCCCAAATACTCTCTAAAATTCCCTCAATTAATCCTATAGGCCTTAGTATGATCAGAAACCTAACCTAAGGAGCCCTTTTGATCAAATCAAAAGGAAGAACCCGAAGAAGAGGTAATGTTTTCACCAACCTTTTTCAAATTCATTTCTTCTTCAACTTCTTCTTTCTTTGTTATTCCCATTATAAAATAATGAATCCAGTATCTCCTATATAAATTAATATTATTATAAATATGGTACATCGATATTCAGTATTCTATCCATCCTTTGAATGACATGTCACCATACGTGGATACGTACAGCTTACCGTCTCCACGTCGTGGTGTAATTGTTATTCAATAAATTATTATTTGGATGGGTATAATAAAGATGTCTAATTCATGTAAATAACAAATATAACATGATAATTATTCTGTATATATGATATAAAATTCAATTATATATTATTTTAATATCAAAAGAATGATATTGTCACTCGTGCGTACGGACGGACTTCCGTCTCCACGAACGCGATGTGATTCATTCTCCATCGTATCCATTCAAGTATAATTATCTTTTGATGATTTAAAAATAATTATTAAGGACATTATATAATTATGAATATGAATAAGATACAACTATTCATAACAAACACGACTTATGTAACAAAACAAATAAAAGAAAACAATTAAGTAAACACCCAAAACGACGATAATTCTAAGATATAATTAACAAATCAATATTAAAAGATCATATATGATATAATATTAATGTATATGATTCTTGTATAATTTAATAACACTTATTTCACCACTATACAGGAGGGTAACCTACCCTCAACCATGGAAAAGTTCAGTTTAAGGGTTTATTTCACAATCTCTTCGTTATCCGAGGTTGTTTATACGTAATAATCTACTGGGACTTCTTTATCATCCACATCTGTGTTTCTTAAAAATGTATTTCAAAACATTTTTACAATTTACTAGAATATTGGTTAAAGTTATTAATTCCCTTTTTGAATTTTATAAGTGGTTTATAAAGGAACCTTTCTGTCATTTTCCAAACAAGGTGCTTGTTAACCTTTTCGACAAAATTAAGGGAAGAATTTTTTTTAACTTATACAGAGGGTGCAACTATTTTCCACCGTTATAAAATTTTCTAATCTTCCCTTAAAAGCTTATAAGTATATTTTCAAAGTAAATGTTTTATTTTATAATTATGTGACTTTTAAATGATTTCAAAATGAATATTTAAGAATTTCTGAAAGGTTCTCTTTTTCCAAATCAGAATTTTATTTGTTTAAAAGATTTATCATTCTAAATATTTTTAATTAATGACCATGTTTTCAAAATGATATTAAGGATTTATTTATATAGACATGAATGTTTTGAAATGATATTTATTTTCAAAAGTTTCAAAGTGGTATGGGACACTTTGATTCAAAAATCTCTTTTAAATTACTTCCTTAATAAATGTGTGACTTTTAAAAGATTTCAAAAAAAAGAGATATTGCTCTCAAATAGTTTTTATTTCATCTATTTCAACATCCTTTGATGGATTTTAAGTTTATTTGAAGTTTATTTATTATGATACAAAACTTCCATATTGTTTTGATGTTTTTTTGATGTGTTTGACTGTGGATGTGTTATTATTATACCATTCATGGTTAATGGATGAAGTATTTACATTTCGTAGGCTAGTTTTAATTTGAATGTTTATGTTATGTTTGAACCTTTTCATATGGTATTGCATTGGACTTAATATGTGACGGGTGGAGCCCACTATAGCTCCTCAATGCATCGGTAGGTCTCATGAGACAAACTAGTGTCTTGGCACAAGGCCTTAGAAAAATATTATTTGTAGTCTTGGAACGAGGCCTTGGCTATGTGGTTATGAAAGTCTAGAATTATGCGTTCCATAATTATGAAAGTGGTTATTGATGTTGCATGTGATTATTCGATTAGTAGAATATCCATGTGAATAAGAAAATGGCATTATTTCATTTTATTTTTGCCATACTATGTTGAAATTCATGTTTAAAAGGATTTTGTTTTAGTTATACATTGCCTTAAATGTTTATTCTTATTTATGAATGTTTCAATAATATTTTTACCCTTACTGGGCATTTTAGCTCACCCATTTTCTATGTTTTATTTTTCCCAGGATGTGAAGAAGTAATTTATGAATGACCTGCATGGATTGTATGAGGGGATAAGAGTGTGGAATATGGAGACTATATTGTTGTAGTTTTCATTTTATGATGTAATGTAAACTGTGTTAATGTATCTAGTTATTACAAGTATACTAAACTAATCGGTCTATCGAGACTTGATCTTTCTTGTGATCATGCCAATGTTATGAAATAATGCACCGACTCTGGGTAACTGGGGTCGGGGCGTTACAATATCCCAGACTATTATAACTCAGTGTTGTGTGTTACAAAAGCTAAACTCAACGTTATGCCTAACACAAACTATAAAAAATTAAATCTTTCAATAAAAATTCTTGAAAACTCAGGTTTTTTGTATTCTATCCCCATTATAATGAATTTAACCCTTGAAAATCAAAACTTTTATACTAACAAATGATTATTCTTCAACCTCATCATTTCCTCAGGTTCCCACATAGCCTTTTCAAATTGGTGGTTTTACAACAAAACATTTACCATGGGAGTGGTATTGTTTCACATAACATTATATATATTATCTAGAATATGCACTGGATATTCATCATAAGAAATATAATTCTCTATTGGTATGACCCTTGAGTTTAATACATGGGAATCATGAGGTATATACTACCTCAAGAGAGATACATGGATCACATAAAGAACATGAGAGAGGTTTGGTAGAAGTTCCAACTGATAGGATACCATCCCTATACAATCAGTAATTTAAAAGTGTAATGTCTTGGATCTGGAAGCCGCCCAGGGGAGCCTTGTACCCATTTGGTCACATGTCCTCAAGAACATTTTCACGGACGCTAGAGGATGCCGACTAGCAGCGTGGGGCTTGGGTGTGATAGGGGGGAAACTATGCCCTCATTGGAAGAATAACACAGTGGAAGAGAATAATAACAATAGTGGAAGTAGTAATAATCTATACAAAAGTAAATAGAGAAAGACTGAAATATAATAAAATGGAGAACACACACATATATAAATGATGCATGATACATATGTCTAGAAAGGTATCCAAACAAACCACAATTCTGGAATAAAAACAGTACTAAACCAAAGTACAAAAGAAAATAGATAACAGCTCCTCAACATCACAATCCTTAGCTTGGTCCCATGCTCTCTAGCTCCACAAAAATCAAGTACCTGATGTAGAAGGGAGCTTTACCTTATCTATACTTGTAGCATTATAATATTTTTGGGGCCAAAAGCATGGCCCAAACAGGGTGTGAGACTAAATCCTAGTAGGGAACCTCCAAATGATCTGTTCCTAATAGTCAGTGATATATGGCAGGTAATTTGTAATAGAAAGCAGTAATCAAGGAAGCACTCAAAATTGAATAATCCATAGTTTCAATGCATGCAGTTTCATGTATCAAGAAACAACTAATTCAAGTATGTAAACACAAATAGGTATCCCTTTGAGAAGTACTCATAGCCTATCCCCTCTGGTCTTACCTAGAAACACAAGCAACCCTCTGGCTAGTACACTCAGTCAAACCCCTCTAGTCCAGCTTAAGAATTGACTCTCTAAGGAAGCACTCATGGTCAATTCCTCCTATAGTCTCTTACCAAAAACTAAAGGAGCTCTAGGAAAGAACTTATGTAACATTACCTCTATGGTCTGCGTCAGGGAACTACATACACTCTGAGGAATCACTTACATCAATTCCCCCTATGGTCTCGCATTGTAATAGTAAAACAGACACCCTGGAGAATCCCTTTCGTCCAATCTCCCTATGGTCTACTATACTCTGTTCTCATAGCCCTATATAAGTCAAACAAGTATATAAATGTGTATCGGACAATTTAAACCTCAAGAGCTACTTGGTAAGCAGTCTACAACAACATCATGTCAAAACAGCGGTTACACCACTCTACAAAACTAGGCATGGATAAACAAGGTAGCCTAATATGATAAGAATTACTAAATATCCACAACAAAACATGCATGGGAAAAAACCTCCAAAGCATAGGAATTGACGCTATTCATATGAAATCAACCTGTACTCAAGAACACAAGAATACCAGTTAAACAAAAGGGCTAAAACTGTAAACACACAATACCCCGTTAATGGGTATTGGAGATTTTTCACATATAACTGATAGACATTGAACAGAAAGGCACAAACCACCATCCTCGGTGTGGGGGGATCTCTATAGGTGAACCTAAAGATTTGAATTGCCCAATAACATTGTAGATCTATAAAACTCTTAAAACGTTCATTTGGGGATAACTTGAGAAAGAAGAGGAATCAGGATACAAATCTCTAGAAGAAGTAAGATCTGACCAAGGTGATCCCAATGTAATAGATGGTAGTCGAATCAGAGATCATACAGTGGATCGGGGGCCCGAGGAAATATCACGGCTGTACGGAAGCTCTCGGACGAACCAGACCCAGAAGAAGGAGGTTATGTCCATCAGACACGACCCTAGTGCATTTAATGAAAAAAAAGATAATACACGGTGTGTACTTTAGAAGTATATGATGTGTACTTGAGTTTTCCATTCTCCACATTAGGTGTTCTCCAAGTAACCCAACATGGCCATGTGAAAGGCTGCTGCATGGCCAGCACACGGCTACCCATGGTAACTGAGTACACGGTGTGTACTGATAAAGTACATGGCATGTAATTTGGAAATTTCCCTAAACTCCTCTTTTTCATCAAAAACACGAGAAAAGGAAGAAAAACCTAAAATAAGTATCTGAGTTCTTAAAAGCATCCCCCTTAATGAAATTTGTCCCCTAATTTCTCTATGAAGGTGGCGTAGATGAATAAACCCCGAACAAATCCAACCACTATGATCGTACATCAGCCTCCCCCTCCCATGTCTTGTCCTATATTCACCCATACTCCCATAGAACTCATATCATAGGAACATACTGACCACATATAACTTTCATACATCGATCTATAATCCCGATAGGATGCTCCACGAATGTCGCATCCACTTCGAGTTCAACCTCCTCGGGTTTGAAAACATGATATGGGTGTGAGAAGTAACGTCGAAGTTGAGAAATTTTGAAAATGTCGTGCATATCCCGGTACCTCTATGGTAACTAAAACAGATAGGAAATTGGACCAACTCTCTCTAAAACCTCAAAGGGCCCGAAATACCTTGCAAAAAGCTTACTCTGTCTTATAATCCTCTTGTGTCCCAGCCTCGGTGTGACACGCCAAAAAACCTGATCCCTGACCTCAAACTCCAGAGGTTGTCTCTATTGATTAGTATAAAACTTCTGTCGAGACTGTGCAGTAGCAATCCTCCTCTGAATCAATTCTTTCTGCTCTGTGTCTTCCTGAACAAGACGAGGTCCCAGCATAGATGCATGTCCTGCCTCTAGCTGATATAAGGGTGAATGATATGGCCTATTATACCAAGCCTCATAATGTTCCATCTGAATAGTTTCTTGAAAACTATAATTCTAGGAAAACATCACAAGAGGTATGTGCTTCTCCCACGAACCTCCAAAATATAGGATGCATGCTCAGATTATTCCCTCAAGCACTTGAATCGTCCGCTCGAACTGGCCGTCTATCTGGGGGTGGTAAGCTGTACTCAAATGTACCTATGTACCCAATGCTTTCTGTTTCCCCTTCTAGTCCTGAGAAGTAAAAAGGGTATCCCTAATAGAAATAATGGATTTTGGAACTCCATGTATGAGAACAATCTCCCAGATGTACAACAGTCCCAGATCATCAACTCTAAAGGTCTCATAGACCAGCAATAAGTGAGTGACCTTCATTATTCTATCATTGTCAACCCCAACTCTATCATTCACTCAAGGAGATCTTGGAAAACCTGTCACAAAATCCATAACGACATCATTACACTTCCACTTGGGAATGGGTAACTACTACAAAAGCCCAGTTTTTCACTGATGCTCCACTTTTACCAGCTGACAAGTCGAACACTTCATGACAAAACCAGAAACATTTATCTAAATACATATCCACATATATTGGCGGTGTAGATAACTATACATCTTGGTGACACAAGGATGAACTACCCAAACTATGGAATGACAGTCCCACATCAGCTCCTCGCGTATGTCTGCCGGCACACATACACGCCCTTGAAATGAAACATTTCATCCTCTCCATGGTCCATATAGGAAAAGGTCCCCTCCTTACAGGATTTCCTGCAAGACTAGGCCATTATAATCTGATAGATTCCTCATTGGCACTCGATCAAGAAGAGTAGAGGTAATATCCACAGAAGAAATAAAAGTCTGCCTCTATTTGTCATGATCCTCTAAATGCATCTCAGAGATTTGATCCATAATCTTCCACTCACTACTAGCCTCTTGAACAACCAATATATGAGCCCTCCTACTTAATGCATCAGCCACAACATTGTCATTCCTAGACATGTATGTAATCTCAATGTCAAAATACTGAAGGTATTCAAACCACCTTCACTGCCTCAAAATCAAATCACGCTGAGTGAAGATATACCAGATACTTTTGTGGTCGGGGAAAACCAAAAAATGCTCTCCTAATAGATTATGTCTCCAATATCGTAAGGCATGAACAAGTGTAGCCAATTTGATATTATGCATCGGGTAATTCATTTCATGTGGCATCAACTATCAAGACCCATACGCAACGACTCATTTTCCCTACATAAGAACAGCTCCCAACCTGATACCTGATGCATCACGGTAAATAGTACAGATCTTTCCCAGATTTGGAAATACTAGTATCGGTGCTAAAGTCAACCTCCCTTTCAGCTTCTAAAAGGCTGAATCCAAAAAATATGACCACAAGAACATCACAACCATCTTAGTCAGACCCGTTAGTGGTGCTTCTATGTGTGAATATTCATTTATGAAGCATCTATAGTTCCCATCCAGCCCTAGAAAACTTTGTACATCAAATACATTATTTGTATTCTCCCAACAAACTACTACTCTCACTTTCTCTAGGACTACTGATACTCTTGTCTCTAAGATAACAAGACCCAAGAAAGGAATCTAGTCCATCAAAATGTTTCATTTTGAGAGCTTATCATATAACTTATGGTCTCTCAGTGTACTCAAAATGATCTAAAGATGTGTAGCATGGTTGTGTCGAGTGTGAGAGTACACAAAGATATCATCCACGAAGACTATGAAAAAAGAATTCAAGTATGCATTGAACAATAGATTCATCAGTTCCATGAAACTTGCAGGTGCATTTGGGAGACCGAACGACAAAACTATATAATCATATAGACCATACCTTCTCCGGAAGGCTATCAGAGGTATATCAGATGGTCTATCACATAAATGATAGTAAATAGACTTCAAGTCAATCTTCGAGAACATCCAGGCTCCTAAAATCTAATCAAAGAGATCATTAATCCTTAGTAAGGGATATCGGTTCTTGTCCTTTAACTGGTTCAGCTTATGATAATCCACACAAAGCATGAGGGTATTGTCTTCATTCTTCACAAAAAGGACAGGTGAACCCAAAATAGAATTACTAGGTCAGATGAAACCTTTTGCCTACAACTCCTCCAACTTCTTCTTGAGTTCATGCAACTCTGGTGTAGCCATCTTATAAGTAGGAATAGACACCTGTGCCACTCCGGGCATGAGGTCAATATAAATTTCTACCTATCACACTGGAGGATGACTTGAAAAGTCCTCTGGAAAGACGTCTATGAAATGATCCACCACTAGGGGGAAGTTTAACTGTGAATTCCCTTGGTCATCCAGATATAGAATTGAAATATAGGCTGTAAGTCCTCTCATCCCATGATGCTCGGGTCCCACACTGCTCGCATGGACATCCCATTCGCCCTTATGAAGAATTGATTCACCCTATGGTGAAGTGAAACTCACCCTATGGAAATAATAGTCGATGACAGACTGGAAGGGAACTGACATGTCCATTCTGAGAATGAAATCATAGTCTGTCATCTCTAGGATATAGAGGTCCCATAAAAAGAGAAACCCACCAACCTCTAGAGGGCACTCCTTTCACTAACGTGAACAATCCATTATAGTCCCCAACAGATTGTCTGGAATCAAGATATTTGTAGAAGAAATGATACATAGCTAAAGGCTCTCCACAATAGAAATAGATATAAAGCTATTGGAAGAACCTCTATCGAAAAGAGAACAAGCTAAAACCGAGGCAACTTAGATCGTACCTCGAATTGTAGAAGGTCTAAGATCCTGCTTGTGCCGGGTCTGCTCCACTACAAAAGTCTAGCCTATACCATGGCCCTGTGACCCTGCCTGACCACTCTGAGCTGATCCACCCTATTGTCACTGAATGCTTGGAGATTGACAACCATGATCATGACCACCACATCATCCTGAATAGTAGGAAGAACTCAAGTTCTCTGGATGATGAGAAACCGGTGGTTCTTCTCCTAAAGGATGAGTCATAGAAGAGACCCTATCACCAGCTACAAGTTAGAAGATCCGACAGAAGAGCTAAAGATGACCCATCTTGCTGCAAGATCGGCACTCCAATATGACTCTTGGGCAATGTGGCCTCGTATTACCACTTTTCCCACACTGGTATCATGCCACTTGGCTACCAGAAGATATCTCTCGTCTCCTCGGATCTCCGTACGTAGACTCCCTGTAGTGTTTCATGCTATCAGTAAGAGGAATAATAACTCTAGATGTCGAGCCGTCTTGGCTCACCACTCAATAATCCCTCGAATTATATTTCGAGATCAGTGCCTAGTTGACTATAGAAGTGATGGAAGTCATCCTGAAGATGTTCACCTGTGGGTGGATGTCCTGTCTGAGAACATCCTCAAACTTACATGCCAATAAAAACCCATATCCCTATAGAAACGGTGTAAAGTGTTGCAAATCAATGAAATAAGTCGAATAATCCATAAAAGAAATATCAACTTAATCCGGGATCATAAAATCTTAAGATAGATCATCCCTGAAGGTCTCCTGGTTGAAGTAGTTATAAAAAATACGCTGGAACTCCTCCCAAGGCACAAAATTATGACGCCCCGCCTATGAGATTACATCCCACTATATCTTGAAGGAATTGCGTAGCATATAAGTAGAGAGCTTGAATCGCCTCTCTGAAGGCGTCTCTAGATGCTCATATAAGGTCAGCATGGCTTCTAGCCATGACTCTGATGCCTTAGGTCCTCCATCCCCTGAGAACGTGTGAGGATGCTGTTGCTGGAAATCATGTGTCAATCATTCCATAGACTTGGTACGAGGCAATATTCCCTGGAAAGTATGAGTCATACTCATGAAGCCTTACCTGAACTGTGCATCACCACCTATATCTGGTATAACTATTGGTGCCATGACAAGAACAAGAAGAGAATCTGCTGGAAGTCCCTGATCCGCCATGTCTACTGCCTGATCACTACCTTGCAACTGCTGAACAATCGGAGGACGTCTCGGCGACCTGACTCTGCAAGGTCAAAAACACACCTTAGATCATGATTTCAAGGGCTGGAAACTAGATGTGTAAGAATGGAACAAGATAAATAAAGTATTAATGTTTAACAAAACATGGATACACGACCTGTATGTCCACTACACGACATGTACATGAATCCTCTTCCCTGCCTATGTTATCCTGCGGGACTAAGCTACATGGTTCTCCCAGAACTAGACAACATGGTGTGTTAGTACCAGACACTGCATGTACTATAAAAACTTCACTGACCAGTGTTTTTCATCACATAGCCAGTTACACAGCTCACACTACACAGCGTGTTCTAGATGAAGACAGTGTGTACTCAGATGATTTTTTCAGGCCATGTTGTTAGCGACATGATCAGTTACATGGTTTTAAAACACGACGTGTACATCCTCTACATGGTGTGTCCTAAAAAAGAATATAAACCTAATGTCCCCACACACACAGTATGAGACACGATTATAGGCTACACGTCATTTACATATAGTACACTGTGTGTAATAAAAAAATAGTTTCTTCCCGAATAGAAGAACACATGGAGTGTATTTAGTATTACACGCAATGTATTCTGGGTTTTTCTGGAGAGTAAGCCTCCGAAACATCTTCAAAAACCATAAAATCACTAAAAAAACATTAAGGTGCCAAATTTTGATCTGCGAGGGCCTATAATCCCCGCAAATAAAAGCATGGAATCTCATACATGTTATAAACAAGGTAAACAAGTCAATGATCCACCAAATTCTGGTCCATGAGGTCCCATAATACCTTAAGAATCATGTTCTGGAGTTCATTGAAACAAAATCATACAAAAAAAATACCTTATTAAACAGCATGCATTTATCATGGAAACTATCACAATAACATGAATATTCTACACAACATCTATCATAACAAATGCAATCCCCAATGCACCCTAAATATCATGGCAGGAATACATGATTCATGAATTCTAGAAAGTACATATATGATGCATGAGATGGAAAACCCTCATCTTGTTGGGTTGAAATATAATATAACCTCAATAACATCATAATAAATGTTAGTCACCCAAAGGTGAAAATCAAATCAACTGTTAAATTGAAAAACCAGAAATGTTTTCAATAAACGAGGTAGATTGGATTTTACCTATTCATAGGTTAGATACTCCAGGGCACAACTTATTACCATGTTCCTATTAATTCCTATCCCTTGCCGTAGGATCCAAATAGTAAGTCAAGAAGAAAAGAACTATCTGATACCACTTTATAATGTCCTAGTTCTGAAAGCTTCATAGGGGCGCCCCATACCCGGTTGGTCACATGGCCTCTAGCGCATTTCCGCGAACGCCAAAGGCTGCCGACTAGTAACGAGGGCCTTGGGTGTGATATTGGGGAAACTATGCCCTCCTTGAAAGAGTAACACAGTGGCAGAGAATAATAACAATAGCAGAAGTAGTAATAATCCATACAAAAGTAAACAATAGAAGTCTGAAATATAATAAACTAGATCACACACACATATATAAATGATTCATGAAACATATGTCTATGAAAGTAGACAAACAAATCACAATGCTAGAATAAAAACAGTACTAAACCAAAGTACAAAAAAAACAGATAATAGCTCCTCAGCATCGCAAGCCTCATCTTGGTCCCATGAACTCTAGCTCCACAACAATCAACTACCTGATGTAGAAGGGTGCTTTCCCTTATCTATACCTGTAGAAATACAATCTCTTTAGGCCCAAAAGCCTGAACCAAATAGGGTGTGAGACTAAATCCAGTAGGAAACAACCACAAGATATGTTCCTAATAGTCAATGAATATATGGTAGGTAATAAGTAATAGAGATCAGTAAACAAGGAAGCACTCAATAGTGAACAATCCACGGTTTCAATGCATTCAATTTCATGTATCAAGCAATAGATAATTCAATGAGGTAAACACAAATAGGTAACCCTCTAGGAAGTACTCACAACTTATCCCTTCTGGTCCTACCTAGCAACACAAGTAACCCTCTGGGGAGTAAAATCAATCTAACCCCTCTGGATCAGCTTAAGTATAGACTCTCTGAGGAAGCACTCTCCATCATTCACTCATATAGTCTCACATCAGTAACTAATGGTGCTCTAGGGAAGAACTTAGGTCACATTCCCTCTGTGTCCTGCGTCTAGGATCTACAGACACTCCGAGGAAGCACTTACATCAATCACCCCTATGGTCTCACATAATTATAGTAAAACAGACACTCTCGAGAAGCCCTTATGTCCATTCTCCCTATGGTCTACTAAACCAGGTTCTCACGGCCCTGTGTAAGTCAAACAATTATTGAAATGCATATCAGCCAAAGTAAACCTCAAGAACTACTTGGATAGCAGTCTACAACAATAGTTTGTCTGAAAAGTAGTCACACCATCCAATAATACTAGGCATGGATAATCAAGGCAGCCTAACAGGATAAGAAAAACCAAACAGCCATAACAAAACATGCATGGTAAAACACCTCCAAATCCTAAAAATTAACCATATTCATATGAATTCAACCTATACTCAAGTATTCAAGCAAAAAAAGAAAACAATAGGGCTAAAACAGTAAACACACAATATCCCATTCATGGGTATTGGAGATTTTTCACATATAACTCAAAGACTTTCAACATAAAGGCATAAAACACCTACCTTGGTGATGGGAGATTGCAATACGTTAACCTCAAGCCTTGAATCACCCATGAACTCTATAGATCTACAAAAACAACTAAATTTTTTAATTGGGGATAACTTTAGAAAGAAGAGGAATCAGGAAACAAAGCTCATGAAGAAGGAGGATCTTACCGAGGCGATCCCAATGCAACAGACGGTTGTCGAATCAGATATAGGACAGAGGCTTGGGAGCTCGGGGAAATATCATGGCAGTACGAATGCTCTCAGACAAAAAAGACCTAGAATAAGGAGTTTCTTTCTGTCAGACGGGACCCTAATGCATTTAATGGAAAAAACAAAAATACACAGTGTGTACTTTAGAAGTACATGGCGTGTACTTACCATTTCCATACTCTTCTTTAGGCGGTCTCCAAGTCACCTCACACGACCGTGTGCAAGGACGCTACATTGCCAACACATGACTACACGTGGTAACTGAGTACACGATGTGTACTCATTATGTACATAGTGTGTACTTATGAAATTTATAGAGACTCCTCTTTTTCCTCAAAAACATCAGAAAATGAAAACAATACCTAAAAAGAAGATCTGGGATATTACAAAAGGTACATATATAAATTGGGTTAGTTTTCTATAATTTCTAAATCTGATCATGTTATTACATATATAAATTCTTTGAAAAACATTGTCACCAACTTCATATTCAAGATCATGTCAGTTATTTTCAACGTTAATTTTTTTCTCCAGAATCCAAGATTCCATGAGGTTTTTAAGAATGTATCTAAACTTATCAAATATTTTGTAAAATTTATTAAGCCCCAATATCTATCCCAACTTTATTCCCGCATTTTGTAGTTTTAAACATCTTTCAATAGAGGGATTAAAAGGGAACCAAATTAATTCTTGTGTGAAATAAATTATATTAAGAAGAAACAACTAGAGGAATTTGTTTATCCAAGCAACCAAAACAATTTATAGAATTAGAACTCAATATTTCCTCTAGGGTTTCAATTTTTCTATTTGTCTTTCTATTTTTTTGAGGATGATATTAAGTGCTGAAACATATCTCTGTGTCCAATGATTATTGAAATATTTTCCCAAACATCAAGGTAAATCTGATATTCTGATTAGAAATAGTAGGAAATCGTACTCTGTACAACATTGCCACTTCATTATTGTATATTATGGAAAGATGATAAATGTTTAATTCATCTCTGGAAGTGATTAGGTTTGATGAATTTATATATTGATCGAATAAAACCCATATAAAATTATACCCATTAGATTTTTTGGGGAGTCTAATGACAAAACCCATGGTGATGATTTCCCATTTACATTATTTTTTGGGTAATGTATATGACATCCCCTTATAATTCTTTATCTTATTTGTAACATTATTAAATGGAAATATTTGAGATATAGAATCTATGATATGAATCTTTATTCCATTCCATCAAAAATATTATTTTAAATTTCTATACATCTTCATACTTCTATGATGAATAGAGAATAAATATCTAGAAGCATCCTCTAACACCTTCATATTCAAATTTGATATGGATGGAACATATACACGTTTCTTGAACCTTATAATTGAATCATGATCAAAATAAAACTCAGGAACACTTCTCAAATTATTTTACTACACTAAATATTCCTTCTACACCTCTGTAATCATAATTCTGATAGATGGCTAAACATTAATTTGATAAAGAGAAGATTATTCCCCACCCTTATGTATTTCATGATCTATCCCCTGTAAATATTGAAATATGTGATCTTTTGTGATCATCATCATTGATAATATATCATGATCCTTTTAAATCAAATAATCAACCACCTTGTTCACTTCCCAAAGGTGGTAATGTGTTGATTTATCATAATCTTTAATCAACTTTTACAATATTATATGGCACTTATTTACCTACATATGTGTGAATATATACTTTATCCTTTTATGATAAGTATATATATCACACTTTTACCTATAAATTTAATTCCTCCAAATATTTAATGAAAAATTTACCAAATTTAACACCAAATTATGAGTTGGGTAATTTTACTCGTATACCTTTAATTTTCATGAGGCATAAGTGATAAATGTGTTATTCAATATGATAACACAATGAAATCCTTTCTGGGATTCATCACTATAGATTAAAAACCATTATCCTCTATAAGGTAATGTAAGCATAGGCTCATTGAATAATCTTCTCTTTATTTGCTTAGAATTTTACCCACATTTATTTTTCGAGAGGAAATTGGATCCTTTTCCTGTTAACATGGTGATTGGTTTTTATTTACCTGAGAAATTCTCTAAAAATATCATAATATCCATCAAAACTAAGAAAAATTTAAATCTCAGTCACCATGGTTAGTATGGGAAAATATTTAATAGCCTTTATCTTTGATGGATCTATAGATATACCCTCTATTGAAATTATATGAACCGAAAATGAATTATTTTGTATTCAAAATTCATACTTTTTTAAATTTTAATATAGTTTCTCTTTTCATGAGGCCTTTAGAACAACTCTCAAGTGATCTTTATTCCCTACCTTTCTCTTTCAATAGATTATAATATCATCTATAAAGACTACCAAAAACTGATCAAGGAAATATCTGAAAATTGTATTCATTAAATTCAAGAAGATAAAGGGTTAATTAGTAAGATGAATGGAATCAAAATATATTATCTATTTTTTATAACTTTTACATAATTATTTATTGAGTATATCAACCTTCTTGGCCCCAAATTGATGATATCAATAATAAAGGTTCGTCTTAGAAGAGTATTTATCTCTACAAAATTGATCAAAATAGGTCACTAATAAAAGGTATAGGATAATATTTCATTATTGTGATCTTATTTTTTGTTAGATAATTAATGTAGAGTCGCATCAATCCATATTTGTTCTTAATAAAAATATTAGGTTTACCCTATGGTGACATCTTTGTCTAGATTAATCCATTATAAATGTTCTCCTATAGTTTCATTTTCAATTACTTAACTCAATATTTTTCATTATTTAGGGAGTATTTCAAATAGATATTGAACCAGGGATGAGTTATACTGAGAAATAAATCTTACATTTTGGTGAACGCTAAGAATCTCTTGTAAAAGGGAATCAAAAAACTCTTTCACAATATGCATATCATAAAGGTTGTGTTTCTCCCTAACTCAAGAATAGAAATCAAAACCCATACAATGGATATGATTTCCATCATAAGTTCGTATTTATCATCCTAGTGATAAATGATCATAGGTTGGTTTATAACATAAAATGTTTCTTCCCTTATTCAGTAATTAATGAGATATTTATATAGTTAAATCCAACCCATTCTTAATGTAAAATTTAATTCAACCAAAGGAAGAATTGAAATATTTTTTGGAATCAAATTCTCATAATATTGAACAATAGATGGATCATATACTTGAGATGTGATTATCATACTATTATGGGGTTTCAATGGTTATTCTACATCTAATAATTGGGGAGGAATATTTATAGCCTTAAAGAAATTTTCATGTATCAATGAATGATAAGATCAGAGTCAAATAAGGCATTAATAGTTATAGAGTGGATGGTTAGTGTAAATTTCATCACGTTATTATCAAATCCATCATAAAATACTGTTATCACAAGGGATTTTCTTTCATCTCAAGGATTAATAGGTTACTAACGTAGATCATCATCATTAACCATGGGAATTTGGAATTGGTTTCTATAATTCCCATACTCTTTTCATTTGAGTCCCTAGAGTGTGTGTGGGGAGTTCTATAGAGATTTCTCTCTATTAAGATCATTACTTAACTTCTTCCCATCACTTCAACATTAAATTTCATGTTGAAATTCCCCTACACACATAAAATAAATTCCAGTGTGCTTCAGTCAATTTGATCAATGTTCCCTTATAAATTTTGATCATGAAGAAAAGATCATCTTCTTTTCCCTGTGGTTTCTGTAGTTTCATTTGAATTAAAATATTATTTCCTTATCAGAATAATGAAATTTATGGGTAACCCAAACATTATTTCTACCTTTATAGAAAAACCGATGATTTTCTCATTGTTATTGAAGTCCATTTTGAGAAATGACCTTTTGAGACTTGGATTTAATCCACTGATGAATCGATCAACCTTACCTCCATGAAAGATGATTATTCGAAAAGTTTACCACTCAGGTCTTATAAAATTTACATAATAGTCCTCAACAAATTCATTATCCTGATACATTAACTTAGGGAATTATTTCTCCATTTTCATGTAAGGAATATAAGGAACTTACTTATGGAAAAATAATTTCATAAACCAATCACATTCAATGGAAACAATTTCACCATATTGACTCAAATTATTAATAAGATTCCACCCATGAACTGCTTCACCATCCAAATGATAGACAAACAAAATGACTTTTTCATTCTCAACACACTGGTGAACCAAAAGTATCTTTTTAATGATACACATCCATTGGCCAGAAACTAGTGGATTTGTAGAACCTATAAAATGAAAATAATTCCTCATAAATAACTACATAGAGCATTGTTCCAACCTTTTTTCTTTTTTTAACAAGAATCATATCTTGGGAATGTTGGGTGAGTATTGAAATGATATTTTTCATTACATCTCCCATAATGTTTAGCTTCTTAAGAGTAAAATAATTGCTTTGGTTGTCACACTCAGAATTAACATGATTACATTGGAATCAATATATTGACTAAAACAAAAACTATTGTTTAAGAAACAATAACCAAATTAGGGAACAAAAAATCATTAAAAATATATTATAGGATGTATAAATCCTGACATTTTGTTTTTAATCTATGATACCACAGGATTAACCAAGTTTATTAAGGGTAATTATTCAAATAATTCATTGTGGTTCATAAAGTGTTTTTTAAATGATAAATAATATCCCCCAATAGTTTCAAACTAGGTTTGTTTCAAGGAAAATCATCATAAACTATGTGAAGATGGGGTCCATATCAATTCACCCATTTTGGAGTTATTACCCTTAAATATCTCTTTTTTAATGTCACATTCACTTGTAGTATCTAGATTGGGATGTAATTTCATAGAATCCACTCACTCTATCCTTTACCAAAATTCCATGATACATTCCTATAATATAACTGATTCTTATACTAATCCATAGAAATATCCCTATACATATCCTATGAAATAGCCATAAGGATCTTTGAAATTTTTTCAGATTATTATTTAGAATGGTTAACTAAACCAATATATGATTCAGACTATAAAGATCAAAATTTTCAAACATAAATATTTCACCTAAATAGAAAATATTAATTACATAATATAACAATACATTCCAAAATCATTTAATTCAAGTACCTTTGGACACATAGAATTGTAAACAACTAGTACATAAGTTAGCTACATAATCTCAAGCTTTGATCATCATAATTAGCACCCTTCTTAAACATATTATTCATAATAACTTTCATCATAACCTGGGGAAAGAAAACATAATAAAGGGTCATCTTAGATTCATAGTAATGGTAAAAAGGGAGATATCTCAATATTGTGAGCATAAGGGTATAAGAACATGATATTAATATTTTAAAAGCATACACTACATATCATACACCACAAAATTTAGTCATGGAATAAATCATGGATGCTCATAAGACATGATTCATAAAAGAATCAAAGAAAATGAACCATGAGAACATTACATTGGTATAAGGAATATATTATATATATATATAATTATAGAAAATTATTTCCTTAGTAGGTCATGGCTCATTTCCCATACTATCATGACGGAATGAGTTCACTCTCCAAACCATCATATTAGTCAAGGTTCCCTCCCAATAATATCATAGTGAAACAATTTCCTTTCTAAAATAGTTTCACTCCCCATTATAGTCCAATTTTTCTCATGAGATATCAATATTTAACCAATGCATTGGAGGGAGATATATGTCCAACCTGTCACCTAATAAAAATCATACATATGTGTGCCACATGAACATAGAAAATTTATCATATCCGAACAAAAGAAAATAAATGGTATTTATAAAAATTTCATCATAACATAACCTATGAAAATGAAATGGGTTTCATAATCATTTCATCATTTCATCAATGTAGAATCCATGGAAACAAAATATGGGTAAATAATACTTTTATAATGATATAACCTGTGAAAGGGAAAAATAATTCATAAAAATATTACCATATTAAAAATAAAACATGTAGGGAAAGAATAAGAATGATATCATTGGATAATATCCCCAGTAAATCATAAGTAATACCAAATTATGTCGACTTAGATGGAAAATGACTTTGAATGATCAATTTGATCATTTTTTAAGGAAAATAAGTTTTTTTAATTATTTTTTTAAATATTAAAATATTTTGGAAATACATTTTGGTGAAAATAGACTTAAAACATATAAATAAATATTCAATGAAAATATTGGAAATAACATCCGGAAATATTTTTCATGTCGTACATGTTAAAAAAAATGTTCTTTCCACATTTTCATTAAAATTGAAACATGACATGTTTAGAAAAGAAATAAATATTAATTATAAAAAAATAAATAATTGAAAACAAGGGTGATAATGTGTTTAAAAATCATATAGGAATTATAAATCATTTCTAAAAATATTTTATAAAATCATGTTTGTGGAAGATAAAGGGGTTTTGATCGTAATAAGAAATAACAACTTGTTTATTTGTTTTTATTTGATTTTTTTAGTATATAAAGAGAGTAAAATGAAGTGAAAACGTGTATTATTAGGAAATAACTGGAGTAAAAAAAATTTATTTTTCTTAAAGATATATATCATTATATTTTGTTATAATAATCATAAATATAAACAATATTTATAGAAAATGATATTGTCTCATAAAACCCTAAACACTTTGGTATCTTTGGAATCATAGGACCCATTATAGAATAACATAAAATGAAACTTTTAAAATAATTAAAATAACTATATTAGTGAAATAATTTTTCAAATGTGTTATTACATAAACCTCATACAATAATATTGGTGTATAATATAACTTATATCCCAATGAAGGAAATTTATTACAAAACCCCTTAGCTTTAGTTCCTCTTGCCTAAAATGTGATCAATACCCTTGTATAATAAATATAATCTTAATATAAATATATTAAATAACTACAATAATATATATCATATCATATGTGATGTATTTTTACCCTTTTATGACCCATTTATTTACAATTCCTTGTTAAAATTATGTTTTAGGTAATAACTTCTTCAATTTTCATGTGTGTCATGATTTATTATATTCGATTCTATTAGTTTGATCTTTGTTCCATCATATTAAAATTATTAATCAATATATAAATATCGAATATATTTATTATATTTATTTTCAGTAATCAATCAAATATAGAGATATAAAATGAATTACACTGTTCATGGAGACGCTAGGCCATGCACATACAGGAACACTAGTTTGATTTTTTTCAATGAATGATAAGAAAGAAAGGTAAATAATATAAAAAATTTCTAGATTCATTGATATTTCCAAAAACATAACACATTTTCATTGAATGTGCCCATTAATACTTTTCATCTATAAAATACTTGAAAAGATGTATCGCATCGCTTCGTGAGACTGTAGTCCACTATATAGACGATCAACATTATCATATCCCACAAGAAATGGAAATTAAAAAGTAATATGTGAAAAAGTATTTAAGTAAGTATATTTATGTTACAAATATAATACATATACATTATATCTATCATCATATCCCACTATGATAATTTCTGATGGAAAACATGCCACATCAATTGGCGAGGCAGTCGTTCGTCGTACACACGAGCGACATTATCATTTCCAATTTGAGGGAAGATTAGAAGAATGTAATTCAGTATAAAAAAATAATAAAAATGTGGTATTTTTAATATTCTTATAACATGATGTTATCTTGGTTTAATAATATTTTAAGGAGTTGGATGAAGAAATAAAATAAAAACTCTCATTAAAGAAAATTACAAGTTATTTGGGTAACATCCTTAGGTTTTCCCCAATTACTTAAATAAAAGAATTTATCATCCAAAAAGTATTATATGATAATATTGGGGAATTAAATAAAGGATTTGGGATGGTATATTTGTAACTAAATTTTTTGGTATGTGTGAAGAGAAGAAGATAGGGGGTGGCCTTTTATAAGTGGGGGAGAGGACACACGTGATATTTTTCAGAATAATAATGTGTTCCCATATTTTTTATATTAAAAAAATTAAAAATGAGTAATTAACAAACATTATAGGTGACAGGGTCTGAATATGGAAAGAAAATGTATTTTTTATATGTTTTGGGTCATTTTTCAGATTTATCTTTTTTAACCCTCAGTAAACTCATTTTTACCTTAAACTCCATAAATAATTTTTAATATTTTTAATATTAATAATGGTAAAAAAGTATGTTGAATATATAAAATAATATAAATTTACAATTATGAAATTCAGTTTTACAAATTATACTCACAAAATTGACATAATTTAATTTAAAACTAAACCCACATATGTGACTAGAAATAAGGTTTTCAAAAACAAAAATGTTTCACAAGTAGAGAAACTTTTAATTTCAAAATTCAATATAAAACTGAATCAAATAATCCAAATTATATTAATTATTATAAAATTGAACTAATTTTTCATTTATAATCATTTTTTATAAAATCAATATGTTTTTAGATTTTTTAAATTAACACATAATTCTAAAAAAACAATTATTTTTTTAATATTCACTGGAAAAACTATCATTTCATAAAATTATGAAGAAATTAATCCAAAATAATTTTGAAAAGTATATTTATGAAAAGTATTTATAAAAATTTTAAACTGTAAATTTATAATTCTCTAAAAAATACAATATTTATATAAGGATCTGTCCTTAAACATTACTTATTATTGAATTAAATGAATAATTGACATTGAGGATCATTTCATGTTTAGAGTTTTATAGAATTAGGGCATAACTATTACATCTCAAAGATTACAATGTATACACATCTACTCAGCTTCCATTTTTTCACAAAATAAAAACTCTTGATCAAAAGAGTTATGTCTATTTCCTTTTTTTAGATAGCCTGATATTTCCTTGATCCCATCCTTGACACTATTCAACTTTATGTCCTGTGAAAAACATTTCAAAAAAACTTGGGATGAGCATAAAAATCTCAGTAAGTGTTATAAAAATACGAAAAAGAAAACATTAGTCCATGTATACATAAGAATAAATGAAATCATACATTACTCATAAAACATATGAAATTTAACATACCTCATGATATCATAAGATTTTTGAATAACTAATAGAAATCATAAGACATTAAGGTAACTTGAGGCATTCATAACATTCTTACATAGCGAGTAACCCTCATGGTTACGTTTGGAATACCCATCACAGTATCTTCCCTAAATCTATTCATAGAAACCTTAGCATTTAACCCCTTCGCGTTACCCAATGCATTGGAGTACTATATCGGGCTCTCCCGACCTTAGTTTATCACGGAACCACCCGTCTTCATAAACAATGCCCAAGAAACATAACATAACCATAACACATAACTTAAACATAGAGGAAAGATAAAATTCCCATATTGAAATAACAATATAACATTTTAATATATTGAAATAATGAATCCATTTTAAAAACCATTTTCAAAACCATTAAAAACATTTAATCAAGAGATTTTTGAATCAAAGTGTCCCATGCCACTTAGAAACTTTTGAAAGGGTTTTAAAACATTCATGTACCTATAGATAAATCTGTAAAACCATTTTTAAAACATATACATGGATGATAAATGTTTAAAATAATAAATCTTTAAAACCATTTAAAACAATGTTTTAATAAAAGAGTCATTTTCCATTTTAAATATTTAAATTATAAGCCACATCAAAGTAGGACATTTTAAAAACATTTAAATGACATTAGTATAGACATAATTTAGATAAGGAATGTCAAAGGGGCTATATATACACTATATAAAATAATAAAAGTGTATATCATTAAGAAATGTCTCAATGAGAAGAAATTGAGCTGTAATCCCAATCAAGGATCATGCCATTAGAGCAAGGATAAATAAATGACATAATTATGTGTGAATAATATAAATACACAAAATATAAGTGGATAATCAGTGTAAAACAATCATATGTAATACACACATATTCATAGCACGACAAAATCAAGAAGTAGAGGTTTAACCCAAAGTATTGAAATTGGGTTAAGAAGTTCCCTTGTAAAAATTTGATAGCCTAACGACGTCACATCAAATTCTAGAAAAAGAGTTTATGATAGGGATAAAGGGTATATCATCACTTGGACATAATATTTACATCAATAAGGATATATAATAACATATACCAACATAATAATATGTAATTTAAAATAAAAATAAAAAATAAGTCTTTTAAAATTAGGAGGGAGAATGGTTCCCTTACCGACTCGGGTAACTTTCAAAACGTACACCCCATGAAAGAAGTATTGTACAACATTGATGTAAATACTCATAAAAAAATTATATTACAAAAATATTAGAATAATGGGTAGTATATACTCCACTCATAGGAAATGGTGGACAATATAGCATAAATCTCACGGGAATAAAAGTGAGATGAAAAATCCCTTACGAAAACTCGGCAGCCTAACGACACCAATTAAAACGTCAAAAAATGAATTTATGAGATCAAATAGGGTCTCTCATAATATGAAAATAAAAAGTACATAATGAGGAATATAAAAGAACATCCCGAAACATAATAAATATGATCTTAAAAGAAATGGAATAAAAGAGAGTACTTAAAAAGAAAGAGAGAGGTCAGACCCCTTACCTCAAGTCCGAATTGTCTTGTTCGTTTCTTTATATTCATGAATAATAAACTTTGGAAAATTTATAATTGATTAAGGTACTCCTGTAAATATTATTATTCAGTTCATATCACATATTATAATGTTATAATAATTGGTTAATAATGTGAGTTCATATCAGACGTTTTTGTCGATTTTTGGTACATGAGTCAAAAATGAACTTGTTTGAAAATGATTGTCCATGTAATTATAAGTAAATCATCTCCAGAATAGTATTAATGATTTAAATATCATATATATATAGTAAATATTCATTTTATAATATTACATAACATGTGTAGATAAAAAAGAAATGAAATGCACCATTCATGGAGACAGTAGGCCGTACGTACGCATGAACGCTACTTTCATTTCATTGACATATTTATGGAATTAAAAAAAATTGAGAGATATATATATTATAATTACAGTATAATATATATGTTTTATAGTTCACATAAGTTCATTAATTTCATTCTTTATACATTCCATGTATTGCATGAACGAGTCACATCACTTGAGGGGGCGATAGTCCCCACTTCCTCGTATGAAATTATCGCATTTGCACAACATGAAAAGCATAAAGGTATTTTTTAAATATAAAATACAGAAGAATATGGAAAACATAAATACACTATATATCATATATAAAATATAGTGACATCGTAATGTCCACGAGGAAAGGTGTTAAGAGAAGATTGAACAATCGTCATTTCGTGAGGTAGTAATTCACCATCCACAGAAACAATATGTTCATTAACCGTTAGATGGAGGTGTGTGTAATTTCAGCTCGAATACGTGACATAAAAACATCCTAGAAACTGAAGATACTAGTTTTGTTACAAAATAGAGGAATAAAAAGAGATTAGGGGTTTGGAGAAGCAAAATAAAACAAAAGAACATAAGTGAAGACATTACCTTTAAATCTGGTAACTTCTCTTGGTTTGAAACAAAAGGGTTTCATGAAGAGCATTATGCCAATGGTGAGGATTCAATGATGAAGATAGGGATGGGAAATGTTGAAATGGGATGGGTTTGGCCGAGTCAAAGGCTTGAGAGGTGTGGTTAACGTGGTAGAGGTGGGGGCCTTTTATAAGAGACGAGGAGGGGCACTATTGGAAAGTTATAAAATGTTACTTTATTATAAAATGATTTTCGAATTTTAAAGGTCCAAAAATGATATATTTCGAGTCTAAGGTGATAAGGTTTCGAAATTCACCCATCCAATAGGTTTGTGAAAAGTTTAATACTTATATTTCACCATATCTTCTAATTTTATTTAAATTGTTCATTTATGATGTAATCACTACATCATCACAATGTCATAAATAAAATAATTTATTTAATGTCAAAAAATTATAAAACAAATATCATGATGTAGGAAATTGTTTTATCTTTAAAATTAATATTTATAGTAAAAAATATGACTTTTATAACCCATGTAAAAATTATTTTAGTAAAACAATACAAGTTTTTGACATTTTAATTTTAACTTTAAATAAAAAGTTATTAATGTCATTTTCGAACCAAAGTGGCTCCATGGGGTCCCCAAGTTTACCCATAGATTTTCTTGGTCGGCCATGACTCATTAAATAAGGGTAGGACATGTGTCAAGGTCATTTCATATTATTATAACACTATCATTACCTTAAATTACTATAATTACCTTTAATTGCGATTAATAAAACATAAATGTTACTATTCACCAAAAAATTATTTTAATCTCATTGAACCACATTTTACTTCCTAATGACAACCATGTATGTAGGATTTTTGAAAATAAAATCACAAAATTGGTAAAGATTAATTTAAATGAAAAATCAGTTTCGTTAACTACCACTTAGTGGTTTCACTCTTCATAAAAAATTGATGTTTTTAAGAAAAATACCAAAAATTTACCCTAAGCTATATTTGATTTTCCGAATTCAAAAATGATTCCTATTTTAAAACATTCAAAATATAAAAGTTTCATTAATTAATTTTATAATTCATTCCCTCTGTCAAGACAAATAGCGTGTTTCTAAGAAACAATATCTATTAAAAGATTGACAGTAGTTTAAGTGCAATTTCTAAGTGAAATTAATTCCAATGACCACCATTAGATTAAATAGTAAAAATATATTCTAAATAAACATTAATCTTAATTAAAAAGATAATCTATACATATAAATAAATCAGATTAAATGGATGTTTTGAATTAAAATGCAACATTTTCACTAAAAATGATATTTATCGGAAAAATAAAAAAAAATTACACAAAGTAAATTTTGATGTCCAGATTCTAAAGAAGGATTTTATTTTTTAAAATACAACATATAAAACTATCAAAAGTATATTTAAAATGGGTTCTCCATCAAAAGGCGGTTAATAGACCTTTTAAAAGAAAATTAGAAGATTTATGCTTAAAATTGGATTCATTTTCATTTTAACCCTCTAACATTTTTTGGATAAATGTAAAAATATTTGACAAACATATATAATAATTTTGTAATTAGTTCCGTTCATTCCCTCCATTATAACAGCTAGGCATTAACTACAATTTAAAATAATATTATTTTATTATTAGAGTGCAATGTAAGATTTCAAAGAAACTTGTTGTTGCGTATTGGGTACGCCATCGAGCATAGCGTTCCCTTTAAAGTAATATTAATATTTTATTCACAAATAGGTATAAATATAAAAATGTCATATTCTATATTTAGCTGGGGTGTTACATCCTACCCCCCTTTTGGAAATTACGTCCTCGCAATTTTAATATTGGGCTTGGAAACTTCATTGACAATCCCACAACGGAACAAGATTCGGTAAAACTATCACATTAAAATAACCAAAGGGAAGTACAAAGGTCACCCGAATTAACCCATACTAGGATTCCATATAGGAAAACATGGACATGTTGGAGAAAACAAAGGGTCATGTTCTGATGGAGAGTGATAGAAAACATGTTTAGGAGAAATTTAACAACAAGAAAATTGTAAACCTGTGATGGGTTAAACGGTATTTGATTCCCCAGTAGGAAAAATTAACAGAAAAATTTTTTGTTTTAAGTTACTTTTCATTGAGGAATTTATTTATGAGCTTAACTAAAACATACGGAAACAAACTTACTTGTCATGTTGACTTTCAACTTTTACTAGATTTCTTACACGAACTCATATTTTCGCCAAAAGAAGAGTATTTAGGATGACTTGTTCACATTAAGACAGCTATAATCAACTTCTAGAGAATCACCAAATCCACAAAAGATAACAATATACATCCCATGTATTTAGACCTTAACCAAAAAAAAAACCAAAAAGGTTAGCATGAGATCAGATAATACCCAATAAGGATAATCCTTTATAAAAAAATCTATTATTTATCTCCAAAATTTGTTAAACAATACCCAAAGTTCAACATAGACCAGTCAATAAACATCTATCCATAAAATTCTTCAAAGTAATCAAAACTATGACTGAAACCCAAATCTATGAAGGATTTAATCACATAGTCTTCCAACATAAACCTTAACATTTATCTCAAAATTACATCAGTTACACATAAAGTCTCATACTGAAAAGTAATTAACCTAATCACATATCCTCCATGATAGGTTAATAATTTCCATAGATAACCCAAAATAAACATATTCTAGATTCACAAGATCATCTAACTAAAAATAATTAGTCAAACTTACCAGGGACTTCACGTAGTCTCGTGGTAGGCGATAAATACCAGTCGCACTTTGGTTACAGGTTCGACGCCCGTAGCTTCGTCAAACGCGACAGGTTGTCACACGGTCTATGTGTTGTCCTTTTACCAAAACTACACAATTCTTATAACATTCCCCAAAAAGCGATAAAATCTTCAAAAATAACCATAACATAATTTAACCTCAAGTTTATCTCATGTCATTTATATTCCATCATAACGTATAGTAACCCATAATTACCTCAAAAGTATGGATCATATAAACCCTAATGGTTACCTTTATAATTATTACCTGAACTTCCATGATGAGTTGGTTCTCTCGTACATGATGCATTAGAGAACTCACCAAGGTTCAAGTGGTTGATCATGACTCCTGATAGTTGGTTTAGAATAACCACAAGATTTCTCATTGAATCCCCCATTTCATCCAGTCTCTTAATCAGAGAACCACCACAGTTTCCTTCAAACCCATTGTCACTTCGGTGCCTACTAGATCCATCCATTAACTAAAACTAGAAATGTCAGTGTGAGTATATCAACAAAATCATTATATACTAATGTGGAAGAGAAACACTAAGATATACTTACTAATTAACTTTATTTAAAAACTATGACTCTTTCTTAAATCCTAGCCATTATGGTAATGTCACTTATACTTAATGAATAAACTAGCCTCTAAAGTTATCTAAACCGACCTCTGATACCAACTATAAGGACCCAACCTTAAACATTACTTATTATTGAATTAAATAAATAATTCACATTGAGGATATTTTCAGGTTTAGAGTTTTAGAGAATTAGGACATAACTATTATATCTCAAAGATTACTAAGTATACACATCTACTCAGCTTCCATTTTTTTCACAAAATAAAAACTCTTGAACAAAAGAGTCATGTCTAGTTCCTTGTTTTAGACAGCCTTCCATTTCCTTGATCCCATACTTGACCCTATTCAACTTTATGTCCTGTGAAAAACATTTCAAAAAAAAATTGGGATGAGCATAAAAAGCTCCGTAAGTGTTATAACAATACGGAAAAGAAAACATTAGTCCATGTATACATAAGAATAAATGAAATCATACTTTACTCATAAAACATAAGCAATTTAACATATCTCATGAAATCATAAGATTTACAAATAACTCATAAAAATCATAAGACATAAAGGTAACTTGAGGCATTCAAAACATTCTTACGTAGGGAGTAACTCTCATGGTTACATTTGGAAAACCCATCACAGTATCTTCCCTAAATCTCTTCGGGGAAACCATAGCGTTTAACCCCTTCTCGTTACCCAATGCATTGGAGAGCTATATCGGGCTCGCCCACCCTTAGATTATCACAGAACCACCCGTCTTCATAAACAATGCCCACGAACCATAACATAATCATAGCACATAACTTAAGCATATAGGAAAGATAACATTCCCATATTGCAATAACAATATAACATTTCAATATATTGAAATAATGAATCCATTTTAAAAACCATTTTCATAACCATTTAAAACATTTAATCAAGATATTTTTGAATCAAACTATCCCATACCACATCAAAAAATTTGAAAGGGGTTTAAAACATTCATATCCCTATAAATAAATCTTTAAAACCATTTTTAAAACATAGACATGGATGATAAATTTTTAAAAGAATAAATCTTTAAAACCATTTAAAACAATGTTTTAATAAAAGAGTCCTTTTCCGTTTTGAACATTTAGATTATATGGCACAAGAATGTATGCCATTTTCAAAACATTTAAAGGACATTATTATTGAAATAATATAAATAAGGAATGTCAAAGAGGCTATATATACACTTTATAAAATAATAAAATTGCATATCATTAAGAAATGTCTCAATGAGAAGAAATTGAGCTGTAATCCCAATCAAAGATCATGCCATTTGAGCAAGGATAAATAAATGGAATAATTATGTGTGAAAAATATAAATACACCAAATATACGTGGATGATTAGTGTAAAACAATCATATATAATACACACATTTTCATAGCACAACAAAATCAAGAATTAGAGGTTTAACCCAAAGAATTGAAATTGTGGTAAGAAGTTCCCTTGTAAAAATTCGATAGCCTAATGACGTCACATCAAATTTTGGAAAAAGAGATGATGAGAGGGGTAAAGGCTATCTCATCAATTAGACATAAAATTTACATCATTAAGGATATATAAGAACATATACCAACATAAAAAGATGTAATTTAAAATAAAAATCAAAAACAAGTCTTTTAAAATTAAGAGGGTGAAAGGTTCCCTTACCGACTTGGATAACATTCGAAACGTACACCCCATGAAAGAAGTACTGTACAACATTGATGTAAATACTCATAAAAAAAGTATATTACACAAAGAGTAGAATAATGGGCATTATATACACCACTAAAAGGAAATGGTGGAAAATATATCATAAATCTCACGGGAATAAAAGTGAGATGAAAAATCCCTTACGAAAACTCGGCAGCCTAACGCCGCCAATTAAAACTTCCAAAAATGAATTTATGAGATAAAATATGGTCTCTCATAATATTAACATAAAAATTACAGAATTATTAATATAAAAGAACATCCCAAAACATAAGAAATATGAGCTTAAAAGAATGACATAAAAGAGAGTACTTAAAATGAAAGAGAGAGGTCAGATCCCTTACCTCAAGTCTGACTTGTCTTGTTCCTTTCTTTATATTCCTGAATAATAAAAGTTGGTCAATTTATAATTTCTTGAGGTACTCCTTTAAATATTATTATTCAGTTCATATCACATAATATAATGTTATAATAATTGGAAAATAAGGTGAGTTCATATCAGACGTTTTTGTCGATGTTTGGTACATGAGTCAAAAATGAACTTGTTTTAAAATGATTGTCCATGTAATTAGAAGTAAATAATCTCCATAATATTATTAATGATTTAAATATCATATATATCCAGTACATATTCATTTTATACTATTTGATAACATTTTGAGATAAAAAATAAATGAAATGCACCGTTCATGGAGACCGTAGGTCGTACGTACACATGAACGCTACATTCATTTCTTTGACATATTAATGGAATTAAAAATAATTGAGAGAGAGATATATATTATAATTACAGTATAATATATATGTTTTATAGGTCACATAATTTCATTAATTTCATTCTTTATACATTCCATTTATTGCATGAACGAGTCACATCACTTGAGGGGCGATAGTCCACACTTCCTCGTATGAAATTATCGCATTTACACAACCTGCAATGAATAAAGGTATGTTTTAAATATAAAATAAAGAAGCATATCAAAAACATAAATACCATATATATCATATATAAAATATAGTGACATCATAATGTCCACCATGAAAGGTGTTAAGAGAAGATTGACTAATCATCGTTTCGTGAGGCATTAATTTTCCATCCAAAGAAACAATATGTTGTTTAACCATTAGACGGAGGTGTGTGTAAGTGTAGCTTGAATCATTCACATAAAAAACATTGTAGTATATTTAATATAATGGTTTTGTTACAAAATATTGGAATAAAAAGAGTTTAGGGGTTTGGAGAAGAAAAATAAAACAAAAGAACACGTGAAGACATTACCTTTAAATCTGGTAACTCCTCTTTGGTTTGAAACAAAAGGGTTTCTTGAAGAGAATTATTCCAAAGGTGAGGCTTCAATAATGAGGAGAAGGATGTGGAGAGATGAAATGGGAAGTTTTTGGTAGAGAAAAATTCTTCAGAGGTGTGGTTAAGGTGGTAGAGGTGGGGACATTTTATAAGAGAAGACGAGAGGCACTCTTGGAATGTTATAAAATATTACGTTATTATAAAATGATTTTCGAATTTTAAATGTCCCAAAAGGATATTTTTATAGTCTAGGGTGATAAGGTGTCGAAATACACCCATAAAATTGGTTTGTGACAAGTGTATGACTTATATTTCACCCTATCTTCTCATTTTATTTAAATCGTTCATTTAAGTGGTAATCACTGCATCATCACGGTGCCATAAATAAAATAATTTATTTAATGTCTAAAAATTATAAAAAAAATATCATGATGTTGTAAAACGTTTTAGCTTTATAATGAATATTTATAGTAAAAAATATGACTTTCATAACCCCATGTAAATGTTTTTTAGTAAAACAATACATGTTTGTGACATTTTAATTTTTACTTTAAATAAAAAGTTATTAATGTCATTTTACAACCAAAGTTGCTGCATGGGGTCCCCAAGCTGACCCATGGATTTTTTTTGGTCTTCCATGACTCATATGATAAGGTTAGGACATGTGTCAAGGTCATTTCATATTATTATAACACTATCTTTATCTTAAATTACACTAATTACCTTTAATTGCGATTAATAAAACCTAAAAGATACTATTCACCGAAAAAATATTTTAATCACATTGAAAAACATTTTACTTCCTATTTACAACCATGTATGTCATATTTTTGAAAAAAAAATCACAAAAGTGGTAATGTTTCATTTAAACGAAAAATCAGTTTCTTTAACAACAACTTAGTTGTTTCACGATTCATCAAAAATTTAAGTTTTTCAGAAAAATACCAAAAATTTACCCGAAGATATATTCGATTTTATGAATTGAAAAATGATTCCTATTTTAAAAAATTCAAAATATATAAGTTTCATTAATTAATTTAATAATTCATTCCTGCTGTCAAGACAAATAGTGTGTTTTTAAGAAACAATATCTATTAAAAGATTGACACTAGTTTAAGTCCAATTTCAAAGTGAAATTAATTCCAATGACCACCATTGGATTTAATAGTAAAAATATATTCTAAATACACCTTAATCTCATTTAAAAAGATAATCTATCCATATAAATAAATCAGATTAAAGGAGGTTTTGAATTAAAATGCAACATTTTCACTAAAAATGATCTTTATCAGAAAAATAACCAAAATTTACACAAAGTAAATTTTGATGTCCAAATACTAAAGAAGGATTTTATTTTGTCAAATAAAACATTTAAAATTGTAAAAATTATATTTAAAAATGGTTCTCTATCAAAAGGCGGTTAATTGACCTTTTAAAGAATATTAGAAGATTTATGCTTAAAATTTGATTCATTTTCATTTTAAGCCTCTAAAATTTATTGGATAAATGTAAAAATATTTGAAAAACATATATAATAATTTTTTAGTTAGTTCCTTTTATTCCTGCCATTACAACAGCTAGGCGTTATCTACCATTTAAAATAATATTATTTTATTATTAGAGTGCAACGTAAGATTTCAAAGAAACTCATTGTTGCGTATTGGGTATGCCATCGAGCATAGTATTCCCTTTAAAGTAATATTAATATTTAATTGAAAAATATGGATAAATATGAAAATGTCATATTCTTTATTTACCTGGGGTGTTGCAATTTAATATTGAGATAATACTATTTCTAAAACACATAAATAATTTTATTAAAGATAAGTACTTTTTATCAATATGTTTCATTTATATAAAACCAGTATACATAATATTTTATAAGTAGGTATTACTATTAGTATAAATATTTTTAATGAAAATGTTTTTTCAATCATGTTTAAATAATAATTTTAATAACATATCATGGTGTTCTAAAACTCATAGTCACGTTTAACGCATGCTAAAATAACTGTTGTGTGTAACACATGTTATTAATGAAATTTAATTTATTTGTAAAAATAATAATTCATATGAACGGTTTATTTAAAAGATTTGGAGTTTTTAATGAATACACATATTATTGTATTATATATATTAAATGTATTTTTATAATTTTGTAATGGTATATTTAGATGTTTTGAAATAATGTATTTTTTAAAAAAACATTGAAATGTAGTACGAATTATTATTTTTTAAAAGAGTATTAAATGGTGATTATGGTTTTAAATAATGTAATATGGATTGGATTATCTTTTAATGTAATTTAGTTGTTCGGTTAAACCAAATGTGGGATTTAAATGTTGTTGAATTAGTCTTGTTAATGGTAAATGGAAAAGAAGAATTTTTTTCTTAAATGAGTTGAAATATATTAGAATGGAGGACCTGGATGGATACCCTTAAGGGATGAATTTGGGTATTTATGTTTCCCAAAACAAATACATTGATAATAAAGTCCTTTCTTATTTTTAGAAACACAAAATAAATCACATATCATATAAAATTATCATGAAAAATACCAATAATAAAATAAATTAGAAACAATATAATATACATAACATTTACTTTGATTAAAAATTTTGGATATATCTAAGGAGTATACACTAATAGAGATAGGTTATAATAGTGAATCTCTATATCAGTAATGTTATGAGTATAATATTTAGTAATGGACACTTCATGAAATGGATCACTACCTTCAAAATTATTGGCTTGAACACTAATTTACTTATTGGAAAAAATGATAAATAAAAATATTATAATATAGAACATCATAAAAATAGTGTTCTCTATTTAGAAAAAAATTCAAATTCAAAATTTCTTTCGTTATTATTATTATTATTATAACATTCTAGATCATATTAAATAACCTAATTTCTAGTTTTTGGCCTTCCTTAAATTTTTTTAATTTCTCTAGCTAATCCTTTTTTGAGGTGGTTATATAATACCATTGAATATTTTCAATGATACGGATGTAAAATATTCATTAATATTATATTATATTTTCCATTTAAAATTATCCCACAGGTGTTGTAGATTTCATCAGTTGTTGTTTTTAAATCATTCACATTTAAAATCAAAAAAATTATTATCCAATATTACCTTTAAATATAAAATATTTTTATGATTTAATTTCAAATAAATATTGGTTTAAAAATATTCTAAATAATCACCATTACATTATGTGACCCTATCTTGACCCCTTCCCCCCCCCACAAATGTAGTACTCTTTGGCCACATATGAGATAAGGGAGATGTTTAAAAACCAAATCCCACCTCCAATGGGCTATGGGTTGGGGACAACATTGTGGGTTAATCATTAATAGAAATGGTTGACATTAACCTCAAATAGTATTTTCAAAACGGAGATAAAAGAAAATTAAAAATAAAATAAAATCCAACTAAGATATATAAAATGGAAACCAACGTATATACAAGTAATTTTATACAAGGCTAATAAAATTTGAAGGGAAAATTATAAGTATTGAAAGGTAAAATTGATAATGAAAAAAATTCCAAATAACTCATGAAAAAAGAAAAGCAAGTAATATGATTCCTAATCTCTAAACTTGTCCTACTAAACAAAAAAATTGGTCATATATAGAAAGGGAAATCATAATAAGAATTTCAAGTAAGATCCTCCCTGATCCCTCTCATGTAAATGATAAAAAGGTATTCTAAATCCTAGTGAATTGAAAGTGAAACTAACCCATCAACTAAATAGGTATACTAAGTTTCCAACCTCACCATGGATAAATATCAATATTTTATTAAGAAAATGGATCATATATTATAGAAAAAATAGGGGCACCATGATACTACATCCCATTGGTCTGTTACTCTACCCAAATGGAAGACATCTTGATCCATCTCTATCTAAAAGAATCGTACTACAAGACACTTGGGATCATGTATCATAACATGAATATCTTGAATGACATCATATCATCATTATATTGTACATATACATATAATATATGTGTAGTTTCCAAGATCCAACACAACCATTATGGCATATATTATACATTGGGTATTATAACTCAAGCCATCAAAACCCATACACTATGTAATATAGCTTTATCCATTACAGTCCATAAATTTTGTACCTATAATAACAATTTTGATTGTATATCCTAAGATAAATTTTTATTAAATAATCATAGTTTATTACATCCCTCAAAACACATATATCGGGAAACTAACCACTATGCATACCAACACATAATACTACTAAGAGAAGAGGGCAGGGCCAGATGTGGTAGTCAGCCGTCTATCCCTTTCCAACCTAAATATTTGGGAATACACTCCCCCTGGGTTGAATGGATATTATTCGACCTTCTTATATTTTTTGGTTATCATATGATATCCTAAAACATACAAGATATAATATAAATCACAACCACACTATAAGAATGGACCTAGTCTCAGGATAAACTGTTTTTATCACCACTCAGACACATTAAAGGTGATAAAAAATAAAATTGGACATTAAAACTTTAAGAATATGATTATAAAACTAGAAACCCAACTTTTATATTAACGAGTAATCCAAAATTCAATATTCTATATCATCCCAGTGCCATCCTTCACACCATAACACACATCACAATGCATCTCACCATCGTAGGTGTCATCTACTGCCACACCCTCAAGAATCCTAGACTATATATCATCGTCCACCCCATAAACAAATTACATCACATAGTGTGATCACATCTAGATAAACATAGAAGAAAAAAATACCATCAAGGTTAGGATTATAAGTAGTCCCTATAATATTTATTTTATACATCATATGAAAATAGTCTCTCACAACCAAAATCCCAAGGCATTCACCCATTATAATCTAACAACCTCACATAGATGAAAACATTTATCTTTGTAAAAAACAATTTCGTTATTGAGTTTAATGATTCATTTATTATATTTTACAACTATAGGTAGCCTACAAAATTAGATATAAAAATATTTTTTGTTTTTAAACATGTTCCATAACATCAACTCTAGTTCCCAAAAACTGTGATAAGAACGATCGTCATATAACAAGCATTAAAATTATTATTCTTTTAAATAAAAATTATATATTCAAGTCACTTTATCCAATTATAGCACCACATTGGAGAACATATGTATTTAAAAATTAATTAATCATTAATTTTTATTTCCCTTAAAATTAAAAGAACAACAATTTCATTACACATGCCTTTTTAGTTTTTTATCCAAATAAATAAATAATTTCATTCTTTTATTTATCAATTTAATAAATAAGAGAAATGTTAAAAAAATCAAAACAAAAATGTTAAACAACATAACCTAGATAGAACACTATCTAATAAAATAATAGGTAAACTGTTATAACTATGGAAAACATACACGATCACTAACTATAAAACAATTCTTATTTAATTTGATTTATACATTAGTAGGTTAATTGTACCGTCAAAAAAAAGAAACTAAATCATGATGACCTTACAATTCCATTTAAATAAAAATAAAATAAATTAATCCCCTACCATAAAGCATTAATGTTATTCAATGAGGGTGGATTGATAAAACGGTTCTCTGAGAACCTACCCTATAATAGAACTACATCCCTCTAAGGACACTACCCCATAATAACATAAAAAATTAAAATAAACTCTGCTAGAATAAATTTTGCTAACCCATTAAGAATAGATATAAAAATATGAGGAAAGACAGATAAAATTGAAGAGAAACCACAATAAAAGAGGAAGAACCAAACTCATAACACCATAGATTGATAACAAGAAAACAAGGTTTAATACTTATCATAAGGGGATTCACAATACATGAAAAAAACCATAGGAGCCCAGTGTCTGAGAATAATGAGTTTATGAAAAGTGGGTTTGAAGGGAATCAATGGTATTTATAGTCATACATAATTTTATAGGACGATGGTGTAATCCCTTTGACCATGATGTATAAATTCTTGAAACACAGTACATTAAAATACATTGCATAAAAATATGATACAACACCCCTTATAAAAGGAATGTTTGAGAACCATGAAAAATGATATAGCAGAGATCCTATTTACCCAGGTAAGGGATATGACATAGGCTAAACCACCATGAAAAATAATGTCACAACTCTGAAAGGAGACTATGTAGCAATAGAGTTCCATGATACATGGGTGATAATATTAGCATTACTAACAAAATTCCACACTAGGGACCTTGAGCCATAGTTGTCTACTCCACATTTCAATCTCACACAAACTATGGATATTCATGTTCCATAACTAAAATACATGCAAAATATACCACCCAAAAAGGAAGTAGCTTGGAAAACTGGATCACGGGACCCAGCGCAGTAGCATTGCCTTCCAATCCATATCCACCAACCTTATGATGTAATACATCCCTTCATGGTGTAAAATAATTTTTTATGATGGTTTTCATCATACCTCCCCATTTTTCATATAAAAGACTTTGTAAGATTCTAATGAAACCTCTAACACCGAAAACTCAAAAAGAAGTGGATACAAGCATCTGATCTCTTTTATTATATACTTATAAAAAAATCCTCAACTGAAATAATTTAAAATTGACTCCGGAGAGAAGAAATATGTAAAGAGGTCATCCAAAAAACCACCATGTGAGATACTTCTCAAAAGACATGCCATCATAGGATATCAACTAATTCACAAGGAGGAAACAAGCCTCAATCCAGACAACAAAAATAACCATTCTTAAGAACTCTACCAGGGGATATAACTATAAAATGAGATTAAGGGAACAATTATGAAATATTAAAGAACCCATATCACAAACTATAAATGATTGAAATATTTAAATAAAAGATTCTACAAAAGCAGAGATAAATAAAAAATAGATATGGTTATTTATCATGAAAACATGAATCAAATTTCCAGACAATCTCCTCCCCAATAACGTATCTCCAAATGACACAAACAAAGGGAATAATACATCTACAAAAAAACTTCTTCTGATAGGCATAGATCTTTATAGGCCCTCATCAATGGTTGCATCATTTTTAATGTCGATCTTTCCCTAATTGATGATTGGATATCGATAAAGAAGGTAATTATTGAGCTATAACACATATAATAAATCACGTATCTAGGTTACCTATGGGGGAAAATGCTATGCAATATTTGATGACTCAGATTTGATCTAACATCATGAGAAGACCAACAGTCCAGGGAGAAATTTTACTCCCACAACCAATCCATCACTACCCTTGATGAGGAGTCACCATTAAGAAAACATAATATCCAACATAAAACATTTGAGGTCTCTTAATATGATCAATATTGGACATTTAGTGATCTTGTACAACTTTATTCAATTTAAAAATTTAAAAAATTGTCTATGTCATATTATTCAGTAGTTCTGTCCCAAGAGTTTCTAACTCTTCTACCCACAGTCCATCACAAAAGAGAACAAAAAGGTTGCCTCAGCAAAGATTCAATAATTTTCATTTAAATTAGGGAGTGAAAACTATTTTTGTATGAAAAAGTGACCAAATATTGCTGCCTTATCAAGGGACCTCACCAATTCAAGATACACGAACACTAAATGTCTTCAAAAATCTAGATGGTCTACTCTATCTAACCATCCTTCAATGGATGAGAAGAAACTATTTGGAATAACAGAGATCCAGAATCATGCTGAAGAAGTCTTCACATCCAAGAAATTAAATTAAGGAAATCATCATAGATGATAATCTACATGTCTCCATTTTCATAGGACCTTCTATTGATACATACTCTACAACAATCAATAGAGCTCAACTCCCTAACCACTATAAATTCATATGATTTCATCAAATGATACACTATCACCGATATAGAATCAATGACTTCCTAAGATCAAGGTAAATCGGTACCCAAATATGTCATTATTCCCTCTTAATTGCACTGGGGAATAACTAATGACGGTAGAAAACCACTAATAACCTGGTGATCAACGTTCAACTTATAGAAAATAACACATCATCACATAAGCTCCAATGTTTCATACTTCAATTGAAGCCACCAAAATGTCCTCTTATATCTTAATAAATATTATTCATGATAGGATGTACAACCAATAGTCATCTATGGAACTCATGGATAACCATCTCATGGAATTATAAATTGATAAAATCCTTCCCTAAAAAAAATTCAGTATTGATCAACATCAGACCAACCATCACAAGCACCATCATTGAAAACATTTCCTCTATGAACCTCGACCTTATAATAACATAGTTGGGACTCATCCACATACTTCATAAAAGATGGTTGTACAATCATCTGGAAAACATTACCTCTTCCTCACACCTCTCCCATATCAGGTAGAATTGGGGAGATCTATTCAATTACTCTCTTGGAATATCTAGATTCATGAAAAGTATTACTATGTAAATTTCTGATCCACGCATCAACTAAATCATTACCCCCTCTTGGTGTGCATAAAATATTGAAGTCGTAAACCTACTATAATTACACTAACCATCACTATTTTAGGTTCAATGCTTGTTGGGATAAGACCAACCTTAGAACATTATTTTTTGGTAAAAACCAAAAAATAATTTTTTGATGATGTAATGTCACCACCACATCATGTAAAAAAACTATCAACCAAATTTAGATCATGGGTACTATATTTATTCCCATGGGGATATGACTATCAAGAAACATAAGAAGCAAATGTTCTATAATATATAAAAACACACCCCATAAGAAGAAAAGAAGCATTATAAAAAACCTAAAACGGAACATCCTTTGATGGAAAAAGTACCGGAAGGCTGAAAAAATTCTCATTCAAGGTCTTTATAGATGCCTAAAACTAGTCAGTCAACAAGAACACCTGATCCTTTCTAGTTAATGCAATAAGAGTAGTCATAAATCAAGAAAATCTTCTATGAACCTTCTATAATAGCCTGAAAGACCAAGGAAACTCCAAACATCTACAACTATGTTTGGGGATACCCAAGAAATGACTTCTCTGATCATTGAAGTATCTATAAGTACTCCACATTAAGAAAAAAATGATCCAAAAAATGAACATCAAAGTCCAAAAATACATACTACTAAAACATCCAAAAAATGTACCGATGAAGAATAAATCCCAAAATGACATGTGGATTCTCTACGTGATCATCTTTATTTGTGTAATACAAAAGGATTTTATCAACTAAAACTACCACAAATAAATCAATAAAATCATTGAACACTAAATTCATCAAATTTAAAAATACATCTAAGGAATTCATCACACCAAATGACATTACTAATAAACCATAATTCCCATCATGACATTGTAAAACAATCTTAATAAAAATTCTTCCTTCACCACATCTGATGGGATCTTCATTATGGATTGACTTTCAATAATAGAATAAACCCTTTCATCTGATTGAATAAATCATCAATCCACATAAGTGGATACTATTTCTTCACTATCACCGAATTAAAGAGAATATAATCAATACAAGGACACAAAATTCCATCATCTCTATGTTGAAACCAATGTGGTGCACCTGAAGGTGACATACATGGCCAAAGAAAACCATTCTAGAATAGGTAATTGAGTTGTACCAACATTTCTTACAACTAACAAGGTTGCATTCTATATGAAGATATCACAATAGTAGAAAAACAAGGTTGTTAGTTAAATGGAAAATAGATCTCTTGTTGATGATGTATTTTTATGACCTCTACAGAAAAAACAACAGCATACTCTTCTGTAAACCATTGAAACACCATTAAATGGACCTCTGATGAACTCAGTATCCACTTAGTGAATAAGGATAATAAGGAAGGAATGTGCTTGTAACCTATCAAAGGGACTCACTCCACAAAAACATTACTTGATCTCCATCAGTATCATATAACACTACCTCCCTATTTAAGAAACCCACAATATCCTACAACATATATATAACACTTCCATACTAAAGATGATGTCATATGGATATATCCATAAACATAGGAAGTCTCAGAAGGAGAGATAAAACCCCAAAAAATTCTCATGTCATCTACACACTTCATATAGATAAGATCACCCTCTAACTAGCATATTCAATGCTAAGGGAACTTGATGCATCTCTACCTCAATTACCATAACATTGACTAGTTTAGGTGAAAAGATGGATTCTATAGCTCTTGATTCAAATAAGCCATTAACCAATGTAGAAAACAATCAATGTTTACTGAGAATTATTCTTGGATCTAACAACACTAAAAACACTAGAGCTTGAATATAACCCTGAACACCTCCATGGCCTCTCTGATACTGATGAATAACACCTCCATGGTCATATATATGATCTTTGAGGATGATGAGTATTTAGGGATGTACCCTTCCTAACATATCAACTCTCTATTGATCCCAATACAATTCATCCTACTGTTGATGCCTCAGTTGAAATTTCCTCAATATAGAAACCTAAAGCAGGACACCTCGTGCATACTGCATTCTTATAATGATTGGGATCTCTCATCATAAATGATCTCATCCTCCATAATATTTTTTTGGCCCATTGGAAAAGTCCTAAAATCTACCACCCCCAAATAAAAAATATGACTAGGGATGGTACTTACCACCGATTGAAAAAAATTTATTCTTTCCAGGAAACTAGGAATCCAAAACTATAGCTCTTATTTATGATGATTCATGATGAATTCTCTATTGTTATGGTCAGGTTATGGATAATTTCCATTGATAAACCTATACTCTTTCCAACCCCATAATATATTTCAATAACATAAATTTGGTTAACATGCACTATATATATGGGAAAAAAGCCTACAAAAATAAATTTATCTAGAATACTCATCCAGAAACAGTTCTGAAACATATTATAGAAGGGTCCTAAAATTGATCTAAAAACTATTTCATGCTAGAAGTCCCTTATCAAATGGTAAAAACATATGAGAACTAGAATAATTCAGGATATATGAAAAAAAAATCTACCCAAAACTAGTCCCTAATCTTCTCCTATGATCCCATCATGTCCCCGTGATCCATGAGAAATAGTATCCACCATTTCCTCACTACTACACAAAACAATACTTCATTAAGTGAAACCATATGCTTCTTCTAAGCACAGATCAGACTGAAAAATATCTCAAACTCCTCCAACAAGACTGATGTCACATTGTTCAAATATAATAACTTATACTACTACAAACTGTGGTTCATGAACTCTTGGGGTGTCCTACCACAGGTCCAATCATCATCAACCTTTAATCTATAACAACTTTATGAAACATCCTACAAAATATCTTCGGAATGCACTTGATGTTGATTTTTACTTAGAGCCATACCTTAAAAAGGATAAAAACTCATAAACCTAGAATGTGAAATAATTAATTTTAATTAATTATTTTATTTTATTCAGTAATGTGTTTATCCAAATCCCAATGCTTTCTTATTTCAATCATATGAATAAATAATAATGTTGTATGATCTTTTCCTTGGTCTCTAACCTACAACTACTATCACTTCTCTTAGTAGGATTGATAAAATTAAAGGTTTATGAATTAGATAATAGGGGGAATGAAATTACCATGTCTCATCTAGCCTCCCATGATTAAATTTCTTACTAAATATATATGACATAGTTTCCCTACCAAACCATGCAGTCCACACATGTTCCTAACTTTAAAATCAATCTTATTTGACAAACTCAACCTCTGATACTAATCATTCATGACCCCATCGACCTAGAGATACCCCTCATTTGATGGAAATGAGTCAAGGGAAATGATTTCCACACAAATCCTACCACCAATATGGAATTGGTAAGAGAAAAACACCATATTTATATCATATATACAAAAGAGAGGAATTAATCTCAAAATGAACATTTTAAAGAGAGAGATAAGACAAGTACACCAATAAACTTCTACTATGATATGGTAAAATAAAATTTTATTATATATATGTAATTTCATGATGACTAATATAGTAGTAACGGAAAACTAAAGGAAGAAAAAGTTAAACTCGGTAATGATTAAAATGATAAATTGGTTTTGCAAAATAATGAGCTAGTAATATCTATCCCGATCTCCATTATTCTCCTACCATCATGAAAAACGTTAATATTTGAATGGTTTTAATAAAATATATACTATTTAGGTTCCTCCCTAGAGCCTAACAGTAAAAAGATAATGAAATAATTATATATCTTAGCCAACAACAAGTGAGTTTAACTTTTTCCTAAAATAGGTATGCTACGTTACTAACCTCACCATTGATAACTCTCACCATGTAAGTAATAAAATGGATCATATATTCGAGTAATAAAAAAAGGGAACCCAACTCCCACTTCCCCCTATTTTTTCTCTATTCCCCAAAATCATGTATCATGAGCCATCTCTCTCCAAAAGAAGCTAGCCATATGATATTGTGGATCAGGTATCATAACATGAATCTTGAACATAAAATTATCTCATCATCCCCTGTTACATCTCTATATATTAACTGAGTACTTTTCTAGAACAATTATAACCCGTATGGTGTGTATAATACATTGGGAAATATAACACAATCCATTATAGCCCATACATTATGTAATATACATTGATTTATTACATCCAATTCATTTCATACCTAAAATAACCATTTATATACTATATTTGGAGATACTTGTTTGTGAAATAACCATAGGTTATTACATTACCATGAACCCATATATTGGGAATATAATAATCTATTTTAGAGTAATTTAATACTACTAGGAGAAGAGAGTAGGGCTAGAGGGGCTAGATAGTTATTTATTGTATGCCAGCCTATATATTGGTGAAAAAACCTATCAGGGTGCACTCGATGTCAGTTTGACTTATGAAATGGGTGGGGTTTCCTATGAAATTATAAAACCAGCATAATACATTATATCTCACCACCACACAATTTTCACTATCCTACACCCATGATCAACTATAAATGTCATCACATTAACACCCTACAACAACCACCAAGAGCTAGAAATCAAATTAGCACACGATTATTTAACAAGACATCCATTAAACTACTTATTTTGTTTTTTAACATTTACTTTCATTATTTAGTTCATTAACCATTTATTAATATTTTTTCATGTACACTCTATTAACCATAACTTAACATTGAATTAAACCACACATTATTGTACTCAAGTGGTATACATTCCCTGTTGGAGTAATCTAAATTATTACATAGTTTCTCAAGAGTATCAATAGTTAATTCTAGCAACCACCAACCCCAGGGGTAAAAACATTAATTAAACATTATTTCCATTACCATATTCTAAGTAATCTTGGAAACATCCTATGATACCATCAAAGAGATTCATAACTAATAAAATCAATCTACATTAAGTAGTGGGGAAAGGATTGTAGATTAAAAAGAAATCTGACCATTTCCTCCCAATGTAAAACATTATTAAAAAAATATATCCAAATATTCACCACAATAATGGGTAATCGAAACGTAAAAAAGATCCATGATATTATTTCCACCCTTGACACCATCATGCACATCACCATGAATCTCACTATCCCAATCATCAACTACATTCAAACCATCATGCCTCCCCACCCATATCTCATCTTCCATCCCATTGTCATATCACATTGCATATCAGGGATCATATACAGAGAAAATAAAAAATGAAACATACAATAATAAATGTCAAATGGTAATCTAGGAACTAAAATATGGCATTTATCTGTAAAATTTAAATGTTAACTCATGACCCCAACCACGCGACATTCAGTCTTCTTAAGAAAATAGTATCATTCATCAAAAAAAATTATTTTTATCAAACAACTAGTTTTTATTCCATACTAAATTAATGAAGTCAATTATAACATGTTAAAACTATAGGTAAAATAAGGAATCAATATATCATTTAATTCAATTAAAAACATTCTCTCTACAATCAATTCCTGACTAAAAAAAAACTAGTTAGGAGAAATATTTTTATTTAACAATACTTTAATTTTATTTCCCATCATCAATAAATTCTAGATTCATTTTATTTTATGAAATTTCACTAACACATAGAAGAAAATATTTATTTAAACTTGAATAAATAATTAATTTTTATTTCCATGAAAATTAATAGAACCACAATTTCATTACACATGCCACTTTAATTATCTATCCACAAATTATAATTATCAAATTTATATTCCTAAAAAATTTCCTCACAAACAACATTCAAAACAAATCAAAAATCATGTTGAACAAAATTATATAGATAACAGATTAACTAATAAAAAAAGAGCCAAACCATCATCGTGGTGGATGAAATATGTGATCGATAAATCTAAAAAAATTCATATTTAACATGGTATATCATTTATTTGGTTAATTATACTACTAAAAAAGAAAATAAATCATGATATACTATTAATTTCATGTAAATAAAAGGATAATAGATTAATCCCCTACATCAAAGATTTAATATTCATCAAAGTGAATGGATCAAAAGTACGACTCTCAGATCGCCTATCCCAAAAAAATGTATCTCTCTATGGACAGAATAAAAAAATAGTTCCAGAAATTGAAAATAATATCCATTTTAATTATAGAGATAACCCACGAAAGTATAGAAGGATAAATGAAATGAAAACAAGACAAGTGGAGGATAAACTGTAAGAAAAATAGAAAACCTACCTAAGATCACCATGGATTGATCTTGGGAATAAGGGGAGAAATTCCCATAGAAATGGGGTTGAAATACCATAAAATCCATCCTTGGTATCCTTGGGTTTGAGAGAACAGAGTGGGAGAAAATTTGGTTCATAGGACCACAAGAGTATTTACAGACACAGTAAATTTTATAATACCTTGACACAAACCCTCATACAACACCGTATGACTTCCTACCACATGAAAAATATAACATAATGAAGGACACTATGCCCCAACCCGCAATCCAAAATTAACGGAAAATATAATTAATATGTTTTAAATCAATCATAGATCCTATTTAACTAGGAGGGCCTACAAGGTAAACCAATCCACCGTACCGTAGAACCCCATAACCCCAAAAGTATATTATCCCACAGTTGAGGTCTTTTACAGAAGGGTGATAAAATCTAAAGAACTAACCAAATGAAACCTCAATTCCATTTCACCATAGCCTTCCCCCCAACACCGTATCCTCATTTACACGGTGTAAATGCCTTTTCGATGACAAATTTCCACAACATATCTACCCGAAAAAAGGAATTAACTTTGGAAATCAGCTCATAAGACCCTACAACATAGCCACACCTTCTTTGATACTACCATTATCACTGTTACACAGTGTATCCCTACATAATATATAAATCTTTGTTAAGTTGGTTTATCATATTAACTCTCAATTTTTCCACCCAAAGCACTTTGGATCATTCTGTAGACACCACCAACGCCAAAAACTCCCAAAGGAAGGGTTACTGGGATATTGTCCCTTACATACCTAGATTTATTTAGCATTTTATAACTATTATAACAATCTAAATCTCATATATGTGATCATTGGAAAATTTTACTCATTATTATATAATATAACATCTTAATCCCCAACATTTACATAACCAAATCAAAATCAATGTCATATATACAAATATACTCCTCTATAGGATAAGGGTTTTTATAGAGAAATAAAAGTTTCAATATCATCGGCATAGCTTTTATTCCATGATTCTATAGTTATATGGATAATAAAATTCATGGTCCCATATAAAAATAAATAAAACCATTCTTACATAACAACAATAACATAAAACTATATATACACTATTTCTGATGTTTTTGACGGGGCGCACATTCTTCCATGGAGGGCGTGCAGTTTGGTTCCATGTATTCCTTTTTTTCAAAGGTGGGTGACATACATCACTTCTTTAGGGACTTTTTATTCTTGATTTAAATGGTATTACGGGATTTCAGTTCCACCTTCCATGGAATCCTGCTCAGAACTCGTTACCTAGTCCAGGTCTCCCTCATATACTTAAGACATTTTTCGTGAAACTCTTCCTAGTGACATGTCTTCATAGACACTGGTAAATTATGATGCTTCTATTAGGACATTCCAAGGGGTCTAGATAGGGCAGAAACCATTGTTCGAGGGAGTAGTCACATTGGACATCGCTGGCATGTCTAGTCACTAAAACATTGATGTGTCTTGGTTACTTCCCCTTATGATAGAGATTCTTAAGGGAGTGGAATCATAATGAATACCATATCAAATGCAAGGAATTGTTATACATAGGCATGTTTCTTAGGTTTTCCTCATCTTCCCATGTTTAATAGAGTGTATTATGTTAATTTAACTTCAAGTGAAGATGTATCAGACTAATCGAATCACTGATAAGAGTGGATCAAATGGGTATAACCCCATGAGGGAACACTGATATTAGTGATAACATGTGGTTAGTTACGTGATTTATGATAGGAGTAGTGATAAATTGGGTGACATGATCTCACTGGGATCTGGCGGCCTTGGTAAGAATTAGGGTGGATATGGATGGTTGAGATAATTGGATGGATAATGAAATGGAACTCTTGTGAGGGCGATGATGATGTTGGGATTATGGCCTAAAGAGACACGTTACATATCCCTGTAAAAGGGAATCATAGTCCACCGAGTTTGGTCGGGGTAATGGGACACCTGAAGAGGCAGCCTATGGGAATTGACACATGGATGGGACCTGGAGGAAGTGGAACCTCTAAGTTGGGGCATGACATTCCCGAAACACATAGGCTCAAAGGAGAGACTACGATGGGACAAGAGTGACGGTCATGAACCTCAGGGAAGCTTCCTACATATCCTCATGGAAATAAATCAATGTCTACATAGTTTAGGATGGGGATATAGAATCGGTTTGTATACATAAGACAATGACCCTGCGATATACTGGGGATTACATGTGGTTAGAAACCCAGGTTGGTTTGATGTTTGAGGGGATGGAAAAATATGTGGGTCCCAAAAATGGTGACTACAAAAGGATTACCGCTAGATGGGGTTAACAATGGATTACAATCAGATGAGGATCAATACGACTTACCATTGGATGGAGTTTACAAAGACATGTCGTTGGATGAGGATCACAACGGCTTGCCATTGGATGGGGTTGATAATGGATTACCGTTGGATGAGGATCACAACAGCTTACTGTTGGATGGGTTTTAACCTCATGGAGCCTTCCTATATACCATACCTTGGAGAAAATGATTAAAGCCCATGTAGTTCGAATGGGTACAGTTTAACGTCTTATGGGACGAAAGGGGGGTGTGCAGTATAACGTCATGTAGGACAAGTGAACTAGCATAGAGTGTTGGGGACAAGTAGGTGTTGGGATTGAACCTTATGGAGGCTTCCTATGTAACATTACTAGGACTCAAGGATCAATGTAAATGTATTTTTGGATGATTTTTATAGTTTAACATCATGCGAGATGAATATGAACCGACATGAAGGGGTCATGACAATTAGGTGTTGGGCTTAAACCTCAAGGAGGCTTCCTACATAACTTTCATAGGAGACAAGGATCAACGTCCACATTGTACGGGATGAGGCATACTATTTAACGTCTTTTAAGTAAAATATGAACTGATGTGGAGGGGTAAGGATAAGTAGGTGTTGTGTTTGAACCGCAGGGAGGATTCCTACATACTTTTACTAGGAGATAATGATAAAATAGCATGTAGTTCGAGATGGGGGATAAAGTTTAATGTCATGCGGGATGAAGACGAACCGACGTGAAGGTGTCGGGACAAGTAGGTGTTGAGCTTGAACCATAGAGAGGCTTCTTATGTACCTTGCCTAGAGGACAAGAATTAATGTCTATGTATTCTGGGATGAGGGATAGAGTTTAACATCATGTGGATGAAGATGAACTAACGTGAAGGGGTCAGGACAAGTAGGTGTTGGGATTGAACCTCAGGGAGGATTCCTATTTTCCATTCCTAGGAGACAAGGATCGATGTCCACATAGTTCGGGATGAGGGATACAGTTTACGCCATGTGGGATAAAGATGAACCAATGTGTAGGGGTTGGGACAAGTAGGTGATGGGATTGAACCTCAGGGAGGCTTCTTACATACCATTCCTAGGAGACAAGGATCAAATTCCATGTAGTTCGGTATGATTAGGGATTACACACTTTGGGATCCCAGAAAAGACTCCATGGTCATTGCTTACTCTAAGACCACATGAGACATGCACGGTGTGAGAAACAAGAGTTAGGAAAGAACTAACAATCACGTCACGAAAGGTGAAACTGTGGGAAGTGGGGTAGGGTGTATATGTTGTTAGTGGGCCAATGTGAAAATAGGGGCTTACGTGTGGTTAGAAAACCAAGGAGAGAGAGAATGGGAATAATTCCAATATGAATTCCCAAGGTCAACAAAGCCTAGAGGGAGTGAGATGTGATTGTGAAGGTGCATGTTCCCATATCTCTTCTGGTCTTTGTCACCGAGGAAGAGAGGAGGAACATAAATGCTACCTCACACAAGAAAGGCTAGGGGCTTACACCATGATGGTTACAGTTTTCCTCGGATAGGCACCGCTCCAACAAAGGGGATACCATTCCATTAGAGTAATATTTCACTCCCATAGAGACCAGTGGCTGTGGAGAATGTCTGAGGCATGGTGCCTACATGTATTTAATGGGGTGAGGCTACAGTTTAAAATCATTTGCTGAGGATAGTGTTGATTGTCAGTTTAACATCGAGTAGCTCGGACAAGGCAGGTTCACTCTGCACTCTTAGGACATATAGGACTGATACCTACCAACACATAGGGAAGGGAAGGCATAAACAATGTCTTGGTTAGGGGGTGTTATAGATTCATCTATCGAGGGGCCACATTAGTGTGTCTATTCCAAGAAGAAATATTTATTATCATGCCTACGTGAAGAACCATAAGTCTAAGAAACACTACATAAATCACCTCCTAGGAGTCACTAAGGAGAGGCAATGGTGGATGGGGCTTATGCATATAAGCTGTCTGTGTGACACTATAGAGAGGTAATGGTGAAAGGGGATGACACATTGAAGCAGCCCCGGGTGCCGCTAAGGATCAGCGATGTGGATGGGGATTATGCATGGAATATGATCGGGTGCCGCTATGGAGCATCAATAGTGGATGGGTCTTACACATGGATGTTTCCTGGATGTTTTTATGGAGCACCATGGGTGGATGGGGATTACACATTGAAGCTACCCAGGTGCCGCTAAGGAGCAGCAATGGTGGTTGGGGCTTACGCATGGAGGCTGACTGATGTGTCCTCCTCATGTTTGGCCATGGGGGAATCCCAAATCACTTGTGGTTTGATGCATATAATTGAGGCCGAAAATAGTCCTCTAGTGGACAAGCATGATAATTCTACGGGAATTATAATATGTCCCAATACATGGAGCTGATAAGATTGAATCAGATAGACGACATTCGTAACGCAGTGAGGGTGGCATGACAGAAGAGGATGACTATTGACCATGTTTGAAACACAACATCCATATCACATTAGCATGAAATGGGGAATTAATGAGGGTTGACTACTGACTGAGTTTGAAACATAGGACCTCACTCAATGTGACATTCAATGTCTTCTGGAATATTGGCCTATAATGGTAGGTGAGCCGAGGAAGCATTAGACCAGGCCGCTAGGGGGGCCCCTTTAAACATAAAAGAGGATAAAGATCTGAATATAGGACACATGAAGCATTAAGTGGAGTGATGGAATGTTTGAACAGATTCCAACTCTCTAGAAATTACGCCACTATAATCATGACATGAGGAATCCTATTCTTATCACATAAGGAATCTCTTATTTGGAACAATAGGAATCCTATTATTGAATGATAGGGCATGATACAGTTTAATGTCATGTACTGAGGACTATTGGAATCTTATGCTTGGCACATAAGGAACCTTTTTTTGGAGAAATAGGCATCATATTTATGTAATGATAAGGAATATTACAATTTATAGACATTTAGAGAGGACTATTGTCATATTATGCTTGGCTCATAAGGCATCTCTTTTTTGGAGCAGGAGGAATCATGTGTTTGGTTTATAGAACGTACTAAAATTTATAGTAATATAGAGAGGAATTTTGGCATCATAGGCTTAAATAATAATGCATCTTTTGTTTGGATCAAGAGGAACCCTAGAAATAGATACTGTTGGGACTTACACAAGAGAGACCCTTTCTAGTGGATCATGTAATAGGAGTTAGGTGAAAGGGTTTCGAAGAGTTACTTGAGGAATGGTTAGACTCAAGGTACTAATGGAATTGATGATGAGAATACCATATGACAACATGGGAAGCAAACCATGTAGAATATGTCAACTCAAGGTGTTTCATGGTGTGTGGAGTAGTATCTCAAAACATGGTATTATATAAGAGGAAGGTGGGTGTGCATAAGGGCATAATTGAAAATGCCAACATCCCAGCTCGAAATGTTCATGTGCGACTCTCCATTTTTCATGGTGGTCAATGGCGGAAGTGAAGGTATCAACCTTGATCCGATGTAGTGGTGCGAGGGTGTAGCCTCCTGTGGTATGGACCAATTGGTGTAGGACTGGATACTCTTGCATGTAATATGTTCCACATTCAGAATGGGTTGAGGGCAAGATTGCACAGTGCGACACAGGTGCACGCAAGATTGGGGACTTTGGAACTGTTGTGTACGATATTGATGTCTTTCACACAATAGGGAAGGATTGTGCACAATAGGGAATTTTGGTGCTTAATTGAATTGGTCAAGCATTAGTGCACACAAAATTGAGTACAACGGAACTATTGCCTGAAAACGTTAATGATTTGTGCATCATATTGGGTGCACTGGAACATTTGTGCGCAAAAGTGATGTTTTCTGCACAAGATAGTGCTTTTTGAATGAGAGTGCAGAAGATGAAGACTTGTGCATCAGAACAGTGAACGACCTCTGGGTGCCCACCTATAAGATTGTGGTGCACTTGTAATTATAGGAGAAACCTTGAATGGTGGTGCACATAAAATTCTGAGTGTGAAAGTGGTTTCCTGCACGACCTGCAGTAGGTGTATGTGAATAGGGGTGTTTGATGTCACCTTTGGCACGTAATAGGTTTACAGAAGGGGTTGCATGGAAAATTCATTTATTGTGCCTAAGATTTCGTTATTGCACACAATATAACCTTTTGCATGCAAGATTCCATTTTTGAGTGCATGATTCCATTTTTGTGTGAAAATCAATAAATTTCCCCAAAAGAATTCTAGATGGCAATTTATAGTTGTTGGACCTTTAATGGCCCTAACTTTTGATCTGTAAAACCATTCGGGATCTATGAACTATCAAATCGAAGCCTTTGAAAAGAGAGATTATTTTTGATCCTGTATAGAAGAATTTAATGAATTACATAGATTCATTTTCTGGCACCAACAGAATCCCCCACACGAATGGGGTCCAAAGAGGATGGGGAGCATGAGGTGGACCACATTATTGAGGAAACTACTATGGAAAATGACTACCCTGGGAGCCTTTGCATCTCGATCATATTGAGGAAGTAACCAACAATTCCTCTAAGACCACATGAATAACGTTCAGTGTGGGAAATAAGAGATAATATAAAATCATTCACATGTACATGAGTGCCAAATAGAGGAAGACCTGTTGGGATCAGAATGAGACATTGAACACCATTGGGAGTGCCTAGGCTGAGAGAGGTTGTGAATGGAGAATAGGGCTCTCATAACAAACAGCATGTCTTTACCAACATGCTCTAGTACACAATTGAGGTAACACCAGGGGAGTCAGAATAAATCTAAACATAGGGGAGTGGAATGTGTGAATCAAGATAAGCAAAATTCAAAACATTATAGGGGTGGTATGATTATGAAGGATAATTGTTGAATATGTTCAAAACAAAATATCCCTATTCTGTTAGCCTAGAATAGGGATAACAAATGAGATCTTACCGCTAACCATGTTTGAAACATAAGGCCTGACTCAAAATGTCATCCATTAGCCTTCCAAAACTCCAACCAAGGATAGTAGGAAAGACATAGGCTGAGCATCCATACTGTTAAGGGGTTCCTTGTTATGAGATAGGATGAGTATCCAAAAAAATGGGAAATCAAAGCACGGAGGATGTATTGATGGGTTGTTCGAATGGAGCCCAAAAATCTTGAAATACACCACCATAGTTGAAACATGTTGGGTGATATCATTGGTTTGATTAGGTATCATACCTATTTTCAGATAGGACCTATCTAGAGAAGACCAAGAATGACTTGTAGTTTTATGTCATACCAATAATGATGACAAACAAATACTTTAATGACATATGGTGAGGATGGGGTATATAGATTAAAGGACCAGTGGTTGGGCCCAAGGAGAATTTATTGGATGTCACTACGCATTCCATGATGATGGGAATCAAGGAAAATGTAGTTATTGAGCACAACATGGCCATATACAACTACTGGTAGGGAGAATCAACTTTGGTGAGGAAGCTAACACATCCCATAGTCAACATTGGGAATCCTGAACAAGTTCTGGGTAGAACTGCAGTTTAATGTCATACGTCGAGGACATGTGGACTCACGTAGTTTAACATCATACTGTAGAACAGAGAGAGAATGTGGGGGACTCAGAAAGGGATTACATGATGTGGTAGCTATAAACCAAATGTGAATGAGGACATAAGGAGTCCAAACCACACCATGTATCCTCGGAGGAAGTTATTTTAGGTCAAGATATCAATAGTGAAATTTAGGAGGGGCCCTGGGAAAAGTGCCTAGGTGTTCTTATGTACATCATTAGGATGTGAATCAAGCCGCACATAGTTTTTGGATCACATTTTAACGTCATGTAGGAAAAAAATCATATGTGGCATAGCTACACCAGTACACGCCCCACCAAAACAACTAAGCCCATGTGATTCATGCTCGATGTGGGAAACAAGGAGTAGTGATTGTATTTCCCTGATACAGGGAGGCACACATTAAGAGATATGGGCCACTAGGTGAGTGATGTTCCACTATTACTGACTCGCCTTCTTAAAACACATACAAGTGGGGGTGGGGGTGGGGGTGGGGGTAGAACTGAGTGTGTTGGAATTCTACTTAAAAATGTGGGAGTGGAAATACATGAATCATGATGCCTAAGATCTGTATAATAATGATAGTGGTGTGATGATAGAGGATAACCACACACCATGTCCGAAACATAGAATCCACTTTGTGTCAGCTTGGAATGGGGACTGACAAATGAGGGTTGACTGATGACCATGTTCAAAACATTTGACCTATCAAATATATTGTTTGAGGTCATTAGAGGCGTTGGCCCAAGACGGTAGGTGAGCCAATGTGGCATGATACTAACCCATAAAGGGGGTTCATGAAGACATGGAAGAGGATAGAGATCCAAATAAAGGAATCATGAACCCTGTACATGAAATGAGATAAGGTCCATGTGAAAATTCCATAGTTTTTCCTCTTTGTCACAATGCATTTGAGTACAAAAATAATATATATCGGATAAAGGGATTCAAATCCCTTTCCAAGGACAAGGTTTCTAGGGTCACACGCTCTTATCTTAAGGTCATAGAGTGGACCATTAAAATGGGACCTTGTTTAACGAAAAGTGATCTTGGTGGAGAAGTATCCATGCCCAATGCGTAGTCCCGATAAGGAGATCATAGTTTAGGGTTATATAACTCAGACCAGTTTGGGATGAGATGAGGAATAAACATGGTGTGGTTGGTTAAAAACCTAACATGAATGAGAACCCAAGAGGTGTTGTCCACACCACATGCTTCTAGAGGAGTTCAGACCATGGGGACGAAAAAAGGGGGTTGGAATTAAGATTTATAGGGCTGGACTTATAGACAGAATGTCTGGGTGTTCCTACTTACCCTATGAGGATGGGAATCATGCCACAAGTTGTTCTCAAAAAATGTTGTGCAGTTTGGTGTCCTACAACAAAGATAGTCATATTTTGTTTTAAAGGATTTATTGGTAGGACCATAAATAGATAGGACGAAGGTAGACACATGGTATGATAATTGAAAAACTCAGAGTGAATAAAAATTTTAGGAGTCTATATCACATCATGTGCTTCCTGAGGAGGTTTTAGGTCAAGGTACTGAAAATAAATGATGGGTAGGGACTGAGGCAATGTTCTTAGGAATTTCTACTCACCCCATTTTGATGGGTATCAATCCATACATAGTTCTAGTAGTGACATGTTAGGTAACCAATGACAGGAAAAATAATGTCATGTGGGTCCGACCCACGCACCAAAGGTGGAAACATTTGATAAATCTTGTATTTTATTTATGATTTATGTGTGTTTTTTGTGAAGCGATAAACCTAGGATTGAGAATCCAAGCATCGCTACTAGAATCAATCCATACATAGGAATTTACAAATGGTATGGTGGATAACCACTACAAAACATGATTTCCCCTCGAGTGAGGACATAAAAATGCAGTGCCATTTTCCGTCATGCATCTAGGATGATAATGTCATAGTTTATGGTTGTATGATAAGACCAACCCCTAGGTTTTAACGTCTTGTAGTAAAGACATAATAGTTTAATGCCATGTGGCACTAGGAAAGATAGTTTAATGTCATATGTCTTGGACACAGAGAGGATAAATGAGGTTTTATGGTAGAATGCACATGGCATGATAAAGTATACCCCACGTGAATGAGGACGAGTTCTACACCACACCACGTGCAATTGTGGGGAAAAACCTATAGAAAAGGGGCCAAAAGAGGTTACATAATATGGGGATAAACCCTTGGAAAAATCATATAGGTGTTCCTATGTATTCCATGCATATAGAAATGAAGTCGTACGTAGTTTTGAAGGTGCAATTAAATGTTATGCGGGATGAAAGTGGAGAGAGACTAGCTCCAGGAAAGGGAGTACATGGTGCGGCTATTGAATACCTGACATGAATAAGGACATAATCCCATACACACTACATCATGAAATCATGTGAATGACAAGGCCAAAAGGCCGAACCGAAGAGATAATTAGAATAACCTGAGCAGGACCTGAGGAAAAGACGCCCGTGCATTCCTATATATACCATGAGGATAGAAATCAATCTGTACGTAGTAATAGGAGTGATGTTTAGTTTGACATATTATGGAAATGATTCTGAGAGATCTTAATTTTATGGTCTTAGAGCTCATACTATATAGAAGAGATACTCTTCCAAACGAGCACAAACCTCGACCAAATCCCTAATCCAATGTGAGATATGATCGATTGGGGAAACAATGAAAAAGAATGTTTTTGGAACATGTGATGTACATGAAAATGAGAAAATGATATGGATTCCCAAATGATGACTCACCACTACTTTGTCCTCCCAACATGAAAACAAGAACTGAGGAATAGAATAATGTGTTTAGAAATTCCACATAGAAATGATGGAGTGGTAATGGATGTGAATCATGAAACCATTATTTGGGGATCGATGGGGGTGTAATGAATATGGAGAATAGCTGCGGACCATGTTCAAATCATAGCATCCATATCACGTTACATGAAATAGGAACAATAAATGAGAATCAACCACTGACCATATTCGAATTGTCGGACTTGTATCAATTTTTCATTAAAAGTTCTCAAGGACATTAGCTCAAGATGGTAGGAGGGTATTTTGTCCGATAATCCATTTTGTTCTGGGGTCCTTTTGAAAGTGAAGGATGATGAATGCCCAAATGAAGGGGAACATGCAGCATGAAAATGGGTGGTAGAATGTCTATAAAATCGAACACTCTAGGTCCTGAACCAGAGTGCTATTGGTAACATTGGTGAACTGCCAAATAAAGTCAAGGAACCCAATTCATGGGAAGACAAATTGAAAATATGAGTGTATGGCCGAGTGAGGATGATCTCTTAGGAGGGGGAGGTATATGGTGTGGATGTTTCAAACCTGACGTGAATGTGGTTGTATGCCCATACAGCACCACATACCTACACTAGAGGAAATTAGGACAGATGGTAGGGATATGGGGAGGTTTCTATAAAATAGGGTTGTAACTTATGTTTAAATGTATTTGTGGTCCTACGTATACCATTCGGATGGAATTCAAGACACACGTATTTTTGGAAGATGTTGTGCAGTTTTACGTCATGCAGCAAGGACGTTGATTGGGGCCATGTATCTCAATCAAGAATGTGTACGATAGGGTGAGTAACCCAACATGAATGAGGACATAAACTCTTAACACACTATATAATCCTAAACGAGAATTCATTCACAGGGGATGACAATTTCTAGGCATCTAATATGGGCAGTGCCATCAAGTTCACATTTTAATGTCTTGTGGTGAGGATAAAGGTGATCTTAATTTATGGTCATAGGGATTAGAACATATATACATGACCATTTATGTGGGTATTTTCTTAACAAATATAATAATCCCACATGAAAAATTATTGTTGTGGGAAAAAAGGAATAGTATTAGGCCCTCTTCATCATATAAGGGTACAAAAATGAGGAAAAGAGATCCGATAGAGTCGACCCCAACCAGACTGACACTCTTACCCGAGGCCGACTGAGGTTTAAAGGGATAACAGGACAAACTGAATGAATGCACCCAATATTAATGACCTATTGGGGTGGTGAAAATGATGAAGGATGGATGTTGACCGTGTTCGAATGACAACATCCACATCGTGTGACGTGGAACAACAAATGACCCTCAACTGGAGACCATATTTGAAATGTGGGACTTGTATCAATTTTTCATTTGAGATCCTTGAGGACGTTGGCCTAAAATGCTAGGATATACCTAGGATCTAGAATCCATTCCGTTCGGGGGTCCTTTCAGATAAAAAATATTATGAATACTCAAATAAAGGGACTGTGTTAAGCATGAATGTACCTGTATAGTTTATCGTCATGAAGGATGATGAAAGAGGTGGAGATTTCTAGGGAGAGGGATACATGGTGTTGTCTTGATGAATTCATTGTGAATGAGAGAAAAAGACAACACCACACCTTTTTTTGACCAAAGGTAAATCCAAATGTTTGGGGATGGGCCTACAAACAAAACGTCTTGGCATTCCTATGAATCCTATGAGGATGGGAATCAAGACACATGTAGTTCTAAAAGGGATATGCATTTTAAAGTCATGATGTGAGGACGTGGGAGAATAGAAGGAGGATGGGTACAATGAGTGATATTTGAAATCCTGACATGAGTGGGGGCCAAAGAATCCAAAACTACACCATGCGGTATCCTCCAAGAGAACTAAACCCAGGGGGGACATTCAACGAGAAGATATTGGGGGCTAGACTCTAAAGTGAGGTGTCTGAGCATTCCTATATATCCCATGTGGATTAGAATCAATCAATACATATTTCATGAAAGTTTCATGCAGCTTATTGTCGTGCGGTGAGGATGTTGATGTGAAGAGATCATAGTTTATGGTTGTAGTGCTTGGACCATCATGGTAAATCTACCGCTCACAGTTTAATGTCATACAAGATGGGTGCTAAGTAGTTTTTCATCTTTCAAATTGGACGAATCATATTTTTAATTTATAGTATTGAAGAAGGAACTGTTTAAGGTCACATGGGACCGTTTACCTAGGAGAATTATTGCTTGAGGAATTTGTAATTTGTGGGATGGGTTATATGATCCCCATACATGGTAAACAAGGGGCACATGCCATTGGTGTAAACCTTGAGAATGATGTAAGGTCCTTCACATGCAGGATCTAGCATTGTTGGTTTCCTACCAGGTTTCATTGGTATTCTCAGGGCCAACACCATGTCACCTTGAATGAAAGAGAAGAGTAAAAATCTCTTGTTGAAAGCTTTGGATATCTTTTTCTGATGCCTTTCCATATTGTGTAGGGCATGAATCCTGTTCTCATTGAGTGCTTCCAATTCAGCCATATGGTTTTCATCTACTTAATCTGGTTCCTACTGATCATGGAAATCTTTTCGTAATGAAGGAAACTAAATTTCGATGGGTTGGGCAACCTCTGTTCCATACACCATGGAGTATGGGGTCCCCTGGGTGGAATTACGAGTCGTCATCCGATAGGGCTAGAGAGCATTTGAGATCTTGTAAGGACAAATATTTTTATTATGTACAACCCTTTTCTATATGATATTAGTGAAGTTTTTCTGTACACCTTGATCATCCCATTTTCTTATGCATGATAGAGGGATGTATGGATAGATTGGATGTCCTACTTGGCGTACAATTTCTTGAACTCGGCTTCCTAGGGGTCTTTGTTGTTATCTGTGATGACGACATGAAGGACTCCCAATTGGTAAATGATATTGGAGCTCACAAATCAAAAAATTGAACATGACCTAACCTCATTGAGTGGAACTACCTCTTCCCACATGGAAAGTAAATCCGTAGCTATCAGGATGAATCTCCACTAGCAAACTATCATAGGTGGATATAGCTCGACAACATCGAGTCCCCAGACAGCCTAGGGGCAACAGTACTTGGTAGTGTAGAGAGGATCTGGTGGTTGATCCTCAAAATTAGCCTGGATTTGGCATGCATGGCACCTCTTGGTAATCTAGATAGAGTTAAGGATTATATAAGGCCAAAAATATCCCAGTCTCCAGATCTGTTGAGATAGCTTCGGCCCGAATTGATGAGCCCCGAATGAAGCTGCATGAACCACCTGCAAGACCAGAGAAGTTTCACCTACTTGAAGAAAAATGAGTAGTATTCCATCAAACATTCTTTTGTAGAGGATCCGCTCAACACTAGGACTTATCTGGATAGTATTCTACAACGCACGACATTAGATTCGCTGACGCTCAGGTCAATCTTCCGAGAGACTGTTATGTGAGAGGTACTCGATAAAGGGGGTCATCCAGTCGAGATTCACTTCCAAAATTACATCAGGAGGACCTAGGACCCTAACGTGGAGGCACCGACAAAAAGGTGTCTTACCAGTAGGATATCATCGTCATCTAGAGTGACGGGGGTGATGAATCTTTGGTGTGCCACGTGGATGATCAAATCATCCTGATCAGGCTCTGCAAGAGATGCCGCTAGGTTTTCCAAGGTGTTAGATTGACCATTCTGGGATTGAGGGACATGAGTCACTTCTGGACAAGACTGGAATTGGGCTCTCAATTGGAGGGTGTGTTCCAACAGTGGCACAATCTCCAGATTTCTAATGACGTAGTCACCGTTGATCTATTTGATGACTAGTTCGGAGTCCCCTTTAACAATATAGTGGGGAACATAAATTTCAAGGGCCATATCAGGCCAGTAATGAGTTCCTGATACTCTGCCTCATTGTTGGTAAGACCTCCTGACATCAAGAATTAATATGAAAAAAAAACTGGTGCTGGATTAATGAAGATGATACCTAGGCCCATTTTATTTAGTCTGGGGTCCTTGAGTCTTCTTCCGAATGGGATTTAGGAAGCGCCATCAAAGTGAATTTTCCATCACAGAATAACTTGGTCTATCGATAATATTTCTTTTTGAGGGAATCAAAATCTAGGGACTGGTCCACGGGGGCTAGATTGGAAGAAAGGAAGTTTTTCAATGCATTCCCATTAATAGCCTTATGGGAGACAAACCTAATATCAAACTGCTAGAGGATAACTTATGACATGGCTAGATGGCCTATTAACATGGGGTGGTTACGGAAGTACTTTAGAGGATCCATTCACAATACTAGCTGTATCTCAGGGTGCTGCAAGTACTGTCGTAATTTCTGCAATGCAAATACCATTTCTAGGTAGCTATTATCGACGGAGAAGTACCTGGTATCCATATCGATGAGTTTTTGGATGAGATTGTATAGAATCTTCTCAGTTTCCTAGCTATTCTTATAGGAGAGAAGGGTACTGAGTGATCATTACAAGGTGGTCACATAAATGACCAGCGGTTTTTCGAAAACAGGTGGCATCAGTACAAGAGGCTGTAAGAGGTACTTCTTGATTTCCTTGAAAGTGGTCTAACATTCCTCATTCCATTTATAGACAATGCCTTTATTTATGAACTGAGAAAAGGGATTTCACTTTCTGACCAGATTTATGATAAATTGGAATATGTAGACTAAGTGTCCTTAAAATCCTCAATGATCCCAGATGTTTCTCAGGAGATACATCTGAATGATGGCCTTAATCTTCTCTGGATCAATCTCAATGCCCCTATATATGACAACAAATCCGAGAAACATTCCAAAATAGACCCCGAAGGAACAGTTCAATGGGTTCATCTTTAGATGGCAAGAACGAAGGAAGCTGATCATTTTATCAAGGTCTTTGATATGGTCCTAATGCTAGCAATATTTGGCCACTTGATCTTCCATGTATCATTCCATAAATTTCCCAAGGATCTGTTTAAATATGCAGTACATGGCATGCTGATAGGTGGCACCTTCATTCTTTAGACATAAGGGCATTACCTGGTAGCATAAAGTATATAGTGGTTCCCTTATGGCTTTATAATCTTCATCCTCAAGGGCCATTCAAAATTTTTTATACCCGTAATACCCATCCATGAAGGGGAGATCTTGGAACCCAGTTTTGGAGTTAACCAATAACTCCATCAAGGTAAGGGGAAAATCACACTTTAGAAAATGATGGTTGATATCCTGGATGTCAATGGAGACACTAATATGTCCATTATTCTTCCGAATAGGCACAATGTTGGCTAACCATCTGGGGTAATAACCACCTTAACAAAATTGGCTCTAATGATCTTATCAACTTCAGCCTCGACCATGGCACAGTGAGAAGGGTGCATCTTCTTAGGAGGTTGTTTGAACCTACAATGATTTGCTGGAATGCCTAGGTGATGTATGGAGACCTGAGGATCTAATCATATCATTTAATTATAACTCTAGGAAAACACATCATGATTTTTCTTCAGAAAGTCCATGTACTACTATTTCTCCTTGACAAGCATAGTTGAACGAATCAATGTCGATTTCGGGTTCGTCTCGCTATTGAGGATCACTTATACCAATTCATCGACTATGGTGGAGACACCCTCTTCGAATGAAGGATCGTAATATTCCAAATCCTATCCTTCACATATGGAGGATGGATGTTCAACGGGGGGAGATTCCTATGAGTTAGCAGATCCTGATGGGATGTTTGTGCCATCCTGTGTGGTGGTGTACACTGTATTGGGGGACTCATGTGCTGCCGTAACCATAGAAATAAAAGCTGTTGACCCGATCCCATCTAGTATTTGGCTTAACATTCCACACATGATGATATAAAAACAATAGTGGTGCATCATCCTGATTCGGTTTATCCAATCCCGATAGAATAATAATGTATGATGTATTTCTGTTTCCATGGGATGGACATCCTGATACCTTATTGGGGTAGGGGCTCTAGTATCACCCGATCCAGATTCATGTAGGAATACAAGGTGATGTTCCAACATCCCTTAGACATAAAAATGTGCTCCCCCTTGTTCCAAAAACCACAAATCATTTCCCCAGATCTGGGTTCATAGACTCCAATCAGTTGATCAGAAAAATGTAGGCATCATCCAGTTCTATCCATAGGTCGGTCATAGCCATAGCGTGTTCAACATCATTAGAATGAATCTTCTTTTCCTTGATATTGTAATAGATGACATCCATGTAGCATTCATCAAAAGAGGAAAAGGGTGACACATCACCTTAGAGTACTCCCACTTGACCAGTAATGGAGTACATAAGGCACCAGTGATACGGTGAAGGGATTTCCACGAGTAGGTGGATTCATGGTCTACACGTCAACGTGTTGTAGTTGGTGTCCTAGGAGAAAATAATGAGCTCGGAGCTGGCCACCAAGCCTCCAAATTGGGTCTTTATGAGGATCTTTCCAACCTATTTTTGTTCCATCCTATCATAACCTAGAATTTTCATGTTGGATGGACTCTAATAATCCTCGGAAAACCCTATTTCTCAAAGTGTCCATGTCAGAATTAGGTTGATCTCAGAGCATGTATTGACAATACATCAATGAACCTCCATGCCATTGAAGGGTTTACTGATGTACAGTGTTCGGATGTTCCCCTGTTTGGGAGATACATCATCGTCATCCAGAGAAATAGTTAATGGCCTGACATTCAACATGCTCGATTGCCTCATCAAGGAAGGCTTCTCCAGCTGCTACCTCCATCTAAAACAGGTGGGGGATATGTAAAGATTCATTAAGGGATTCATGCATATCTACTGATAGTCGAAGGGCTTGAAGGATGGAGATCCTCATATAAATTCTAATAAGATGCTTAATTATATCATAATTCTATGGCAAGTGTAAACTTCTTCTTAAAAGAGGTCGTTCTATGGAAGGGGGTATGGGAAACCCTTCCAACTGAACTAACGACTGGCTGGTGCTGGGAATGTATCATTGCACACTAGTTGAATCTCATGGAATAACTACTGTATGGGTCTAGATGACTAAGGTCGGTCCGTAATAGAGCGTGGATGATCATGGAGTGGTTGGGGGGAGATCTTCCAGATCAAGTAAGACAAATGTCGGTGATTGCAGACCTGATTACAATAATTGGGATGGATGTGGATGTTGAGATCTACACTGGTCCTATTGTATGGTTTTAGTGGCATGAACAACTTAGATGGAATTAATGACTGAGTCACTCCAACAACACATATATCTATGACTCTGTTGATGCTGTTGACAGTTGGGGACATTGGGAGGATCTGTCAGGCGCCCCTCATTATCAAGAATCATGTAAGGGTTTAACATCTCCACGGTGTTAACCGAAGAGTACCCCTGATCGTCACATGAAAAATCCTCCACCACTGGATAAATTATGTGGGGAATCTCTATCTATAATGTCATGGAGTCATCAAGAGCATGTAATTATGACAACATCAGTGTGGTACTTTGTTTTCCCTTGTGTCGTCGATGCTTTCTCTTCTGAGAAGAGGGAGGTGAAGCCGTTGACGTAGAAGTACTAATTGTGGGTAATAAAGAATCTTATAAATGATCAGGTATATTCATACATTCATTGATAATACCATGGGCACATGAAAATTCCTAACAAGCTATCAAATCATTATTCCTTTTGGACCCACAATTAGTAACTTGATTCCACTTAGCTTTATTATCACAGATGTTGTATAGCTTCACAAATACACATACCACATGTGTCGAAGCTAGGCCTAGCCAGAATATGTTGTTATCAACACAGTCTTGAAGCCATTCTTTAAACACATATAATTATTTGAGGGTGTTCCCCAAGGTCCAGTGATAGGGGCAGTAATTGGGGCGATCTGTGAGATCCACCTCTTCAGGCGTCTAGTATTCGGGAAACCATATAATTCCCTGTTCTAGGGAACTTCATAAATAACTAGGGACCTATGCATCATTGAATGAGTAGGTCCTCTTTATAATGTCTGGAAAGGGGTCTCTTTGAGCTTGGACTTGACAAGGGGCAGGAGGAGCCAGCCGAGGAGGTGGAAACTGGTTATCTCGCCTTGGTGGTGGTGGCACATTACCCTGGGGCACCTACCGATTCTGAGGTGGGAGTTACTGGCCTAGAGGATGCTCCTATGGAAGCGGGCCTTTGAATGACTAAGAAGGTGGCTCTATGTGTAATAAATCTAGTTTTCTAAGGGCCACTGTTTTGGCCACCACAGTAGGCTCCAAATTAGCGACTCTTCTCGTGGGAGTTTTGGGAAGCAACAGATGTGTCTTCATGGACTACAGCAAGACCTACTCTTATTGTGGGTCCTTATTAGAGAAATCCAGGAATTCCCTATGGTAATTATGAGTAAAGAGATATGGGACCAATTCATTTTTGATATTCCCCACACACATTTTTATTATATGTTCATGGGTTAGTAGCATATCCAGGGAGCAGGTGAGGCCTTTCCACAGGGTGAAAAAGTCTGCAACATGATCATCAGGCATCTATTTATAATTTAAGAGGTCTGAAATACTCTTATTCTGGGTGGTCGAGCTGAACATGTAAAGAAACTGCCTATGAATATCTTCCCATTCGGAGACTGACCTAATGGGTAGCTGGCTGTACCAAAAAAATGCAGGCCCTTCTTTTTTCTGTACGAAACACTGAAATTCGGTGGATTCTTGCTCTGCCAAAGTTCCCAACATGGTTCCACACCTTGATATAAAGTGGTGTAGATGTTGTAGTGGGTCACCCATCCAATTTATAGGGTAAAAGGTGATGTTTTCAAAAATATGGGGTTCCCACATATCATCGAACCATGCGAGATATGGTTTTCCATTAGACGAGATTGCAACATATTGAGTTTCTAGAACCTCGACGAGAGCTATGAGCTCCTCCATCGGGTTATCTGGGTGGATGTTCTTGTATTGTTCAGGATCCTTGAATACTAGTGCATTGCAATGTTCTTCGACATGATAATCGATCCCTACAGGTTGCGGAGAGTCTGGTGGGATGACATATGAAGTGACTGTGGGACCTGAGTTAGATCTCATGGATTATCATGCTGCTCAGGTGGATTTGGTGACACATACCATGCTCTCCTTCCATAAGTCCCTACTTCTATCCAATCTACGTGGGCTTGATGATCAGGGTCACCCGAGGGCAACATGCTTGCGGAAAGCTGTATCTTCCCCTACTACCCCAGCAGAGGATTGCCATAGTCCAGTTCCTGCTCTACAATTTGTTCAGTAAGGAGGTCATCAACCATCTTCTTGTGCTCCATGAGCTGTTGATGCAACATAGATTTTTTGGTTTCATCCTCTATCTTCTACACTAATCTAGATGGGTTAATGGGGTTGAAGTACCCATAATTCTTTTTTACCTTATTGGGATTTCAGTAGAGGGCTAACGGCTCATTGGGAACATGAAGTCCTACCCTTCCCTGTAGATCCAATAGGTGTGGTACTCCTCCTGGAGATATGATCTCTCCAAGGAGCTCTATCTCGATCTATTCCTTGGATTGATCATCCATGTTAAGTATGAATCTACCTGGAGTCATATCCTTGATATCAAATGTAAATTCATTTTGGAGCTAGATAGAATAGAAATGGAAGGCATCATACTGCACCCAACCATAGAACTGAAAGTGGGGGGAAGCCTTCTTGATTATTTTGTGGAACACATTAAAGCTATGAACACATCGTTGATGGGGGGTCTGGTGGTGATCAGGAGACTCAGGGTGCTGGGTCACATGGAGCGCATCTAAGTTGACCATACAACATTGTTTTTCAATATCTTCAATGATTTCTTGACTCTTGGGACAACCCACTCACTGATAATAGAGATTGAATCATATTACCTAGACAGGTTGGAAAAAGCAAGTGACTTCCTCCTTGGTAATCGATTCCGACACACTGATGTTCGTGGATGAAATTAGACATACCATATCTAGGAAGTGATCCGCTAAAAGTATGTCCCAAAATATCCTTGGCATTGACTCAGGATCTAGACCTTGGTTTCCCAACTCATCGACTGGGGGTGGTTGTGGGACTAGAAATAGTGCTGAATCAGACCACTACGATGGTAGATTGGCCGATGGCGAATATGGTGAATGAGATGACAAGTCGACGCATCTTTGGTTGTCCTGTGATAAATGCAACAATTGAGCCACCACATCCTGTAATGATGGATTAACGACCAAGGCTTCTAGTATAAGTGATGCGGTTATGGGTGGTGGATCATGTTATTTTTCATCCACTACCGGTCCCCAGAACAACTCTCCAAGATCTCTGGTCTATGTAGAGAATGATTCTATGGACAATAGGGAGGACATCATGGCTAGGGAATGGGAAGGGGGAAAAAATTCCTCCTCAAAGACATATTAGTGGAGGGAGTTGGGAATCTGTTCAACCTCACATTCCAGAAGTGTGAGGCTGATATGCCTTGTACCTACCACAACCCTTGACATAGAGTATTGAGGATAGGGTTCCATTGTCGGGTCTCATTTCGCCTAGGAATATGAGAAAAGATTGGTTTAATTATGGTCTAAATCTTCTAATCATTCTTTTTATGGTGTAGGCAACCCGCCCTCTGGCCCCGTGATGGATCTTCGGGATGTGGTATGTTTTTGGCTCATGGTGGTCTTTCAAACATATTAATGCGATGGCAGAGAGGGAAACCACCTAGATGGGCTGGGGCATGATGTGTACCTATAAAAATGTCAAGGGGAACATAAGGAGGACCTTCGTGTCCACTGGATGATGCATGGAGGGAGTCTCTGTGGGAAGTGCTAGAGTGGGCAGGACCTCCTCTTGATCTAATAAAATCATGGGAAGTGCCTCCATGATTACTTCCTATAGTAGCATTGGTATGAGGAGGGTCCACGCATTGGTCGAGCTAAACACGAGTAGGACCTCTGTGTTGGGAGCCCATGAAGTGAGGCAAACCTCTGCTTCTAATTTCATGGATGAAGAGGACCTTCATCGGTTTTTGTAAAGACATGGGGAAGACCCCCACATTGATGGCTGATCGGGCATGTATCATCTTCAATCAGGTGAGCTATGATAGGAGGAATGACTCTATACCTAAATTCATGGGTGCGGAATAGGCTTTTGTACAATGTGTTAATGTTGTGGGGAGGATCTTCTCTTGGGTTGATGGTGGCATGGGGAGGTCCTCCATGCTATGATTGGGAGCGAGGATGACTTGCGCTCTCATCGATAATGGTATGAGGAGGACCTCTATACTAGATTTCATTGCCATGGGTCATCCTGCAATGGATACCACCAATGTCGGAGACCATGAGAGTCAACCCAGCCTACCCATGGGGTGGTTGGGGCCGTGATATGGGTCAAAAATATGAGTTCCCCTAGTACAAATAAAAAGAGGAGTTATGGAATGCGCCAACGGTGGAACAAGACATGGTAGTAATTTTTTTTATTCCCCATAGCGGGTGTCCTCCTAATAATATTCCCAATATTGGGGCCAGTGGTACAGGTTCATAACCAACTTTCCCCTTAGCCTGTGGGGCCGAGTGTTAGTGTTGACACGGCCAGGTGGGATTCCTCCTTCGGATCCTCTGGGATGGGATTACAGCTGGTCCAGCTCAGACATCCCTCACCTCATTGGCATATGGTAGGGTGTCTTTAAAGCGCTTTGGAGAGAGTCTATGGATGTGATGACCCAGACCCCCTTGGTCCCTTCCTTTTCCAAAATCCGAATCCTTAAGGTGTACGGATCGGTGAGACCGATCGGTGAGACCGATCGGTGCGACCGATCGGTGCGACCGATCGGTGCGACCGATCGGCGGAACCGGCTGACGTCACCCGACCTTGCCATGTTGTTCCAGTAACGCTCCTTTTTCGCAAATAGGGTTTTAAACCCTATTCTGCCTCGTTAAAAATGTCTTGAAAACCCGAAACGTGCACAAAAGTTTTAATTAAATGCTTCATTAATTCATGAGTCGGTTTAAACCACCCAGCACCTTTAATGATGGGCCAAGCCGCGTGGTCACCCCACGACTTCCACGTCTTACGCGGTTCAGCGTTTTTATCTCAACCGTCCCCGGCTCTTATAAAATTAAGGGTTAGGCCGTGGTTTCCCCCTTCTTCGATCGTGGCTCTTCTGGTGCATCGGGACCGCCGCGTCGTTATCCGTAAAGTTCCGCGCCCCGGCCTAAACGTCGATCATCTATCAACAAGTATGGAATTTCTCTCGTCTCTTACCTTTGTGTATCATGCAGGGTGGGCGTTATTTTTTGTTCATATGGAATTGGTTGAACCAAACCTTGAAGATAATAAACGAAGTTCTAAAGAAAGAAGGGGAAGGGGTTGTGATCGTCGCTTATGCTTTATCTTGTGCTTATCCTTTTTTATTTGTGCTGGTTTATATTCTTCTGGAAATTGAGGCCGTTGGTGGTCGTTGTATGTGCGCTGATGAATCCCTTCGTGATGTTTTAAAAAGGGTTGCTGAAATTGTGAACTCCTACTGTGAAATTGGTTAATCACGTATATTCGGCTGAATAAGTTGAAAGCACCAGGATCAACCCTTCTGTGATAACTCCTGGTTAGAACACACGGAAATTTGAAATCATGGAGCGTGTTAAATATTTTAAATCTGAAAATCCCTGACTTGTGTTGGTAGTGGTAGTTGGTTGTTTTCCCTTCAGGCCGTTTGCTGGAAATGTGGGAGGGGATGAGATCCCCTGTTGTTTTATACTCTCGGTGGCTGTTTGAATTTGGGGGATGGGATCTCCTGTTGGTATGGATTCGGTGGTTGTGAGTTTTAAACCCAAATGGTCACTTGTTGATATCACAAATTGGGGAGAGATCCTCTGTTATCAGAACCGGGTGTGAGTGTTTTGGTTGATCCTTGCTTTTGACATTTTCCTTGGTTATGCTTATGGTAGTTGCCCAGTAGTGCTTAAAATTAATTGAACATTTTGACTGAACGTGAAACAAGAATGGGACAAATGGTTTTGTGGGCAAGGGTCGTGAACTGTGACTTGGGTGCAGTGGTGTTGCGTTCTGTAGGTTGGCTAGGAAAATCTAAGCTTTAGGTGAGTGTTTTTTAACTATATCTATACTTGTAGCTTTGTGTTTCTTATTCGCGCCCACCCAAGTTGAGCACTCAGTGCCGAACACCCCCATTTATGGGGGAAGGGTGTTTTTCCCAACAATATCCTTAGTGGCTGGTTATTAGCTCCTTTTCTGCTCCCTTTCCCGGATAGCCCAAGTATCTTCGGGCAGGCTATGATGGCCTGAAGTCCATTATTAGCCCAAGAATCTCCGGGCGGGGTGTTGTGGTGGATGGCCAGGTGTGTGCGGCAGGTGGTTTCCCAAGTGTCTTCGGGATGAGGCCCAGGTGTCTTCGGGCGTGGCGGTGGTTGCTCTGGCCTAGGTGTTTGCAGGCATGGTTACATGTGACAGTTGAGGCCCAGGTGTGTGCGGGCGGGATTCGGCAGTGGGACTGCGTGTGGTTGTGTCCCAGGTGTGTGCGGGCGGGATTCGGCAGTGGGACTGCGTGTGGTTGTGGCCCAGGTGTGTGCGGGCGGGTGTGGCAGTGGGACTGCAATGAGAATGGCGGGATTGGTCCGATGCATAGGATGTCTCAATAACCAGTGGGAAAGTGGCGCGGGGTACCCAAACATCGATGTGCTCTTATATATATATATATTACTTGACTTGCATTATTTTGGGAGCGAGCCTTGGTGAGGCCTGGGATGGATATTTTTCCTTGTTAGGTGTTTGGTTTACTCTTTCTCACGGGACTTTAGTACGTTCCCCCACTTGTGCACGAGAGTCTTGGTTTTCCCTACTGAGTGTACTTGTATGCTCACCCTACGTATATAATACTGCTTTCAGGTTCCCAGGAGGACTTAGGGGATCACGCAGGACCTTACTAGCTCGGACATTTGGAGCAGTTGCAGTTGTTTCTCTTTTCTTTTGGTACTTACCTTGTAGTCACCTTTTTGCACTTTGTGGCTTTCACTTTTGAAACTTGCATGTGGGAATGGTTTACTTTTGGCTTTACTTTTCTTTCTAACTTGGTGTTGTCGGGTTTTCTCCTCCTTATCTTTCGATCCTATAAAATAAAAAGGGTAATGCCATCCATTTGCGAGGATTTCCTATACCCTTGGTGCTAGTCGCCACTCCGGGACCTATTGAAGGCGGGTTTCGGGGGTCATTATCTCTCCTTCAACTTAAAGAAGGAAGGGCCTGGCAATCTGCTGACCCTTCCCTCCTTTTGTTGAAGGCGGGTCGTGACAGAATGGTATCAGAGGGAAGTTTGAGAGATAGGACGGAGTCTGGAGTTAGGCATAGTGAGGATTGCATGGGATGGTAAGGCAACGGTGTTGGGTGACCTTGGAGCGTGAATTAGGCTAGGGAAGACCGGCTAGGACACGGGATTTTAGGGCCCCCCGTGATCCGAATCAAGGACTCTAGACCTACCGAACGACCAAGTGAGGCCACACTGATTGCAGGGTAGATACCCTAGGAAAGGTACATACATCATAAATGACTTGTGTTCTTGTGTTTCTGGGATGTCTTGGGAAATTAAGAATAAATTAAATCTTAATAAGTTTTAAGAACGATTTTCTTTGCACTACTGGGCTTAGGCATTCCTTGTTTACCTTGCAGCTATGGCACCTAGAAGGCGACCACGTGTGGTACATGCGATCGAGACTCCTGAGACTACTTTGGCCAATCGGCAGAGAGCTGATCGAGAGGAAGAGGACGACCAGTGGCAGAAGACTCTTCGAGCCTTCCAGCGACAGGTCCTCGAGAAGTATGAGGGCAGCACCTCCGATATGAAGACGGAAGGCTGTCTAGAGGAGTTAGTCATAGCCTTCGGCTTGATTCGGGCCCCGACCGAATACTGGGTTCCTCTGGCTGTTAGCCAGATGTGAGGAGCGGCACGCCAGTGGTGGATGCTTCACCTGGGGAGTAGGAAAGAGTCTGAGGTTGCTTGGGCGGACTTCGAGAAGGAGTTCCGGGCGGAGTTTCTCTCCTCGAAAATGAAGGCGGAGAAGAGGCAGGAGCTACTCTCCCTCCAGCAGGGGAGCATGTCCGTGAGGGAACTTGGAATCAAGTTCAAGGACCTCTTGCATTTTGCTCCGGACCTCTTTCCCGATGAGGAGTCTCGGGAAAGACGTTTGGAGGAGGCGCTCCGACCCTCCCTCCAGTATGCTGTTACCCCCTTTACCCTTCCGACATACTTAGAAGTTCAGAAGAAGGCCAAAGTGGTGGAAAGGATGCATGCTCTGGGCGGAGTGTCACGAGAAGGGATCCAGCTGGGACCATCGAAGGGGAAGGCCGTCAGCACCAGACCTCCAGCATCGGGACCCTCCAGGTTCCGACCCACAGGGAGCAGGCCGCAACAGTTTCAGTTTCGATCCCCTGGCCCGCGTTCTTTTCCTTCAGGCTCGGGACCACGGTGCGTCATCTGCCGGAGCCCTGGACATCTCAGGAGTCAGTGCCCCGATCGGGTGCAGTACAGCAGTGGCAGTCATCCCCAGCATCCGCCGCAGCAGCAGTTTCCAGCCAGACCCTTCCGGCAGCAGCAGCAGGGACAGCGAGCTCCTGCTCCTCCGCAGGCAGACATAGGAGGAGGAGGCCGACCTCAGGGCGCTCCCCAGGGACCTCGACCAGGGCGTGGTCGGGGAGTGAGGTTGTTCGAGGTACAATCAGTGTGTTTAGCACTCTTGCTTATGCTTTGTTCGATACCGGAGCTTCGCACTCTTTGGTTGCACCCAGTCTAGCCCGCACCTTGGGTCTAGATGCCGAGAGACTTCCAGTGCCCCTGGTGTTGAGCACACCAGTTGGAGGTCAGACTGACTTGCTGTTCATTTGTCGGGGATGTAGACTGATGTTAGGGCCACATAAGTCGGTTAGGGATCTCCTTCTGCTGTAGATTCAGTCGTACGATGTCATCCTAGGCATCGACTGGCTATATTCTGTGTGCGCCGTCATCAACTGTTTTCAAAGAAGGGTGGTGTTCTCCGGTTTGGACGGCCAGCGTGTTACTTTCACCGGTGAGCGGAGCTGTCCGAAGGGAAACAGGAGGGAGGAACCTCTCCTCTCCTTGTTGACCGAACTGACGATAGAATCAGTAGATGCAGAAATGGTGGAAGTACCAGAGATCGTTCGTGAATTTATGGACGTCTTTCCTGAGGAGGTGAAGACTCTACCCCCTCGACGTGATATCGAGTTCGGGATAGACCTGCAGCCCGGCTCTCGACCAATCTCGATGGCTCCTTACCGGATGGCACCTTCGGAGCTACGGGAGTTGTGGATACAGATTGACGATCTGATGAAGAGGGGTTATGTCCGTCCGAGTGCGTCACCATGGGGCGCTCCAGTCTTGTTTGCAAGGAAGGCGGATGGTGGCCTTAGGTTGTGCATCGATTACAAGAGGCTGAATCAGGTAACTATCAAGAATCGCTACCCTCTTCCGAGGATAGATGATCTTTTTGACCACCTGAAGGGGGCAGGATGGTTCTCGAAGATCGACCTGTGATCTGGATACCACCAGCTAAGGGTAAAGGATAGCGACGTCCCGAAGACAACGTTCAGGTGCAGGTATGGACACCTTGAGTTCGTGGTCATGCCCTTTGGTGTTACGAACGCCCCGGCCGTGTTCATGGGGCTTATGAACTCCCTCTTTCGGGAGTACCTGGATCGGTTTGTGGTGGTATTCATCGACGATATCCTGATTTATTCAAGGTCAGAAGAGGACCATGCAGAGCACCTGAGGACAGTTTTGGAGGTCCTCCGACAGCACCAGCTCTACGGAAAGTTGTCAAAGTGCAAGTTCTGAACACGAGAAGTGCACTTCCTCGGGCATGTAGTGTCGGAGCAGGGGGTAGCAGTCGACCCATCAAAGGTTGAGGCAGTTGTTTCTTGGGAAGCACCCAAGAGTGTGGCGGAAGTCCGGAGTTTCCTCGGACTGTCAGGTTACTACCGGATATTCGTACCCAACTTCTCTCGAGTAGCAGCCCCTTTGACGGCTTTGACCAAGAAGGACCAGGTTTTCGTGTGGAGCGAGAAATGCGAGTCGTCCTTCAGCTACCTAAAAGAAAAGATGGTTAGTGCCCCAGTGTTGAGATTACCAGAAGAAGGGATGGCCTATGAGGTATTTTGTGATGCTTCAGGACAGGGCCTGGGATGCGTGTTGATGCAACAACAAGGGGTGATCTCTAATGGGTCCAGGCAGCTACGCCCCCATGAGTGGAACTATGCCACCCATGACTTGGAGCTTGCAGCAGTAGTGTTCGCATTGAAGCTGTGGCGACACTACCTCATCGGGGAATGCTTTGTGGTCTTCACCGATCACAAGAGCTTGCGCTATATCTTCTCCCAACGGGACTTGAACTTGCGACAACGGAGATGGGTAGAGTTCCTCCAGGACTACGACTTTGAAATCTCTTATACTGAGGGAAAGGGCAACGTTGTGGCTGATGCCCTGAGCAGGAAGCCGCATCAGGAAGTGGTTCGGGAATCTGCTGATGCTTGGAAGGCGATGGGGGAGTTGGCTGCCTTGCACTTGGATGCAAGGGTGGAAGGTGCTAGAGGCTGCTTGTTTCAGATGACGGTACAGTCCTCTTTGTTGCAGCAAGTGGAAGAGTCTCAGTGGGGAGATCCTGAGGTGGAAGTGTTGCGGGATCGTGTCGATCAGGGGAACACTCCGGAAGGATGGTCGGAGGACAGTCGACATCGGATGCTCTTTTATAGGAGGTTGTTTGTTCCAGAGGTGATGCGTGATAAAGTCCTTCGTGAGTTCCATAGCTCAGCCTTGGCAGTACATCCAGGTGTTTCGAAAATGTACCAAGGCCTGAGGGGACAGTTTTGGTGGCCCGGGGTGAAACGGGCAGTGGCAGAGTTTGTGGCTAAATGCCTGGTGTGTCAGCAGGTGAAGGATGAACACCGTGTTCCTGGTGGGTTGTTGCATCCTCTAGATGTTCCCGAGTGGAAGTGGGACGAAGTCTCGATGGACTTCGTCACAGGACTACCCAGACCTCAGGGCGGGCATGATGCTATCTGGGTAGTGGTGGATCGATTGACAAAATCTGCTCACTTCTTGGCTATCAAGGAGTCGGGACCTGTGAGTACCTTAGCACAGAGGTACATGGATGAGGTGGTGCATTTTCATGGAGTTCCGAAGACTATCGTCTCCGATCAGGACACTCGGTTCACCTCACGAGTCTGGAAGGGGTTACAGCATGCTTTTGGCACCCAGCTACGCCTTAGCACTGCTTTTCACCCTCAGACTGATGGACAGACAGACCGGACTATCCAGACATTGGAGGACATGCTACGAGCATGTGTTCTGGATTTCGGAGGATCATGGGTACGACACTTGCCTTTGGTAGAGTATTCCTACAACAACAGCTTCCACACTACTATCGGCATGGCCCCTTTTGAGGCTTTGTATGGAAGACCATGTCGTTCACCCTTGTGCTGGGCAGAGGTTGGTGAGACTGGTACTCTTGGACCAGAAGTAGTGCAGAGCACCACGGAGAAAGTCCAGCTAGTGCGGGAGAGGATGAAAGCAGCTCTGGATCGGCAGAAATCTTATGCTGATCGTCAGAGGAGGCCCTTGGAGTTCGAGGTGGGAGATCATGTGTTCTTGAAGGTTTCCCCTCGACGGGGGCAGCGGAGGTTCGGAAAGGGGAGTAAGCTCTCCCCTAGGTTCATCGGACCTTTCGAGGTGCTGAGGCGAGTTGGCGGGGTGGCATAACAGCTGGCCCTACCACCTCAGTTGGAGAGGGTCCATGACGTCTTCCATGTCTCCCAGCTTCGTCAGTACTTACATGATGACTCTCACGTCATCAACTGGGGAGAGCTAGATGTGGGAGAAGCCGCGACCTTCGAGGAACGGCCAGTCAGGATCAAGGATCGCAAGGAGAAAGTGCTCTGTGGACGAACCATCGGCTTGGTTCGTGTGTTGTGGAGGCATGGTGGCCTCGAAGAGAGTACGTGGGAGAGGGAAGCACAGATGCGTGCCCAATACCCCGAGTTGTTTTGAGCTTTGTTCCTTTTGTACCTGTTGTGGTAGAACGTTTGACTTTTGGCTACGAAATGTACTAGTCCCTTTCCTCTGTTATGTGTGAAAAGCCCCAGCTAAATGGAAGAGGGAACCCGACCCCTAATCAAGACGCATTAAGGTGGATGCGATTAAACCCGTGAAGGCGAGTCAGTGCCGCCCAAAGCGGATAATATCTTGACATGGGGGAGGGGAACTCCCCAAACCCACATGACCGGGCGGTTTGGCATGGTATGTTTCTTGGTTCTTGGCAGGGGAGTGTTTTCAGTTAGCGGGGGTTCACTCCTAAGAGGTATCTTTCGAAGATGGTTGTTCGGACCCTCTCTTTCTTTCTGGTTTGTTTTGATTCTCGAGGACGAGAATCGTTTAAGAGGTATCTGATGTGATGACCCAGACCCCCTTGGTCCCTTCCTTTGCCAAAATCCGAATCCTTAAGGTGTACGGATCGGTGAGACGGATCGGTGAGACGGATCGGTGAGACCGATCGGTAAGACCGATGGGTGAGACCGATCGGTGAGACCGATCGGTGAGACCGATGGGTGAGACCGATCGGTGAGACCGATCGGTGAGACCGATCGGAGCGACCGATCGGTGCGACCAATCGGCGGAACCGGCTGACGTCACCCGACCTTGCCATGTTGTTCCAGTAATGCTCCTTTTTCGCAAATAGGGTTTTAAACCCTATTCTGCCTCGTTAAAAATGTCTTGAAAATCCGAAACGCGCACAAAAGTTTTAATTAAATGCTTCATTAATTAATGAGTCGGTTTAAACCACCCAACACCTTTAATGATGGGTCAAGCCGCGTGGTCAACCCACGCCTTCCACGTCTTACGCGGTTCAGCGTTTTTATCTCAACCGTCCCCGGTTCTTATAAATTAAGGGTTAGTCCGTGGTTTCCCCCTTCTTCGATCGTGGCTCTTCTGGTGCATCGGGACCTCCGCGTCGTTATCCGTAATGTTCCGCGCCCCCGGCCTAAACGTCAATCATCTATCAACAAGTAGGGAATTTCTCTCGTCTCTTACCTTTGTGTATCATGCGGGGTGGGTGTTATTTTTTGTTCCTATGGAATTGGTTGAACCAAACCTTGAAGATAATAAACGAAGTTCTAAAGAAAGAAGGGGAAGGGGTTGTGATCGTCGCTTATTCTTTATCTTGTGCTTATCCTTTTTTATTTGTGCTGGTTTATATTCTTCTGGAAATTGAGGCCGTTGGTGGTCGTTGTATGTGCGCTGATGAATCCCTTCGTGATGTTTTAAAAAGGGTTGCTGAAATTGTGAACTCCTGCTGTGAAATTGGTTAATCACGTATATTCGGCTGAATAAGTTGAAAGCACCAGGATCAACCCTTCTATGATAACTCCCAGTTAGAACACACGGAAATTTGAAATCATGGAGCGTGTTAAATCTTTTAAATATGAAAATCCCTGACTTGTGTTGGTAGTGGTAGTTGGTTGTTTTCCCTTCATCCAGTTTGCTGGAAATGTGGGAGGGGATGGGATACCCTGTTATTTTATACTCTCGGTGGCTGTGTGAATTTGGGGGATGGGATCTCCTGTTGGTATGGATTCGGTGGTTGTGAGTTTTAAACCCGAATGGTCACTTGTTGATATCACAAATTGGGGAGAGATCCTCTGTTATCAGAACCGGGTGTGAGTGTTTTGGTTGATCCTTGCTTTTGACGTTTTCCTTGGTTATGCTTATGGTAGTTGCCCAGTAGTGCTTAAAATTAATTGAACATTTTGACTGAACGTGAAACAAGAATGGGACAAATGGTTTTGTGGGCAAGGGTCGTGAACTGTGACTTGGGTGCAGTGGTGTTGCGTTCTGTAGGTTGGCTAGGAAAACCTAAGCTTTGGGTGAGTGTTTGTTACCTATATCTATACTTGTAGCTTTGTGTTTCTTATTCGCGCCCCACCCATGTTGAGCACTCAGTTCCGAACACCCCCATTTATGGGGGAAGGGTTTTTTTTCCAACACTATCCTTAGTGGCTGGTTATTAGCTCCTTTTCTTCTCCCTTTCCCGGATAGCCGAAGTATCTTCGAGCAGGCTGTGATAGCCTGAAGTCCATTATTAGCCCAAGAATCTCTGGGCGGGGTGTTGTGGTGGATGGCCAGGTGTGTGAGGCAGGTGGTTTCCCAAGTGTCTTCGGGATGAGGCCCAGGTGTCTTCGGGCGTGGCGGTGGTTGCTCTGGCCTAGGTGTTTGCAGGCATGGTTACATGTGACAGTTGATCCCCAGGTGTGTGCGGGCGGGATTCGGCAGTGGGACTGCGTGTGGTTGTGGCCCAGGTGTGTGTGGGCGGGTGTGGCAGTGGGACTGCAGTGAGAATGGTGGGATTGGTCCGATGCGTAGGATGTCTCAATAACCAGTGGGAAAGTGGCGCGGGGTACCCAAACATCGATGTGCTCTTATATATATATTACTTGACTTGCGTTATTTGGGGAGTGAGCCTTGGTGAGGCCTGGGATGGATAGTTTTCCTTGTTAGGTGTTTGGTTTACTCTTTCTCATGGGACTTTAGTACATTCCCCCACTTGTGCACGAGAGTCTTGGTTTTCCCTACTGAGTGTACTTGTATGCTCACCCTACGTATATAATACTGCTTTCAGGTTTCCAGGAGGACTTCGGGGATCACGCAGGACCTTACTAGCTCGGACTTTTGGAGCAGTTGCAGTTGTTTCTCTTTTCTTTTGGTACTTACCTTGTAGTCACCTTTTTTCACTTTGTGGCTTTCACTTTTGAAACATTCATGTGGGAATGGTTTACTTTTGGCTTTACTTTTCTTTCTACCTTGGTGTTGTCGGGTTTTCTCCTCCTTATCTTTCGATCCTATAAAATAAAAAGGGTAAGGCCTTCCATTTGCGAGGATTTCCTATACCCTTGGTGCTAGTCGCCACTCCAGGACTTATTGAAGGCGGGTTTCGGGGGTCATTATCTCTCCTTCAACTTAAAGAAGGAAGGGCCTGGAAATCTGCTGACCCTTCCCTCCTTTTGGTGAAGGCGGGTCGTGACAATGGAAACGAATGCACATTAGAGGGGGGAGTAGTGGATTCATATACAAACTTTGGGGGTGGTGGTGATAATGAGGAGCAGAAGCCTCTAGGTCTTGTTGGACCATATCCTAGGCCGGGATAATCCCCACCCCCTAGTATCATTTTAAGCGATCATTAATTACCGTTCATTAAATTAATTTCGATGGGGAGATGGGGTATGTGAGCTCAGAAGCCATGGACATGGAGGCTAACATATTATAGATGAGGTCATGCGAGATTTCCACGTTGATGTTGTCCCTACCCCCGCATCGGTGGGTGGCTGGTAATTGGTTCCCTTTCATGAATCCTTCAGTCCTAAAAAGTAGGGATATTTAGCCATTTGTTTTGAAAGAAGGAAAGTGATGTCCAGTGCCCCAGCACCATTCTAACTTCCATTATTGGTAAGAAGGACCCATACAGACAATGTCACAGACTAGGATGTCCAATGTTCAACTACCCCAATTTCTGGTGAGTTGCAGGCCATGCCCACTATTTTATTGGCGTGACCTTGTGTCATATAACCATATCTCATGACATGCTAATCCACTACTATCTCAAGCGCTACTAATTTCCACATCGAGAAGAATAAATTTATGTTGGGATCAATATTTATGTTGCGGACACTTTCACTGGGGCGCACATCAATCCATGGAGAACTCACTGTTGGTTTCCTTGCATTCTTACTTTTTAATATTGGTGGAATCTATCTCTTATTGAATGATGTTTTATCCATAACCAAAATGTCATTATGGGATGTCAGTTCCTCCATCCTTGGATTATTTCATGTAACTCGTTTCCTAGTTTGGGTCTTCCTCATAGACTTAAGACGTTGTTCGTGAAACTATTTATAGTCCCATCTCTTCTTGAAGGCTAGTTAATTATGCAGCTTCTATAAGGAAATTCCAAGGGGTCTAATAAGGGAATCAACCTTGGGTCGAGGGATTAGTCTTGTTGGGCATCACTTGCGTGGTGGGACGCTGGATCATAGATCCATCTGGGTTCCTTCCCCTTATGAAAGGGGTTCTCGATGGTGTGGAAGACCAAGTCATCCCATGTAAATTGTGGGGAATTATATTCCATAGGAATTTCTCCGAGGTTTTCCTTATCTTCACATGTTTAACACAGAGTGTGCTGAGAATTTAATGACTAGAGGAGATGGATCAGACTGATCAGAACACAGATAAGATTGGATCATATGGGTGTAACCCTTGGGGAGAAGACTGATAATGGGGATATCAAATTGTTAGTTACCTGATTTCTTCTAGATGTAGTGAGAAAGTGGGTGACATGATCTCAATTGGATGTGGCGGCCTTGGTAAAAATTGGTATGGATGTGGATGGTTGAGATACGTTGATGGAAAATGAAATTGAACTGTCGTGAGGATGCCGGTGATGTTGGGATTGAGGCCCAAACTGAATTCTTACATATCTCAATGGTGGGGAATCAATGTCAACGTAGTTCGGTGGGAGAAATGGGACACATGAGGAGGCAACCCATGAGAATGGACGCATGGATGAGACATGGAGGATGTAGAACCTTCGGGTTGGGGCATGACCTTCCCAAAACACATAGGCTTGAAGAAGATACCACGATGGGACACGAGTGATGGTCTTGAACCTTATGAAGGATTTCTACACATCCCCATGGTAGGGAATAAATGTCCATGTTGTTCGTGATGGGGATATAGAATAAGGGTTTACATATAAGACAACGAACCGATGATATACTGGGGCTTATGCATGGTTAGCATCCCAAGTTAGTCTGACGTCTGTTGGGAGGACCAATGATGTGGGTCCCAATAAAGGGGAATACAATGTATTACCACCATATGGGTTTGTAAAAGGATTACTCTCGGATTAGGATCACAACAGCTTACCGTTGGATGGGGTTGATGACGACATACTTTCATATGAAGATCACAATGGCTTACCATGGATGGGGTTGACAATGTCTTATCATTAGATGAGGATGAAAATGGCTAATCACCGGGTAGGGATAAACCTCATGGAGGCTTCCTATATACCATGCCTATGAGATATGGATCAAATCCCACATAGTTCGAATGGGTACAGTTTAACATCGTATGGGACAAAAGGGTGCATATATTTTGACATCATGTGGGACGATGGATCCAACATGGAGTGGTCGGGAAATTTAGGTGTTGGGATTGAACATCAAGGAGGCTTCCAACATACCTTTCCCAGGAGAGAAGGATAAATGTAAACATGGTTCAAGAAGAGGGAAAATATTTAACGTCACGTGGGATAAAGATGAACCAAAGTCAAGGGGTTAGTGCAAGTTGGTGTTGGGATTGAACCTCAAGGAGGATTCGTATGTTCCTTCCCAAGTAGACAAGGATTAGAGATCTTGTATTTTGGGTTGAGGGATACAATTTAATGTCATGTTGTATGAAGATGAACTGATGTGGAGGGGTCAGGGAAAGTAGGTGTTGTGCTTGAACATCCAGGAGGATTCCTACATACCTTCCCTAGGAGAGAAGGATCAAAGTCCATGTATTTTAGGATGATGGATATAATTTAACGTTATGTGGGACAAAGATGAAAAAACTTAAAGGGGTCATGAGAAGTTGGTGTTGGGCTTGATCCTTGAGGAGGATTTCCACCTTCCTTACCTATGATACAAGGATCAAAGTCCAAGTATATTGGGATGAGGGATACAGTTTCACTTTAGGAAGGATGAAGATGAACTGATGTGAAGGGGTCAGCACAACTAGGTGTTGGGATTGAACCTCACAGAGGATTCCTAAATACCATTCCAAGGATATAAGAATCAAAGTCCACATAATTCAGGATGAATTATATTTTAAAATTTCATGTGTTACAAATATGAACTGATGTGGAGGGGTTGGGAGAAGTAGTTGTTGGGCTTGATCCTCAGGTAGGTTTCATACGTACATTTCCTAGGAGACTAGGATCAAAGTCCACATATTTCGGGATGTGTTATATAGTTTAACATCATGTGGGATAAATTTGAACCAATATGGAGGGATTGAGACATGTAGGTGTTGGGCTTGACCCTCAGGGAGGCTTCCTTTGTACCATTCCTATGATATTGGGATCAATGTCCACATAGATTGAGATGATTTGGGGTTAACACGCTAAGGTGGCCTGAGAAGGATTCCATGGTCTATAATTACTCTATGACCATGTGAGTCATGTTCTGTGTGAGATACAAGAAGAAAAAAATGTGGTGACGATCACATCGTGAAAGGTGAATATATGGGAATTGGAGTGGGAATTACACGTGTTTGGTGACCCAAATAGGAAAAAGGGGCTAGCGCATGGTAAAAGGTTCATGGAGATAGAGATTGGGACTTACTCTAAAATGGAGACCTGATGGAAAAAAAATCATAGATGAAGAGGGAAAAGATAATTATGGTCATTATGACCATCTATCCTCTAGTATTTGGCATTGAAGAAGAGTGGATGGGAAGGGATGCTACCTCCTACAAGAAAATCTTGGGGCTTAAACAAAGATGGTAGCCCATCCCCACAGACAGATGCCACTAAAAAAAGAGGATCTCATTCCATGTGAGGACGATTTCACTCTCATGGAGAGCAGTGTCCATGGAGAATGTCTGAGATGGGGCACCCCACATGTATTGCATGGGGGTGAAGCTACAATTTAATGTCATGTTCTGAGGATGATAGAGGTTTTCAGTTTAACACCTAGCAACTCAGATGATGAGGGTTCACTCCGTACCCTTTGGACTTACATGGAAGAAACCTACCCACCATTAGAGAAGGGAAGGAATCAGAAATGTGATGGAGATGGGGTGTTGTGGATTGATCCACTGAGGGGGCCATGTTAGCATGGCTATGAAAAGAGGCAATAGCCATTAGCATGCTTATGAGAAGAATCATAAGTCTAAGCAATGAAACATGAAACACTGCCTAGGTGTCACTAGGGAGAGGCAATGGTGGATGGGGCTTATGTATGTAAGATGTTTGTGTGCCACTATGGAGCAGCAATGTTGAAAGGGGATTACACATAATAGAATCCCGAGTGCCAGTAATGAGTTGTGACGGTGGATGGGGCTTATGCATGGAAGCTACCCAGGTGCTACTAAAGAGTGGAAATGGTGGATGGGGATTTTGCATGGATGTTGTCCTAGGTGCTGCTATGGAGCGGAAACAGTGGATGGGGCTAACGCATGGAAACTGCCCAGGTGCCACTAAGGAGCGGCAATGGTGGATGGGGCTTATGCATGGAAGCTACCTGAGGTGTCTCCATCATGTCTAGCCATAAGGGAATCCAAAATCAGTTGTGGGTTGAATAATATCATTGATCCCAAAACCTATGCTCTAGTTCCCAAGAGAGATAACACAAAGGGAATTGCAATCAATCCAAAAAAAGGGAGCTGATTAGTGTGAATCAGATTCCCAATATTCGGAACGCAGTGAGGATTGAATGATGATTGAGGATAACTATTGATCATGTTCGAATCACAACATCCATATTGCATTTTCCTAAAATGTGGACAAAAAAATGAGGGTAGACTGCTAACTTTGTTAGTAACACAAGACCTGAATCGAAGTGTCATCCAATGTCTTCTAGAACATTGGCCTAGAATTGTTGGTGAGCCGAAGCAGCATGGGACTAGGCCGCTAAGGGGAACCTTTAGACATGAAATAGGATGAATATTTGAATGTAGGACACACTATTCATGATGTAATGTGATGTAATGTTCAAAAAGATTCAAAAAATATTGAAATTATGCCACTGTAATCATGAAATGAGGCATCCTATGCTTAGCACACAAGGAATACCTTATTTGGAATGAGATGCATACTATTATTGTATATTAGGAAATGCTACAATTTAATTTCATGTAGTGAGGTCTATTGGAATCTTATTCATGCAACAAAAGGATTCTCTTTTTTGGAGCTAGAGGCATCCTATTTATTTAATGACAGGGAACACTATAGTTTATAGTCGTGAAGCGATGACTATTGGAATTTTATTCTTGGCACATAAGGCATCTCTTGTTTGGAGTATGAGGAACAATATGTTTTTCACAGAGGGAATACTAGAGTTTATAGTCATGTAGAGAGGGTTTATGGAATCTTATTATTTAATAATAAGGTGTCTTTTGTTTGGAGCAAGAGGCTTCCTAGAAATGGATAGTGTTGGGACTTACGAAAGAGTGGCCCTTTCTAGTGGATCCTAGCCTAAGAGTTAAGTGATATGGTGTCGATGAGTTGGTTGATGAATGTTTCGAGTCAAGGTAATTAGGGAAATGATTATTATAATATCAACTCATGACATGGGAATGTAGCCAAGAGGAATATGTTGACTCAAGGTGTTTAATGGTGTGCAGAGGAGGATCTCAAATCATGGTATTACCTCGGTTCTGACATGACTCGTTTGTTCATTAATTTCCTGAATAATAAACATAAGTTAATTTATGCTTACTTCAGAACCTTTTTCAAGTCTATTATTAATTTTATTTCACTTATTACCATGTTATAAAATTTATATAATTATATAATATAATTTCGGTTATTTTATCGATATTGGGTACTTGGGTGAAAAATGATCTTTTTATAATTACTATTTTTCCATATGGTCAAAAGTTAATTATCTCTAGAATATTATTCATATATATATCCTATATGTCCAGTATATATGTATTTATAATATTCCATAACATTTGTAGATATGAAATGAAATGCACCGTTAATGGAGACGTTAAGTCGTACGTACGCTTGAACGCTACATTGAATCCCATTTCATATTTAATGGAATGAAAACTTAATGATACATAGGAATATTATAATTTATTATAATAACATATTTTATATAAGTTACATAATTTCATTGACACCATCCTTCATACATTCTATGTATGGATTGAACGAGTCATATTACTTTGAGGTGGCGGTTGTCTGCACTTCCTCAAATGAAATTTTTGTGTTTACACGTCATGAATAACATAAATATAAATTGAAAATATAAAATAACGAATCATAAAGATAATATAAAAACAATATATATCATATAAATACAGTTCCATCATAATGTTCACTATGAGAATCAGTAGGAGATAATTGAACAATTATTGTTTCGTGAGGCAGTAGTTCGCCGTCCACAAAAACAGTATGTTCTAAATCCATTAAATGGAGGTGTGAGTAACTGTAGTTGTAATCGTACTCATAAAAATATCATAGTATATTGAGGATACTGGTGTATTTATGTAATAAAATAATAATCATAGAATAAAGAGTGAAGAAGTATAATATTGGAATGGAATTTTAGAGAAGGCGCTACCTCTTAAAACGTGTAACTTCCTTTGATTTGAGCTTAAAGGATTTCTTGATTTTTCTTCTTCCTATGGTAAGGATTATAGGAGGTATAAAAGGTTTTTTTGGAGCTTACTGGAGAATATTTTGGACAATCCATGGGGTTGATATTTGAGAGTAAGGGGTTAGAGGTTGTGGCCTTTTATAAGAGGGAGGAGGGGTACTTTAGGAATGTCTTGAATGTTTTTTATTATGAACTAAATTTCGTTTTCCAATTGACCATAACTCATTTAATTATAATATAAGATGAGTATTGTTCGAAATCATCAAAACCACTCGGTTTTATATAGTTTTTTTTTCAAAATTAACAATATCATTTAGCATTTACCTTAGTTATCTAATTTAACTATTACCACATCTTCTTGTATATTCATATATATGGTTAATATTTTTACCATAAAATGACAATAAAACCTATTGTTGTTATGTAATAAAATTTTATACATTAATTAAGTAATTTTTCTAAATCTTAAATTTTTATGACAATTATATCATTTAATAAAATATTATTAATTTTAAAAACTCATTCATGTTATTTTTTATACTATTCATATCATAACATTTTAAAAATCCATATCAACATGATTATTTCGAAAAAACATCATAAATTAAAAGATGACAAGTCATAATCATCCCTAGAATTCTTTGATAGAATAATGTGTTTTAAAATAAATTTATTTTAAAATTTATAATTTATTTTATTTAAATGTTTCATTAAAAGGTAATCACTGCATCATCATTATGTCATAACTATATTTATTTTATTTGATGTATAAATATTTTAACATCAGTATCATGAAATAGGAAATCTTTTTATATTTATAATGAATATTTATAGTTGAAATTATAACTTATATTAGACCACATAATAATTGTTTAACAGAAAGGTACATGTTTAGGTTATATTTTCCTTTACTTTGAAATAAACGCAATTAAATGAAATTTTCACACACACAAGTGGCTCTATGGGGTACTAAAATTGACCCAACGATTCCCATAGTTTGAAGTATCTCATAAAATATGGTTAAGACATGTGTTAGGATAATTTAATATTATTATAATATTATTTTTACCCTTATTTACCAGATTTACACTTTTACCATGGTAAATAAAATTATTACTAAAGTTACTATACATAATGACAAAAAATAAAAGTCACCTATTTACACAATTTGGAAATACTGATTTAAAATATTGAATCAGTTTTTCCAAATTCAAAATAAAAATGATTCAGTATTTATTTTAAAATTAATTCCCGTTGACAAAACCAAAAAGTGTTTCTTAATAAGTAAAAATTACAAAAAGATTGACATGTGTTTATGTCCAATTTCAAAGTGAAATTACTTCTAATGAAAAAAATTGGTTTAAATTATAAATATATAATCCAATTAAACTTCAAAACCAATTAAATTAAAATCTTACTATATAAAAAATCTGAGTAAAAGGTGGTTTTGAATTAAAATGCATCATTTTTCACGATTCATTAAAAATCAACATTAGCAGAAAATTCCAAAATATCATCCAAACTAAATTTTGAAAATATAAATTTATTTAAGATTTTTATTTTGACAATTAAAACTTATAATGGTGTCAAAAAGTAATTTTAGAAATGGTTCTCTATCAAAAAGCGGTAAAACTACATTTTTAGAAAAATACTTCTTTTGTTTGAAAAAACTGAATTTATTATTATATCATACATAGAAAAGATATAATATGAATTAAAAATATTACATTGAATATATATCATATATTTTTCATTAAATAAAAATCCATAAAGAGTGATATGAAAAACAAAATTATTCTCTTTTAAATTGGTTTTCATAAAAACACATCTATTATATTCAATTTATTTTTATTTCCATTTATAATAAATTTTGTAATCAATGATTCATAATTTAAACATGTGTAAACGATATTTAAAAATGCAGTTGATACTATTCATAATTTCCATTCCAATGGCTAGGTGTTAATTTCTAACTAAAATAATAATATTATTATTCGATAATTTTTCTGTATAACTCAATGTTGTGAGCAATGTAAGATTTCAAAGAAGCCCATTGTTGTATGTCGAGTATGGTATCAGAAAAATCATCCCCTTTAAATTAAAATGAACACCATATTAATAAGTATTAATATAAATAAAAAATTACTTTTCTATAAATACATGGGTCATTACATCCTTCCCCACTTTTGGAAATTGTGTCCTCACAATTTAAAAATTGGGCTCGGAAACTACATTGAATGTCCCACATCAAAAAAAGTTTCATGATTAATATCACATTAAAATAAAGAAAGAAAAGTAAAATGGGTACCCGAGATAAAAAACACTAGGATTCCATGTATGAAAACATGGATACATAAGTGAAACTAAGTGTCATGTTCTGATGGAGAGTGTTAGAAAACATGATAAAGAAAAAGCTAACGACCAGGAAAACAAAAACATGTCATGGGATAAATAATCTTTGATTCCCCCATACGAAATGTAAATGGACAAGGTTTTTTTGTATTATGATCCCTTTTAAAATGGTTTAGAATTAATTTATGATATTGAAAAAGAAAATAAGGAAATATACTTACCTTTCAAGTAGTGTTTCATCCTCTAAAAAGTTTCTACCAAAAACTCATCTTTTCTCCAAACTATAAGTATTAAAGGAGAATTGGTCACACCTGAAGTGCTAGAATTAACTTCTAAAAAGTAACATGATCCATAAAAGATGAACCATATATTTCCACTATATTTAGAACATCACCAAAAACAAAATGGTTATTACAAGATCTAATAATCTCAAAAAAGATAATCTTTTATAAATCGAAATACTACACTTAATCTCCAAAATTGAAAAAACAATACCCAAAGCTCAAAAAGACCATTCAATAAACTATTTTCCTTAAAATTATTCAATATAATCCAAAATATTTTTGTATTAAAAAATTCAGAAGGATTTAAACAACTAGTCCCCTTCAAAAATTATAACATTTATATCCAAGTAACATCAACTACTCCTAAAGTGTCACACTATAAAGTAATTAACCTAATCACATATTATCAATGATAGGTTAATCATTTCAATAAAAAACGAAAATTTCTATATGTCAACAATAAAAACATATATTATTTCATAATAAAATTCCACCATTATTGATCAATTTAAATCTCAATGTATTCTATTTTCCTTAGGCATCTAGTGTTCTCAAAAGAGAAAACGTCTTCCAAAATAAGATCAACCAGTTAATCATGAAGTCATTTTACTATACAAAGGAAATCCAATTGAGAAAACATAATATCCCAAATAAACTTATTATTGATCAATAAAATAATTTAACTAATAATAATAAGTCATATTATCCAAGGACATTAGGTAGGGTAGTGGTTGGCGATGCACCCTTGGTGCCCTTTAGTTGTGGGTTCGATTCCCAGGGCCTTTCTAGATGTGGCAGGTTGTCACCCATCTTGCAGTTTGTCCTTTTTTATATAACCATATCATTTTTATTACATTCTAAAAAATAATATAATTTCCACATAAATAACCATGACCTATTTTATCCACAAATATTATATAATACCTTTCATTTTTCACCCCAAAAATTGGTAACCATTTATCTCCTCCAAAACAAAATATCATATAAACCCCTAAGGTTATTCATTATGTCCACAGAAGAAAAGGAAAATACATCTTTAATAAAATTTTCACATATCAAATATCAGGGTTACACATACTAGAAAAATTATTCCAAATTAGTCCCATCATCAAAAGAGCCTTAATACTTTTTAGCATTACAGCATCCTAAAATGTACTATAAAACATGAATCAATTTTATAAATACTTGTTACTCATTCTACATTTTTCATTATCCATAAACCATATTTTACTGATTATTCCATAATACTTATATCCAACAAACAAAATCACGAATCATATCCTAAGATTCCAGAATGTCAAAACATCTGCTATGAAATAATCCATAACATTCATGGATCATTATTAGTTTCCTCATCCTTAATTGGAATGGAATTAGGTATTGGTAAACATATATTTATATATTCATGCATATACCATTCCCATACCTTAAATTTAAGATATATATTTGTATAATGACCATGGAAACCACATTTAAAACATTCAATTGATCACTAGGTAAGAACTTCTTTCCCTTTCTTGGTTTCAACCGATGCCTCCTCTTTCCATGGTAAATTATTGCTTTATGGCCTTCATTACCACATCTGTAGCATATTATCATCCCTGTGAAGAATTTTCCAAGGTATTTCTTTCAACATCTTTCACATATAATATTTTGAATATACAAACCTTTATAAATATTACCTGAACTTTCGTAGGGATTTGTTTCTTGCATATATGATTCCTTATAAAATTCACCAAGGTTCTGGTGGTCAATCATGACATGAGATAATTGGTTGAGAATAACCACATAATTTCTCATTTAAGACCCTATTTCATTTTTTTATTCATAAAACTGTCAGAGTTTATTCACATCCATTCTTAATTTGGTTCCAACTAGATCCAATCATTTAATAATACTAAAAATGCTAGTGTGGGTATATCAGTAAAATCATCATATAATATATTATGAGGAGAGTAAACACTAATATATACATATTAATGTTATCTTAAACTCATTAAATTTATCTAAAAGAACTATGACCCTTTATAATATTCTAACCATTTTTGTTATGTCACTTATGCTTAAATAACACCCAAACCTCTAAATTTATCTAAAATGACCTTTGATACCAACTCTAAGGCCCGAACCTTAAACATTACATAATATTGAATTCATTAAATAATTTATGTTAAGGATATTTTCAGGTTTAGATATTTAGATAATTTAGTAATAAATTATACATAACAACAAGAATATTACATATAGACACTTTTATTCACTATCTATTTTATTTCAAAAAATAGAAACTCTTAAAATAGGAAACATGTATACTTGTATGTTTTAGACATCATGGATTTTCATTGATCCCATAATTGACCCTATTCATTTTTATATATTAAGTGTTTTTTTTTCAAAACTTATGTTGAGCATAGAAAAATTAGTAAGGGATACATAAAGAAGGAAAAATGTTAGTTTTTCAAAATAACATGTAAACCATGAATACTTTATCATAAATTAAAGATTTTAACCCTAAAAAAGTAGAAAAAAACACTTCACTGAATATAAGCTCATTTCAGACCCTTTTTTAACCATAATATTACCATAAATCCTATATAAAACAACGTATTACATATAATGGTGACTTGAGACGTAAACATACTTAAATGGAATAACCATACGGTCGACTTTCGCACATTTCACTAAATGGAATAGCCATTTGACCGACTTCCATACCAAATGCAATGGAGTTTATAACATAACCACCCATATTTTTTTTATCATGAAACCACCTATAATTTGGTTTACCACATAACCAACCATCAAGGGTTTATAACACATCTACCCATCAAATTTCCAAGTACCATTACATAATCATAACAAATAAAATATTTCTAATATAAAAATTTCAGTAACAACATTTAATTTTTGATCACCATATATCATTTCAAGATATTAAAATACTCCATACATTTCAAAAAACCATTTTCAAAAACAAAACACCCAAAAAAAGAATAAGATATATTTTTTTCCTTTTAAAAATATTGACTCTTGTAGAGGAATCCTTATAACGATTACGACGGTGGAGAGGTCATTATCACCGCATACGTTAAAATCATTCCTTTTTTTGTTTAGTAAAACACTACATATATAAAATATTCCCTTTGAATGAAAATAAAAGAAAAAGGGTTTTATTATCCACAATATAAAATAATGTTGTGTATAAATCAAAAAATGCCTCAAATTAAAACAGATTGAGATGATATCCCTTACCTCATGTCCTACCTGACTCATTTGTTCTTTAATTTCTAAAATAATAAACTAAAGTTAATTTCTACCTGCTTTAAAAAAATTTCAAGTTATTATTTCGTTATATAACTAATTACCATTTTATAAAAATTATATAATTATTTATGTTAATATTAGTCATTTTGTCGATATTAGGAACTTAAGTCGAAAATGATCTTGTTATAATTACAATTTTTCAATGAGGTAAACAGTACATTATCTCCAAAACATTTTCATATATATATTATATATATCCAGTATAAATGTATTTATAATATTCAATAACATTTTCATATATGACATGAAATAAACCGTTCATGGAGATGGTATGTCGTATGTACGCATGAACACTACTTTCATTTCTATTTCATATTTAATGGAATGAAATCATAATGATCCATATGCATATTATAATTCCAGTATAATATCATAATTTATATATGTTACATATGTTACATATATTCATTAACTCAATACTTTATATGTTCCATTTATTCTCATGAACGAGTTATATCACTTTGAGGGGACGGTAGTACGTGCTTCCTCAAATGAAATTATCATGTTTACACATTATGAATACCATAAAGGTATGTTATAAATATAATTTAAATAATCATAAAGATAGTATAAAAATAATATATATCACATAAATATAGTTCTATCATAATGGCTACCATGATAGGTGATAGAAGATAATTGACCAATCATTATTTCGTTAGGGCGTAGTTCGGTGTCCACAGAAACAGTATGTTCTAAATCAATTAGATGGAAGTGTGTGTAAGTGTAGTTAAAATATTTTCCATAACAACATCCTAGTATATTTAAGATACTATCATTATGTAATAAATGAATAATAATAGAATACAGAGTGAAGAGGTAGAATATTGGAAATGAACTTTAGGGAAGATGCTACCTCTTTTAACTGGTAACTCCCTTTGATTTGAGACAAAAGGCTTTCTTGATATTTTTGAGCCTAAGGTAAGGATTATAGGAGTAATATAGGTATGGTGGGAGATTATTATAGAAAAGTTTAGAAAAGTAAAAAGGATTTGTAGGTGTGATTAAGGGGTTAGAGGTGGTTGCCTTTTATAAGACGGAGGAGGGGTACTTTAGGAATGTCTGGAAAGATTATTTTACTATAAACTGAATTTCAGTTTTCAAAAAGGTCCAAAACTCACTTAATTAAAAGATAATATGATGATTGTTTGATATCCACTAAACCAATAGGTTTTATAGTTTTTTTTATCAAATTTACCCTTATCATTTTTCTTTATGCCCTAGTAAACTAATTTAACTATTACAATGTCTTCTTATATATTAATACTATATGGTTAATATAGTTACCATAAAATTACAATATAACCTAAAGTGGTTCATTAATAACATTTAAAACACTCACTAAGTAATTTATCCAAATATTATATTTTTAGGACTATTATATCAATTAATAAAATATTATATTTTAAAGAACATTTAAGTTAATTTTTATACTATTAATATCACGATTTTTAAAAAAATCTTAAAATACTTGAATTATACAAGAAAAATATTAAATTATAATATTAAAAGTCATAATCATCCCTTAAAATATTTTATGGTATAAAATGTTTCAAAATATAATTATTTTAATATTTATAATGTAATTTATTTAAATCATTCATTATTAAGGCAATCACTACATCATCATTGCATCATAATTATATTTATTTCATTGATGTCTAAAAATTATAAATAAAATACCATGAGGTTGGAAATATATTTAGATTTATAATGAAAATTTATTTTCTAATGAATAACTTATATAACCCTATATAATTGTTTTACTAAAATATACATGCTCAAGTTATATTTTCCATAACATTAAATTGAAAGTAATGAAATGTCATTTCAACAAAAAAGTGGCTCCATGGGCTCCTAAAATTAATCCCAGGATTTCCATGGTCGGAAATATTTTATCCAATAGGGTTATAACATGTGTTATGGTAATGTAATACTATAATAATATTACTTTTTACTCTTATTTACCAGATTTGTCTTTTAACCATGGTAAATAAAATATTCCCTGAAGTTATTATTCATAATGACTAAAAATAATAGATACATATTTACCCAATTTGGAAATCCTGATTCAAAATATGAAATCCATTTTTCCAAATTCAATGAACAAAAGTTTCACAAATAAATTTAAAATTAATTCTTATTGTAAAAAAATCATGTTTTTAAGAAGTAAAACCTACCAAAAGATTAACAAGTGTTTATGTCCAATTTCAAGGTGAAATTACATCCAATGACTAAATTTGGATTAAATGATTAATACGTAGTCAAATTACACATTAAAGACAATTACAAGTAAAATCATACAATATAATGAAATTAAATTAAAAGGTAGTTTTGAAGTAAAAGACAATATTTTTCACTATTCAATAAAAACGATCTTTAGTAGAAAAATACCAAAATTTCATCCAAAGTAAAATTTGACATTATGCATCTAAATGAGAAGTATATTTTATAAAATAAAACATATAAAGGTGTCAAAAAATATATTTAATAATGTTTCTCTATCAGAAGCTCGTAAGACTGTATTTTTTAAAAAAATAATTGTTTTATCAGAAAAAAATGAATTTATTCTTATATCATACCTAGAAAACATATATGATGAATTTAAGACATTAAATTGAATATATAATAGTTATATTCCTTTGAATAAAATCCATAAATAGTTATATTAAAACACAATTATTCTCTTTTAACTAGGTTTTCATAAAAACACATCCATTATATTCAATTGGTTATTATTTCCATTTCTAATAAATTTGGTTATCAAAGAATCATCATTTAAGAATGTGTAAACCATATTTAAAAATTCAGTTGAAACTATTCATTCATTCCTTTCCAACATCTAGAAATTAACTACCATTTAAAATAATAATAATATTATTGTATTATTTTTCACTATAATTCAATTTTGAGCCCAATGTAAGATTTCAGAGAAGCCCGTAGTTGCGTGTCAAGTACAGTATCATAAAAAGAATACCATTTAACATAAAATTAATATATTAATCATAAGAATTAATATAATATAAAATAAAATATTCTATAAATACATGGGTCATTACATCCTTCCCCCATTTTTCAAATTGCGTCCCTTAAATTTCAAAATTTTTCTCGGAAACCTCATTGAATGTTTCACATAAAAAAAGAGTAAATAAAACTATCACTTTAAAAAATGAAAGCGATGTACAGAGGTAACCTGAGATAATAAACACTAGGATTACATGTATGAATATGTGTATATGAAAGAGAAAATAAGTTTGATGTTCTGTTGGAGAGTGTTATAAAACATGATCAAGAGAATGTTAACCACTAAAAAACCACAAAATTCTGATGAGTTAAACGGTCTTTAATTCCTATGTAGTAAAAGTAAACAAACAATTTTTTTTTGTTTTATGTTACCTTTAATAATGCGGGAGAAATTATTTTTGATATTTACTAAAAACATAAGGAAATATACTTACATTTCAAGTAGAGTTTCATATTTTTATATGTTTCTACCAAAAACTATTCTTTTCTAAAAATTGACAGTATTCAAGATGACTTGGTCACACCTAATGCTCTTGAATCAACTTCTAGAGAATAAAATGATCCCTAAAAGATAAACCATATATTTACCCAATCTTTAGACATTATCAAATAATGAAAATGGTTAGTACAAGATTAAATAATCCCCAAAATGATATTCATTTATAAAAATAAATACTACTCTTAATATCCAAAATTGATTAAACAATACCCAAAGCTCAAAAAAGACCATTCAATATAAAATTATAATTAAAAATGTTCAAAATAATACAAAATGATTTTGAAACACAAAATTCCTAAGGATTTGATAACTTAGGCTTCCACAAAAATCATAATATTTATCTCCAAATAATATCAGCTACTCTTTAGTCTCATATTGAAAAGTAATTAACCTAATCACATATTCTCTATGATAATTTAATAATTTTGATAAATAACCCAAATATCTATATTTCCGTAATAAAAGCATAGATTCTTCCTAAATAAAATTATACTATAATTCCTCAATTGAAATCCCAAAGTATTTTATTTTCCTTAGGAATATAGTGTCTGAAAAAGGGAAAACATCTTCCAAAATAAAATTTCTCAGTAAATCCCCAAATCATATTACTATACTAAGGATATCCATTTGATAAAATACAAGTTACAAAATCAACTTATTATTAATAAATAAAATCATTTAAATAAAAATAATAAGTCATTCGTACCAGGTATTTCATGTAGTCTAGTGGTAGTAGATGAACCCATTTAACCCTTCAGTTGTGGGTTCAATTCCCAGGGCCTTTCTAGACGTGAACGGTTGTCACCCATAATGTAGGTCTTCCTTTGTCTAAAAACATATAATTCTTATAAAATTATCCAAAATAATAAAAATTCTTCCAAAATATCCATAACCTATTTTATCCTACAAGTTTATCTAATACCATTAACTTTTCAGCCCATAAAGTAATAAAACAATCACCTCAAAAACAAAAGATCATATGAACACCTAAGGTAATCCAATATGTCTACATAAGAAAATAAATTTTTTTATTGAATAAAATATTCAAATATCAAACATCAGGGTTACACATACTAGAACAAGTCTTCCAATGTAATACAAACATCAAAAGATCCTTAATACAGTTAAACATTTCATCATCTTAAAATCTTCCATAACTCTTGAATCACTTATATGTAAGATTATTACTCATTAAAATTTCTTCATGATCCACTAACCATTATTATACAATTTTTTTGTTATACATTTTTCCTAAAAACAAATTGATTAATTATATGATAAGATTTAATAATTTCAAAACACCAACTAAGAAAAAATCCATACATTTCATTTGTCATTGTCAGTTTCCTCATTCTCAATTATAATGAATTTAGGTATATCTAAAAATATATTTGAATTGTCCTTTTGATACCATTATCAAACCTTCTTAATAAGACATCTATTTGTATAATGACCATGCACACCACATTTAAAACATTCAATTGATCACTCAGAAATAACTTATTTCCCTTTCTTGGTGTCAACTAGAAGCTTCCTTTTAAAATGAAATGTTCTTGCTTCAGGGACTTCATTATCCAATTTATAGCATCTTTCCATCCCTTTTATTCATTTTCCTAGGTGTTTCTTTCCACAACCTTGAAGTATAGTTTTTTTAATATAATTACCTTTATGATTATTACCTGAACATCTGTAGGGATTTTATTTCTCACTTATAAAATTCCTTATAAAAATCACCAATGTCCAGGTGGTCAATAACTACTATAGATAGTTAGGTTAGAATAACAACAAGATTTCTCATTTCACCTCCCTTTTCATTCAGTTTCATATTTTGAAAAATGTTACAGTTTTCTTCACATCCATTGTTACTTTGGTGCCTTCTAGATCCAGCCACTTACTAAAACCAAAAATTTCAGTGTGATTATATAAGTAAAATCATCATATAATATCATATGAGGAGGGTAAACACTATGATATACATATTTATTTTATCTTAAACTCATTAAATTTATATAAAATAAATATGACTCTTTTTAATTTGCGAAGCACTATGGTTATGTCAGTTTTGCTTAAATAACACCCTAACCTCTAATGTTATCTAAACTGACTATTGATACCAACTATAAGGCCCCAGCCTTAAACATTAAATAATATTGAATTAAGTTAATAATTCACATTGAGGATATTTTCAGGTTTATAGATTTAGAGAATTATCTCATAAGTTATACATAACAACTTGAATATTACAAGTTGACTCTTCTATCCACTGTCTATTTTTTCATAAAACAAAAACTCTTAAAAAAGATACATGTCTACTTCCATGTTTTAGACAACATGAAATTTCCCTGATCCCATCCATGACCATATACATTATTAAGTTCTATGAAAAACTTCTCAAAACATCGTATTAGCATAAAAAGATCATTAAGGGATACATAAAGAAGGAAAACTATTATTTTTTCAAAATAACATGTAAACCACTCATACTTTATCATAATGTAATACTTTTAACCTTAATGAAGTATAAAAAACACTTCTTAGAATATAGGATCACTACTTACCCTTTTTCTAACCAATATATTTCTATAAATTCCATTGAAAACAATGTATATCATATAAAGGTAACATGGGACATAAACATACTTAAATGGAATAACCATACGGTCAACTTCAACACAAATCACTAAATGGAATAGTTATACGACCGAATTCCATACCCAATGCATTGGCGGTTATAATGTAACCACCCACACATGGTTTATCAAGGAACCACCTATCATTTGTTTTATCACACAACCATCCTTCATTGGTTTATCACGAAACCACCCCTCAAATGTCCATGTACCATTTCATAATCATAACAAATAAAATATTTCATATATCAACATTTTAGTAATATCAATTAATTTTAAATCACAATATATCCTTTATATATATTGAAAAACACAATTTATTTCATAAAACCATTTTTAAAACCAAAACACTCAAAATGGTACTCTATTTCATTTCCTTTAAATAACAGTAAGGCTTATAGAGGAATCCAATTAACGATTACGATGGTTGAGAGGTCATTGTCACCACATAATTTAAAACATTCTTTTTGTAATTTATTAAAATTCATTGTAGATAAAAGATTTTCTTTTAATGAAACTATAATTTGAAGGGTTTTAATATACACCATATAAAATAAAGTCGTGTATAAGTAAAAATACACCTCTGGGAAAGGATATTGAGACAAAATCCCTTACCTCGTGATCGACTTGACTTGTTCATTATTTAATTTACTGAATAATTAACTTAAGATAATTTATAATTTCTTCAGAACCATTTTCATGTCTATTATTCATTTTATATCACTTATTACCATGCTAAAAAATTACATAATTATTTATGTTAATATCAGTTGTTTTGTTGACATTTGGTACTTGAGTTGAAAATGATCTGGTTATAATTACAATTTTTCCATGGGGTAAAATGTACATTATCTCCACAATATTATTCATATATATATCTTATATAACTAGTATATATGTATTTATAATATTCCATAACATTTGTTGATAATAAATGAAATGAATCGTTCATGGAGACGGTAAGCCGTACGTATACATGAACACTAATTTCATTTATATTTCATATTTAATGGAATGAAAACATAATGATACATTGGAATATTATAATTTTAGTATAATATAATATATTATATATTTTACATAATTTCGTTAACTACATACTTTATATGTCCATGTAAGGCGAGAAAGTGTCATATCACTTTGAGGGGGTGGTAGTCCACGCTTCCTCTAATGAAATTTTTGTGTTTATACATCATGAATAGAATAAATGTATTTTGTAAATAAAAATTACAGAACCATAAATACAATATAAAAATAATATATATCATATAAATACAGTTCCATCATAATGTTTACAATGATAGGCGGTAGGAGATAATTGAACGTTCATTGTTCTCTGAGGCAGTAGTTTATCGTCCACCAAAACAGTATGTTCTAAATTTATTAGATATAGTTGTGTATAAGTGTATTTAGATTCAATATCATAAGAACATCCTAATATGTTGTGGATAATGGGGTTGTTATGAAATAAAATAATAAGAATATAATAGGGAGTTAAGAGGTAGAATATTGGAAAGAAACTTTAGAGAAGGCGTTAACTCTTAAAATTGGTAACACCCTTTGATTTTAGCCAAAAGGCTTTCTTGATATGCCTTATGATTATGGTAAGGATTATATGAATATGTGACAGATGTTTAGAGATTATTATAGCATATTTTGGATGATCCAATGTGATTGAGATGTGTTAGTAAGGGGATAGAGGTTGTGTCCTTTTATTCGAGGGAGGAGGGGTACTTTAGGAATGCCCTGAAAGATTATTTTTTTATCAACTGAATTTCAATTTTCAAAAGATCCAAATCTCATTTAATTAGAAGATATGATTATTATTGTTTAAAATACACTCAACCAATAGGTTTTAGACTTTTTTGGTTTCAAATTTAACCTTATCTTTTAGCTTTAACCCTTAGTAAACTAATTTAACTATTACCATGTCTTCTTGTATATAAATACAATATGATTAATACAGTTACCATAATTTCCAATAAAACCTCAAGTAGTTCAGTAATAATATTTAAAACATTATATAAGTAATTTTTTAAATTATTATATTTTTAGGACTATTATTTCATTAATAAAATATTATTTGTTTTTAAAAACACATTTATGTCTATTTTTATACTATTTATACCATGAATTTTTAAAAATCCATAACTACATGATTATTATGAAAAAACATAAAAAATTAAAATATAACAAGTCATAATCATACATAAAATTTGTGGATGGTATAAAATGCTTCGAAATATGTTTACTTTAATATTTATAATCTTATTTATTTAAATATTTCATTTATAAGGTAATCACTACATCATTATTATGTCATAAATATATTTATTTATTTGATGTATAAAAATTATAAACAAAATAACATGATGTAGAAAACATTATTATATTTCCAATGAATATTTATAGTTAAATATATAACTTATATAACCACATAAAATAATTGTTTTATTAAAAGATACATGTTTAGGTTATATTTTTCTTAACTTTTAATTAAAAGCAATTAAATGTCATTTTCACACACAAGTGGCTCCATTGGGTCATAAAATCGACCCAAGGATAACCATGGTCAGAAATATATCATTCCATAGGGTTAGGTAATGTGTTTGGATAATTTAATATTATAATAATATTATTTTTTACTCTTATTTACCAGATTTTCCATTTAACCATGGAAAATAAAATATTTTCTGAAGTTACCATTTATAATGTCTCAAATTAAAATTTACCTATATACATAACTTTTAATTCATAATTCCAAATATATAATCCATGTTTATAAATTCAAAACACTAAATTTGAAGAAATTAATTTAAAATTAATTTCTGGTTATAAAACCAAAAAGTGTGTTTTTAAGAAGTAAAAAGTACCCAAAGATCGACACATGTTTATGTCCAATTTCAAAGTGAAATTACATAAAATGAAAAAAATTGGATTATATGATAATAATATAATCCAATTAAACATTATAACCAATTAAATGTACAATATATCAATATAAATAAATTATATTAAAGGATAGTTATGAATTAAAATGTTGTATATTTCATTATTCATTAAAAATAAACTTTAGTAGGAAAATACCAAAAGTTCATTCAAAGTGATTGTTGACATTAATATTGTAAAGAATAAGTTAATTTTTTCAAATAAAACATAAAAAGGCGTTAGAAAATATATTTAAAAAGTTTTTTATATCAAAATTCCATAAAAATGTATTTTTAGAAAAATACTTCTTTTTTATCTGAAAAATGAATTTATTCTTATATCATATATAGAAAACATATAAGATGAATTTAAAACATTACATTGAATATATATATATCATATATTTATCATTAAATAAAAATACATAAATATTTATATGAAAACACAATTAATCTATTCTAAATAGGTTATCATAAAAACAAATCCATTACATTGAATTTGTTTTTATTTAGATTTCTAATAGATTTGGTAATCAGTGAATCATCATTTAAACACGTGTAAACCATATTTTAATGTTCCGTTGATACTATTCATTCCTTCCATTCCCATGGCTAGGAGTTGACTACAATTTAAAATAATAATAATATTATCTTATTATTTTTTTGAATAACTCAATGTTGTGTGCAATGTAAGATTTCAAAGAAGTCCATTGTTGCATGTCGAGTACACTATCTGTAAAAGAGTTCCTTTTAACTTAAAATTTATATCTTATTCATAAGTATTAATGGAAATAAACAATTATTATTCTCAAAATACCGGGGTCATTACATTGTTCCCCCTTTTTGGAAATTGCGTCCTCGTAAAATTAAAATTGGGATTGGAAATATCCTAGAAAGTCCCACATGAAAAAAGAGTCAATAAAAATATAAATTAAAAAAAGAAAGGGAGGAAAAATTCTCACCTCATATAACAAAATCTAGGATTACATTATTGAAAACATGGATATAGAAGAGAAACTAGGTGTCAAGTTCCGATGGAGAGTGTTAGAAAACATGATAAAGAGAAAGTTAAACACCAAAAACCCACAAATTTATAATGGGTTAAACGGTCTTTGATTCCCTAATTGGAAAAGATTACGGACAATGTTTTTTGGTTTAAAATTTGATTTACTAATGTTGGAGAATTTATTTATGATATTCAGTAAGAATATAAGGAAATATACATACTTTTCACATATAGATTCATCATTTAATAAGATTCTACCAAAAAGTCGTCTTTTCTCCAAAAGATGAGTATTCAAGATGAATTGGTCAGAACTGAAGCTCTAGAATCAGAATCTAGAGAATAAAATGATCCACCAAATATGAAAAATATATTTCCCATGTCTTTATACATTATCCAAATCCAAAATGGTTAGTATATGATCAGATAATCCCCCAAAAGAATAATCATTTATAAAAATAAATACTAATGATAATATCTAAAATTGATCAAACAATTCCCAAAGCTCAACAAAGACCATTAAATACAAAATTGTCCTTAATTTTATTCAAAATAATCCAATCTACATTTGAGAGACAAAATTCAGAAGTATTTGATCACATAGTCTTCCACAAAACTCATAATTTTTTTCTTAAATAACATCGACTACTCTTAAATTATCATGTTGAAATGTAATTAAACTAATCACATATTTTCTATGATAGGTTAATCAATTTCATAAAAAAACCAAATCAATATATGTCCACAATATAAACATATATTCTTCCAGAATAAAATTCCACTATTATTCCTCAATTGAAAACCCAAGGTGTTCTATTTCCTTAGGCATATAGTGTTCCAAAAAGAGAAAACGTCTTCCAATATAACCTTTATCACATAATCACCAAATCATTTTACTATAGAAAGGATATTAATTTGATTAAACATAATATCCCAAATCAACATATTTTGACCAATAAAATAATTTACCTAGAAATAATAAGTCATACTAACCAGGGACATCATGTAGGATAGTGGTAGGCGATGTGCCCTTGTAACCATTTGGTTGTGGGTTCAATCCCCATGGCCTTACTGGACGTGATGGTTAAACAACCATTCTGTGGGTTGTCCTTTTTTAAAACCACATAATTTTAATAGAATTCTCAATAATAATATAATTTCCTAAAAAAAACCATAACCTATTTTATCCTCAAATATTTTCTAATACCTTTCATTTTTCTCCCCATAAGGTAATAACCCTTTATCACCTAAAAAATAAAAGATCATATCAACCCCTAAGGTTATCCATTATGTCCCTAGATAAAAAAGATAGTTCTTTATTGAATAACATTTTCACATATCAAAAATCTAGTTTACACATACTTGAAAAAGTCTTCCAAAGTCATCCCATCTTCAAAAGAGCATTGAAACTATTAAGCATTTCATCATCCTAATATATACCATAGCTCTTGAATCTGATAAATATAGACTTATTAATCTTTCAATGTTCTTGTTGATCTATAATACATTATTTTCAATATTATTGTTTAATACTACTTTCATAAAAACAAAATCATGAATCATATCATATGATTCAGAGATGTAAAAACATCAGCTATCAAATAATCCATACCTTTCATTGCTCATTGTTAGTTACATCATCCTCAATTGAAATGGAATTAGGTGTTGGTAAAATTATATTTTTGGGGTCCTGCTAATCCCATTCCCAAAACTTCTTCATAGGATATCTATTTGTATAATGACCATGCACACCACATTTAAAACTTTCAATTGATCCCTTAGAAATAACTTATTTTCCTTTCCTAGAGTTAACTGGAAGATTCTTTTTTCATGGAAGGTTCTTTATTTATGACCTTCATTACCACATATATTGAATCATCACATACCTTTGAAGAATTTACATAGGCGTTTCTTTCCACATCCTTGAAATATAGGTTTTTGAATATACATACTTTTATTATTATTACCTGAACTTCTGTACTGATTTGTTTCTCGCATATAAAATTACTTATAAAATCACCAAGGTTTAGGTGGTATATCATGACTCTATATAGAAGGTTGAAAATTACCCCAAGGGTTCTCATTATAGATCCCATTTCTTTTGATTTCATATTCAGAAACCCATCATATTTTTCTTCACATCCATTATTACTTGGGTGCATGCTAGATCCAACTATTTACTAAAACCAAAATTGTTGGTGTGAGAATATCATGAAAATAATAATATAATATCATATGAGAAGGGTAAATACTATTTTGTACTTTTTCATGTTATATTAAACACATTCAATTTATCTAAAATAACTATGACTCTTTTTAATATGCTAACCATTATGGTTATGTCACTTATTCTTAAATAACACCCTTACCTATATAGTTTTCTAAACCGACCTTTGATACCATCTGTAAGGCCCTAGACATAAAAATTAAATAATTATGAATTACATTAATAATTCACACTTAGTTTCTTTTTAGGTTTAGATATTTAGAGAATTAAGTCACAAATTATACATGACAACTTGAATATTACAAGTGACACTTCTACACACAATCCATTTTTTCACAAAATTAAACCTCTTAAAAAACGAAAAATGTCTACTTCCATGTTTTAGATAGCATTAGTTTTCCTTGATCCCATACATGACATTATTTATCATTATGTCTATATAAAACATTTAAAAACATGGGATTAGAATAAAAATCAAATTATGGGATACACAATGAAGGAAAACTGTATGTTTTTCAAAACCACATGTAAACCATGAATACTTAATCATAAATTAATAACATTCCCCTTAAAAATAGAAAAAAACATTGCTGAATATATTCTCATTTCTTACACTTTTTGTAACCAAAATATTACCATAAATCCCATAAAAAACATCATATATCATATAAAGGTAACACGGGACTTAAACATACTTAAATGGAATTACCATAAGATCGACTTCCACACATATCACTAAATGGAATAGCCTTAGGACCGACTTCCATAACTAATGAAATTGATGTTATAACGTAACGAACCATCCTTGGTTTATCATGGAACCACCCATCATTTGGTTTATCATGTAACCACCCATCATTGGTTTATCAAGTAACAACCCATCAAATTTCTAATTACTATTATATAATCATATCAAATAAAATATTTTAAATATCAACATTTCAATAATAACATTTAATTTGGAATAATAAGATATTATTTCAAGATATTGAAATAATCAATCCATTTCCAAAATACCATTTTCAAAACCAAAACACCCAAAAAGGGAAGAATTGATTTCTTTTCCTTTTAAAAAACTTATGTTTTATAGAGGAAGATCAATAACGATTATGTCGGCGGAGAGGTCATTATAGTGGTAGAATTTAAAAAAAAATCATTTCTTTGTTTATTAAACACATTGTAGATAAAATATTCCCTTTAAATAAAACTAAAACTCAAATGGTTTTATTATACATCATATAAAATATTTTCTTATATAAATAAAAATATGCCTCAATGAATGGAGATTGAGACAAAGTCCCTTACCTCATTTCCGAATTGAATCATTTGATATTTAATTTCTTGAATAAAAAACATAATTTAATTTTTAAATTATTAAGAAATTTTTTTAATTATATTAATTCTTTTATATCAACTATTAAAATGTTATATAAATTAAATAATTATTTATGTTAATATCAGTCATTTTGTCGATATTGGGGACTTGAGTCGAAAATGATCTTTCTATAATTACAATTTTTCCATGTGTTAAAAATTCTATTATAATTAGAATATTATTCATATATATATATATATCATATATATCCATTATATATGTATTTATAATATTCCATAACATTTTGAGATAAATAATAAAATGCACCATTCAAGGAAACAGTATGTCATACGTACCCATGAACGCTACATTCATTTCTATTTTCATATTTAATGGAATGAACAATTAATGATACCTAGGTATATTATAATTACAGTATAATATCATATTTTATATATGTCTCATATGGTCATTAACTCCATCCTTTATATGTTCCATGTATGGCATGAATGAGTTAGATCACTTTCAGTGTGAGGTTGTCCGCGCTTCCTCAAATGAAATTATTGTGTTTACACGTCACGAATTGAATTAATGTATGTTGTAATAAAATTAAAGAATAATAAAGACACTATAAACTTAATTTATATCATATAAATATAGTTCCAACAAAATGGACACAATGAGACGTAGTAGGAGATAATTGAGCAATCATCGTTGTGTGTGGCAGTAGTTCACCATCCACAGAAATAGTATGTTATAAATCCATTAGTTGGAGGTTTGTGTATGTGATATTAGAATATTTCACATAAAAACATCCTATTATATTGGGGATACTGGTTTTTTTATGTTATAAAATAAATAGAATATATAATGGAGTGAATAAGAAGAATATTGGAAAGGAACTTTTGAGAAGATGCGACCTCTTAAAACTGGTAACTCTCTATGATTCGAGCCAACAATGTTTCTTGATTTTCATTAATCCCTATGTAAGGTTTATAGAAAAGAAAAGTGGGATTTTGGTAGCTTATTGGAGTAGGTTTTGGATGGGACAAGAGTCTTGAGAGGTGAGATTAAGGGGTTTTAGTTGGTGCCCTTTTTTAAGAGTTAGAAGGGGTACTTTAGGAATGTCTTGAATGATTATTTTATTATAAACTGAATTTAGGACTTCCAAATATCTGAAACACATTTAATTAAAATATAATATGATGAATTTTTTAAATCCTCTCAACCAATAGGTTTTATATAAGTTATGGTATGAAAATATATGATATAATTTATCTTTAACCATTAGTTAACTAATTTAACAATTATTGTGTCTTCTTGTATATTCATAATCTATGGTTAATATTGTTACTATAAAATTTCAATCTAATCAATTAGTTACTTAATGAAATTTCACTAATTATATATGTTAAATGGAGAAATATTAGATTTTTAGGACTATAATATCATTTAATAAAATATTATTTGTTTTAAAGACTCATTAATGACAATTTTTATACCATTCAAATAATGACATTTTAAAAATCTTTAAAAACATGATTTTATTGAGAGAAATTAATAAATTAAAATATTACAAGTCATAATCATCCATAAAATTATTTACTGGTATAAAATGTTTCAAAATAAATTTATTTTGATACTTATAATCACACTAACTTAAATCCTTCGTTAATAAGGTAATCGCTACATCGTCATTGTGTCATAAATATATTTATTTATTTGATTTCTAAAAATTATAACTAAAATACCATGATGTAGGAAATATTTTAATCTCTATAATTACTATTTATATTTGAAAGTATAATTTATATTACCCCATGTAAAAATTGTTTTACTAAAAGATATATGTTTAGGTTATATATTCAATTACTTTAAATTAAAATTAATTAATTCTCATTTTAACACAAAATTGGCTCTATGGGATCCTAAAATCAACCCAAGTATACGAAAAGTTAGAAATATTTCATCCAATAGGGTTAGGACATGTTTAAGCATAATTTAATATTATTATAATATTATTTTTTACCCTTCTTTACCAGATTAACCCTATAACCATGGTAAATAAAATATTTAATGTAGATAATATTCATAATGTCTAAAAATAACAGTATACTAATTACAAAAATTTTACCTTCTGACTAAAAATATGGAAATAATTTTTCCAAATTAAAAACTCAGAAGTTGAAAAAATTTACTAAATATTAATTATCATTGTCAAAACAAAAAAGCTTGTTTTTAAGAAGTAAAAACTACCAGAAGAATGATATGCGTTTATGTCCAATTTAATCGTAAAATTACATAAAATGACCAAAATTTGATTAAATGATAAAAATATAATCCAATTAAACTTTAAAACCAATTTAATTTATAATCTAAATATATAAATATATTATCTTAAAAGGTAGTTATGAATTAAAATGTTGTATTTTTTTATTATTCAATAAAAATGAAATTTAGCGGAGAAATAAGAACATTTCATCCAAAGAAAATTTTTAAATAATTAATCAAAATAATACGTTTATTTTTTCAAATAGATCATATAATTGTGTCAAATACCAGATTTAAAAAAGGTTCAGCATCAAAAGGTGGTAAAAATTACATTTTTAGAAAAATACTTCTTTTTTCTGAAAAAAAATCAATTTATTAGTATTTCATATCAAGAAAAAAATAATATTAATTTGAAATATTATATTGAATGTATATTATATATTTTTTATTAAATAAAAATCCACAAAGAGTGATATGAAAACACAATTATTCACTTTTAAATATGGTCTCATAAAAACACATCCATTATTTTCATTTGGTTTTTATTTGCATTTCTAATAAACTTGGTAGTCAATGAATCATCATTTAATCATTTGTAAAAAATATATAAAAATTCAGTTGACATTATTCATTCCATTAATTTCAATGGATATGCGTTAACTACCATTTAAAATAATAATAATAATATTGTATTATTTTTCAGTGTAACTCAATCTTGTGTACAATGCAATATTTCAGATAATCCCATTGTTTCTTGTTGAGTACTCTATCTTAAAAGCATACCCTTTAACTTAAAATTAATATATTATTCATAAGTATTAAAATAAATAAAAATGTATTATTCTATAAATATGTGGGTCGTTATAGTGGACCCTGGATTGAGAGAGAGAAGAAAAGGTGTCGCTGAAGTGGAGAGGTCAGGAACAGGTCAGGCAGCTGGGTCAGTATAGGCCGCTAATTTGGTAGTGTGGATGTCACATGGTGTGAAAATGTTCCCATAATCTGTAGAGATAGGGGATCGTGAGAAAACTCACTGAGCGCCTAGGGAGCTTCCTGGGAAGTAGATAATGTATCTACTTCAACTTTTTGAGGATGCAATCTTCCCCGCACTATGGTAAGCCTGGTTGACCCAATTGATGATAATGATCCTCAATACCCTTTGGAATAAAATGGTGAAGACAGAATCTAGTTTCTAGAAATTGGGATCATTTTAGTTGATGAAAAGGTAGTATTTCATCGTTGACAAACATATTTGATGTCCAAGGACGTATATGAACGCCAACGAGGGGGGCATGAGGAAACACATCTCCTGGTGAAGGTGATGCTCATCGAGGTGCATGATCTATAAAGAATTCCATATGATGATGATGACGGTGCTAAGGATATGGGGGAACATGAATCCTAATAATAATAATAATAATAAGAATGAATGAATATGGTAAGACAAATAGGAGATTATTGGTGAAGGGTCTCAGGGGAAGAACCAACAAAGGAGTCCTTAAAAGAGTGGATAAATTGATGGATATGACATAGAAATGGCCGAGAACTTTGAGTTAATCCTCAATTTTATCCTAACATTTCCACTACTTATCATTCGTAACCACCAATCGAGATCTTATCCTATTCTGTCACAAATTGATGCGGAGAGTCAGGGAGCTCCACTCGTAGTGGGTGAAGGGTCCTCGATAGAATAAGGTGGAGAGCCAGAATCCATTATTGAATTAATTAGTGACGAAGGATCTCATAAAGGGATAACTCATTTAGTGAATAAAATTCCAGAGGATTATGCAATTATCTCTTGTAAGTCTCATTCATTAGATAATAGTAATCGTTATCAAAGAGATCTGCTAATATGGGCATTAATTTTTTGTGCAGTAATCATGATATTGGAGGGCAGATAGACCACTAAATCCATACCATCTGTAGTGATTCTGATAGTGACCGAACCAACCCACTCATAACCCAGTTCTCAAACTGATCCGGCCATAGTACATTGGGATAAAAGGGTTGTGGACACTGGTGATATCACTGCTGGGGCGGGGTCTGATGTTGGAAGTGGAGAAATTGTTGAAACAGAGATAATTGTGGATGCTCTCCCACATGTTGAAGAGCTTAAACCCATGATAGGAATACCAGAGAGAGACCTTGCCTCTGATATTTTGGATGATTTCCCCGAATAATGGACTCAAGACCCTGAGGAGGTAGATGAGTTTGATCCTGAAGCAACTGAGGGGATCCATATGACATGGCACAAGGGGTGGATGTGTATAAGGTTTAACACCCCGAGATTTTATGAATAATATTCTTTTTAATTTTATTGACTTATTGTGTTGTACGCTACACCATAAAGAGATTGCACTACATGCATGCCTGACTTGTCTTGCATTACAATGAATCGCGACCTTCCACGATAGCATGTGTTGTACGCAATACCGAGTTTTACTAAACAACGATATGTTATATAAACTAGCCGTTATGAATAGTAATACACAATTTTTAAAATATTATAAATTTTATCATTCAAAATTGACTTTATATTTGGATTCAAAATATCAAAATTATCCTAGGGTGAATTTTTGGTATTTTTCTGAAAACATTAAATTTTTTATGAATAGTGAAAACACTGGGTTACTATTTAAAAACCGACTTTTTATTTAAATAATTATTTATTTTATTTAAATTTATTTTAGTTAAAAATTGATACATAATACCTATATAAGTTCAATTTAATTAATTGGAGTAATTTTATAATAATTTTATGTATATAAAAATTTTATTGAAATTTTCACCCTCTTTTATCCACATCCTAGGAGAAATTGGAAATTCACATAAAACATAATTTTACCGCTTCTATGAGTGGAATTTCAAAAATCCGATAGACACAGTTAATATCAAGGACTATAATGTGGTTTAATAATATGAAAATAATTTTTGGTGAATAGTAACTTTTTAATTTTATTTTCCATGGTTAAAAGTAAATAGGGTAATTAAGGGTAAAAATGATATTATTATTACTCTAAGTCATGTCCTAATTCTATTGGATAAGTGTAATTCGATCGAAAATAACCATATGAATAAAATTTGACCATTTATGCCCACTTGGATAAGATTTGGACATTTAATATTATTTTATTTAATGAATAGCTAAAATAGTTAAAATCAATGTTTAATAAATAAAACATTTTTAATATAAGGTTATATATAAGATAAATTCAACTATAAATATTCATTAGAAAGATAAAAAGATTTCATACATAATGGTGTTTTATTTATAATTTTTAGACATGATATAATTTAATTTATTTTTGACTCAATGATGATGCAGTAATTATCTCTTTAATGAAATATTGAAATAATTGTTGTTATAAATTCCCAAAAAAAAGTAATTTGAGACTTTTGATGAATCACACTAATTTTATAGGTTAATATGACATGTTATTATTAATTTAATTAACTTTTTTTGAAGTAATCATCCTTTTATGATTTTCATAAAAATCAATTACCAAATAGTGTCAAAATTGACATAAAATAGTTTTTTAAAAAAATATTATATTATTAATTGTTATTTTATTCCAAAAAATCATAGGTTCGGCCAAATGACTTAGATAATGTTATATATATTAATAATAAACAACTTTTGGTTCATTTGGCTTGTTATAGTATGTTTATTAACCTTACTGTGTAAGAAAACAAGAAGGCACGGTAAAATTAAAATTAGTTAACTTAAAGTTAAATCTAAATGATAAGGTTAAAATAGAAACCTAAACTTGTCTAAATTCTATTATATGAGATTATTTCGACCCATACCCACCTTATTTTCTAAATAAATCAATTTGGAGCTATTAAAAACCTAATATGACTTTATAATAAAATATTATTTTAAATTTTCCTATGGTGCCCCTCTCCTCCCATATAAAAGGGCACCTCCTCCCTCTCTTCCTCACACCACTTTGAGCCTTCAAGATCGGCTAAACACTGCCAATTTATTTTCTCCACTTGCCTAGAAACATTTTAGAGGTCCTGGTATTCTTCAACGAACATCTTTAGTTCCCTAAGAGGAGGTTTGGAAGAGGCGCTTCAATGAAGATGTAATATTGGTTACCGATTCTTTCAACTTTATTTCTTCTTTTACTTCTTCTTATTTAGTTGTTTCATTATGAAGTAATAACATCAGTATCAATAATATACTTATTTTTTATTATAAGTATGAAACAGCCCTATTTCACAATCTATCAATCCTACAGAAAACAAAATCACCGTGCGTGCGTACGTACGAAATACAGTCTCCACGCCATAGTGTACTCAATTATCAACCACCAACTTAATTGGATGGGTATAATGATGTAAAAAATGACTATATATGATTATTGTAATTCGATATTGATTATTAAATAGTATACATACACTCCAATACAATTCCATGATTCTGGGAACGAAATCATCGCTCGTGCATACGTACGGAATACCGTCTCCACGATGTGATGTGACTCGTTCTACATGATAATCATTGAATAATGATTATATAAATGAATTTAATGAATAAATATGATATATATTACACTAATACCATTCTGGAAATGAGGTGTCTATAACTTCAAAATAAAAATAAGATTTTATTCTACAAAACATGCATAAGAACAAAAAGTAATAAACACTCGAATAACAAGTAGCAATGAAATATTACTAATATGAAACTATGAATATGACCATATATGATATCATAACAATATATACTATTCTGAAATAATTCAATGACATTATGTAAATCATTATACTTGAGTTTCAGACACTTACGAAGCAAATAGAACCTAAGATAAGGGATAATTTTGCAAATCTCATTTTTATCCGAGATTGCTTATACGTAAGTATTTACTGGGGTTATATTTTCATCCATGTCCATAAAAATGTTTTTCGTAAATTGTTTAATATTATTACATGTATGTTTAAAGTCATGTTTATCCATCTTTGACTTTTACATTGTGTTATGGAAGGAATCTTTCTTTTGTTTACCAGACAAGGAACTTTTTGACTTTTCCGGCAAAAGAAAAAAAAATATGTTATTTACTTATACGGAATGAACAAATTTTTATAGTTAAATACTGACTTATTTTCATGAAGATTACTCTAAAAGATTTAATTACTATTTTCAACAAAATCCTTTTCTTTTAAAATCGCATTGAATTTTGTGAAAAGAAAATGATTTTGAAAAATAAAGGATATTTTCCTCAAGAATTCATTTCAAGTGTTTTATCAAAACCATTTTCCATCTAAGATGAAATTATCTCATATGTGTATGTTTCAAGTATAATGTCTCTGTGATTTAAATGGTTTCACTTTTCTTATATTGAGATGATATCCATTTGTTTAATATGGATTATGTTATGATGGGATGATGTTTATGAAACACATTTTATTCTTTGGGATATGATGAATGATTTATGTTTATGTTGTGGCACACGTAAGAATGATTTCATTATGAGATGGGTGGGACCTATACCTCCCTCCAATGCATTGGGTAAAGATTTATATCTCATGAGATAGAAATGGCCGGAACGGTAAGTTAATCTAGTTCGGTGATACAGGACTGGAATGAGGAGTGAACTTGATTCAGAATGGGACTTTGTCCACTAAGATGGTCTTGGAAGCAATGCCTTGGCTACTATAGAAATCATAACATGTTCTTAATGGATGCCACAATTTCATTTTTTATTCCCATGCAAGTTCATAATGATTAATGTTCCTTTATGATCTATGCCTTATGTACTTCAATGATTTATGTCTTCGCTCAAGATTTTGATGTTTATATTTTATGTTCATGTTTTTGCATTCAAATGTTTATGGATTGTTTTATGTTCTCTATGCTTACCCTTACTAAGCATTTGAGATCACCCTTTATATGTTTTCTTTTCCCCAGGATTTAAAGAAAGTTTTTAGGTAACAAAACAAAAGGGGAAGATCTTTATAGGAGATCTTGAAGATCTTTCACCACGATTAGAAGATTATTTTCCATGTTTCCAAAGACACTAAACTATTACGGTCCTTGTGTGTCTGTTTTCGTTATGTAATAAGTATTCCGCAAAAGTAATGTAATGTCCATTCACGTCAAGCTTTGGGTCTCTACAATTGGTATTAGAGGAAAGGTTTAGTTAACCTTTTGAAACTAGGATGCGAAAACATTAGTGAGATCCCTAGAGACGTTTTTAAGGTATGTCTAGGGATATCCCTATGGTTAAGTATACGTGTAGGTTATAGTCCTAGAATTGCTCTAATGATTTTATAATTAAACCTAAGATGTTAGATATTTAAGGTACTCCCCCTTTATTATTTGTTTTCATCTAGAATGGTATTTTCCCCTCATACTATTATTTTTGGGTTTTAGACGATGGTTGGAACCCGAAGGAACCGTGTTGATCAATGTATTGGACAATGTAATGATTGTCCTGCTGACCAAACCAATGTCATGGGATATTGAGTGCACAATCTTATTTCTATACTTACACAAGCTATGAATCATTCTGGACTTCAAAATGAGCAGAGAAAGGAGAAACATTCTGTTGAATCCTTAATGAGGTAGCATCCACCTTCATTCAGTGGGCCTTCTGATCCCTTAGTGGCTGAACAATGGATAAGTACCACTGAAATAATATTTTCAGTTCTACAATGTTCTAAGCATGATAATGTCATCTTAACAGTATATCGTTTGGAAGGTGATGCTGATCAATGGTGGAATTTTATCAAGAATATGAAGCAAAGAGATTAAATTGAGTCCATGGAATGGGACGAGTTCAAGAACTTGTTTTTCAGTAAGTACTTCCCTCGTATTCTTCGAACAAAGATGGAAAATGAGTTTCTTGAGCATAAGAAGAAGGATGATGAATCTGTTGGTATATACGAAGCGAATTTTACAAGACATGTAAGGTATGCATCTGGCTTTATCATCGAACCTGAAAGTAAATTTGATCGATTTTAAGTGTCTTAAAACCAAGTCTTCGAAGGTAATTAGCTATAAGAGACTTCAGTAGCTATGAAGAAATTGTGTGTTGTGTTATCAAGGTAGAACTGGAAGTTGGTGTAACATATCCATCTCATGGTTTTGACAAGAAATGAAAGATGGAGTTCAAAGATAAATCTCATAACAAAGGTGAAAAAAAGATGAATGTTTCTTTATGCTCAATGTGTGGAAAGAAGCATGTTGGATATTTCCTAAAAGGTACTAGAAAATGCTTTTAGTGTGGAAAAGCAGGACATCAAGCAGTTGATTGTCGATGTAATGGTAAAAAGGTTGCTAATGATGTGAATAGATAAAATACTACAGAGAACTCTCCACCAACACTTCAATGCTTCAAGTGCAAGGAAATGGGTCATTATTCTAATAAATGCCCTAATCCATGGGTTAATGATGATCAACATGAGAAACATCTTAAGGAAAAGGATAAAGGGAAGTATCATGCCATCACTATTTGTGATGTTGAGTATGACAATGACGTTGGGTAATGATTAAGTGTCTATGTAATGGGATTTCAAAATAGTGTCATGGAATCTCATTTATTATATCGTGGAATTTTGGAATATCCATGTATTGGTTTTCAATAATTATATGGTACTGGTATCCATGAAAAAGTTATTGAAATATTTTTGGAAAGAAGATTAAATGCGCATAATGAAGGGATTAGGAGAAAATAATATGAAATTAATCATGAGATCATGACTAATACAAGGACAAAGTGACATCATGGTTTGAGTATATAGAAATTTTGGGATTTTTGTATGTGGAAAGAGTTAACTTTTGACAGCATTAATGTTTTCACTAAGGTTAAATGGGTATTCATTTTTCAAGAAAATACATCATTAAGGTATTCACATGGTTGGAATGTGATCAACAAGATATATCTGGGATAAATGATGGTATTCACATGCTCGGTAGATGACATTTCTAGTAATTGATTTCTTTATACTATAAGCTTAGACAGAATTATTTTGGATAAGACTAAAGATTTTAAATGGATTATGTTGAACATACGTTAGATTAAGGCTAGAACTGTTTTTGATATTATCAACAGAATGTCATAATGATGTAATTTTAGAAAAAGGACAACCTGCAGGACGGGCGACAACCCATCGCGTCAGACAAGGCCGTGGGAATCAAACCCACAACTGAAGTGCAACATGCCTTTATCGCCTACCACTAGCCTACAATAATTCCTTGTTTAGTAGAAACCAATTTTATTATATTAAGCAGTATGATATAAGAAGTATAACTCCATTTTCGGAACCATATACGATTAAACGCACTATAGGTGGACTTATATAACTTTGATAACTTTTTCTAGCCTTTTGTTTGAGACAGATGGAATGACCCATTATTCTATCACATGATCTGCTAACACTTCACAAATGTCAAATTCAACTTCATTTCATTAAGAGATGAAGTGAAAATTGTTTATGGAACGACCAACGGTGAGACTGTGCCAAAATCAAGAAAGTATTTCTTCTAATTACAATTTCTTCAACATTAGGGAAATGATCTTGAGAACCAAAAATGTTGTCCTAATGACCTTATATCCGATGAATCAGATGGTACCTTATATCATCCCAAATATATGGCATTGTGATTTTTGGATTTTTCATAGCCATGTTATCTACCACTCTCCATCAGAACATGATGGTTAGATTTCTCTTCCATATCCATATTTTCACATATGTTCTCCTACGTGGAAACCCAGTGATTAGTTAATTTGGGTAACCGTTACGTTTCATACATTAGTTTTTAAAGATAAGCTTTGGTATTCCTTTTTATGATGCGGGTTTCTATTAAAGAAACATTCAAGTAGAAAACCTTTTATAACCCCGATGAATTTCGAGGGTGAAATTCATTTTACGGGGGGTAGAATGTAACACCCCGAGATTTTATGAAAATTATTCTTTTTAATTTTATTGATGTCTTGTGTTTTACACTACACCCAAAGGATCTTGCACTACACGCATTCCAGACTTGGCTTGAATTACACACAATCGCGACCTTCCACGATATCGTGTGTTGTACACAATACCAAGTTTCACTAAACAACGATATGTTATATAAACTAGCCGTTATGAATAGTAGTACCCACTTTTTAAATTTTTATCTTTCGAAATGGACTTCATTTTTGTATTAGGAATATCAAAATTTTCCCAGGGTGAATTTTTGGTATTTTTCTGAAAACCATCAATTTTTGATGAATAGTGAAAACACTGCGTTACTATTTAAAAACCGACTTTTTATTTAAATAATTATTTTTTTATTTTAATTTATTTTAGGTCAAAATTGATGCATAATACCTATATAAGTTCAATGTAATTAATTGGAGTCCTTTTATAATTATTTTAGATATATACAAATTTTATTGAACTTTTCACTGTCTTTTACCCACCTCTAAGGAGAATTTGGAAATTCACATAAAACATAATTTTACAGCTTCTATGAGTGTAATTTTTAAAATCCGAGAGACACAGTTATTATTAAGGACTAAAATGTGGTCCAATGAGTTGAAAATAATTTTTGGTGAATAATAACTTTTTACTTTTATTTACCACGGTTAAAAGTAAATTGGGTAATTAAGGGTAAAAATGATATTATTATTACCCTAACACATGTCCTAATTCTATTGGATAAGTGTAATTCTACCATAAACAACCTTCGGAATAAAATATGACCATTTTGGCCCATTAGGATTAGATTTGGACATTTAATAGTATTTTATTTGAAGAATAGTAAAAATAGTTTAAATCAATGTTTAATAAATAAAACATTTTTAATATAGGGTTATACATAAGATAAATTCTATTATAAATTTTCATTAGAAATATGAAAATATTTCCTACATAATGGTATTTTATTTATAATTTTTAGACATGAAATAATTTAATTTATCTATGACACAATGATGATGTAGTAATTATCTCTTTAATGAAATACTGACAGAATTGATGTTATAAATACCCAAATAAATGTAATTTGAGACTTTTGATGAATTAAACTAATTTTATATGTTAATATGACATGTTAGTATTGATTTAATTAATGTTTTTAGAACTAATAATTCTGTTATAATTATCACAAAAATAATTTACCAAATAGTGTCAAAATTGACATTAAATAGTTTTTAAAACAAATATTATATTATTAATTGTTATTTTATTCCTAAAAATCTACGGTTCGGACAAATGACTTTTATAAGGATATATATATTAATAATATACAACTTGGGTTTCTTTTGGCTTATTATAGTAAGTTTATTAACCTTATATTGTAAGAAAACAAAAAGACACGGTAAAAGTAAAATTATTTAACTTAAAGTTAAATCTAAATGATAGGGTTAAAATAGAATCCTAAACATATATAAATTATATTTGATGAGATTATTTCGACACATCCCCACCTTGGCTTCTAAATAAATCAATTTGGAGCTATTAAAAACAGAATATGACTTTATAATATAATAATATTTTAAATTTTCCTAAGGTTCCCCTCTCCTCCCTTATTAAAAGGAACCTCCTCCCTCTCTTCCTCGCACCACTTTGAGGCTTCAAGATCGGCCAAACCCTTCATATTTCTCTTATCCACTTCCCTAGAAACATCCTAGATGACCTGGTATTCTTCAAATACCATCTTTACTGCCCTAAGAGGAGGTTAAGAAGAGGCGCTTCAAAGAAGAGGTAATGTTCGTTACCGATTCTTTCAACTTTATTTCCTCTTCTACTTCTTCTTATTTAGTTTTTTCATTATTAAGTAATAACATATGTGTCACTAATATACTTATTTGTTATTATTAGTATGAAAAAACCCTATTTCACCATCTATCCATCCTACAGAAAACGAAATCACCGCGCGTGTGTACGTACGGAATACCGTCTCCACGCTGTGGTGTAATCTATTTTCCACCACCACCTTACTTGGATGGGAATAATTGTGTAAATAATAACTATATATGATTATTGAAAAGGGATATTGATTCTTAAATAGTATATATACACTCCAATACAATTTTATGATTATGGGAATGATATCATCGCTCGTGCGTACGTACGGAAAACCGTCTATACTCTGTGATGTGACTCGTTCTACATGATCATCATTGCATAATGATTATATAAATGAATTGAATGAATAAATATGATATATATTAAACTAATAACATTTTTTAAATTAGTTATCTATAACCTAAAAAGAAGAATAAGAATTTATTCGACAAAACTCGCATAAGAACAAAATGTAATAAACACACGAATAACAAGTAACAATGAAATATTACTAATAAGAAGCTAAGAATATGACCATATATGATATCATAACAATAAGTATGATTCTTGAATAAGTCAATGACATTAATTAAATCATTATACAGGAGGTTCAGACACTTACGAAGCAAATCTAACCTATGGTAAGGGATAATTTTGCAAATATCTTTTTTATCCGAGATTGCTTATACATAAGTGTTTACTAGGGTTATATTTTAATCCATGTAGATAAAAATGTTTTTCATAAAGTGTTTAATATTATTACATGTATGTTTAAATTCATGTTTATCCATCTTTGACTTTTACATTGTGTTATGGAAGGAATATTTATTTTGTTTACCAGACGAGGAACTTGTTGACTTTTCCGTTAAAAGTACAAGAAGAATGTTTTTTTACTTATACTGCATGAATGGATTTTTACAGTTTCATAACACCTTATTTTCATCAAGATTACTCTAAAATATTTAACGATAATTTTCAAAAAAATCCTTTTCTTTTAAAATTTAATGGAATTTTGTGAAAAGAAAATGATTTTGAAAAAAAAAAGTTTATTTACCTCAAGAATTCATTTCAAGTGTTTTATAAAAACCATTTTCCATCTAAGATGAAATTATCTCATATGTGTATGTTTCAAGTATAATGTCTCTATGATTTACAGGGTTTCAATTTTCTTATGTTGAAATGATATCCATTTTTTTATATGAATTATGTTATGATGGGATGATGTCTATGAAACCCATTTTTTTATTTTTGTTATGATGAATGATTTATGTTTATGTTGTGGCACACGTAAAAATTATTTCATTATGAGATGGGTGGGACCAATATCTCCCACCAATGCATTGGGTAATGATTTATATCTCATAAGATAGGCATGGCTGGAACGATAAGTTAATCTGGTTCATCGTTACAGGACTGGAACGAGGAGTGAACTCGATTCAGAATGGGACATTGTCCACTAAGATGGTCTTGGACGCAATGCCTTGGCTACTATGGAAGTCATAACATGTGCTTAATGGATTCCACACTTACATGTTTTATTCCCATGCTAGTTCATCATGATTAATGTTCATTTATGATCTATGACTTATGTACATCCATGATGTATGTCTTTGCTCAAGATTTTGATGTTTAGATTTGATGTTCATGTTTTTGCATTCAAATGTTTATGGATTGATTTATGTTCTATATGCTTACCCTTACTGAGCATTTGAGCTCACCATTTATATGTGTTCTTTTCCCCAGGATATAAAGAAATTTTTTAAATAAGAAAACAAAAGGGGAAGATCTTTATGGGATATGTTGAAGATCTTTCACCACGATTAGAAGATTATTTTCTGAGTTTCCAAAGACACTAAACTATTACGGTCCTTGTGTGTCTGTTTTCATTATGTATTAATTATTCCAAAAATGTAATGTAGTGTCCATGTACATCAAGCTTTGGGTTCTACATCAGGTTCTTCCCCAAACTTCTAATAGCTATCTGGGGACCACGAATGGTATCACTGCGCACATGGTTGTGCCTTCTCTGCACCCGAGGGGTGGAAACTCCTCATCTTCACATGATGATCTGAGATTACATGGCTGAGAATGTGAAAGAGTGCATCAGATGTCTCAACATTGACTCATGCTAGAAAAATTCTATGAATATGCATAATTTCCCTGAGGCTGAGCGAGAAGTTATGTGTCTTGAATACCATGCGAACAAGCGAGTCATATTCATTCTGAACCAATATGAGACTATCAAACGATTGGGGTCCTAGCTTTTCTAATCCCATAAACATGAAACGTAGGAAAACTCTCAAATAGATGTGTTCCAAGCAGAGTGGGAGCGAATGAGGATCAATGTTATCGAGCTCTCCTCCATAGCTTCTGAAGAAGAGAGGGATCTCAAAGAGAGATAATCAATCCTATAGGATACATGCCAGAGGTTGGTATCAATGGAGCAATCATTCAAAGGGTTCGATCAATAAGGGACATGTTTTGGCTGAACATAAAAACATATCACCTTTTCACTTCTTATCTTGAACTTCTTGCATGGACTTATTATTTTAATTCCTTTTTATTTTAATTATCACATCTCAGTAAAAAATGTTGAGTAACCAACAATCAATCCCTAAACATACATGGTTCATGCCTAATGTGAGATATTAGGGATGATCACATTATTACATTGTTTGAATGTGGGAGTGCCAACCAATATTTAGTCATCCGAGGTTTGAATGACCATTCTAGGTTTCCAAAAATAAACAGAGAGACCTGACTGGAGGATGAATTTTTTAGAACAGTTGAATGCATGTTTAGTAAACATGTTATAGTGCACGAGCGGTGTAAATCTTGGGGAATTAGAATCAATCCGAGCATATGGGAGTGGATTATGTTAATAACGATATTTAAAATTTGTAACACTATTGGGGTAGCATGAAAATTAATGAAAACTATTGATAATGTTTGAAACATAATTTCCCTATTGATTTATCTTGAAATGGGGACAAAAAATGAGGGCCGACCACTGACCATGTTCGAACCATAGGGCCTGACTCGAGATTTCATACATTAGTCTTCTTGAATGTTATCCTAAGATAGCAGGCCATCCATAGGATGAGCATATGTACTGTTAGGGGGTTCCTTTAGGCATAAATGAGGGTGAGGGTCCAAATAAAGGGTATGAAAACCATGGAGGGTAGAATTATGGGTTGTTAGAATGGATTCCTACACTCATTCAATTATGCCACCGCAGTTGAAACATATAAGGTGGGAACTTTAGTCTGATCATGGATCAAACCTTCTTCTAGACAGGATCTCTCTAGTTAGGACCTAAAATGCCATGTAGTTTTACACCATACCAATGAACATTATATACACGTAGTTTAATGTCATACAGTATGGACGACACACATAGTTTAAGGTCATACGGCCTGGACTAAGAGTATGGATGAGGGGCGAAGAGGGTTAAGGACCTTAGGACAAATAATAACCTTGGGGATGGGCCTAAGGAGAAATTTCCAGAGATAACTATGTGTCCCATAAGGATGATAATCAAGCCAATCATAGTACTTAAGTACATCATGCTCAGAGACCAACACTGGTAGGGGAAATCTTCTTTGTTGAGGAAGACGATGCATCCCATAATAGTCATGGGGCATCTAGAACTTGTTCAGGGTAGAACCATAGTATGAATTCATGTATCGAGGAAATGGCTACCCATGAAGGAAGTGTGTGGTGCTGTATATATCCCAATGAGAATGAGGACTGCAAGTGTACAAAACACACTACATATCCTAGGGTAAAATCATAGGATGAGAGACAGAAAATGGAGAAACATGGGTTGAGCCTGTTAACAAGTGTTTGGGAATTCCTACATACCACATTAAAATGGGAATCAATCCATATGTTGTTTCGAGATTACATCTTAACATCATGTAGGGGGACATGCATGTGTGGAATGGATATACCAATAAACGTCTGACCAAAATAGGTAAGATTAGGTCCTCCATGCTCGATTTGAGAAACATAGAGTAGTGATGGGATCTACCTGATAGAGGGAGGAACACAGCAGGTTCAATGTAATGCAAGGCGAGTGACATCCCACTAGGTGAGTTACATCCCACTATTTCTAAACCACCTACTTGATGCATATAGATGTGCAGAGGTGTAAAACCGAGTGTGTTGGAATTCCACTTGAACATAAGGGAGTTTAATGATGTGAATCATTACACCTGAGATCTGGATCACAATGATGATGGAATGACGATAAATGATAACTATTGACCATGTTTGAAATATAGCTTCAGTTTCACATTATCCTGGCATGGGGAAAAATAAATGAGGTTCGACTGCTTACCATGTTTGAAGGACATGACCTATCACAAAAAATGACATCTAGTGTCATCATGAGGCATTGGCCCAAGATAGTAGGTGAGCCAATGTGGCATGAGACCAAGCTGTTAAGGGGTTTTTTTCAGGCATGGAGGAATATGGGGATACAAATAAATGGTTCATGAAGACCAGACATGAAATGAAGTAATTCCCATGAAAAAATTTCACACTTCGGGCAATTCTCCACAATACATTTGAGTATTCCAAAGAGATGTTTCAGATAGAGGAAGTCAAATCCATTTCCAAGGACAAGGGTCATGCGGTCACACGCTCATAGCTTAAGGTCGTATAGATAACAATTAAACGGGACCCGGTTTAATAGAATGTGTGCAGGGTGGCGAAGTATCCAAAACTGATGCGTAGTTATTATAAGGAGGAATTCTTTTAGGGGTGTGGAAATCGAACATGTTTGGGGGGAGATAATGAATACACCTGGGGAAGTTGTTTCAAAACATGACATGAATGAAAACCCAAGAGGTACCCTCCACACCGCATGATCCCAATGGAGTTCAATCCAGGGGGCCAAAAAAGGGGACGAATTTGAGATTCGTGGAGTTAGAACTGTAGATGGAATATCGGGGTATTCTTACGTATCCCATAAGTTTGGGAATCCTGGAAAATGTCGTTCTAGAAAATGCTTTTCAGTTTAGTGTCATGTGATAAAGAGGGCTGGATTTAAGTTTTATGCTCATAGAGCACAGACCATAGAAGGAATGGAGGGTGGGAGACATGGTGTGTAGTAATTAATAAACCCAACTTGGATGAGGACAGTAGGAGTCCATATCACACATGTGATAAATGGGTAGGTTTTAGGTGAAGAGACCTAAAATGGATGTTGGGATGGGCCTGAGGACATGTGCATGGGTGTTCCTAACTACCCCATTATTATGGGAATGAAGCTAGACAAAGTTCATGAGGTTGCATGGTAGGGTCCCAACTCGAAGAATAATACTGTCATGCATGTATGGCTCACACACCAAAAAGACGGCATTTGATAGATCTTGTTTGTTCTATAGGATGGATGTGTTTTTTTTAATGAAACAATCCTTGGACATAGAATCCATGTGTCACTATAGGAATCAATCCATATGTAGGCCTTGAAAAATGGAATGGTGGATGACATATACGAAGAATGATTTCCCCTTAAGTGGGGATGTCACAATGCGATGTCATTTTTCATCATGTGGACAGAATGATAATGTCATTGTTTAGGGTCGTATGATAGGAGAAACCTATGGATTTTAAAATCCTGAAATAAAGACATAATGGTTTAATGTGACATGATACCAGAAAAATAGATTAAATTCATATGGCTTGGAAGCATATAGAAGAAACGAGGTTTTAATGGGGCATGTACATGGAATGTTAATGCACATCTGACGTGAATGTGGAAGAGATCCACACCACACCAAGAACAATTCTGGGGAATAATCCTTAGGCCAAGGTGAAAGGAAAGGTTAGAGAATATGTATTGGACCTATGGATGAAATTTCAAGGTAGTCCTATATATCCCATGAGAATGGGAATCAAGTCATACATAGTTATAAGAGTACAACTTAACATCATGCAGAACAAAAGGTATGAGAGACTAGCTCCTAAATGGGGAGTACGTGGTATGACTATTGCAAACACAACATGAATTAGAATATAAGGCCACATAGGCCACACCAACTAGTTCTATAAAATTCAAGGCCAAAAGGTTGAACATAATATACAATTAGTTGATCCTGAGATAGACCCGAATATGAAATGTCTCAGCATTCCTATATATCCTATAAATATGGGAATCAAGCATTACATAGTTCTTAAGGATTTCATGATGTTTAATGTCTTGTTGAAAAGATGTAGATAGATCTTAGTTTAATGCCTTATAGCTCATACCTTAAGTAGTAATACTCCTACAAATGGGTGAAAACCTTGATGAAATACCCAAGCCCATGTGTGCCGCAATGAATGTGGGAAAGAAGGGCAGAAAAAAAAATTCAACCACATTGAAAATAGGAAAAGGGGGAAATGGTGCACATCCTCAAATGATGCCTCACTGTGGATTTTTCCTCTTAACGCACAAATGCGCACTGAGGGACAACACAAAGAGTGTCGAAGTTACACTTGAACATGACAGAATAGAAACAGATGTGAATCATGAAACCAATATTTAAGGCTTAATGGCGGTGGCATGGCAATGAAGGATAACTATTGACAAATTTCATAAAACAACATCCATATCGTGGGACCTGAAATTGGAAAAAAATGAATGTCGACCGCTGTCCATATTCACGTCATGGGACTTGTATCAATTTATCATTAAAAATTGTTGGGGAAGTTGGCCGAATATGGTTAGGAGAGAAATGGGGCCTCACATCAATTCCATTTGAGGGTCCTTTAGAATGTGAAAGATGATGAAATCTCAAATGTAGGGGAACATGAAGGATGAAAATGGGAGATAACATGTCTATGTATAATCTAAAACTCTATGTCTTAAACCAGAGTGCTCAAGGGAACATTGTTGACCATAAAAGAGGGTAGAGGGGCCCAATTCAAGGGAATCCCACTCGAAAAGATAAGTGAGGAATATGGGGGAATAGATCCCATTAGGGATAGGTACGTGGCATGGTTGTCATAAACATGACAAGAATGAGGACGAGGGCCCACGCCACAGCACATACCCCCACCCCTTCCAAATGACTTAGTATAAGGGGATAGAGAGATGCGGAAGTTACTAGGAAATAGGGATGGATCCGGAAACTAAATATTTTGGTAGTCCTACATATCCCATGTAGATGGTAATAAAATCACATGTAGTTATGGAAGGTGGCATGTAGTTTTACGTCATGAGATTAGGATGATGGATGGAGGAGGGATGCCTCAAAAGGATGCGTGTGGTTTGGAAATCATAGCCCAACGTGAATGAGGATATGAAGTCCACACCACACCGCACAATCCTAAATGAGAACTTGGGACAGGGGGAAAAAGGTTGAGGGACCAAGAGGGGAATTCCAAGCCCATTTTTAGTTTAACATCTTGAGGTGAGTGTGGTGAATGAACTTAATTTAAGGTCATATGGATCTAACCATAGATACATGACCCTTTTGTGGGTATTTCTTTAATGAAGCTCCTAATCCAACATGAGCAATGCTGAGTGTGGGAAACAAGGAATAGGATCAGGCTCACCGCAACATATAAGGGTATGACAATGAGGGAAGAGGGATCAGGCGGGGTCGATCCCAATAAGACCAATACTCCTGATTGAGGCAGACTGATGTTTTAAGTGATACCAGTACAAAATGAATCACTACACATAATATTTGTGTCATATAGGGGTGGTTATAATGATGGAGGATGGATGTTGACCACATTCGAAACATAGGATCCATGTCATGGGATTTGAAATGTGAATAACAAATGTGCGTCGATCACTGACCATATTCACAATGTTGTACTTTTATCAATTTTTCATTCAATATCTTCCGTGACGTTGGCTTGAAATTGTAGGATAGACATTGGACCTAGAATCCATGTTGTTTGGGGTTCCATTTGGATGTGAAAGATGATGATGACCCGAATAATGGGAATGCATTAAGCATGAATATGCATGTGAAGTTTAACATTATGTGGGATAATGAAAGAGGTGAAGATCTCCAAGGAGTGGGATACTTGTTGCAGTTATGAAAAACTCAACATGAATGAAAGAAACATCCTACTCCACACTATGTGTTTTGACCCAAGGTGGGATCATGGAGTTTGGGGCTGGGCCTACGAATGAAATTTCTGGGCATTCCTACTTATCCCACAAGGATGGGAATCAATCCATATATAGTTATTGAAGGGTCCATATAGTTTGACATCATGATGTGAGGATGTGGGAGGATAGAAGAATGTGGAGGGACACATGGTGCAATTATACTAATCAAAAAATGAGTGGGGCCAATGAATCCAACACTACACCATGTGGGATTCTCTATGACAACTACACCTAGGGGGTAGTCAAAGAGAATAATATGGGGGATGGAATCTAAGATGATATGTCCAAGTGTTCCTATGTATCCAATGAATATGGGAATCAATCCATACGTAGTTCTTGAAATATTGTGCAGTTTAACATAGTGCAACATGGACATGGCAGATCTTAGTTTATAGTCATAGAGATCAGAAAATTTTTTAGTTTATTTACTACTCATAGTTGTAACGTCATAAAAGATGACAATGAAGATTAATGTCATATAGGACATAACAATTTAAGGTCATGTGGTACTAGATACAGTTTAACGTTTTGTGGGATTAATTATATTTTAATATCATGCGGTACAAGTGATGAATATTTTTACATCATTCAAATTGGAAAAATAAAACACTTTAACATCATAAGGTAATGGCCTAATATTTTATGGTCATGTAGGACTGTATTACTCATGAAATGTTTTTATTGAGGAATTTGACTTTGATGGGAGGGGTTATATGCTCACCATCCATGGTATCTAGGGAGCATGTTCCATTGGGGTAGACCTTGTGAATAATGTATGTTCCTTTCGACTTGGGCTTTATTTTGGGTGGTTTACAACATGAAATCATTGGTGTTCTCAGTGCCAACACCATGAAACATTGTAAGAAAGAGTTGGTATGAACATTCTTGTTTAAAGATATGTACATATTGTTCTGATGCCTCTCCAGATTGTGCATGGCACAAATCCTAATCTTGCCGAGCGCTTCCAATTCATCCATATAGACATCAGCCACCTAATCTGGGGTTTTCTGCTCATAGACAGTTGTGCATAATGTTGTCAACTGATTATCAAAGGGAAAAACTGCCTCTATCCCTTGCACCAATGAATATGGGGTCACCAGACTGGAATTGCAAGTCCTTGTCCGATTGGCCCAGAGTGCATTGGGGACTTTATCTGGCCAACTCCCCTTTTTTTGACCAACCATCTTCTACATAATGGTAGAGAGGGTTTTTTTGAATGCATTGATCTCCCCATTTTCTTCTGTGTGATAGTGGGAGGTAAGGTTAATACATATTTTGTACTTGGCACCCAACTGATTTAGTTTGGCTGGCTAGAAGTTGGTGCCATTATCGATGAGGATGGCGTGAAGGACTCTTAATCCTTATATGATATTGGAGCCAAAAAAATTCAAAAAATAGTTCGGGACATCACATCCTTTAATAGGAATTCCTCTACCAACTTGGAGATGAAATTAGTAGTGGTTAGTATGAACCTACACTGTAGGACTATCGCGGGTGGATATGATCTTATGACATCAAGTCCCCAGACCACAAAGGGCCAAGAATACTTGGTAGTTTGGAGAGGTTCTGGTGGCCATGCATGAAATTAAAATGGATTTGGCATGCATGGTATATCTTATAAAACATGGTACATTCATATATCAGGGAGGGATAATAATACCCCAACATCCAGACCAAATAAAATTATTTCCACCCAGTCAAATGAGCCTCACAGAAACCGACATGAACCTCCTGCATGTCCTATGAAATTTAACCTCCCTGAATGCAACAGAAGATAACCCCATAAAACATGCATCTATAAAGGATCTGCTAAAGACCTGAACCAATATAAAGGGTAAACTGCAATACTTTCTATTGGATTCACTCACGCTCAGCTCGATCTATAGGAATAATATAGTGTTGGATGTATCCAAAAAATGGGCCCTCTAGTCGAGAGTCACCTCCAAAGTTGTGGCAGGGGGAGCTAGGGGTCATACCATGGATGCTCCGATGGTAAGTTGGCATACCTACAAGCTATCATCATCTTCATTAATGACAGGAGTGATGAATTTTCAGTGCACTACATGAATTATAATATCATCCTAGGCGGTCTCTATAAAAGAAGCAGCCAAGATGGCCAAGGTGTCAGCTCAACCGTTATGTGACGGAGGGATATGAGTAACCTCCAACAGAGATGGGAACTGGGCCATCAACTAGCATGTAAATTCAATAATGGTATGGGCTATGAATTCATGATGACATAGTCATCGTCGATTTCTTGATTACTATTTTGGAGTCACCTTTCACATGCAGGTGTAGAACATCAATATCCAGGGCATGCTCAATACTGGTAATGATATTCCCCTAATCTGCCTAATTGTTGGTAAAATGTTCTGACAATGTGAACTAATATGGTAGGAAAAATTGTGATGTCCTGATGAAAATGATACATATGCCCACTCGATTGAGTTTGGGGTCATTGTGTCTTATACATGTAGTAATTTGGGAAGCACCGTCAAAGTTCATTTTCCATCAAATAATGGCTTGGTCTATCAAGACAATTGCCTCATCGGGAAAATCAAGATCCACAGACCGGTCGACAAAAGCTGGATGGGTATTAAGGAATTATTTCAATGCCTGTCCCTTAATGGCCTTCTGGGAGACAATACTGATGTTGAACTATTGGAAGATCACTACCCACCGAGGTAGATGGCCTAACAACATGGGATGATTCCCGATGTACTTCATCAGATCCACTCAGGACACTAGTTGTATCTCATAATTCAGTAATTTCTATACTGAAAATACAAGTATGAGGTATCTCTTCTCGATAGAGGAATACCTGGTCACTATATCGAGGAGCATGTGGCTATGATAATACCGACTGTTCTCTATTCCCTTGTTGTTTTCTAGGAAAGCATGGTGTTGAGTGATTGCTCTAGAGATGTCAAATAAAGGACCAACGCTCTTGAAAAAATGGGTGGAATTAGGAATAGAGTCTATAATAGGTACTATTTGATTTCATCAAAATTAGTCTAAACCCCCCTCATCCCACTGCTAATCGACACCTTTCTTCATGAGTCGAAAAAATGGCTTACACTTTCTTGCCATATTTACGATGAATCGATATATATAGGTTAAGTGTCCTCGAAAGCCTTATTGATCCTAAATGTTTCTCAGAAAAAATATTTGGATGATGGCCTTGATCCTCTATGGGTCGATCTCGATTCCTCTATATCTTTCAGTGAAACCGAGGAGCATTCTGGAGGTGACCCTGAAGGCACACATGAACGAGTTCATTTTTACATGGTAGGATCAGAGGAATTTGAACCATTTCTCAAGATCTTCGACATGGTTCTGAAAATTGAAATATTAAAATACTAGATCATCCACATACCATTCCACCAATGTTCCAAAAACCAGCATAAATATACAATGCATGGCACGCTGATAGGTGACACATGCATTCTTTAGACGGAAGGGAATCACCTAGCAGTAGAAAGTAACTTGTGTTTCCCTAAAGGCTATAGACTCCACATACTCCTGGTCCATCTGGATTTGGTTATACCCAAAATACCTATACATTAAAGAGAGTGCCTTGAACCTAGTTGTGGTGTTAATCTACTGTTCTTTTGCAAGAAGTGGAAAAAGACTTCTTCACACAGTGACAGTTGTGATCTCGAAAATCGATGCAGACTCTGATCGTTCTATTCTTCTTCATGTAAAGAACAATTTTTCCAACCATTTAGGGTTCTCGACCTCCGTGATTACGTTTTCTATGATATTATTATCAACATCGGCCTCGACCATGGCAACGTGAGAAGGGTGCACCTATTTGGAAGGCTGTTTAAACATATGATGATTTGCTTGAAAACTACGGAATTGGATGAAGACTTTAATATGTAGTCCTATAATTACATCATAACTATAGAAAAATACACCATGATGTTGTTTTATGAAGTGAACATATAACTATTTTTCTCCAACAGACATAGCAGCACTAATCAATGTGGGTTTCAGATCATTCTCATTAATGAGGATTATCTGTACCAATTCATCAATTGTGGTGGAAACACCCTCTTCACATGTGGAAGGTTCATATTTAAAATATTATTCTTCATTCATAGAGAAGGGATCCTTAGATAAAGGCTATGTGTAAGAGTTGACAGATCTTGATAGGACACTGGGGCCAACTTGAGAGGTGATAGACACTGCATCGGGGGACTCCTATGTCGTTGAAACCAAAACGATGAAATCTATCGAACTGATCCCAAATGTTCTTAAGACTAAGGGAGAACACATGATGATATCAAAGTAATAGTATCATGTTGTTTTGATCTGATTTATCCCAGCCTGGAGAAAAAAGTATGTATGACGTATTGCTATTTCCATGTGGAGGAAATCCCGATACCTTAGGGGGGTAGAATGCTATGGGATCACATGTGCCTGATTTTGGTAGGAATACAAGGAGATCGTCTAGAATCCCATAGATTTGGGAATGTTATTCCCACTAATTACATAAACAATGAAGCATTTCCTCATGTATAGGGTTGTGGTCTCCAATCGGTGGATCGAAAAAAATGTAAGCATCATCTAGGTCTGTCTAAAGGTCTGTCAAAACTGTATTGTGTTCAACCTTATTGGCCTGAATCTTCTTATGCTTTCTCTTGTAATATTTGGAGCATAGGTAGTAGGATTCACAGGAGGGGAAGGAAGATAAATCACATTGGAGTATTTCTACTCGATAATCATGGGAGTACTTAAGACTTTGGTGATACAAAGAGGGGACTGTCGCATGTAGGTGAAGCCATGGACTACCCATCATCACGTTTTTAGCGGTGTCCTGCGAGACAACCATGAAGTTAGTGATAGCTTCCAGAAAACCAAAATGGGATTTTAGGTAGATCTTGCTGACTGATGTATGTTCCTTCTTGTCATAACCTTGAATTTTCAGGTTATAGGGGCTTAGATTATCCTCGGACAACTGCATCTTTCGAAGCATCTGGGTCGGGATAAGATTGATCCCAGAACCTGTGTCGACAAGATAGTGAAAAACCTTCAAGAACATTTATGTGGACAGTGATGTATTGTGGGTCGATGTGGCCCAATATGGTAGAGCCTTCATCTTATCCCGATAAAGAGAAGATGGATTGAAATTCTACATGCTCAGATGCCTTAGTATGGAAGGTTTCTGCTGCTTCTTCCTCCATCTCGAATAAGAGGGGACTTCATAGAGCCTCGACATGGGCATCATGCATATCTATTGATATATCAAGATCATTGAGGATAATGAGCCTCATAGTAATACTGGAAAGATGTTTCAGAACATCATTATTCCTTTATAATCATGAACATATAGTGACAGGAAGTCGCTCTTTAGAAGGAGGTATGAAATTCCCCTCTTGCTGAATCGATGACTAAATGGTGTAAGGGATGTCTCGCTGCTCACTAGTCGAACCCCATGGAGTGACTATCAAATCAGGGAATGATAACTTGGGCCTATCCATAAAATAATTTGTTTGATTATGGAATGGACACAGTGGATCCGCTTAGTCCAGAAGCACAAACATTTGCGAAGGAGGACCTGATGATACCAATTGAGAAGGCCTCACATTCTGATTTATGCATTGGGCCTATTGTCTAGATTAAGTGGAATTTGGAGCCTGGCTAGAAGTTCTGACCAAGGAATTCCAATTAACCACATAACCACGACTCGGTCAACAGTAGTGACGACTGGGGACATTAGGATGATCATTCTAGCATTTTTCATCATTGGGAAATATGCAGGGGTTTACCAGCTCCATGATGATAACTGATGTATACCCTTCATCATCACATGATAAATCCTCCACCATCGGATGAATTCAATGGGTAATCAACATCTCCTAGGGAATTAGGTAACCAAGAGTATGGGAATACAAATGTATTGGTTGGGGGATATGGTTTCCCTTCCATCATTGATGCTAGCCCTTCTGAGAGGAGGAAGACTGGGACGCCGATGAAAAAGTAGTAGTTATGGCTGATGCATCAACCAATGAAGGATAATGTCAATTCATATGTGCATGGATAATTCCATGGGCATGGGTGACTACCTTATAAGCCATCCATTCACAATATTTTTGAGATCAGCGGTTAGGGACCTACTACTACTCACCTTCATTGTTGTTTTCGTCATTAGGATTTATGAATAACCAAGCCACCTGTGTCGGTGCTAGGACAAACCTGACTTTGTTGTCACCAAACTGGTATTGAAGCCAGTATTTAGACACATAACACTTCTTGAGGGTGTGCACCAATATCTGGTGACAAAGTATGTAATTACGGAGGTTAGTGAGATATGCCTTTTTTTCCCTCCACTATTCTGGAAACCATATAATTCCCTTTTCTAATGCACTTCAGAAATATCCAAGGACCTAAGACATATTGAATGAGTAGGTCCAGTTTCTTCTATTAGGAATGGGGTATCTAGGATACTAGCCTTAACGAGGGGATGGAGATGCCTATCGAGGAGGTGGATCATGATTATCTATCCTAGGTAATGGCAACACATTACACGAGGGCCCCAACCGAATTTGAGGTAGGCCCTGCTGGACCGGTGGCAATGCTTGAGGAAGAGGGCCTATGTGAGGATGTAGAGGTGGCTCTACCTATATTAACATCAATTTTTGGGGCCCCTATTTGTACCACCGTAGCAGGATTGGCCTTAACTTCCCTTATTATGGTAAATATCGGTGGAAATAGACATAACTTATTGGCCTACTCGAATGCTTTGTCTAGACACTGGTCCTTATCAGAAAAACCCCAGAAACCATTGGGGTAATTTGGGGTTATGAGATATGGGACCAGTTCAAATTTTAAATTCTCCACACACATTTTCAGTAGTTGTTCCGATGTTAGCGGCATATCTAGGGAATTATTGAGTCCTTTCCAATGGGAAACAAAGACTGTGATGTTATAGTCAGTCCTATGCTTATATTTGAAGTGGTTTGTGATACTCGTCTTCCGAGTGGTAAAGATAAAATTGTAAAGAAACTACCTATATATATCTCCTCAACTGGCTAATGACCTGATGGGTGGATGGTTTTACCAAAAAAATGTAGGCCCTTCCTATGTATGTACAGAATACGGGAGTTTGGCAGCCTCCTACTGTGATGGAGTTCCTAGCATGAGTCCATACCTTGAGATGAAGTGGGCTAGATATGACAATAGATCACCTGTCCCATTAAAGGGGGGAAAGGTTGTATTTCCAAAACTAGGGAGGGGGTTCTAGAATATCATCCGCCCATATTAGATATGGCATTCCATCAGATATAATTTCCATCTGTCGAGTTTTAAAACCCTCAAGTTGGGAAATGAGCATCACCATGGGATCATCTGAAAAGGGTTACCAATCATAATAAGGATCCCTAACCACCAGTGCCTAGAAATGTTCTTCAACATGATAAGAAGTCCCTACGGATCATGGAATGGCAGTTTGGATGACCTATGGAGGGGCTGGGGAAACCTAATCCAGGTCCTGATGATTATCACGCCACTTAGGTGGATTTGGTGATACATAATACGCCCTATTTCCATAAGATCCAACCTCTATCCTATCTATGTGAGAAGGATGGTCATAGTCAGCTGTAGGTAAATCATTGGGGGGAAGTTGCACCTAACCCTACTTCCCCGATCCAGGATCACCGTAGTCTATTTGTCTCTCCACAACACATTAAACAAGAATTCCATCGATCATATTATTATGTTCTGTGAGTTTTTGATGAAACACATAATTTTTAAGATAATATTCCATCTTCCAAACTGATCCAAACGGGTCACATGGTTTGATTGGCCCAAGATGTTAATTGCCCTAATTGGGATTTTGAATGAGGGATAATGACTCAGTGGGTACAAGAAGACCCATTACATTTCCTTTCTAGAGAGTGATCATTTCCAATGGATCCTATAGGTGTGGCACTGCCTCATTGGGGGTATGTCCACTCAAAGAATATCTAGCTCATTCTCTCACCCTGATATGTCATACATGTTAATTATTACTCTTCCTAAAGGAATATCCTCAATATTTTCTGGAAATTTTGGCTAGAACTGGATAGAACAGAAATGAAGGGTACCATACTATCCCCAACCATGGACCTGAACACGAGGGAAGCCTCCTTGATAATCCTACAGAGCACTTTAACACTCCGAACGCATCATTTCTAGAGGGTCTGATGGTGACTAAGTGACTCGGGGTGCTGGTTCCTATAGAGTGAAACCAAGTTGACCATACGACATTGATACAAAATTTCTCCAATGTGTGATTGACTCTTAGGGTAAGACACTCATTGATAATAGAGATGGAAATGTGTTTCCCAGATTTTTTTTTTAATACAAGTGACTTCCTCCTCGGTAAGATATTTCGGTGCACTGATGTTTGTGGTTTAAATTGGACATATCATCTATGAGAAATGATCCTCTACTAATAATTCCCACAATATCCTCATCTTATAATTATTATATAGTCCTTGGTTTCCCCATTCATCAACTGGGGGAGGCTACGAGACTAGTAATTGCACTAATCAGATTGCTATGATAGTTGACTGGGTGGTGGAGAAAGTGGTGAATGGGCTGACAAGTCAACACATCATGGGATATATTGTGGAGAGTGAAATGATTAAGCCACCACATACCGATAATACAGACTGGCGATCACAACCTTCTTGTGCAAGGGATTCGGCTTCTAATGATGGGCCAGGCTTCCATTCATCCTCTATTAACCCCCAGAATAAATCTCGATGATCTCTAGTAGAGGTAGAGAATTTCAACGTTGAAAATAGGGAAAATTGCACAGCCCTTCTCCAGAAAGATGCCAAATCCTCCTCCTCTAAGATATATCTTATAAGGGAGGCAGGAATCCAGTGGAACTCACATTCTGAAAGGATTAGGCTTATACGCCTTGTCCATGCCCCAACGCCTAACACAGATGTTCATGGTGATGGTTCAATTAACAAATCACATTCCACTTCGAGATCTGATATGTTCATAGGATTAGTCAATGTCTAGAACATATCGATATACTATTTATGGTAGAGAGACCTATCCTCCTACCCCGGGATGGTTTTTCAGGACATGGTAGGTTCCTGGGGTGAGGAAGAACATCGATTAAACTAGTGCTTGGGTGGAGAGGACTTCTTCCTGGGTGAGTTGGGTGCAAGGGGAACCTAGAAAAATGTTGAAGGGAACACGGGGAGGGCCCCCATGTCCGCTAGATAATGCCTGGAGGGAGTCTTAATGGGATGTGTTGGAGCGGGTAGGACCTCTGTTGAAACTAGTAGTAGCATTGGCAATATGTCAATGATTTTTCCCGATATAAGTGACATTAAAAGTGTGGTCCTCGTACTAGTAAAACTAAACATGAGGAAGACCTCTATGTTGGGTGCCATGAAAGAAAGAAGACCTCTGCTTCTCTGATTGATGGGGCTAAGAAGACCTTCATTAACTGTGATGATATCATGGGGAAGACCCCCCCCCCCTATCTAGATGATTGACATGGAGTGAAATATTAGAATCAGTGACATGTATCAGGAGGAACAGTTTTGTACCATGGATTACAGGTGTCAGGATAACCTCCATGTTAAATGTAAGTGCGATGGGGAAGTCCTTTTCCCAGACTAATGGTGGCATGAAGAGGACCTCCACACTGATCTTAGGAGTGGGATGGACCTGTTCTATCATTGGTGGAGGAACGTGGAGGACCTTTGTGTCCGGTTTCATTGTTGTGTGTTGGCCCATAATAGACTCCACCAATTTTGGTGACCAAGAGAGTCATACCAACCTGCCTGAGGGTTGGTTGGGTCATCGATCCGGTCCGGGTGGATGAATGCCCCAGGTCAGTATAAATGGGGTCTTGCTGGTATACATCGATGGTGGCATGGAACATAGTATCCATTAATGTTGATTCCCCTTTGAAAGATTCCTCCTCAGCTTGCGCCTGACGCCGGCGTTGGGTTAACTAGACTGGGGACGGTGGTGTAGTTGTATAACTCACTTGCTCCGTAGCCCATGGGGCTAGGTGGTGGTACAGACGTTGCCATGTGAGAGCCATCATTGGTGTCCCTAAGGACCAAATTATAGGTGGGTTAGCCCGAACATCCCTCAACTCACTGGCATAGGGGAGGGAGTTGTCCATGCATTCCAATGAGAGGCTCTCGAAATGATTGTAGGTCAGAGTGGGTAGTAGTGGCTCCATGCACAACCCATGGGGGAATCAATGATGATAAGGTACAGAATCATCTAGGTCTTGTTGGGCCATATCTGAGGTTGGGATAATTCCATAATCCTTGTATTGTTGGGCGAGGTTGTTAATCACCCTTATCAGAATGAATTCAGATGGGTAAATGGGGCGTGGGCGCCCAACAAAAATGGATTTAGAGGCCATCGTAGAGGCAATGAGGTTGCACCGAATTTCCACATTGATGTTTCCCAAGCTCCAGCTTTGGTGGGTGGGTGGGGATTTGTTTCCTGTGATGATATCTTGTGTCCCATAAAGTAAGGACATTTAACCATTAGTTCTAAAAGAAATAAAGTGACGTCCAGTGCCCCAACTGCATTCTGTATTCCATGATTGGTAATAAGGATCCACACTGATAACCTCGCTGAATAGGATTTCCAACGTTTACTGCCCCAATCTCTGGTGAGTTTCATGCTTGGCCCACTATATGATTTTTAGAACCTGGCACCAGATATACGGATCTCGTGACATGCTAATCTACTGATGTTTTGAATTCTACTAATCTCAGCATTGAGGAGAAGATATTCACATAAGGCTCAACATATCTGTTTCTAATTCTTTCTCTGGGGGAACACATCCATCTATCAAGGAATCACTATCTGTTTCCCTACATTACAGCTTTCCAATGGTGGGTTGGATCTGTCACTTATTTGGGGTTATTATCTTCCTGATCAAATTGGGATAATGGGATATCAGTTCCTCATTATGTGGATTCCTCATCAGAATTTACTACCTTGTATGCGTATCCATTAATGATTAAGACTTTCTTCGTGAAACTATTCCTAGTGCCTTGTCTTCATGGATTCCGATTAATTACACTAATTCTATCAGGACATTCCAAGGGGTCATGTTATGGAAGAAACCTTCAATCAAGTGAGTAATCACATTTGACATCACTGGCATGTCTGGATGCTGAAACACTGATGCGTTTTCGCTTCTTCCCCTTATGTTAGGGAATCTCAAAGCAGATAGGGCTAGGACATTCCACTTCGAGTGAAAGGAATTATAAGTCATAGGAATTTCTCTGAGGTGGTACTTATCATCCCATATTTAACACAATGTATTCCGTGAGTTTAACGTCTAGCAGAGATGGATAAAATTGATCTGAACACTGATAAGAGTGGATCAGATGGGTGTTTCCCCATGTGGGAGCACGTAAGGGGTTTACCGGATGAATGGATCAAGAGTTACAATGATGGATGTTGTAAAGATTCTTGGGTACCTCTAAAGGGAATTCCAAGGTATTCCATTACTTGGGATTGAACCTCTGAGAGGTTTCCTACAAACCCCATCTCGAAGGACAAGGATCAAAACCCACGTAGTTCAAAGGGAGTGATGAATCAGGGTGTGCGGAGAGTAAAACGACCCAGAGACATGTTTGGGCATATTCATGGTTAGAATACCGTCATAATAAAGACAAACATGGTTGGATAATTATTTATTATGTGGAGGCTTATTCATGGTTAGTTTCCCAGGTGGATGGAATGAATTTTCCATGATGTGGAGGCTCGAGTAAGATTCATGATTGATAATGGAGGGTTGAATAGAATTTATGGGGGATGAGATGGAGCTGACATGAAGATAATGGCGATGTTGGGATTGACCCTCAAATAGAGTTCCTACATATCCCCATGGTAGGTAATCAATGTCAATGTAGTTAGGTGGGGAAATAGGACACCTTGGGAGGTGACCCGTATGAATGGATGAATGGATGGGATCAGGAGGAAGTGGAACCACTGGGTTGGGGCATGACCTTCCCGAAACACAAAAGTTCTAGGGAGAGGCGATGACGAGACATGGGTTAAGGGATTGAACCTCAGGTAGGCTTCCTACATATCCCTTTGGTAAGGAATCAAAGTCCATTTTGTTCATAATGAGGGATGGAATCAGGTTGTGCATAGAGGATAGCGACCCGAAGTCATACTGGGGATTATGCGTGGTTAGAAGCCTTGGTTGTTCTAAAGCAATGGTGTTGGACCAGAGGTGTGGGTCCCAAAAAATGGGATGACAATAGCTTACCATTGTTTGGGGTTGATCCTTAGGGAGGCTACCTAAATACCATGTCTATGAGACAGGGATCAAAACTCGTGTAGTTTAAAAGGGTAATGATTCACTTCATCCAGGATGAAAAAAAGTGTGTAGTTTAACATCATGTAGGAGGAGGATTAACTGACATAAAGATGGTATGTATTAGTGAGAAATGGGCTTGATCCTTAGGGAGGCTTCCTATGTACCATGTCTAGGATACAAGGATCAAAGACCACATAGTTCAAGAGGATACAGTTTAACGTCATTCCGGATGATTGTGAACCGACATGAATATGGTTGAAATAATTAAGTGTTGGGTTTGAACCTATCAGAGGCTTCATATAGACCCTGTCTAGTAGACAAGTATCAATGTCCATGTAGTTCCAAATAGTGATGGGGTTACACTCTAAAGCGACCCGAGAAAGGTGTTGTGGATAAGGATTACTCTAATCCCATGTGAGTCATTCTCGGTGTGAGAAATTAGTGGAAAAAAGACCTAATGATCACATCAAGAAAGGTACTTTTTTGGTAAGTGGTGTGAGGTTATGCATGGTTAGTGGCCCAAAAAGGAAACAGGGGCTTACGCCTGGTTAACAACCCAGGGAGATGGAGATTGGGAAATACTCTAGGATGGAGGTCCGGTAGTGAAAAATCCTAAAGGGAGGGGAATGGGGTAACAAAGGTGCATGTACCCATCTCTCCACCAGTATTTGGGCACCAATGAAGAAATGAGGAGCAGAGATGAAACCTCATTCATGAAATGCTACGGGATTACAACGAGTTGGTTTCTCTTCCCCATGGACAGATGTCATTCTACAAAAGAGGATCTTATTCCATGTGGGGAATATCTCTCTCCCGTAGAGATGAGAGGGCATTGAGAATGTCTACGATGTGGCACACCTTGTATATTTAACGGGGTGAGGATATTGTTTAACGTCATGTAATGAGGATGATGGTGTTTGGAAATTTAACGTCCTGTAGCTCAAATGAGGCGAGTTTACTCTGCACCGCTAGGATGTACATGGGGGATACCTACCCACCCTTGGGGAAGTGATGACATAAGAAATTCCTTGGTGATGTGGGTTTGCAGAGTGATCCACTGATGAGATCACATTAGCATGGCTATGTGAAAAAAGCAATAACCGTTATCATGCCTATGCAAAAAGCATAAGGCTATCAAATGCAACGTGAATAATTCCCCATGGGAACTTGAAATCAATTTTTATAATCATGGAGGCTCATATGTGAAATGGGTGTGAAAGATAGGTGTGTTGTGAAGAATAAGATACAAAAGATGGTGTTCATGAAAGGGACATTGATGGCTTGCTCAATGGTGCGCATGAGGGAATGTTGCGTGCAAAAAAAGTGTTTTTCACAAAAAAGACAACTGATGGGCACAATAGGAGACGTGTGCGCGCAATAAGTTTGGTTTGTGCTGATTAAGGTGTCTTGAAAGAAATTGGGGGAGTTTTTCATGAATGTGGAAGTGTTTTTAATTCAAATGGATTATTAATAAAGTAAATTTTATTGGGTCATTCCCTAGTGGTTTCGCCGAAAGGAAGACCCCTAGGGGACCTATCGTGAAAAATCTTGTACCTGAACTCCATATTTTGTGCCTGGAAGGGATGTATTACATGAAAAAGAGATGGTTTGAATTAATTAGCACTTGAAGATACAGGGGTACACTTCTATTTATAGGTGCTCAGCGGATTATGTTGGGCATGGATTTTGGCATGCGCGGAAACTCGTTCCCATCTTTCGGCCACACTGGACTTTCCGCACAAGCATGCTAAATCCACCTGGGCCACACAAATTTTTGCATCGTGGATCAGTTTTATGCACAACCCTTGGATTTTCTGTGCAGCCTTTTGGTCCATCCAAGAATAGTTTTCTAGGTCAAAATATGCCATCAGTTTTCCCCTGAATGCCTACCTAAGGCCTTTGGTGGATTTTGGAACATAAAATCGCAAACACCTTCCACCATTGGAATTTGAACAAAACAAGGTGTACAGTGTGATCATTATCCATAGTTGAGGGTGGCTCCTACTACTGAGGATTTCTTTTGAGATATTTGTGTAGACATTACTAACTATTGATGAAAATAAGTATCTATAGATAAATTGATGCAAATTTAGAATCAAGAATTGGGTAAATATTTTTTTTATGATTTTAGAAGTTCAAATTCACTCAATAGATGCAGCAGGGGTGAGTAATACAACTTGTTAGTTAAACTCTTACCTTGACCTCTCTACGTAGTGGCATAGAAATAAATTGTAGACTATTATGGGAGGATTACTGATCCTTTCAACTATAATAATATAGATATAGAGTATTATGATTATTTTATATATGGTTATATGATTTAGATAAATCAGTGTGATATATTTAATTATTTAAATTGTCGGTAAAGTATAATAAGTAATCAAGATATAAATACTAATTTTCTATATATTTTTTCAAAAAATTGAATATAACACCACAATAAATACAAATTTATCTAATGGAAGAATAAAATTTACACATTGTTATGAGTTTCCAAAGATTAGTTCTAGTAGTCACGCAATATACTATGACATCAAAAATTCAAGGTGTCAGAGTCCCTAATACCTGTTAATCCACCTCAACAAGTTTGGCTGAAAAAAATCTCATTGGAGACTCATGTATGATGTATATGAATATTATTTCATAATTTTATCATAAATTTTTTATGTGACTTTTGGATACAACAATCATACATTGATTATTTTACATGTTGTGTCCTCTCCTAGAATCTTGTGGGGAGAAAGTGGATAGTGATATTAATGAGTGATAATTACACTGGTTACATGTAAATATGAAATGTGGATCATCATATTTAAACTTTTCAATTCTTACATATTTTTTTCACTCACTTACAAGGGTATTGTTAAATATTACAAAATTAGATGTGTGTAAAAAAAATACTTCATTACATTTTATGTAAGGTTCACCAATTCTTTATAAATATACAAAGAGTTTTTTTTTCTTATGGTGAAAAGGTTGAAAGACATGTCAAAAAGGCCAATGGAATGAATGGAGTAAAAGTCACCTTAACTACATAATTCTATAAAATTTCTATTAAACAAGAGGTTATTTTATTTTCATATCGTGAAATAAATATATGGATGTTTAAATGTATTGAATGGAATCAAAGAAACAAGTAATCTCTTCTTCTTCAGGTATGTTCATCAATTGTAAGTGATGTTTCTATTTTACATATATGGTATAAAAAAAGGTACTCCTATTACATATGTTTATTTAAAATATAGTAAACATGTATAAAAACATAACTATATGTAATGTTAGTTCTATAAGAGGATGATAAAGGGTGGTTCTTTTGATAGTGGTGAGAGGTTCAAATCTTCTATATTTCCATGTTTATTGATTCAAGTTGAAATATTGTTAAGTATCACAAATTTTTTTTCTCACACTTTCTCTAAACATAGAGTGACATTATTATAGTTCAAAAATGATTTTTTATAGATTTAATACTCAAAAAAGAGTTTAGTAATACATGAATCAGAGTCAATATATTTTGAATGTAAAATGTATTACCTTTATACATAGTGGTGGCAAGATAATTCAATGCCAAGTAAAACTAAAAGTAGACATAAATTATATAACCATTATGGTTTTTAGACTTAGTGGTACTAAAAACCTTAGGTATTATCGATATATATTGTTATTTAGTTTGGTTAAATAAACCTTACAAATAAAGGATGCCATAAAGCATTCAGAATTAATTTAGCTAGTGAGAGTGAACTATTACAATGCTAAGTCGGTGGAAAATATACTTCATTAGATTACATTAATGAATCTAAAAGTAAAGTATGTTATATACATGGTAAAAATATATATTATGCTTAAGTATAGAGTGATTAAAAATATAATTACCATGAAATCATCGATCATCATGACGCACGTGGAGTAATTCCAAAATTCAAACTACCTAATCCACATTAAAACTATGATGATAATTAGGAGGATCAATGATAAGTATTACATATTTAATTTAATGAACAAAATTTACTTTTGGAAATTCCTAAAAACATATTTCCTTATACATATCAGTGTTATGATTTATGTAAATGGATTACCAGTGTTAAAACTCATGCATTGAAGATACATCAATTTTTTGAGACAAGATTTGAAAATAGAGATGTTATCCCATAACCATATGAATACTATCATGAAAATTTCATATCATAATATTTATAGTATGAAATATATCCATTAATTAATAAGAACATGTGTTTAGATGAAATGTTTTTGTAGAAGACATATAAAATAAGCATGAACCAAAAAACAATGTTCATCAAAACAAATTATTATAAAATTTCATAGGATATTACTAAAATCACTATGATGTAAAATTTATAGTCAGGTGATAGAATACATTTCTATGAAAGTGATAACATATCTACTTAAGATAGTGGGATAAATATTGACTTAAAGTTAGTAGATACCAAATATAAAAATGATAATGTCATATGGACATGTTCCACAAAAGCATTTAGAAAGATATTTTTCTAGAGAAATACACTGTATAAGAATGATTGAACCATAATATTCACTTATATATGTGATAATTTATTCATTGATAACAATAAAAACTACATGTAATTAGTATATGTAAATTATAAAAAATTGACAATAACAATTAAATTTAAATAATGGACTCAATGTCTCAATGGAAAGAGGGTTGTTATTTTGAATACTATTGTCGGTATTCAAGTGAAACTATACATGGATGGTACAAGAATGGTACCAATAAATATTTATTGTTTACAAAAATTCATTATGAGAAAATATATTATAATTTTATCTTTAATAGATAATATATATGATAATGTTTTTTTTTGAGAATTTGATGTCAAGACAAAAAATTGCGAATGGTTTTTACATAACACAACCAGAATGGGATGGTGTGAAAAAATTCCAATATGGGGTAAAATTTACTAAAATCTAGTTTAAGATTGAAGTAATAAACAATATCATATAACATTCTTTTGAAATTATTTTCTTCCATGTTTATAAAATTTTATAGTTGGAGTGCCACTATTTTCCATGTAAAATATTTATGATTACAAATGAAAAACAACTATTGGTACTATAGATAGTTTATACTAGGATAAATGTAGAACTCTTATGATTGAATTAAATTATAATTATAAGTTCTAGAGAAAAATATTTAATAATATAGATATAAATATTCCTTAAAATAATTAAATATATATATTGACAATGTATTAAAAATAGAATTTGTAAAAATTCATGATATAATTGTTACCATCACCACATAGAATAAATATCCCCACGAATACATTCTTTTTCATAGGAGGAGATTAACGTACTGAGTTTAATTCCATATGCTTCTACAATATATCAATCATGTATTCCATGATATGTATAAGAAATTATATTACTGGAATAAACTTTCTGGAATGAAATAACTTTTATATGTAGAATAATTGGAAAGGAATTGGCCATAAAAAATTTAATGTACGTAATAATTTAAAATATATATATACCAGTTACGTGGAGCGGATGGGATACATGTTTTTTTAAGAGGGCACAAACTCAACTTCATATAGATCAGTAGGATCTAATATAGAATTCATGCATATGTAATGAGTGTGAAAGGCTCATAAAATTCAGTGGTATCCATACCTACAAAAAACTGATTATATTTCATCATCAAAGGTAGCTAACAAATTAGTATAAATAACTCAATGAGTTTTTCCAATTTTTTAGAATCATACCTAGTATGTAAAATATTATTATAATGAAAATTATGATACTTGTACAAGTAAATATTTCATTTTTGGATAGTGTACAAAAGGAATATACTTAGGGATATCATCTCCTTATAATTATTACACAAATAAGTATAGTACCGGAAATTTTAATTTTAATTTAGTGAAAACATGAAAGACTCAATTTCTAAAGCCATGATTTTTTAGAAACATGATCTGAGTAGTGTGAGAGAAAATAATGATATTTATCAAGTTGGATCTAGTGAATGGTGGAGTGTTCTAATTTTGGGTTCCCTTAACCCAAATAAATAGTTAATTTCAATTACTATACCATGTTTATAGTGATTTATCCATGATTTACACTTACTATAATATTGCAAATATTTATGTTTTCACCTTTTAAATAGGAATTTTCTTAGATTAATTACTGTATAAAAAGGATATAGTAGTTTATAGGGTTCAATGAGAACCTCAAGATGTTATAAAATTAATCCTAAACTTATTTCTTACGGTCTAGATTTATAATAATGATTGGACACTATTGATGTATGAAAATCAGGTATTGGGAGCTCCTAAGAATTGAGACTTCTTCTCACGATGATTGCACTTGGTGATCTATAGTAGTGAGATCATGAGGAAAGACTATCCAATATGAATTCCTTATGTTTTGGGTGCCATTAGATATTAATTTATTTAAACTTGTGTGTTTTTTCCTACCTCTAGATAATTATCAATTTTTACCATTTGATCACGTTCTTCGATATGAGAAAAAAAAATTGAAATTGAATCATGTAAAGGTATCCTATATTGGGTGAACTATTTTTGGTAGGGAATTGGTTGAATGGTAAATATATAATTTTTCACTTACGATTTAAGGAATTAATATACCGGGCATAGTTGATCAGGATGGTAGTACCTTTATACTCCCATGACCATGGCAGTCAATCACTGATGAATAAATAAATTCATTATTGGTTGAGTATATAATATTTTGGTTAAATTTATTTATTAAATTTATTTACAAGTATTTAAGTAAGTAAATGGAATAATATTATACAATCAAGTATTATTTTAAAATACAAGGTTCGTTTAATATTATATGGAATTACATTTTCTAAATGACTCAGTTTTATTATATAATATGAATAATATTTATTAAAATTATGTGATAACATATAAATAATATTTATGACATAGTTCGTTCATCATAAATATTTATTTTTTTCTTATTTAATTTATGTAAAATATATGGGGGTCGAGGAACCCTATCCAGGTATTTTGATAATTAAATTTTTTAAGAAGAAGATAACCAACAATAAATTTACTAATCAATCAATCAGAATTGAGAGATTCTCTCTCATCCATCATTATATACAGATAAAGTATCCCTCTGAGTGATCAATCCAAGAATGGAATATATGGATTTAATGTATGGGATCAAGGTGATCATTAAAATGACGAAGGATTAATCTAATATATATTATAGAAGCCATAATATGATGCATGGTGATTATTTGGATTCATAAAGATTGTGATGGATGTATCGCAAGGTTCATGTTCAGATAATTTGAGAAACAATCCCCGATAATGAGATGTAGTTGGGAATGATTTATTTTGAAAATTGTATTTATTTTGTCTTAATGTTTTTCATCAATTAATTCCTGTGAGATACCGATACCTCTACCAATGTTTAGATCATTGGTGATGTCATGTCATTTTGGTGGTAATTTTGTTAAATATTTGACCCACTGGAATCTTCTACGTGCCTTAGTACCTTCATATTATATCTAATAAAAGATAGATGAAATTTTCCTAATTAATTCCTCTATCCCTATATGATGTTTTAGTTTCAAAGGGATTGTATCATTACAATGTCCATTATTTTAGTGGGTTTCTATCCAATTGACTTCACCTAGAATTTTCTTAATTCAAGGACCATGATGAGTGAATATTAATGTGAATATATAAGTGCTTCAGAATGAAAATACCATCATCAAAACCTAGTAAACAGGAAACTAAAATATCAAAATAAAATTATGAACATCGGTTTTTTACAAGCTGATGAAAAATGTACCATGTATTAGTGTAATTTATGTATGGATTATAGAATTGATGTGAGAAGAAGTTTAAATTATAAAATTCACTACAACTAGTGTTTAAAAAATTTAAAACATGAAAATAATAATTAAAAAAAAGAATACTAGCCTCTTTGAGGAGATAAAAACCACCGAATATGATATAATCAACATATCCCACTTCCATTAAATGTTATCATATTGTGTCTTTTATATAATGAATATGAACTACACAACCCATCATACCCTCCAAATTCATTAAAAATGTATCATTTTGGGAAAACCAATAATTAAATTCTTATTTAATCCCACGTAAAAACATTTTTTGAAAATGAACATTTCTATAATAACCATCAATATAAAATTTATCATTTTATTTAATGACATGCTCTTATTCAATTATTCTATTCAAGAAATATGTCACCACCAACATTGAAAATATTTTATATCTTACATTAGAAACAATTTGAAATAATAATATTATTACATAGAGTATTTTAATAATTCAAAAGGTCTCCCTTATAATAATAACTTTAACTAGTATTATTCAATTACACTCAATTGATTCTTTGTTCATGAACAATTTTTCTTACTTATAAACATATTTTAAAAAATTTACATGGTTAAAAATACATTATATCTTTTCAATATATTTAAAAACAAATATTTCTTATTCATTCAAATATGATCAGACTTTTCATTCTTGGATTTAACTAAAGACTCTTATTTGTACATATCTTGAAAATAACTAGTCTCTACATGGGATAATAGGGAAGTAATCACAATATTTTACACTACAAGGGAATAAGTTAGTGTTTATTTGTCACCAAACATGTTAGATCTATCCACTTCATCTATTATTATCTTCTTCTTAGTATGTGTTAGGGTTTGAAAAACTTTATCTTTATCTTCTAAATTTCAGTATATTTTTCTAGTGGAATCAACTACTATTATTAAAAATTTCTATCATTATCAGTCAGATGAATTTATTTTAATTGAATTATTTATGGTTTATTTTGATATTCAATATAAAAAAAATTATAAATTACTTCTTAAAATAAATTATCGATTCTATTGTTACAAATTTTGTAAATAATACGTTTTTAGAATATATAAGTAACATTATCTCACCAACAACATCATTGAACTTCCATTGAGTTTCATATTTACTTTTAATAAATTTTTAACTTATAAATACTTTAAAGTGTTTAAATTTTCATTTATTCCATTATATATTTCATATGTTTAAACCTAATTATATAAAAAAAAGTAAGATATTATTATAAATAAAATTATAGCTTAAACAACAACTTTTACATAGTGTCACAACAATTCCATCACTACGAATAAAATATTTTTCATAGTCTTCATTATTATATTTCTATTTTCTATAACTCCATTCCCTTATTTTTTCATCATATGTGATAATTCATGTTTTATATAGCTTTTATAAATATAATTATTAACATAAATTAAGTTCAATTAAATTCCATTATCTTATAATTATGTGTTAATACTTCTTCCATAATTATTTTAAAAGATCCTCATATATCTTTTTGATTCATCACACAACATATCTCTTTGAATTTATTATAAAAATACATGTCATTATACTATAATAATAAAAAACATTATGTAATATCATTACCCTTTTGTTTATTTTTATACCATAGGACTATAGTTATATGTATAAATATGATCTTGAATATCTATTACACTTTTCTTCTTCAGTTTGTTGATATTTCTCATATGATACTCCTTCATTAATGCATTAAAATTATTCTTTGTTTTATTTTTAAAAATAAATATTTTATATTTTTTTAATTATTTGAGTATCTTAAAATTTATTTTATTTCTATGTCCCATGATCTTGCACAACATTTAATTTTATTTATTTATAGTTAATAAGAATTTTTTTTATTTTCTATTTACATGAAAAATATTAAAATGTGTACTTCAATATTGTAAACAATTTCCCCTAACATTGTTTTTAATAGGTAAATAATTTATATTAAATATTACTCCTAATATTTAATTATAATAATAAATCATACATAAAATATTTTTTCTTAATCCATTAATGATAATTACAAAAACCTTCTTCAACTTAAATCCAATAATTTCAATTCATTGACTTCATATAATTTCTATAGTTTCATCATTCCAAAACACAATGGTTCTCTAATTATTATTTTTAGAATCTTTAGAAACATCATGTTTTTAGTAATATGGTATAAATACACATTATCAAGAATCCATATATTTTCATTTATATATTAATTCAATGAAAGCAATTCAAAATTTACCTTTTATAATTTCATTTTTTCCATGAAAAAACATATATATATTGTGTATTTAATGATTCATTATCACCATTAATAATAATTTCATCTACACTATCATCCTATCTATAAAATAGAAAGTATATTTTCAAAATAAATTATTCTGATGTATTTTTCTCAATACCATAGTGTATAAAATAAATTTTCAACATTAATTATTTATTCTTATAAATAATTTACATATTTTTATAGTAATAATAATTAATGAATTATTTTATAAAAACATTTTCACTTCCATCAATAAAATATTTATTCAATATCATTCGATTATTATGCATAACTTTACCTCCCATATATATTTTATCTATACTAAAATATGCCATTGTGTGTCAAAAATAACCACAAAAATGAAATTTTATTTATGTATTTTCCATATAATTCTTTCTTAAAATAGTTATAAAATATCATTGGTGTTTTCTAAATTTTCTCATGATTTAAAGCAAATAAATTTTTTAACTTTATATTAATATATCTCTTTATATATTTTTTTCAGTGTTAATAAAAATTTATTTTGATGACTTTCAAGTGTAACTTGATATAATTTAGTCTACACAGAATGAATATTTCATTTTAAAACTACATATCACTTATTTTTTAGTTTAATTACTTTTTTTATTGTATTATGAACTATTGTAACTAGCAATAAAATCTCTATTCCATACCTTCCAAGGGTTATTTCTACATCAATATTTTATGGAAAATAATTTTATATCAATATACTCAATATTGTTTAATTTTTCACCAATATAATCTTAAACATCATTAATAATTGTATATTTATCTACTAATTTATCCTAAAATCAACCACGCATTTAAAATTAATTTAGTAAAAAAAATATCCTCAACCATATATTACTGACTTGTAATATTATCTTTATGTATTTTATGTATACTTATATTAATCATTAAACGAACTTACTATTAACCTATAATTTATCATCTATTAATTATATTCAATAAAAATTGATTCAATATTACTCTAATAATAATAAAAATCTATTTATATTATTTTTTACCATCAATCATAGTCACTGTGACTTTTTTATCATTAGATTGTAATTTTTTTTCCTATTCCTTTTGAGATTATTAAACATATACTTTTTTTTTGAAAAAAATATCTTTTCGGTGTTTTCATTATTCCATTTTAGTTTATATAATTAATTTTATTCTTATTTATCTAATATTAGCTTGGTATTTCCATTGAAAATTCAAATTCCAATTAATATTCATCGTATCTTCTTGATCATTTAATAGTAAAATATCAAACATTACCATATTTTAAAAACTAAAATGTTAATTTACCTTCAGACATTAATTTATCCCTCTTCATCCTCTAAAAAATAAATGTTATAAATTAATCACATTTTCCTAATTTAATCTTATCATTACACTAATTGATATTATGCATGTATTCCAAATACATATCCTTTAATAATAAAGGAAAATAGGATTTTGGTTTTACTCTCATCTCATAGGCCCCTAAACTGATTTTAAAACCATAAATAGATACCTAACTCAAGTTTATTTCACTAATATATAAAATCCTGAAATTTTATATAGGTGAAACCCTACAATGACTAATTTCATTAGATTATATTAAAAAGGAGTATTGTCAAACTCTAGGGAAATAGAATTGGTGGGATTTTTTAGTTTTATAATAATGTTTAAATAAAACCATTTTGGTTCTTTTAGAAAAATAAATTGATGTATTGGTCATGTAGGGGATTACAAAAAAATTCAGGGGAAGAAGTCATTATAAGGGAAATTTAACAAGGAATTAATGGGAAACTATAAAACAAATAGGGTATATGGTGGTATTATATCATGATATTAGTTAAATGGGTGGTGGTAATATCCCACATCCGATACTACTAGGTATTGGTGGATAGACACTAAAATCATAGAGGACCACATACATATTAGTGGGAATCTATAAGGATTCTGACATGGGTCTACATGAATTAGGGGGGGGGGGGGTAGAAAATAATTTTATAGTCAAATAATTCTATTATAATGCATTAAATGTTATTGTGGGAGTTCATTTTAACATTCCTCTTACCCTTTATTTTTTTCCCTATGATCCCTACTTATGTTCTATTGATCATAGGTTAAATTTGTGGTTTCTATTATAATATATCAACATAACCAGTTGTATTTCTCTTCCTTTTCTTATTTGTATTATTCCTAATGAGATTGGGTTTCATGAATTTGGTATTCGGATTTTTTATTTCACTTATTTATGGTGAAGTCACATCATAATAATGGGATTTTTCTATATAGTGTATATTGGAAGATCGACAAGGGCGACTGAGAAGAATTTCTACATATTTCATTTAACACAATTTTAATGATGAATTTAACTTATTATTTTGGTGATATTTGATTAAATTGATGATACATTTAGTCTATAAATTTATATTTCATCATTTAATAGGATTTGGGGCATGTGAGGAGTGGTCAACATTTTATTTCATGGGATTTCATTGTTAGTACAATCCTTGGTGAGCATCACTCTTTCTACATTAATTATTAAATTCTAAAAGAAATTGTTTTTCTTAATAATTTTTGAGAATTTTAATATTATTGGAGATAATTTTCATAAAATATTAATAATAGGCCTATGTATTAATAATTTAAAGATAAATTATGATTGGTAACCTATACCCAATGTATATTTTGATCATTTTTCTTATTATGGTTTTCCCATTGGTTATTATATATCATATGCTAATAATAAGAATAATAATAATATATTGAGAATGATTTTACAACATTGTCAAAATCGATAAAAACTAGGTGAACTTTTTTTTTCTTAAAATCTACCAAATGACCTTTTATAAAGAGATAAATGGTTTCCTATGTGTTTATGTAGTGTAAATTTTTTTTTTACCATTACATGGATTACATTGAGGTGTGAGTTGGTGCATAACTCAAATTTTAAAATTTAAATGATTTACTCTTTAAATTTTAATTTTAAAAGGAAAAGGAATTTCAAAATAAAATGTTGATTTAAAAATGATAGTTTAGAAATGAAATTTCAAGGGGAAAATGAGTGATTACAAAAGAGATATTTCAATATATTTTTCAAATACCTTTGGGTGAATAAATCAATCATGATATTGGATTTTAGTTTTTTTAGAAGAGGTTTTTGAATTGTGTTTTCAATTATATAAATAAGAATTTTCTATTGAAAATTTGTAGTAGAAATGACCACATGAGGGTGCCATCTTATTATCAAATCACATGTGTTTTTGTGTGATCTATTGACTTTTCACTAACATTTATAGTTTCTCTGTATTCATAATGACGTGTGACATATTTTGGATATATATACACCATCCTATGTATGATAGGTAGGTTATATTAGTCTAATATGTATAGTGGTTTTTTTGATAGTTTAATATTTTGGGAATATTTGAATGTGCCTTTAGTATTGGAATAAATTTTATATTTCTTAGTTTCCTTGTCAATATAAATAAAATATAAGGGATCCTAGTGATAATTTTGAGTGACAAAACCTTATTTGTGATCAAGTCCTATGGTAAACTTGTGGGAGAGTAGACCTATTATTATTGATCTCGTTATATTGATGGATTTCCCTATCCAAGTTGGGGGTAGTTATTTTCTAGTAGTGGTTTACACACAGTGTTGTTTTTATTTCTGTTTAGGACTATTATTAGGGGTAAATTTATAAGGTTATTATTATCCATTTTATAGACCATTATCATAGGATATGGGTGGAAAACGTTCCCTCAATGTTGTGTTTATAATTTACGGTGTGAGATATTATAACTACAAATATATCATTTTAGTAATAATGGGTTGAGTAGTGGACCTTGTACATGGATGAGATGACTAAGATGAATATAAGGACCATGATATGACCCATAATAAGATGTAATATTATAGAAAACATCAAATATTGTAACAATAATAATAAGAGAATTTTTATTCTTGTGTGATCACATAAAGTGACAATGATCCCTCTAATTTATGATAGTGAGTGTCTTAATAGTTCTCATCAATGTAGGTGACCAAATACATTGTAATGATATATTTGATTCATGTAGTAATGATTGAATCTACATATGAAAGAATGTATGTCTACCTTATAGTAGGTTAGCCTTCTATTAGGAATCACCTTGGTATGACCATAGTTATGGAACCTAAGATGATGATGATGTGTTTGATCTTATATTGAAGTGAATAGTGTATATGCATATTTTTTTATGATTATGATAAGGGTTAGAAATCTTGTAATGAATTGTGTTACATAGAATAGAGTTTGAGATACTCTATGGGTAGCATGTATGATAAATTTAGTGAGAATCAATAAGGTGCGATGTGAATGACATAAAAAATAACAGAAATCCAATTAATATAAGGTGCGATGTGAATGGTTATATTAATTGGATTTCTATAATTTTTTATGGTGAGAACCCGTTAGCATTTTTCCCATTTTTTTGGTCATGGGATTGTTATTGTATTGTTATTTATTATCCATTTACTTATTTAACTACCATTTATTGGTTTAACTGTCAATTTATATTCTCATTATTAGTTGGGCCTTATTTAATTTCCAATTATTATTTATCTAGTTATAATAGTTATTTCCAAAAATATTATTGGTTTTATTTATTAGTAATCAATGAAGTGATTAATGGGTTAAGTGAGACTTATTTGAGTGTTCCATTGTGGATTCATGAGGATACCTCTGAATGATAGAATATTATGAGGTGTCTAGGGCTTAATAGTATGCCTCACTAAGATATTAACTTGTTCATGTATTAAATTAATGTGTGGTGGTACATAGTTTGGTTGGGTATTACTAGTTTATTTCCTCAAGTCATATGTCCATTCTTATTCATGAAACAACACATGTATTATGTTATTATTTATTCATGTGTAACATATTTTTCAAGATGGGGTTGGTTACACTAACCATTGAATTTAACACTTATTTATTTGATCACTACAATTGAGAGAGCTAGGTAAATTTAGGGAATACTACTAGGTCATTGAACTCAGCCCAACATATATACACAACACGAGTTTCGATGTACATTGGTAGACCTCCAAGTTCTATTTTATGTTTTTAGGTACTATATTAGGGATTGAGATATGGATATTGAAAATTAGTGATGTAGAGGCTAATGATTTAGTTGAATGTTGAATAGTGATTTAGGATAAGGGAAAATTTGTTTCATCTATTTTTTTATATTTTATCTATATTTTCCAAGTAGATTTCTTAAATAATTATTTACGACTTTTTTGTGTATATTTATGGATTTTTTTCTGTTTATTTTTTGTCTATTTATAGTATATCATTTTATCAACCATAATTATATATTTTCTATATATTGATGTTTGGGATACCATTTTTGTTTTCTATTATTATGTTTATATTTTTTGGGTATGTATAATGAATGGAAAAGTCTGGTGAAATTTTCAATTGATTTATGCAAGACCCTTATATGCACTTATTGATGGAATTGTCTCTAAATGAATTTATTTTCCCCCTTTTCTAATTATCCCCATCAAACATACAAGGATGAATACCCAAGGTAATGTGGGTCTCCATTTTAGAAAAAACAACTATATAATCAGATGAAAAATTTAAAAAATTATAATACAATGCATATTTGGATTTAAAATTACTAGTTATAGGTGGAAAAAAATTCCAGATCATGGTAGGTATATCTCAACAATATTGGAACCAAGGCAGGTCATTGCTGTAAATGATGCATGATATGTGTTTTCTATAAATCCATAAATTAAGTATAATATATTTTTTAAGGAAAGGGGTATTATAGTTCTAGTATACTACATTATTAAAGGTGGAATCGTTTCTTAGTGTTTTCCAAATTTTGAGTCCAAAAAATGAAAAATAGAGATAATTGTTTTTGGTAAAGGAAGCTACATGAAATTTTGAAGATGGTTTGTAAAGTTTCACAAAAGGAATGTTTTTGGATCATTATATAAAAATGGAAAAGGAAAAAATCATGTGAATTATATAATATGTTATCCAAATATGAGGTTGCATGGAAGTGGATTATGCACCAAATGTGATGTCAAATATTCTTTCCCGTTCATGACAATAATTTTGTGAGCATGATCATAGAGGTCTATAAATATGTGACTATTCCCATTCAATACATATAACTTCTCAACAAATACATGCTTCCTCTACTGGGAAAATGAGTTTTGCATGGAATATTTAAAAAATAAAATCATGCATGAAAAGTGTTCCTGTAGTATTTATAGACCAAGTAATACTTATAGGGTAGTTTCTCAAAAGATAAGTGTTGTAGTAAAAACAAGGGTTGCGTTAAAGTCATTTTATTTGGCAATCCCAAATATTTTGTTCAAGATAATTTGTTCCACGTAAGTGACAGTTTGTGCTTCTTAATGGTTTTCAATATTATATTTGTTTGATCAGTGCTTTTAGCAGCACCAATTCAGGAGATCAATGATAGAAGAGCCTTGTTCTTGATATATATGGATACATCAATGAAAATATATTTACGATCCCTTTAAGTTGATAAAATTAGTAAGACTTCTCCCATGATAGTGAGCATTGGGGGGGGGGGGGTTAACAAATGTTTTCCAAGGGACAGAGTGTTCTATCAATAAAATCTTATAAATGAAGTGTGCCTGGTACACAGTGATAATGTCTAAACCTTTTTACTCTATAACTAGTTAATATTAGTGGAATTTTGTATGACCAATATACTATCGGCATATTCTCCTTAGACTATCCCTTATTGTTAAACCATGAAAAATTGTTTTGTCGTTTCTCTGCGTATGAATCTTTAAATTACTGCATATTTTCAATAAACTGGTTTAACAGGTTCCTTCCAACAAAAGAACCAGATCCACTACATTAGTTTAAAACGATGAAAAGTTGATTCACTCCTCCCCTCGAAAAGTGTTTTGGAGTACTTTAAAGCTTTCCTTTCATAAATTTCTTTGGTTGAGATCCATGTTAGGATGGGATTTAAAATATTAGGAATATGCACTCTGGGTTGATTGAGGCCTTATTATGGGTATTATAGGATGATATGACTTCTTATGTGTTTTAGGGATGAACTAAGAGATAATATTTCATTTCTCATGTGATATGATAGTGACATGTTTAGGTAATGAAACATGCATTGATAAGAGATATATTTTGAAAAAATTCCATAACATGCTCCATTATTAATTACAATAACGTAATAATATATTCTTTTGTTTATTGAATAAAATATTTTGGATACTGATACAACAAATTAATTTATATTTTTCATTAAACGACAATTTTTAATCAATTATTACTACATAGTTATTTGTTTTTAAAAAAAATTAATTTGATACGCTCTAAATTAATGCTTAATTTGGAGAACTTTTGATGTAATTAAATATTGATATGAGGAAACTCGAATTCCAGAAATGTGATTTATTGAAAAATGATTTTTATGTGTTAAAAATGTGAAATTTCATGATTAATATTATGTTCTAACATGGAAGTATTGCATCGTGAATTCTATAAATGATTGATGAATAATGAATCATGAAGGCATTATAGTGCAACAAAAATTGATGAATGATGAGATATAAAGGATTTTTACTAATATAAAACAATGGTTATTGTTAAAAAAATATATTTCATATACAAAGTTGTAATTGAATGTTTATATTAAAATTAATTGAGGCGTTTGACTATGGTGAGAAGGGTGGAGTAATGAATATCTAGGGGATATATAAGAGGGAAATACAATAGAATTATTTCATGATACATTATTATTCATAAAAAATATTTTTATATAAAAATATATAAATATATGAGAACTATATCTTAGATGAAATGTTCAGATACAAAAAAATTATGTTTGGAAGATACATGTATGACTTAACCCCATGAAAGGAGATTTAAGTTATCCAAAAAATATATTTAAATATACATGGTTGTTTCTTAAAGAAACAATCAATCGTATGAATGATTATTTCTAATATACATCATAAAAATATAAATTTCTCTATTTTTCTTTAATTTGGATAGTTAAAGAACATTTTCTAGGGTTTACATGAATCAATTGTTTAGTTATGATGAATTCATGGATGGGTAAATGTTTTATATCGAGTGTAAGAAAGAAGGGTGACGAAATGATTTAAATATTTTATATTTGATAATGATTTTAATTGGATTATTGTACATTGTATTATTTCACAGATTTTTTTTCAATTTTCGATATTTATGTATTTATAGAATAATTTCAATTTAATTCATGAATTAGTTTCTTGAATTATTTCATTACCCTAAAACCAGTTTGATTAAGAATTGTTTAAATATGCTTTTGAATTACCAAATTACCATATAAATTGAAGTACTAAATCATATTAAAATAGAAGTTAAGTAATTAGAGACAAAATAATCATAATAAAGATTTTATTTGATTCAATTTTTATGACAATAAAGATAATTCATTTCAAATAACAAGAACTAAATTATATCTAGAAATATTAATTTAAAAAAGCTATTAATATTAAATTATTTATAAGTCATTAAAATTTATCTAGTAAAAAAATTTAAATTACATAAGTTAACTTTATAATTCATGTTTTATTCAAGGGGTCATGAGTATATATAAATTCATACTCAAGGTAGAAACATAAAATTACATAATAGTTTCTGATTTTTAAGAGTAATATATAAATTTATAAAAATTATTTTTATTCATTAAATTAATGATTCATAATGGGATGTAAATTTTTTGGTATCATTTTTAGGGACTTCTGAGAATTAAACTATATTAAGTTTGTAATATAATAAAAAAAATTTCCTATAAAATTTTTTATTTACATTTATTCGCTTTATTAATCTTGGTTTTTTTCTTCTATGATTTTTATGCTAACCATTTATTGATGTATGAGTACTAAAAATGAATTAAATTATTTATATTAGGGAAAAAATCATTAGTATGATTATAATATTGAGAATAATTTAATAAAACACAATAAATAAGAGAACATATCAATAATTTATATTACACAAGTAAATGACCATGATGTGAAAGGAATAAAAAATAAATAATGTTAATTGAGTATAATTTATATTTGATTGTGGATGTATGATCTTATAATGGTATAAAAATGAATCATTGATCCCCCAATTGATGAAAAAACTTCTATAAATAAACAAATAATCATACAAATGGTCTTGAACTCAATATAGTTTGTCAGGATACAAGAAAAAAGTCCTAACAGAGAATATTATATTAAATTATATGATATATTTTAATTTCATTAATACTTATGATTTTATTCTAAGTGTTAAATCGTTGAAATACTCTATATAATAATAATCATAGAATTTATTTCAAATCTTAACACCTCATTTCATTATCATATGGGATAAGATCATAGGATGGTTTCTTCAATATTTATTACACTATTTAAATTAAAAAATTGATCACTTTATATTTTTTATAATTTCACAATGAATAACATTATATAAAAATAGAAATACTGATGTACTTGTTAAAGGCGTCTATTTCTAGTATAATAGATTTTTTAATTCCAACTAAAACATTTTTAAAACATTTTTATAAATTTAATAGATCCCCTTTGTAAATTTTCATTTGAGGGTTGTTGACGAAAAAATTATAGGGACATTATTATGATTTTTTTATAAGATATCTGGATAAAATTTCAATAGATATTATATGTTTAAATATAATAGAATGAGAATTATGTAGAATATTTCAATTGACTGATGAATATGAAAATATTATATTTAAAAAATAATATTCATGTAATGATGGTTATGAATCAACACCATTTTATTTATACCAGATAATTGGATTATAATTATTTTAATTGATAAAATAATTTCCATAAATAGTGGATATTATAAAATCATATATTACAAAAAAGATAAGAAGTTTTATAGTTATTACAAAAACAAGAACCATCACATTAAATAAATATATTTTTTTGGAGAATACATTGGAAACATTCATTATATGTACCAATTTTAAAATAAAGTAATTAATATTTGATTCGAAATATTAATGAACTTTTATGTCAACCATGTAATTATAAGTTAAAATAAATAAAAACAATCTCATGAAGAGTTTATAGGAGTGATTTTGGTGATGTATGGATCAACCCAAGTGAAAATTTGAAGTCCATCACACATTTAAGTAGAAAAATAATAGAGTGGAATAAAAAAAATAATTTAAGAAAAAAAGTATAAAAAAACAAATAATAAATATAGGAAAGAGATATGAAATGAAGTTGAAAATAGAGTAGGACAATAAGCTCTATATCCACAAAGACAAGCAAAAATATTTTTTAAAGGGACTAAGAAAGTCAAATTTTATGAATAATGGAAAACATTTATATATATATTTTAAAAGATTCATATTAACTATACATTTTTAGAAAAATTATTAATTATTACCACATTTTTAATTTTTATGGAGGAGTTTCTTTCCAAAAATGTAAGCTTAAAAAATTGGAATGGTACAACATATTAGAAAGTTCTCATCTATGGTATCATAAGTATATAAAAAATAAAATAATATCCAATTATTTATTTGATTCTTATTAATATTATATCTTAAGAATTTTGAAACAATTTTATTGAGTTAGGTATGACTGGGGACAACATGTATTACTCAATCATTAAAATTTTGGGATTGAAATTCATAAATCCCCATAAAGTTTCATATTAATTGAATAATAAAATAGTGATATATTTGTTAGTCTTGATTGAGTATGTTTTTCTTAAAATAGATAAATGAATCTTTCATGTAGTTTTTATGATTGAGATGTATAACGAAAGAGAATGACTTGTGCATGGAAGGACATTTTTTATCAACGAGAAAGGAATTTACTGATATTAAAAATAGGTATATCTCTTGAATATTTATTATAGATAAATTAAAGTCCAATATTCACTGGGTGATGAAAAATATTGATAAATAATATGATGTTTTGTATAGAGGAAAAAAGTTAAAAACTGAGGATTGTTTTTTATCAATATGGGTTTTGGAGAGTGGAAAATAAGTTTAAAACTAATGATGTTGATGATATTGATGAAATAAAAAAATTAGTTCCTTTATGTAATAAATAAAAATAATAAATAGTTGATAATTTGAAAATGTGGAATATCGAGAGGATTATGGATACAATAAAAGATTTTGTTATACTGGAGATTACGTATAGACAATACATTTGTTCTTTTCTAAGTTTTTGTACTTTTTATTCATGATTAAATAAATACTGGTGGATTGATATGATGGAATTATGGGATGTGTTAACTTTATGAAGGAAAAATTTTATTTTATTGAAAGGAATAATAACACATATTTATCGAGTAGAAACAACATAGATCACACATTGTTCCAAATTAGGTAACATCTTTATATTATTTCCTAACAAGTTAATAAGATTCTATTACCATTTAAATGACATTAAAAATAACTTACTGAACGAGACCATATCCTTTTCAATACTTCTAAAGGAATTATTCATAAAAACTTTATTTTAGTAATATTATTTAGTAAAAAAAATTTAATCACTCTAATACTTTTAGAGTTTGATATAATTTTCCTTCTTAATTCAATTAATTATTTTTATTTTATAGGTTAATAATGATTATTGTACATACAATATTATTATGAGAGAATAAAAATGAGATTAAATAGAAATTAGTGTGTTGTTTTTGAATTTTTTATAATAACACAATCCTAAAATTTTAAATTATATATTTTTTCTTGAGAAATAATATGAAAAACAAATTTAAATCCATTCTATAATTATTATATATTATATAAATAATTTCTTGGGTGAAAAATTTCACCTTGTTTTTAATGTTTTTTGATTATTAATGTTTCATGCATAAGATTATGGGTGGATAAGTAATGATAAACATGATCATATTGATTTGAGATGTAATGATTTGAGAAGTTTGGAATTTAACAAAAATGAAATTTATCAAGGACTATTATTATTCAACTCTATTAAATTTAATTTAATGGAATTATTTTTTTCATTCTATATGTGATTATATACTATTTATTCTAATTATAAAGAGTTATTCAAAACCATCTGGATTATTATTTGAAACACCCAATTTCTTGAGTGATATATTGGACATGAATACTACTATAAATTTCACTTATTATTTTTTAAAACAAAAATATAAAACTCATATTATGATAATTCAGTCTAGTTTACTAATTTTTATCCCCTAACCCATTGATACAAAATTTATTTATTATTTATTTTATAAAAAATCATGGATAACATGTTAGGAGAGCCACATTATTAGCCTATTTTTTTCATTTCCCACCCACAACAATGTATTTTTCTTGAATATAATGTTAGTGTGTGGAGGGGGGTGGGTGGGTGGTGTGTTTCATGTATAACTTTGGGAAAAAATTGTATTAAAATTATATAATTTTATGGAATTATCATTGGTTGTTAAAAAAAGGTTTATAAATGAAATATTTTATATTTTATTAGTTTTTATAAAAAAATATGATGAATGGAGTTAGAATATTTAATTAGTTACATTGTTATGATTTATGAGAAGATAAGATATTATGAAGTGGAAAAATGATTCTGAAAATTTGTTCAATTTGAAAAGAACAATGAGTTGGGATTGTTTCATGAAGTCGAAAGATGAATAATTAATTGTAATAAATATTTAAACATGATCTTTATGTTTTTTAAAATTTGTGTCATTATAGACTAACTCAGATCCTCATAAAATAATATTCAAATGTTAATATTATTTAGGTTGATTTTTTATTTTATGTTAGTGACTTATATGATTAAAAAGACTATGGTTAGACTAAATATACTTATGGATTGAGTGAAACATTAGAATAAATGACTACAAGTGATTATAAAGATAATTTATGAAAAGTTAGGACACATTTGAGAAAAAATACTAATAATAAGTTGAATGATATTAATGGAATTTATTATGAGATCATTATATTTTGAGTAAAAGTAAAAAACATGCTTGATTTGTTTATAAGGAAACTGTCTCTTTGAGAAGTTATTTTTATGTGTTGACTAAAAATTCATTGTTCATTAATAATTATTGTTTTTTCTTGATAATGAATTTTAATTATGGATTTTATTTATTATTTTTGAGTTGATATGTATATTTAAAAATTGGGAAATGTGAGAGCTTAAGTATGGTAGAAATCAATATCTCAATTTTTGGTATACTTTTTAATTTTAATTTGAAAATATTTATGGAATTATAACTACTTTGTAATATATTTTTTCAATTACATATGGTTATATTGATCTTTGGGATGGATTTTTAGATCATTGGATGCAATTTATGCTCGAAATAAAGAAATAAATATGTAAAAAAATAGATTCACATCTTGATGATTTTGAGGAGTAAATGATTGAAGTACATGGAAAATATTATTGTGTAACATAGACATATTACACTGTAAAAAAATTTAGGATTAAATAATGATGATTCATGAAGGAATTATTGAATTACCATTAGGTAATATTGAAAATATATATATCATTTTTTTATAAATTTACCATGGTTAATTATTAAACAATAATTTATTTGATAATGATTAAGGAATAATGAACAATATGGAAAAGGAAGAATTGTGAGGTTCAGTTTTAGTGTATAGTATAGAGTGATAGATATTAGAGGGGGAACATCATATGAATGTTAGTTTGATACATTGGTATTATATAAAAATATTTTGTATTTGAAATGATATAAAGGCATGGAAAATATATCGTGAATTCAAGGTTCAAATATTACACCATGATTTTCAAAAGATATAAATATTATGTTTTCCAAAGCCCAATAATATTTGACTTATGTTGGCCAAATGAAACTCTATAAATATATAAGGTCATTTCATAGAGAAATCATTAATCATTTGAAGGTAATCATTAAATTGCTATAAATGGGGGATACATTTCTCTAGAATAATTTAGTTATGATAGATTCAGACACTCTTCCATGGATAAAATATATCAATTCATTATATCTTGGGAATTCATGGATATATAATCATTTTTTGTTGAGTTTTATAATAATTTATGATTTAATGATGGAATTATTTTTCATTTTTTCAATGATTCTTATTAGTATCTTAAATTCATTAGTTATTTTATAGATATTATCGTTTCATTATTCATGATAATTCTTCATCGATTGAAGAATTTCTATTGAATGAAAGAACTTGATTCTTGAATTCATTTTCAAACATGAAATGGGTTTTTGCGTGACATATTTAAGTATTTTTTTAAACTGCTTAATTATTAAATATATTAAAATAATAGACCATAAGAAAAATGATGTTTATTAGTTATAAAATAAATTCCAATCCCACATATATTTTTTGATTCAATTATAATAATAAAAACAATCAGTTATTAAGAATATTGGAGTCTGAAATATATCATAACCGCATTTTTATAAAAATTCACTATATTTTTCATGACACCCCCCCCCCGAAACCCACATGGTTGGTGGTAAGCATTGTGAGACACCCAAATCCAGCTTCCAATAGGCTAGGGGATAGTGAGAGGAACCAAGTATTAATAACACATCTTGGAGGCCTTAAACTAAGTACATATACATAAGCACCCAAAATCCCTATAAAACGGTGTAGATCTATAAAAAAGACTAGTAATATAGAGTGTACTCCATGTATTAAACAACCTCTAAGAAAAAATCCGAGTACAATAATGTATTTCAAAATTAAAAAGGGGAAAAAATACACTCCAAACATGAAATTTGATCCCAAGCTGACATAAAAGTGAATAAGAGAAAAACATGAGATATCCCAACTCTCAATATAAAAGTTCAACCACCAAACCGTGTCAAAACCAAGAGCCATAATGTTACACCATAACAAATTCCACTAACATCCCCAAAAATATACATATATTTGAACAAGAAACAACATATGAGGGGAATTTATTTCCATGGGTGATTATATGAAAACCTAGTAGGTGCCCCAAAAAACATGATGGGAGAAACAAAAAGGTATAAAACTCATCTCAACCCATATGCACAATGTAACATAAAACATGTCATATGTTATGATCAAAAGAAACCCAAACAGAAGAGAAATGGGATATCTATCTCTACAACCCATTTAATATTTATTAGTATGCCACATAATATTGATTTCTAACAAAAAAATACCGAGACCATGAGAAAACACAGAAGAATCATTGTGGAGAGGCCCTCCCCTATCTAGTACGCTCCCTAGCTAAGGGAGCACTATATCCTTCCAAGAATCTCAGGTAACCTCTAATATGAGTGTAGATGGATGTAGAATTCCACATTTCTCCATATATTAGGTATCACAATATCAATCCAGGCACCACATAAATCCTCCTATGAATATGTGTTAAGGGGTTGAATCCTCACTACTGTGCTCCATACCAGAGGGAGAAATAATTCACGTAGAGGACCTGATAACCACTGGAGCTCAATGATAGGGGAGTACCACTCCATAGATAGAAAACCCACAACCCAGAAAGTATTAGGGAGTACAAAATATAAATCTATAGACTATGGGTGATTCATTTCCTGTTAGAATAGTGCAACACCAACCTTGAAAAATCTCTCGTGATCATACCCGACCATTTTTATCGGTTAGGTGTCATTAAAGATTTATCTAGAAAGAATATTTTCATTAATATATTTTATTCAAAAATATGTTCAATATCTTGTTCCATGATTTAAACCACTATGGATAGGCTTCTCATGGGCCAAAATATGAATTCTAAAGATAGGGACAAGGGAGGAAGAAGTATTTTTGGGGAGTACATGGTGTTTCCTCCTAGGGTACATGGTGTGTCTCACTCAAAAATAACCCGGTCATGTCTCCTCATTATACATAGTTGGTGTAAGATATCTACATGTTGAGTGAATGTTGTTACACAAAATATAACCTCTCTTGGACACTCATGTGTGTCCCCTCCTACCCATGGATTGACTGACCACATGAAACAGATTTTTGTGTATATGGAGTATGCAATTTATTCAATCATCTAGTGTATATGGTCATGTCCTCCCCCTCCTTCCCTTGTATATCATTTCATGTTTATGTCCATCAGTATGTGTCCATGTATATGTCCATGAATCGGTACCTAATCCTAGTCCAAATACAAGTTCATGCTCATGTACATAGGTTGTGTCTTACCACATGAACAAGTCATCTTCACATTACATGTCTTCCCATGTACTTAGCCACATGGAGAAGTACAACTACACAAGATATACCACCTATATATGGTTTATAGTTTTCGAAGCACATTATTTTCTATAATAGAAAGAATCCTAAATATGTGATCCTTCACTACATGTTGTGTGATAAGGATTTTAAAACAAAAAACCCAACTAAATCTCCCAAAACAATCATTTGATCAAATTACTCCCAAATCTTCCCCCAAGGTAATGTTAACAGTCACATAAGGCCTATAAAACTAAAAAAAATGTAAACATGTGGATAAGAATATAAAAAATTTAAATTTTCCTACCACATGGTGAAATCCCATAGCTTTGGGTCCATATCCAAACCTTATAGCCATTGCACTAAAATCTAGTCTTGATCTCTATCAAGGACAGTATCTGGTGGCAGTTTCTCTCCTCAAGTTTCTATAGTGAAAGGATGTAATCTCTCTCATCCTCTAGTCATCGAAAACCTGGTAAGGGGGAACTTGTACCCTTTCTAAATAATTATTTAAATATTTTATTTATTATCGTGTCAACCAATGGTTTCCCTCCACTAATCACCCGGTTCTGAAGAACATTATGTCGTGTATAAGATAAAACGTTAATTTTAGAATTAATTACAGTCTCATATTTTATATCTAATAATTCATTCAAGTATTATAATATTTTTTATAAAAAATTCCATATGCGTATCAAATAATTAATTTAATTTTTTAATACCACCCCACCATGGCTATTTGGGAATCATATTCATTCACCATCTCTATTCCCAACTCCATAAGTATTTCAAGAAATATTAAAACATATTAAAAGGAAAAATGGGTCATTGAACATTCCTGAAAATACATATTTTCATCCTAAAAAGAAAAAAATTCCTCACAAGAGTGGAATTACAAGCTCCAAAATAGGTTTCCTACTCTTAGGATCTCTATTAAGGGTTACCATATTATCAACAACCACACCTACAAGTGAAACCCTCACCCACAAAAGGTATTATTTGAACAATCCATGAACACCATTTTTAACCTAAACAAGGGAACTCCACTATCATTTTATAGCTCATCCTTGTTGACATTTAATAATAATTTTTACACATAGGTCCTCATCTATGACAAGTGAAATACATCGAGAACCCAGTCTCACTGTGGCCATAGGGTCAAGTGGTACGCCATCTCTCTAACACAATGTAGTAAATATAAAAAATTCCCATGAACAACATATGTAGTATATCATCCTCAATAATTCCCATGAACAACATATGTAGTCAATCATCCTCAAAAATTCCTTATAATCCTGAATGATTCAATATCTCCCAAAACACATGATCTCCTCATCGAACACTAAATTTCACGATCATTAATCCATAAATGACTCCTTCCATTTACCAGCATTCTTAATCCACCTGTATAGAAACATAACCCTCTATAATCATCACCAAAATAAACTATAGGCCTAGATGAACTATCTCCCCCTAGCACTGACTTGTATAAAGATGAACTATAGGGTCTCTCACACATGGCCTCAAACAGCTCTCGAAAAATGATGGAATGTAAATTTCAACGATAAAAAATCCCCACCAATGGTAGGTGATCATCCCACCTATTAAACAAAACCAACATGAAAATAAAAATCATGTTCCCCAAAACCCAAATGGTCTTCAATACATGGCCATCTATCTGGATTAGAAACATTTTGATCAATTGACACTGATCCCTAATGGCCTCATGCATCCCCTCTATAATTGTGTTGTGGAGTGAGTATCCCAATTTGAAATGATCATCGAGGAAATTCCATGAAGTAGGAAAACCTCATACATGCACACATCTCCCAAACACTCCAACAGGATATTCCCTTAGATGGATTTGATGTCAGCCAAAACGGTGATTCAGTTAATGAATACTTAGATCGTGTCATGAACCCTCACTAATCATGGATTATACATTATTAAAAACATTAATATACCATCCCATTTCAACTTCCATCCCATCACCTTGATTTTGACCTACTGATAGGCTATAATTCAATAATTATATTCAGTAATATGATTAAAAAATCCTTCTCCACTGAAATCAATTGAAATTTATTCATGAATATTAACATCGACCATAGGTGTAATAATAACTTAAATAAACCTCATTAGAACCACTCAATGCAATTTTGGGTCCATTATCTATCCTCAGAAATATGAGATTCTCTCGAAATACAAAAAATATATCATTGGAATGTCTAGTGGATTTCTAGAAACATCGGATCATGCAATATATATCCTCATGTTTTCCTCTCTTTCTCAATGATGAAATTTAGGGGTCACTATTGACTAGAGATACATTGCACTATACTCACCCTCATGGTCACACTGCAAAGTGGAAAACTACTTAGTTACCTCTACCAACACTAGGGGATGAAAAAAATTATTTGTTATCATTTTCTATAATGATTACACCCCTGATTAGATCTCAAGATAACACTTCCCCAATGATTATTATGTATACTACAAATCCCATATCTAGAAATACATAATACATGAATTGGACCTTCAAAATTAAGAACTCTCTCAACTAGATTTCCCTATAAGGCAGGTACTCTCAGATAATATACCAAACCATCATATGTGTATCTTGTTCTCCACCTCCAAAACTGAATACAAAAGGTTTTTACCGAATATTACTACCATGAAAATCTACATTAAGGGTTAAGGATCTAGTTCATATGTCTCATAAACTATTCTAGGGAATCCAACACATTGAAGGGTACCATTGAGAAGTCATAACTATCATTGTAGATATAGGAATGTGCACATTGTATATCCTTTGCACAAAACTAGATCTATTGATACCCTATTTTGAGTCCAAAATCTAAGAACAACTTATTCCATAACAATTGTTCCATAGATTCATCAATTCTATATGGCGAATACTCCATCATGTGTCCCCTGGTTCAAGAAATATTAGCCAACTCTTAATCTCAATCTCAAATCCATCTCCTATGAGAGGAAAAGAACGATTCCTAGGAGAATAAACCCGGACTTATAGGACCCTTCACTTCATATTACACTAACAATACCTATTTGTATTATAGATTCAATGGGTCTTCCAATATGTTATTTTAGATATTGTTCTATCCTTTTTGACACTCTAGGAAGAAAAAACCATTAATATAGAGGTAATCCTGGTACATCACTAGGTATGATTTCATAATACCTCATTACCATCACATGAAACTGATTCTTCATAGAATACATTACTTCAAGAGTTATAATACACAACTAATGAATAATTAAATGTATTCTTCTACACATAATATTATCCTACTGTACCATGGATTTATTATTTTCATATAATTTTATATTTCATCCAACTAACTCAAGTACACTATGACCCTCACTAGTTACAGTGAACCAAACTTTTCTTACATTACTATTACATTATTTTAAGATAAAAAACATAATAGTATTACAAATAGAGGATCTAAAGTTTTAGTCTCTCAGGCAAACTAGGACCATACATAGAAATTACATCATCAAGCAGAATCATTTATTTAATTTCTTGTTCTCTATCTTCTTATTGGCACTTGAACTCTCCTTAGTACATGTAGCCACCTGAGGATATATATAAAAAGGGAAGAGAATAAATACCAATAATAGGATAGATAAGAAAAATATAGAATGAAGTGAGAATAATCATAACATTGGAAAAATAACATGAACATGAGAGGAAGCATAAATTAACAACTAGAAGTGTGGAAATGCATAAAAAAGAAACATCATGTCTTAGTGGATAACTACCACACATAAATATGAACAAAGATAGAATCTTGTCTACATCATTTCACATTTACTCATGAGATCAATCACATTACCCAATTCACTAGAGTTCGGTATAATTATGGGCGCACACATCACATTCAAACATTCATATCGCGCTATATAATTCCAGGCGCACCTGTCACATCATAATATTATCGTTATCATGCATGCCACATAGAACATATATCAATAATGAAAATAACTAACCCATGTAAATGAATGGTTTTCATCTCATAAGAACACATTCATATACATTGGGTTCCCAAAACAAAGAGGGAATAACATACTGGATACAAGAACCATCAACCTTGAATGATAAGTAAAAGTTGAGTTTGTAAAAGAAGAGTTTTTTGGAAAACATTTTGTTTGACATAGAAAATATTGGAAAACATGTATATCCTAGAAAATGAAAGAATATGATGAAAAAATAATTTTTTGAGGAATAACCATATCAAAATTTGAGTGAATGTGGGAGAACCCAAAAGATGAAATTAGTGTTCGAGAATTTCCCCTTACCTTGTATATGAACGCTTCTTTCTATGTAATGTCATATATAATGACATTATATTAATTGATTAAAAATTACGAAACCCTTCTTACATTAATAGGGATAATTTTGGATTCATTATGTCATTTTATGGGCCTTTTGAAGAGTTATAGTGTTTAAAAACTTTTTTCAGGATTGTTCGTTTTTATGGTCTTCATGAGTGGTTAACTCATATTCTTAAATGAATGTTCAGGTAGAACATAGGTACACATCCGGAATGGATATTAAATATTATTAAGGAAATTCCATAATTTAAAATTGTCTTATAATGAATTATATTATATACCATGAGGATGAATCATTATATAAAAATTAAATGATGATTGTTTGAGTTAATTTGGGTGGTTTTTCGATCACAAAGAACTTGTTTTAATTTATCACTTAGTAATATGTACATAAGTTAGTTCCAGAACATTAAATAGGACACAATACATATAAGATATCTAGGTTCAATAATAAAAATTGTTTCATGACCAGATCTAAAGGTACAAATGGAAGAAGAAGACATGTCGTTCTTGAAGATGATAAATTAACACCTCACGAACAACGTTCTCTTTAATAAAATAAAAAGAAGAAGAGAAAGGGGGTTGGATGATCTAATAACCCATTAGTATCATAAAATTCTAGTATATGTATGTTAATGGAGTGACTATACCATTTGGACAAAGATAGGTGGGGAGAGAATAAGAAAATAACTTGAAATTGAATGGGAATTAATGGAGAAGATGGAAATAAATTAGCCCTTGAATCCTCCTCTTGAGATCCTCATTAAGGGGCCTAATCATGGTCTCTTGTTGAGACCAAAAGATATAAGACGTGGGGGAGGGAATAATGATGAATTTTGGGTCTATTTTAGGCAATTATTCAAGCTTGAGAGGTGTGTGGAAATGTGGGTGTTAAGGGTGGCATTTATTGTGTAGGGGAGAGGGGTTTCCTTAATATAAAATTCATTAGTTTATTAATTTCCCCTAAGACAAGGAATAGTGAGTCATAAATGACCAAGAATAGTAAAGAGGACATGTTAGTTTGAGCTTTCTGTGCTTACATCAATTGTGATATCATGATTATTGAGTTTGAATTATAATGTATTTATACCATAAATTAATGTATTTTACTATTCCCAAAAAATTCATGTATTTCAAAAAAAATCCCAAAAATTTACCCAAACCATTTTCCAACGTGTATAATCTAAAAATGACGTTCATTTTTCATAAATAATTTTCTAAATATTATTAATTTAACATTCAATTAAATTCATAATTTATTATTAAAAACCCTATTTTAAAACATTCATTTACTTATTCTAAAATATATGTACATCATACAGTCACATGAATATTATTTTTATACTATCATAGGTAAGGTTACTATTTATTAGGTTATATCTCTATTCATAAGGGTATGTTACAATTCATAAGGGTGGGTTACAATTCACCAAAAAATATTTTTGTTTTATTAGACTCCAAAAATCATCTTGAACACAACCGTGTATATAAGATTTTCAAAATTCCAAATACGTAAGTGACAAAATTATATTTAATGGTCACTTATCACTTAGTAGTTCATTATGTTGTGTTTTTATGTGATTTTATGTCATATTCATAAGTATAGATGTCCATTGAAAAACTTTTGGGAGTTACATTCTTCCCCCATTATGAAATTTCGCCCTCGAAATTTCAATTTACACAAATAGGTGAGGGTAATTCTACTTCATCACCACTTCCGGTTCCCAAGTAGCTTCTTCAAACATATGGTTCCTCCACAACACATTTACAAGGTGGGTTTTCTTGTTGCATAGAACCTTATCTCTCCAGTCCATAATCTCTACTAGCTGCTCCTCGTAAGAGAGAGTATCTCCCAGATGTACCACCTCTGAGTTTTGTACATGTGAGGGGTCCGACACGTACTTCTTCAGAAGTGATATGTGAAACACATCATGAACTTGAGCCATATTTGGTGGATGTTCAAGATGATAGGCCATGATTCCTAAGTGTTCAAGGATCTCAAAGGGGCCAATGTACCATGGGATTAGCTTTCCTTTCTTTCGAAACTGCATGATTCTCTTCCATGGTGATATTCGAAGGAAGACATTATCTCCAACGTCGAACTCCAAGTGCCTTCGATGGTTGTTAACATATCCCTTTTTCCGACTCTAAGTAGCTTTGACATGTTTCTGGATGACATGAACCTTCTCTATCATCTCTTTCAAAAGATCGAGTCCAAGTAGCTTTCTTTCCCTAACTTCATCCCAACAGGTTGGAGTTCTACATTGATTTCTATATAGAGAATTATATGGAGCCACCAGAATACTCGAGTGGAAGCTATTGTTATATGAGAACTCAACCAATGGGATGTTCTGATGCCATCCACCTTTTAATTGTAGAGAGCAGGCTTTTAGCATATCTTCAAGCATCTGAATAGTTTTTTAGGCTAGACATCAGTTTAGGGGTGATAGGTCATGCTGAAATTTAATTCAGTACTCAAAGAATGTTGAAGGCTCCTCTAGAATTTAGATGTGAACCTTGAATCACGGTCAGAGATAATTGAGGGTGGAACACCATGCAGTCTCACCACTTCCACCACATATATCTTTGCATGTTTTTCAAGAGAGTGATCTTCCTGAATAGCGATAAAATTGGATGTCTTGGTGAGTCGGTCAACCAAAACCAATATCGCATTATTAACCTTCGACGGCTTCGGGAGACCCATGTCAATGTCCATAGTAACATTTTACCATTTCTACATAGGTATAAGCAATGGCTGCATCACCCCTTTAAACTTTTGTCTCTCTACCTTTACTTGCTGACATACCAAGCACCTTGATATATATTCCACAATCTCATTCTTCATGTTATCCCACCAGAAGTGTTCTTAGAGATCATTGTACATCTTGGTACTCCCAGGATGGATAGAGAAAGTTGAGATATGTGTATTTTCCAATATCTCCTTCCTTATCCAAGGTGATTAAGGCACACAAAGTCGTGTTCCAAATCAAATCACACCATCATCATCGATATAGAACTCTTACAGGTTCCCTTACATTACTGAATTCACCCTCTTTTATATATCCACATCATCCCTTTGTGCTCCCTTAATCTCCTCTTGGATGGATGTTTGCACAACCATTTGGTCAAGGTTGGATGTATCCCCTTTCCTTATGATTTCCAAATACATATTTTCCATATCTAAGAAGAAATGGTCTTTCTCATTCAGTAACATGGATAGAGTAGTGATTTCTTTTCTGCATAGGGCATCAGCTACTTTGTTCGCCTTTCAAGGATGTTAGTGAATAGAGAAATTGTAATCCCTGATTAGCTATCACCATCTCATTTAACGCATGTTCAGCTCCTTTTTTTGGGAATATATACATTAGGCTCTTGCGGTCGGTGTATATTTCACACCTCTCTCAATAAAAGTAGTGCTAACAGATTTTTAAAGGAAAAAATCAGGGCTGCCAGCTCTAGATCATGTTTTAGGTTGTTTTGTTCATGGATCATCAACTCTCGTGAGGTGTAGGTGTTGAGGCTCCTTTTCATCACATTGTCTAAAGGAATGTTAAGGGAAATTACTTCACCCAAAGTGATTCATCCTTTGAAGAAAACATCAAAAATCGACAAAGGAATGAAAAAGGAGTCAAATGACATATGGTTGCGCAAGTTCCCTTACTGTCGCGCAAGTATACTTGCGCACCACCTAATTGTCATGAAATTGACTTGCGCGCCCTAAGTGATAACTGCCCCGGGTCTTCAGAAGCCTATAAATAGACCATGTGGGCCCCCCAGTTCAGGAGGATTTTTTCCAGAATTCAGATACAGAGCTCTGAACCCCCAAGTATCCTTTTCAAGTCTTCTGAACACTTTTAAATCAATTAATTACCTAGAATGGAAGTTCTAAACAAGAGAATAAAGTTCCTAGTGTTAGAATTCACCAACACTTTCACGCCTAAGTGTTTTACCCTTAAGGGAAATGGACACACTTGCGCGCCACCCTACTACTTCACCATAAATTGCGCGCCATCTTCTAGAAAGCCTCTAGGGATAATTCCAAAGGCTTTGATTAAGGATTACCCAAATATTACTCTAAGGGCTGAAAACCGTGCAAGTACCTATGAGATGCGCAGTTATACCTACGTGACCAGGACTTATGTGCCCATGCAGTACCTGCACTCCTGCCAGGACTTGCACGTCATTATCATCTTGGGTGCCTTTCTTGTCCATTTCACCTCTCTTATGCCATTCCTCATCTCATATTCAAGATTCAGTCTTCAAGACACTCTTAAATTCCATTTATGGCATGATTTCTTCATTTGGCTTTCTTATCTGAAAGGAACTCCATGGAACATCTCTCAAAACCTTGTGATTTACAAATCATTATTTCACTAAAGATTTATATTTCATTCACTCATCCTCATCCATTAAGATGAGAGAATCCTTAACCTCGGCCTCTTTTTTAGGAGTAAGCCCCATGCCAAATCCTTATTAATCTAGGCATCTTCCTTAGGAGTAGGCCCGAAGTCCTCTAATATGGGCATCCTCCTTAAGAGTAAGTCCCATTCTCAAAATTCCCAAACATGGGCATCCTCCCTATGAGTAAGCCCCAACCATAATTGTCTTAACCTGTTAATACTTTTCAAGAGTAATCCCCAGTCTCAAATATGGGCCTCATCCATAGGAGTAAGCTCCAAATCCCCTTAATTTTCATGTCCCTTTAACCTGGGCCTCCTTTTCAGGAGTAAGCCTCAGTCTTAATTTCCTTTTGATATGGGCTTCCTTCTCAAGAGTAAAACCAAATCATAATTCCCCTCCTAACTTGGAAATATTACTTAGGAGTAAGCCCCAATATTAGAGTTTCCAAATCTCTATGAAGCACATATACCTTTATGGACCCTATTCCTAGAATTCTCCCTTGAAGTATATCTTAATCATTATCTATTTGGGAAGTCATACACACATAATCCCCATATCATTTCATCTTTTGTGGTACAATTGTCTGGTTTCACCAATACCTCTTGTTTCTCACACCAGGCATGACTCACGTGAGCTTAGAGTGTAAGAGTAATCATGACATCATTATTTGATCCATCAATCATGCATAAACATCATACTACCTTACTCGAACTATGTGGGTTCTTATTCCTTTTCGAAAACAAATGATACGTAGGTAGCCCATCAGCAGGTATGATCCCAACACTGAAATAATCCATGTCCTCTTGAATGATAATAAACATGAAGGGCCCCACTGAATGGCTTTAAAACCAGTATGGTCATCATAATGACCAAGAGACTTTTATGTATTTAAGGATACCATCAACTAAGAATCTCTAACAAATATAGATGATTCTTCATCGATGAAGATCCTCGAATACATATAAAAGATTCTCTGAATTTCCTACATATCAATCATTGATTGATAGACTAAGGGAAAGCACATTTTATAATTGTTAATGTAATAAGGATTCACGAACATAACTTAAATCTATAAGGAGAGTCCCGGAGTAGACAATAATTCCTCTCAAAAAGGTGTGATGGGTCCGACCTCCCATCCTCTCGACCAATGAAAATTCCTAAGCCTCATCAGTCCACAACTAATGAGCGCCTACCATTGGAATGTGGGTCCAAATGGATATTGAATCATTGGATGTTTCCGGTTCTATGAACAAACCCATTAGAAACTGATTGGAATGTTTGAACCTTCAATCAATGAGGTCATCCCCAATTCCAGAAGAAACAAAAAATGGTGAACTCGACGTGAATCCTTAACCAAGTTAAAATGATGTTTTAAATATTTTTAGGCCCCTATTTAAAACTCAATGAGGGGCCCAACAAGAACAATCACTGACATATATGCTCATCCAAAAGATATAGTGGCTGAACTTATCTTGATTACGTCTATTATATAAAACATGCACTCTTCTTCCAAGATCATCTGCATTGCCAGAGTGGATTCTCTTAAGTTCACATCCGTGAATACATCTGCCGTGAAAAACTCTGCTGCAAATGCCACTGCTGCTACTCCTGCTGGATCATCATCCGCTCTGAGGATGAAATCACCTACTCAGCATCTTCAATGCTGGGTATCAAGTGCGCTGGTTAAGGAGTACCATCAACATGGTACCATTCCAACTTTGGAGGCTACTTGAAAATCCCTCCAAGTGAACAATTCATGATGGTTGTCCGGACAACGACGACCAGCGTTCATGAAGCAGGCAGTGTTAACTACCGTCTCCAACCGTTTCAGGTCATTATCCCCTGAAGGAAATCACCATTCACTCCTATATTTTGGGGAGGTGAATGAGCAGGTCCCTCAGGGCTTTAATTCAAGGAATAATGAGTCCTTCCCAAGGGCTCCCATCAACCATCGCCGCCAGACTCGTGCTGTAGTGTACCCTCAACATAATGAGGGTGTCAACTCCAGGCGTTCGGCTTAGGTTCCTTGAACCCGAGCAGGCAAGACGAATCACCAGAGGAGAAATCCGGTTAACAGTGAGAAGGTTCTCATCTCTGTCAGCTCAGTAGAAGTCCACCAACCTAACATGGTGGTAAGCAACAAGCCAACACACGCACCTACCCGTTTTAATTCCGTTGTCCACCAGAATCGTCTGGAAGCATCACGCCAATCCTGCCAGGCAATTCCTGCGGAGTACTATAGGTAGGAACATATACATGTTTATACATAATTAGATTGTCAGCAGGCTCATCTGAATACATATGATGGATCTCATCAACCATGTTCGTCGAAGTGCAATCAGTAGGCACACACACCTGCTAGTATTGATCAAGCCTACCAACAGTCTCTCTTGGTAGCACACTGAGAAATCAGTCGGAAACCTCTGGCGACAAACAGAAGGAAAAATAAATTTTCTGCCCCCACGATTGAGTACTATCAGGATTCACTGACAGGAAAAGGTGGACATGAGTAGTCATATACACCTAATCCAAGAACGGAATGGAAGTATATCTATGTTTCGGCAGCTGAAGTCAAAAATCATATTCTATCAATGGTGAAAGAGCAGAATCAAATCCCTTCCCATATTCTAAATGCTTTCCAAGATATTATAACAGCTTCAGAAAAATACAAGGGAAAGGCACATAAATCTATCCTTACCAATGGAGTGAAACATCAATAGTTCACTCCGGAATAGACACACACATCTATTCCAGTCCAAGAGGGTTGTGGGGTATACTCCCCCATATCACACGGACAACCAAGTCAGGCACATACCCCTGATTTGAGTAGAGATCATCATCCTAACATGGCCATATCTCCTAATCAGGAACATACACCTGCTCATAGAAGCCACTTACTTCAACAAGTAGTTTCCAAGGGGCGTAAGAAGGCGTCTATAAAGAAGATTCTCCCAGCACAGTCAAGAGATCAAGAGAAAATCTGTAACAAGGCCTTGCTCGATGCTGGAGTTCATGAAGCCCTCAGATAGTTATCTGTTGGAATTCAAGATTCTACTCCTTCATTTCCCAATAGTGGGAACATTAATTCAGAAGGGCTTCAACAGACACTTCCTCATGAAGGCTTGCTTCATGAATGTTTGGTCGATCTTGATGTTTCATCTTTAGATGAGAGCTACAATAACCCTCTATGTGGCCAGAAGACCAAGGAGCAAGAGATCCCATCTTTTTCTATAACCCACCATGGTGGTCCTCCCCATGATGATGAATTTCGCTACGAAAGTCCTCTCCGTAGTAGTGATGCACATTTCCCAAAAAACGATCTAGTGGAAAATGTAGTGCCGAGAAATCCCTCTTATCTTGAGTCACATGAAAATGGGAAACCAGTCATGTCTGATGCTTCATCGCTAGCAGGTGAAATACTTTATCAATCAGAAGATAGCCCAGGGTGTAGGTCATTCTCCGAACCAACCCTAAGTCACGCATCTTCTAGATTGATCAGTGATTTCTCTACCAATCATTTTGAATTCGATGAAGAAATAAGGAAGCACCAGCTCTGGTCAAATCAGATAGAAGAATCTTCATTGATGGATAAAGAGGAAATGCAGAACATGAGAAAACAACTGGCGAACGGTGAAGTTCGAGTCATGTTTTGGCCTCTGGATGGCTCTCAGTACGGCATTCAAGAGATGTTGATGGAAGATAGAATTCATGATATTCGTATCAACATATGGAAAAATCATTTTCAGTTAAAGAAGATAGTATTATCTTATGATGAATATGAAAATCATGTTACGATAATAGAAGGGTGACAAAATCAGATTGATTTGGCATCTCTATCAGTCCCTCGATATCCGAAGGCTGAAAAGCAGCAGAGAGCCCTTCAAAGTTCATGCCTTGGAACACTAAGAATATTTCACTAGTTCATTGCCAATGCCCCATCTTGTATTCATGTCAGAGGATGGGGTGTTCATGGAGAACTACATTTCACTATGCTCTCTAGTCAGCAAAGCCATCCGAAAATGGTCTCATGCAATGTTATTTCCTATGGCCGGCCACAATCAACTGGCTTTGTTTGTAATCAAGGATTCCCCAAGAACAAGATTCAACTAGTTCCTCTAAAAATCAAGAATACAGAGAACATGTTGTTGAATTAATCCTGCATCAAGAAAACGAGAATATTGAATAGGCCTCTCATATGAAGTAAGAACATCGTCATTTGACAGAAGTGTCAGAAATCATCCAATGTTATTTTGAGCAGGGTGATAAAAGTGGATATCTATTGATGCATCCAGATAATTTCCGGACCAAGGCCTGAAAGATCTGGAGAGATTTTAAGAAAGTCTCAGAGATAGCATGTCAAGAGCCACCCCAGCTTTCCAGACCGGGGACTCTGTTAAACCTACAGTCAGAATCAACAAATAGGATCCAAGGAGTTGAGTGGGAACAGTAGGAACAACCCCAGTCCACCGGACTGAGGACTTTTTCAAATCCTCAATCCCTCCCTCAATGAAATTCGGTCTTCCCTAGGTTAGGGAAGAATCTCTAAGAGGAACGAAGAGCCAAATTATCAGGAGACTCTCTCCAAATTACGGTTCACCAAAAAGTTGCTGAGGGAATGAATCAACGAAAGGCAATGTCTCATCAGAGACATTGAAGAATACAATATCACCGAAATGCTGATAGAAGGGATGAAATTCATTATGAATCAATTAATGTCATCAATGTCGTTGTTGGTGATCCACCAGATGAGGCTCATTTAGAGGGATCAGATGAAGAGGTTCCTATTCAAGAAGTTGTACGCATGGACACAAATGAAGAAGGTGTGGGTACACGAAATCAAAAGTTTACTCAAAATCTGGGTGTTCCTTCAAAAATACCACTTCCCCCTCTCAGAAAGGGATCAAATAAGGGGAAGATAAAGAATCAGGTACATATCATTCCTCTAGAGAAGGACATTCGCTCTCACTAGAGAAAATATTTGCACAATAAGAGGAAGAAATGAAGTAATTGAGTAGGATGAACACAGAATTACTTCAAGGTAGTCTTCCTCATAAGAGTGCTGGAGTTAGTCAGCCAAGGGAGTTTGTTGTAGCTACTGAGATGGATAAAGAATATCATCCTTTATCAGTACACCCTCACAGGTCTAATCCTACGGGTCAAGTGCAACTACAATTGGTAGTGCTGCCATCAGTTGTAGTACTAGCTTCCATACCGGTCCAAACTACAGTAATTGCACCTACCTAATTCTAAGTTCAACCAAATGCTTATCAAAAGTTAATAACTATCATTGAGTCATTAATAGCTCTATTAGAGACTATGGAAGGGAAGCATGCACAGGTTCAACCAGAAAAGAAAGCTTACCCTGAATGGATAGATTCAATCTCTCCCCCATCATGTTTTGGGAACCCTGTAATCCCTATTTTAAATGGATCAGGAAACCCTGAACAACATTTGACGCTGTACGTGTCTTGTTACGATCCTATGATGGGAACTCCGGAGCAGCTAGAAGCAGTGAAACTCATATGCTTCGTACGAACCTTGCAAGGACCAGCTTTTGTTTGGTACAAAAGCTTGCAATCCCGGTCAATTACCGGATGGGAGGATCTTCACCAAATATTCCATCTCCAATTCAACCGAACATTGGAAAATACAATAGTTTTTTATCTTACAAACTGTAATAAAAGGAAGAATGAAAGGGTCTCAGATTTCATTTCTCACTAGAAGGTCTTAACATATTCCCTAAACATAGCACTCCCTCAAGAGGAACTGTTTCCAATCTGTGTGGCAAATCTACGTAATGAATTATGCATATCGTTGATCCCTGTGAAATACACAGGATGGTTTCAAGACCTTACTTCTATCGCTCAACAGATTAAAGATTCTCTTATACAGACTAAGGCTAAATCTCATGTAATTCCATCAGCTCCAGGAAGAAGAATGGGTAAAGCAAAGACTACTACAGTTATGCATAAGCAAGCACCTGTACCTGCTTCTACTTCAAATCCTTATTCTTCCTGAAGGGATCCACCTCTTGAGTGTCATAAACAGAGGTCATTTTATCAAGACGATCAAAGAGATCAAGGAAGAAAACAATTTGTGGATCTGAAGAGAAAAAAAAAATACTCTGTCTGAAATGAAAAAGTTCCTAGTTACATCGTTTCAGCTCTGGAAAATAATTTGGTTCAGTTTCCAAGGTCCTAAAGGCCAAACAAGGAAGGAGATGAATACCATCCCAATTATTTCCCCATTCATCAAATTTTGGGGCATCCCGTCCAGGAGTGTTTTGATTTCAAGTACCTCATCCAAAAGATGGTCGACTCGAGACAAATCAAACTAAAAGCCTCTTCATCCCAGGTAGCATGTGTTACTGCTACAGTTCTAGAGGAGGAAGGCGAGTGGAAATATTTTAACAACAAAAATGCACAAAATATGATGATTGGATGGTCAGAAATATGATCAACCGAACTCATGCTATTTTTCGAACGCAAATGAAGAAACCAATTGTGCCTTCTTCCATGAATGCCACAGTAAAACCCTCTTCATCAGAGGGAAAATCCTCAAAGAAATGGCATGATTCAATGAAAAGAAAAAGGAATCAGAAGAAGATGAGTATGTGTCAAAGTCTAAGTTTACTTTGACATTGGCAAACTTCATGACATCTACTTCGAAGCAACGGGCACCGCCCCACCAATCAGCATAGCTTAAACAGGCTAATCATCCTGAGTCTTCATCAGATGAAGAGTTGATTTTTGGTTCTATTAATATTATTCAATTAATAGATCCATATGTCAGCCGCAATTTCGTTTTTGATGAGCATGAATTCCTTATATCAAATAGAGGAATCAGAGGAAGTTCCAGAGGCTTAGGATATAGGGGAAGGCATGGATCTTTTAGAGGCCACTATTCCAATTCTACCCCTGCTAGAACTGTGTATGCGGTAGAAACTCGTGGTAGAGCCCTTCAACGAGCTCAAAAAGAACAAGAATGTTCTTCCACACAAGGTAGACTCAACCCTAACACAATTATTATGGAAGATCGTTTGAAAGTTCCAACTTCTTCCTCTCAACAAGTAAATAGACCTAATTGGTCTAATCTTCCAAAGCCAGGAGTATTACCAACTCCTACCCCGATTCAAGATGCATCAAATTCCAAAGCATCAACTTCCAAGACACCTGCTAAACCACATGTTCCTGTTGGGAAACACAGAACTCTGGATCAAAAGTATGATATATTGACACACGTGGACCAAGTACCGGCCACGTTATCAATTCTGGATGCCTTGAATTTATCAAATGATTTTCCAGAAGCACTCGTTGAGGCTTTTTCAATTCCTCAGGAGTTTGAAACGGAAATTGATGCAGCTCAAGTCTACCATGTAGAGAATAATCTTGTAGAATTCCATGCCGTAATATCTTTTACTCATGAAGATGAAGATGATGTCATGCATGGACATATTAGACCTTTGTACTTATCTGGAATGGTCAATGGTATAGAAATCCGAAGTGTTTTCATTTATAATGGTTTAGAAGTCAACCTCATGCCCATTCGTACAGTTCGTTGATTGGGCCTCACAGAATCTGATTTATCTCCTTCTACCTTGATGTTACAAGGATATGATACAAATGAAAAAGAACCACTGGGAGATATTATAATCAGAAATCATATTGGAGATCTTGTGTCCAATTTAGATTTCAGGGTTGTTGATTAAGACTCAGCCTTCAACATCTTTCTTGGAAGACCCTGGCTACATCAGCATGCGGCTATCCCTTCATCATACCATTAATGTCTCAAATATTGTTTCGATGGTCATGATGAGACATTGTATGGTGGTAAGGCCCCATTCAAGACATGTGAATCTCAATACATTTAGGCGGAGTTCTACCACATGATGGGAAAGGAGGAATCCACAACAAAGGAGATTACCAATGTTAATGCTCCATATGGTTTAGAGAAGATTCCAGTAAATCCATTTACACATGTGAGTACATATTATGTGTTTCCTATCAGTTAAATTGACAAGATAGACCCAAATCAAAATACACTTATTGAAAGATCCATAATGTCAATTACGTCAATCGAACCAGACAACATGGGACAAATTGGTACCCCACCAAGCAGTGATGAAAGCACAAATGGTGAAATCTTCATTTCATCTGCTGAAATCCAACAAGTCTATACTTCTCCAATCAGGACAGAAGAAGTTATATCAACATTGGAGTTGAACAATGATGTCGATTCTCAATCCATCATCTCCTATTTATTACCCAAAGAATACCCTTCGTCATCTATCGGGTTGGAAATGGAAGATTCTTCTTCAAGATGTGGAAATTTGGACATCTCTTCTGATCATGAAAATTCTGCTTCATCAGCTACTATGCAAGTAGAAACAGAAGAAATAACATATGTTGTAGAAGAAGAGGAAGATCTTAGAGATGATCCTCCAGCATTTGAAGTGGGTATCTCTACCACTGTGGATGAACTCAGAGAAATAAATTTTGGCACAAAAGAAGATCCACTCCCCACATTTATCAGTGTGGCCATGAATCTTGAAGAACAAGAGATGTATATTTCCTTTTTGAGGAAAAATCAAGACATATTTTCTTGGAACTATACAGAGATGCTCGAGCTTGATCCTGATGTTGCTACTCATCATTTGGATTTACCAGAAGAACATCGAGGATTTAAGCAAGCTGCAAGAAGGGCACACCCAAATTATGCTTCCAAAATTGAAGTTGAAGTGGATACGATTATCAAATCTAACTTCATCAAAGAAGATCAATATCCCATGTGGATAGATAATAATGTCCCTATAAAGAAGAATAACGGAAAAATAAGAGTTTGCATCGATTTTAGAGATCTTAATCGGCGTTGTCCTAAAGAATATTTCCCAATTCTGATTAAAGAACTTTTAATGGATGCAAGAACTGGCTATAAAGTAATTTCCTTCATGGATGGATATTCCGGATATAATCAAATACGAATGGCCCTAGAAGACGAGGAATCCACAGCCTTCAGAGCCCCTCTGGGTGTGTTTTGCTACCGGGTAATGCCCTTTGGCTTAATGAATGCAGGTGTAACATATCAGCGTGCCATGCATCGTATCTTCAAACCCTTTTTAGGGATGTTTGTTGAATTCTATGTAGATGATTTGGCGGTTAAATCCAATCAATTTTCTAATCACTTTGCTGATTTGGAAGTCAAATTCCGCAAGCTTCGACAACATAATTTGAAGATGAACCCCTTAAAATGTGCTTTTGGGGTAACCTTAGGAAAATTTCTCAGCTTTGTTATATGCCATCGTGGTATTGAAGTCGATCCTGATAAGACAAAGTCAATCCTTGGTATTTCACCTCCTCTAAATTTGAAGTAATTAAGAGTACATCAAGTACACTTAGTCTATATTGAGCGTTTCATCACCAATTTGGCAGGAAAAAGTTTACCCTTCACCAAATTGATGAAGAAGGGAGTCACTTACCAGTGGATTGAAGAATGTCAAGAAGCATTCGATATTATCAAGAAATACCTCGTCAGTACACCAGTACTCATTCCAAATGTTGAAGGAATACCACTTATCCTCTACGTGACATCTCTAGAGAGATCATTGGGTGCCTTTCTTGCTCAGAAGAATGATGTTGGGAATGAAAAAAAACTCTACTACTTCAGTCGGACTATGCTTGAAGCAGAAACCCAATATTCATGTTTTCAAAAGTGCTTCATGGAATTAATATTTTCAGTTCAAAAGTTGAGACACAACATGAAACATTATGAGGTCCAATTGGTATCTCGCAATAACCCGCTCAAAATTATCCTTAGTCGTCTGATGCTTACAGGACGTCTGGTAAGGTGGGAAGCTATCTTTCACCAATTTGATATTCAATATGTGTATCAAAAGGTGATAAAGGGCCAATATTTGGCTGATTTCCTTGCCGAACACCCTTCGGTGGAAGAAACATATTCAGATATTTAAATCCTTGATGAGGAAGTTTTCTTTATTCAAGAAATCCTTCAAATGTGGGAAATGTACTTTGATGGTGCTTCCAGAAGTCCAATAGGGAGAAAAATGGAAAATCCTAAATTCAACAATGTTGGCTTAGGAATTGTACTTATTTCTCCGAAAAAGGCAGTGTTACCTTATTACTTCTTATTGTGGGAAAGTGGTACCAATAATGAAGCGGAATACCAAGCTCTCATTGCAGGATTGGACATGGAACTTCAAGCACTAGTGAATCACTTAAAGGTGAAAGGTGATTCAGACCTGGTAATCAAACAAGTCAATGGGGATTATTCCATCAGAAAAGAAGAACTATTCCCTTTGTATGATTACATCGGAGAGTTAATGACAGAATTCCCATTGGAACCAACCTTTTCTTATTTCCCAAGATCACAAAATACCCAAGCTGATGTAGTGGCTAATATAGCCACAACTCTAGCAGATCCAAATCGGGACGAGACAACCATCAGTATTGCCCACCATCGTGCAATTTCACGTTATGTTCGAGCCAAAATAGAGGAAATCAATGAAATTAGTCCCATTCCTGAACCGTATGGTCATACTACAGGATGGATGTCACCTATCAGGGAATACCTTCAAAATGGAACACTTCCGCCTGATAGAGCCGAGAAAGAACAAATCCAGCGACGTGTGGTCAACTGTACTCTTTATGATGTCCCAGATCGCCTAGAGAAAATTCTCTACAAACGTGGTTTTGAGATAGTTCTCTTCAGATGCATGATGGTGAAGAGAAAATGGCTGTCATGAAAGAAGTGCATGCAGAAATATGTGGTGCCAACCAGTCTGGATATAGACTTTCTGATCAGATTTGAATACTTGGATACTTTTTCCCTTCAATGATTCAAGATTTTGTTGATTTCACAAAGAAGTGTCATTCATTCCAAGTACATGCCAACTTCATTCATCAACCTCCAGAGTTTCTTCATACAGCTAAATACTCATGGCCATTTTCCACATGGGGAATGGATTTGGTGGGACTATACCCTTCATCTACGACCAAGAAGTTTAAGTATAGTCTTACTGCTACTGATTTCTTTCCCAAATGGGAAGAGGCAATACCTCTTAAGTAAGTCAGTTCTAAATGCATTGTTAGCTACATCAAGTCTAACATCATTAAAAGATTTGGTGTCCCTCATTCTATATTTACGGACAATGGCACCAACTTCTGTTCATCCGAGGTGAAGAAGGTGTATCAAGAATACAACATCAAACACAATCATTCATCTCGGGATCATGCAGCAGCCAATGGCCATATAGAATCATTCAACAAGACTCTTTCAAATATACTACAAAAGATGGTGGATAAAAAATGAAATCATGGCGTGATAAACTCTTTCATGCTTTATGGGCTTATCAGACTACCACCCGCACTGAAACTCGGTCAAATCCATATCCACTGGTATATGGAATGGAAGGAATCTTGCCCATTGAAGTTCAATTGCCTTCACTCAGAGTAGCCATTTGTGATCAGTCATCTACAGATGAACAATCTCAAAAGTGATTGAATGTATTGGAACAGTTAGATGAGAAAAGATTGTGTACTTTGCACTACTTGGAAGTCTATCAAAATCGAATAACACGAGCTTTAAACAAAAAAGTTTGTCTTCGTTCATTCACTCAGGGAGAATTGGTATTATTTCTCGGAACTTCAATGATACCAGGAAAGAAACCTCCCAAGATTGGGCCAAAATGGGAAGGACCTTACTCAATACAAAAGGTCTACTCCCATGGAGCTTATTCTTTAATCTCAATGGATGTAGAGCTGATCACTACTCCATCCAATGCTAGATTTCTGAAGAAATATTTTGTATGAACTCGAAATATGGCAATGGTCCATACATATGACCTTAAACTATCTGTACTTTCATCCAACATGACGTTAAATTGTGACATCCTAACTACATGATGCTAAACTGTATAAAAGTCCTTTTCGTCCAGGAAGACGTTAAACTACAGAACCAATGGTCCATACATATGACCTTAAACTATTTGTACTTTCATCAAACATGACGTTAAACCGCATTATCCACAGTCCATACACATGACCTTAAACTATTTGTATTACTTTCATCCCACACGACATTAAACTTTAAAAAAGTGCCCTAATTCATCCAACATGACATTAAACTATGTCCCCCTTCATCGTCCTTGCTATATGATGTTATAATATATAGTAGTCCCTTCCGTCCAGCAAGATGTTAAAATGCATAACCCACGGTCCATGCATATGAGCTTAAAGTTATTCACACTTTCGTCCAACATGACTCTAAACTGTATCGTCCTTTTTTCATCCAACATGACGTTAAACTATGAAAAGTCCCTAATACGTCCAACATGACATTAAATGGTGTACTCTTTTGCCTTGCTACACAACATTAAACTGCACAATCCTCTTTTTGTCCAACATGACATTAAACTGTATTTTCACCATCGTCCTAACTACATGACGCTAAACTATACATAAATTCTTTTAATACATCCTATATGACATTAAACTGTACATCTTCCCTGTTATATGAAAACAAACTTTGCAGTACCAATAGTCTTAACGGAATGAATTTAAATTGCATAGTCCATTTATATGTCCTACATGACATTAAACTGTGCATCATTATGGCTGTTGCTACCTCTTTTTTCTCACACCGAGTATGACTCACGTGAGCATAGAGAAAACTTTAACCATAACACTCTCTCTGGGACACTAACCATGTGTAATTCCCAACACCATCATTTTTTAGGTCCTTGTGCTCAAGAACAACTTGATAATTAATTCATTCTTTAATTGAACTACACAGACTTTGATCCTAACCTTCTAGGCTGGGAAGTAGGCAACCTCCCAAGGTTCAAGCCCAAAACCGATCTCTTCACATCGGTTCACCTCCATCTCATATGATGTTGATTCCTGAAACCGTCCCCATAATCAATATCATTACATGGGTTCACTTTCGTCCTTGCTCTATGACGTTAAAAAGTACAACACTTTTTGTCCTGTACGAAAATAAACTACAACATTATTTGATACCCTCACATGAGAGGGAATCATTATTTACATTTATGTTCAATCATGTTTCATTCCGAAGACTACGTGCATACATGGAAATTCCAAAACCTTTTATCTTGGGTTAAACCATCATTGCACTAAATTTCCCTTTCACACTTCACATGTACGAACCAAATTTGTACATGGGGTATTTCTAAAACTACGTGGGCTTGATTCCCATCCTTATGGGATACGTAGGAATGTTCGAGTATCCCTCGAATGCAGCCCCAAGTCTTTTCGGCCTAACCCCAAATTCCACATTCAGTCCCATGGCTGAAAAGTCCCCATGAAAACACACACTGTGTATTTATTATAATGGTCCAAGAATTATGAACCTAAACTAAGATCTCCAATACTTTTTTCCCACATAACGTTAAACTGTAGTTTATGAACTACGTATGACTTGATTCCCGTCCTTATGAGATACGTAGTGAAGTCCAACATTTCCATTCAGGACCTAGACACAAAATGATTATGGTTATCATTGATCTATGTATCTCTGCATACATTGGACAATAACCATCTTTATGTGTCATAATCCTAATCTTGAATACTTCTAGATCTTCATAACCCTTTTTTTGACTTCTAATCACAAAAGGCCTAAAATTATGAGAGTTCTTTTGCCTGACCATGCAGCACGTGCCCTTAGGTGGCCTTGCATAAAAAGTCTACATAACGGACCTGTCAGAGAAAAGATGCTATTATTTGACTATGTAGTCAATTCCCTTAGGTGGCCCTGCATAATTCAACCCCTAATGGGTTTGTTAAATACTGGTAACTTCATTCATGGGATGAAATTATATTTTGTCCTTATTTGTATTAATGACAATATATAGGGATCCGTTAAAATATCCATCCTTAACATACTTGTCCAATATCCTTTCTCATGATATGAAAGTATTCAAGTCTATGGATTATAATCTACTTCCCTAAATTTGGTTCATACCTTCGTAGGATTGATATTCATCCAGTTCTTCGATAATCTTGTTTGGAAATATCTTCTCTATGTTCAAGTACTTCTTTCCATATAGAAAACTCTATACTTTGGAAAATTTGAATCTTCAGAAACGTTCACTGGCATTTTAGCACTAGGAATGTAAATTTCTGAGAGTTACATTTTCTGACTATGCAGCATGTGCCCTTAGGCATCCTTGCATAAACAGTCTACATAACAGACTTGTTAGCCAAAAGAAGCTATTTATTTGACTATTCAGCCAATTCCCTTAGGTGGCCATGCATAATTCACCCCCCTAACGGGTTTGTTAAATAATGGTAACTTCATTCGTTGAAACTACTTCTTCTAATGCCTTTTTAGCTCTTTTTCATATCATTCATTAGATTCAAATATTCTTAAGTCATAGTTTACATATTTTCCCTCATACTTGAGTATGGTAATGTGTTTTCAGATAAATTTTCAAGGAATTGAGTCAATTCTAACTCACTTCGGTCAAAGCTATTTGAACCATAAACATTGGCCTCTTTATGCCTGACGTGCATGACTATAAACTGCCCACAAAAGACAAGGGAACTCTAAATAAAAGTCATGTTCCAGCTCACTAAACATACATTTTGTATGATTACGTAATATTGAGAAAATAAAATATTCAAAGTTTGTAGGGTTATTTACATTAATCTTCATAAAAATCAAACTATGCTTACTAGGCCCATTGACATAGGTAAAATTTAAAGCAGGTAGTATGAAAATAGGTGCACAAATGATTAAAGGTGAAAAATTTTCTTCATTTGATGCACAAGATTTAAAAGGACATCCACAGATTGGAGTCTCTTCTCTTTTTCAGGAAATTACAAAAGGCTATCAACATAAGTCTTCAATTGATGAACCACATCCCGAGATTCATAATCAGCTACATGAAGCTCATGCAATCGAAAAACTTCACTCTTTCCAGTCTGATGGAGTGCTTTCATGGCATCCAAAATGGCTTTCATACCATTCGATTGAGCTCCCTCTAGTGAATTATTGAGTTGGTCAAGTTCCCCAGTAACAACATCTAAATGTTGCTGAAGATGCATCTTCTGAACGACTTTATCATTGATCTTATACTTCATCTCCTTCATCTTGGAAGCATAGTCAATTTCAGCTCGGGATACTGCAACCTCAAATTCGCTGATATTGACTGATAGCTTCACCCTGGTTAGATCTTCACGACACTTTTTTTCATGTTCCCTTCTTAAGATGACTTGTTTCACCGTGGTATGGATCTCTTGGTATCCAAAACCTCAAAGTCCTAGCATGACGAACTGGGACGACAATCGAGGGATCTTCGATGATAACTCTTATAAAGTCACTTCAGATATGATTTTCCATATGTTGTTCCATGCCTTGCGTCGTGAAAAGCTGACTGCCTTAAGCACCTCTGGGTCTGATTCAACATTATCATCATAGGGGAGCATGTAATCTGGGATTAATGAACTTAGGGAAGTGCCATGTTCTGATCCTTCCCCCTGATCCTGGTAGCTTCACCTTCTACTACTATTTGGGCAGAGGTTGAGACTTCACCTCCAATTCTAGCCATTGAAGTTGATAGACCTATTTGATCAATTAAAATTATGATTAATTTCATTGAATAATGGAAGTTGGTTGTCTATCTTGAAAACTCAATACAATCATTACCTAACAGTAGATCAGAAGCTTGAGAAGACTCCTCCCTATCTTTCCTAGTTTCAACAGGATCTTCATGATGGGTCTCAGGAGGGTTTACAGGTTTTAGCTCCACTCGAGCTAATTTTTCTGCAATGTTAGGGTTGAAATCAATGTCCACACCCTCTTCAGGCATTGGCAGTTCAGCAGCTTCTATGGATGGAACTGCATATTATTTTCAATCATGATTAGAAGTGTAAATTATAAGAAAATTTACTAGGAGAAGGATAACACCCACGCCCACGGTCTTCTAAATCACATGATAACTTAGCATGATCATAAATATTTCATAATACATTTCATGATTCATCATTTCATCCAATGATATTTCAGAATCCTGTTTATTCTCACCTGTGGGAGAATTAGATGTATCCTCTTGGAGCCCCTCATTATGTGGCCCCTGACCTTGGACATCATCTTCAGGAAGGATGATAGATTCAGTTCCTACGACTGCCAATGATTCTGGTGCAGGTTCTTCCCTACTTGTAGCAGCAGCAGGAGCAGTAATGGGAATAGATGTTGGCCGTTTTTCATAAGTAGCCAAGTCAGCCTGAATGTGCGTTTATTCCACAGCACCATGCGTGGTCCTTAAGGGAGGATCATTCCCTTCTCTCTGAGGGGAAATTGAAGAATCCCCTGTAATCCCATGGAAAATGTGTAATCTTTTTCTTGATTTAAAATTCATGATTATCCGAAGGACTTACCACTACTGATAAAGCGTTTAGCGGTAGACTTCCTCCTTCGTCGCCTTTATCCTTTTGTCCTTTTATGATTATCACCAGTCTCCCTTATTGTAACTTGAATTGGTAAATGGATGGCCATGTCCAATTCCTCATTCATGGCCTGCTAGCCTGGAGATATCTCGCCCTGTTCGTGAGGAGATTCAGCATCAACCCCGATGGCAGTACCACCAGGGCTATACTGAGGCGAAGGAACCTCAGTTGTTTTGCCAAGCTTCAAGAGGAAGAAAAAAATTTCCTTGAATAACAATGCTTCGACTGAAATCAAGTTGAAAATCAAATAAGGAATGAAACATTACATTTTTAGGAGCCACGCAATCATGCCACTCCTCATCAGTCCCCTCAGCGACGCCATAATCAATCAATTCCTTCACCCACTTGGTGACAGGAATGGACTCGTCAGTGGCATAAATGAGCATTTCCATATCTCTAATATAAATCTTTATCGGGGTTATTATCAAAACCGTTTTCCATAGAAGCCAGAATATTCCCTATTCTAGGGATGTGTAACCCCTCGCATAAATCTAACTAGGCAGTTTCAACACCACAATATAAACTCTGCCATGTTTGGACAGCCTCTGGTCTTATATATGAAGGCAGAAAGGAAGGTCCTACAATAATTTATTTCAGTTTCTTCCCATCTCCTACAACTACAGATAGAGTATAAGAAAATAAGACTTATTGCTTTATAATGTAGTAGTGATTAAAGTACCCCAAAGAAGTAACTCACCAGGAGTTGATGGAGTGGGCCTTTTGATTCTGACTGGAAGATTATACCGGGCACGAGACCGTTTTTCCACTTGTTGTGCCTCATCATCACTGTCTGGGGAATCCATTGAACCGGTCCTAGAGGTGGAATCTAGCGAATCAGCTTCAGGTGGGGAAGCATAACCTTCATGAGGAAGGGTTTCTTTCTCTATAGTCCCCTTCCTTTTCCCCACCTGATAAACTGGGCGATTCAGCAACCCTTTAGGGTATGATGCTATCCAGTGCTCGACATATCATGTAGTCAAGTTATGTGCCGCGTTTTCAACTGGTAGATCAAATAACGCAACAGTCTTCTCCCTTGATGTCATCAGCCACATTTTTCGATTAACCATCAGATGTTTCTCTAACTTGACATGTACTAGGGGAGATACAAAAATCTATTGCAGACACATCAATTGACTTGAAAATCTATATGGAGCATAGGCCTCACATACAATTTCTCCGTCAATCCTGGAAACTAGCACACCATCCCTGCAAGCTAGCATGTATGCCCTTAAATCCAAGTGGGTTGTTCCATCATCAACAAACTACCAGGTTGGCGGATTTCCAAAGAGAAAGAAGTTGAATTACTTAAACATGCTCAGCCTCACATTCATTTCATAGGAATTAAGATCTAATGGAGAAACTCCAAAGAATGAATTCACTGACTGCTTGAAAGAACATACAAGAATTTGCAATCCATTTTTTACATTGTAAGTCTTGAAGTGAGTGGTGATCCATCCCCATAAAATATTGAATGGTCCCACTATTCTTAAAGGATATTTACGTATGAAGACATGATGTACAATCCTGTGGATATTTGATAAAATGGGGGTAGCCCACCCAACCATTTTTCCCTCGGCCAACTTTGCCGCAATAATGAAGGTCCATGGCCTGACGTATCCCTTCGAATCCCTGACTAGCAAGAGGTAAACGCTGAGCCAGAATTCCCAGAAGCCCACCAAACGAGTCTTCTTTGGGATACTTTGATTCACCTCATATCCCCACTTCTCGAACTCTCCTACTTCTAGTGTTGGACAGAATGTGCCAGGAGCACCCTTCTTCGCAGGTTTTGGGCAGGTAGTAGGACGAGTGGGCCTTCTATCCTTGGATTTATTTTTCATAGATCCTTTTTACTTCTGTTCCTTATCCTTTGGCTCCTTAACTTTCTTCTCAATAAGAAATATATTCATCCACTCCTCTGGATGAATATCCTTTCTAGAATGAGTTAAGGAGGTCTTTGAACTCTTTAGCCTGTGGAAGATTTTAAATAATTCCCGAGCAAAAGCAGGAGTTTTCCCTGAATCATTCTAAGTCACCTTGGGAGGAATGAATTCATCATACATATCGCCCAAAATTGGAGCCCCTGAGATCCTGTGGACATCCCAAAGATTGATTCCTACTTCTCCATGAGTCAAATGGAATGAACTGTTTTCTGGGCTCCAATGGCTGAGTATCTGAGGAAAAAAGTTATCATGTCTATAAACATATGTTTTCCTAACCCATACAGCTTCATATATCGCAAATCCTTTCAGATCTTCGACAAAAGCTGAACAGGTTTGTTGTACCCAGTATGCCCACATCCAAGCTGGCTTTACACCTCCCCCAGGACAGAAGTCCCAACTTTTCTTCCAGCCTTTTCATTGGTCCATCTGAGCATTTAGGATGTTTGAAGGATGAAAATGTGGTTACAAATCAGGCTTATGATGTTTCATATCTGGTATACAAGGGCTATGATGCATCATGTGGGCCTTCTCAAATGTTCCAGCATTTATAAATCCTCCAATACATGAGATATTTGCTGAAGCAAAGCTGGTGTAACTCTGAAACCACGAAAATGGGATATAGTTATTTTCTTCTAGAATAGTGACTTATCGCAGATGACCATAACCGTACAAAGGCAGATAAGTGATTTTTGGGAAATCAAAGTGATATTTCTTCAAATACTTAGCCAAATCTGGGAGAGTGCTACCAATGACGGTATAATAATCATGGCCAACGATATCCATCATTTCATCAATTCTTTTTCTTGCCATTTCATCAGTCATTCCAATTCTTCTTGGATCCATTGAATCTGCACAAAAGTTGAATAAATTAACTCTGAAATGGGTATTGTTTTTCATAAATTTTGTGAAGGAATTTAGAAAAATGGAAAAGGCATTAAGGAGCGCAAGTCTAAACATGGCGCACATCTATAGATGTGTCACGTAAGTGTTAATGTGTCGTGAATGTTTTTGGCGCGCAATTATAATGGTGCAAGGCCAAATACCTTAACAGCAGCGCGAAAATGAAGAAACAATGGAAAATGAGCAACTTGCATGGCGAAGGTGACCTGCAGAGTGAGATCTCGAACATCCTTAAATCAGTGCTCTTCGTGACAAATGATCGAATATTTATAGGCAAGGCTACCCACCTGCATGCCTACAGCCAGTGCACTCCAGCCAGCGTGCTCCAGCCCTGCACGATGACAGTTGCGTGGTGAACACTTGCGCGACCCTTTCCCTTTGGTTTTCTTCTTTTCCTCAGAGTCACAACCTTATTCTTCAGGATCCAACTATGAGGGGGGTCTTTTGTTGATGATCCTTTTCATCACATTGTCTAATGGAATGGAAAAGGAAATGACTTCGCCCAAAGTGATTCATCCTTTGATGAAAACTTCAAAAATCGACAAAGGAATGAAAAAGGAGTCAAAGGACTTATGGTCGCGCAAGTTCCCTTACAATCGTACAAGTAATCTTGCATGCCGCCTAATAGTTATGCATGTGACTTGTGTGCCCCAAGTGATAAACGCCCATGGTCTTTAGAAGCCTATAAATAGACCCCGTGGGCCCCCCATTTTGGGAGGATTTTTTTCAGAATTCAGATACAGAGCTCTGAACACCCAAGTCTCTTTTTCAGGTCTTCCGAACACTTCTAAGGAAATTCTTTACCTATAATGGAAGGTCTAAACAAGAGAAGTAAGGTATAAGTGTTAGAATTCACTAACACTTGCGCGGCTAAGTGTTTTACCCTTAAGGGAAATGGACACACTTGTGTGCCACCCTACTTCTTCTCCATAACTTGCACTCCATCTTCTAGAAAGCCTCTAGGGATTATTTCCGAAGGATTTGATCAAGGATCGGAAAAAATATTTCACTAAGGGATGAAAATCGTGCAAGAACCGATGTGTCGTGTAGGAATACCTGCGCGACCCAGACGTGCGCGCCCACGTAGTACCTGCGCGCCTTCCAGGACATGCGTGCCCCTATCTTTTAGGGTGAGTTTCATGCCCATTTCACTCCTCTTATGCCATTCCACCTCTCCTATTGATGATTCAGTCTTCAAGACACTCTTCAAAGTCATTTATGGCATGATTTATTTATTTGTCTTCCTTATCTGAAAGGAACTCCATGTAAAATCTCTCCAAACCTAGTGATTTACACATATTTATGTCACTAATGATTGAGATTTCATTCATTCAACATCATACTTTATGATGAGAGAATCCATAACCTGGGACTCCTTTTCAAGAGTAATCCCAATGCCATATCCTCATTAATCTGGGCATATTCCTTAGGAGTAAGCCCGAAGTCCTCTAATATGGCCATCCTCCTTAGGAGTAAGCCCTAGTCTCAAAATTCCCAAATATGGGCATCCTCCTCAGGAGTAAGCCCTAACCATAATTTTCTTAACCTAGGCTTCCTTTTCAGGATTAAGCCCCAGTCTCAAATATGGACCTCCTCCTTAAAAGTAATCCCCATGTCCGTTTAATATTCAAATACCTTTATCATGGGCCTCGTTTTTAGGAGTAATCCCTAGTCTTAATTTCCTTTTGATCTAGGATTCCTTCTCAAGAGTAAAACCCAATCATAAGTCCCCTACTAAATTGGGCATCTTCCTTAGGATTAAGCCCCATGATTAGAGTATCAAAATCTCCATGAAGCATATATACCTTTATGAACCCTATTACTTGATTTCTTCCCTGATGTAAATTTCAATCCTTATATATTTGGGTAGTCATACACACATAAGCCCAATATCATTGCATCTTTCATGGCAAAATTGTCTAGTTTCACCAATACCTCTTTCTTATCACACCGAGCATGACTCACGTGAGCTTAGAGTGTAAGAGTAATCATGACATCTTTCTTTGAGCCATCAATCATGATTAAACATCATACTCCCTTACTCGAATTACGTGGGTTCTGATTCATTTTCCAAAACAAAGGATACGTAGGTAGCCCATCAGTGGGTACGATCCCAACTCTGAAATAATCCATGTCCTCCAGAATGACAATAAACATCAAGTGCCCCACTGAGTGTCTTTAAAACTAGTATGGTCATCAAAATGACCAAGAGACATTTATGTATTTAAGGATACCATCAACTAAGAATCTCTAACAAATACAGATGATTCTTTATCGATGAAGAACCTAGAATACATATAAAATATTCTCTGAATTTCCTACATAACAATAATTGAATGTAAGACTAAAGGAAAGCTCATTTATACTTAGTAATGTAATAAGGATTCACATACATAACATAAATATATAAAAAGAGTCCCATAGTAGATAGTAATTCCCCTAAAAAGGTTTGATGAGTCCGACCTCCCATCCCCACGAGCAATGCAAATTCCTAAGCCTCATCCACCGACAAATAATGAGTGCCTACCTTTGGAAAGTAGGTCCAAATGGATATGGAATCATTTAATGATTCCAATTCTACAAACAAACCCGTTATAAACCGATTCGAATGTTTGAACCTTCAATCAATGAGGTCATCCCCAATTCCAGATGAAACAATAGGCTATCACATTGTTATTTTTCATGATTACTCAACCCAAGACTTTCATTCAAGTATCATTGTATATAACAAAACATTCTCCACTTTTCGATAGTGTGAGTACAGGTGCAGGTGATAAACCATCTATTTAGATCTTTAACAATTTACTCCCATTCTTTTGTCCATACAAACATAACCCCTTTCCATGTTATCATAGTTTCCTGGATTGAAAATCATGAGAAGTTTCACACAAAACATTGGTAGTACCCAGAAAATCCAAGAAAACTACAGATTTCCATGACACTAGAGGGCTTGGGCCATTCTTCAATCGCCTTTTTCTTTGAAGTATCCATAGAAATTCCCTCACATGTGATCACATATCCCATGAACGTGACTTACTTCATCCAAAAGTCACACTTGATGAACATGGTATACAACTTCTCTTTTCTCAATGTCGGCAACACAAGTCTTGAATGTTCTTCATGTTCCACCTTTATTTTTGAGTAGATGAGAATATCATCAACAAAAACTACCAAATTTTTTTTGAGGTAATGTCTAAAGACTCTATTCATCAAATCCATGATTATTATAAGGGCCTTAGTAATTCCGAACGGCATCACCAGAAACTCATAGTACCCACAACTTGTACAAAAGGAAATATTTTGAATATGTTCCTTCTTCACCTTCAACTGATGATATCCAGAATGAATATCCACCTTTGAGATGTATTGAGATCCTCTTAACAGATCGAAAAAGTTGTCCATCCTTGGAAGAGGATACTTTTTCTTTATGGTGATCTTGTGGAGTTCCCGATAATCGATACACAACCGCATTGTTCCATCCTTCTTATTCACTAATAGCACTGGTGCACCCCCAGGTGATGCACTAGGGCGTATGAACCCTTTGTATAGATTCTCTTGCAGCTAATTCTTTAAATCCTCTTGTTCGACATGACCCATCCTATAAGGACACTTCAAGATAGGAGTAGCTTTGGGTATGAGTTCAACTCAGATCTCTACCTCATGATCCGAGGGAATTCTGTGTAACTCTTTAGGAAATACATCACTGTATTACCTAACGATGGGCATTTTCACAGGGTTGGAACCTTCCTTTGACTCAACTATATGGGAGAGGTATGATTATTCTTAGGGAATCAACATCCACATAGATGAAGGATTTTTCAAAGAAGATTCATGTTCTTACTTGCATTTGTAGAGGATTATGGGATGGTTCAGAATATAGAAAGATATTTCCTTTTATCGACGGTTGATATGTGCTCTATATAACAAGAGCCAATCTATTCCCATTATAGTGTCGAAATCCACTATGATACTTATTATGAGATTTTCCAAAAGAATCTTCCCACATACGCTAATAGGAGAAGAGTCAAACACATGGGTTTCAATGATTTCACCACTTGCTGTTTTTACAGATATCTCTACTTCAAGGTTTCAGGGCTTTGATTCTATAGTTCTAGCAAACATAAAAGATATAAAGGAATGCGTAGAACAAAAATCAAATAAGAATTTCTACATACATGAGTGAATAAGAAGTGTACCTTGTACGACTTCATTATATTTACCCACTTTTTTTTAGTGATGGCATAAGCCTTCCCCAGTTCTTTTGGATTTGGTGGCTGCAGACGCTGATTAAACTCGAGAACTTGAGGTTTAGTGCACTGGCTTGTATAGTGCCTTATCTCCTAACAATTATAGCATTGAACCATGGGTGGTTTTCTCCTTTCTTTCACTACATTATCCTTCCTTATTATGTCTTTTCGACACTCTTGAGGATGATTTCATTATTTTACACACATGAAGAATTTCCCTGTCCCTTTAAGGATGTTACTGTGGTGAAACTTTCCACATTTTTGGCATGTGGGTCGTTGAGTTTTCATCACACCTTTATCAATAGATCCACTTGCTTGAAACTCCATCTTTCATTTCATATCAACATATACCTAGGACCATTATCCAAACTCCATCTCCACTTTGAGAGCACACCGAACAACTTCTTTATAACTCCCAAAGTCTCGAATTCCAGGATCCTTTTGAAGGCGTGGTTTTAAAACAATAAAGAATCTATCAATTTTGCTACCATTTTTTATAAAAATACCCAAATCCTACCATGCAAGACTTCTGAAATTCGCTCCATAGGTTGTGAAAAATTCTCCTTGTTTTTTCCTCAGCTCTATGAATTCTCTCTCCATATTTGTGTGAATAGTTCATGGGAAATACTTGTTATGAAACATGATATTAAAGTCGTCCCATTCCATCTCTTCAATTTAATCCCTCGTCTTGGTGTTCTTAATCAAAGAACAACATTGATCGGCCTCTAAATATATATGATAAACAACTAGAGTCACCTTCTCCATATCTGAATAGTGATGCACTGAAAAGATCTTCTCCATGGAGTTGACCCACTGTTCTGCAAATAGAGGACTAGATGATCCACTAAACATCGGTGGTCGTTGCCACATAAAACATTCTACAGCTGGTAGGTCTATCCTTGGTGAAGGAGGACATTCCCCATTATTATGGTTATTATTAATAACTTGAGATAATTGGGTAGGCATCGCCATGATGTTATGAACTCCACATTCCAAATCACTGGGTATGTCATTCGGGCAATCGTTGCATTGGCCCTTGCACGAGTTGTTGGCCTGGTTTCTCATAGTTCCCACCATTTTCTAAAATAGAAAAGGTTAGAACAAAACATAGGTCAATAAGTCATGAATACATAACTTATTAATTTGCACAATTTATACTAAAATCATAACATATTGGATCCCTCTATAGCAATTATTTTTTGCATATTTGTACATAGTCTCATGATATAGGTTTTCTCTAGGGTTTACTAATCCAAATTCTCCAAATAACCGAACCATTCCTCTAATACCAACAATAACGCCCCATCCTTTTCTTACATTTCTATAACAATATTTTAAAATAAATAAAATAATAGTATTACAAATAGAGGATCCAAAGGTTTAGTGTCTTTGAAAAACTATGACTATACATAACAATTACACCATCAAACACAAACATTTATTTAATTTCTTATGCTCTAGATTTTTATTGTCACTTGACTGATCCTTATTAAATATAGACACCAAAGGATATACATCAAAAGGGGTGAGATAAAAGGCCAGTAGGAGGATAGATATGAAGAATATATAATTGGGTGAGTATAATCATAACATGGGAAAAAGATCATGAATATGAGAGGAAGCATAAATTAATGATTAGAAGTGTGGCAATGCATAAAAACTAACATCATGTATTAGTGGTTAACGACCAAAAGAAATTTCTGAACAAATATAGCATCTTTTCCACATAATTTATCATTTACTAATGATATTATTCGCTTTATCCAATGAATTATAGTGCTGTATAATTCTGAGTGCACCTGTCACATTCAAACATTCATATTGCGCTATATAATTCCGGGCGCACCAGTCACATCATAATATTATCATTATCATGCATTCTACATAGAACATATATCAATAATTAACATAGCTAACCCATGGAAAAGAATGTGTTTAATCTCATAATAACACATTCATAAACTTTGGGTTCCCAAAACAAAGAGGGAATGGCATACTTGATACAAGAACTATCCACATTGAATGAGAAGTAAAAGATGAGTTCTTAAAAGAAGAGTACTTTTGGAAAGAATTTTGTTTGAAATATACAATATTGTTCAAAATTTATATCCTAGAAAAGGAAATAAAATGATTAAAGAAATTATTTTTTATGAGTAACCATATCAAAATTGGAGTGAAAGAGGGAGAACCCAAAGGATGAAATTTGGGTTTGAGAATTTCCCCTTACCTTGTATCTGAACGCTTCCTTATCTTTAATGTCCAATATAATGATATTATATTCATTAATTAGATATTCAAGAACCATTTGTACATGAATAGGGTTCATTTTGGTTTCATTATATCATTTTATGGGCATTTTTATGAGTTATAGTGTTTAAAAATTTTGTTTGAGAATGATCATTTTATGGTCTTCTTGAGTGGTTAACTCGTATTCTTAAATGAATGTCTGGGTAGAACATGGGTAAACATCCATAACTGATATTAAATGTTATTAATGACATTCTAGAATTTAAAATTGTCTTATAATGAGTTATATTATATAACTTATGGATGAATCATTAGATAAAAATTAAATGATGATTGTTTGGGTTAATTTGGGCGATTTTTCAATCACAATTAACTTGTTTTAATTTATCACTTAGTAATATGTACATAAGTAAGTTAGAGAACATTAAATATGACATAATACATATAAAATATTCAGGTTCAACAAAAAAATGGTCTCATGAACAGATCTGAAGGTAGAAATGGTAGAAGAAGACATGTCGTTCTTGAAGGTGATAAATTAACACCTCACAAACAACGTTCTCTTTAATAAAATAAAAAGAAGACGAAAAAGGGGATTGGATGATATAATATCCCATTACATTCATAAAAATTTAGTATATGTATGTTACTAGAGTTACCATACCATTTGGACAAATTTAGGTGGAGAGAGAATCATAAATGAACATGAAATTGAAAGAGAATTAATGGAGAAGGGGGATAGAAATTACCTCTTGAATCCTCCTCTAGAGATCCTCCTTAAGGGGCATAAGCTTGTTCTTTTGATTATAACAACTGCTATTGAAAGTGGGGGAGGGGATAATGAAGATGTTTGGGCAGAGTTTAGAAAAGGCTTCAAGCTTGAGAGGTGTGAGGAAGTGAGCGTGTTAAGGGTGGTATTTACAGTGGAGGGGAGAGAAGTTTCCTTAATATAAAATTCATTAGTTTATTAATTTACCATATGACAAGGAATAGTGAGTATTAAATGACCAATAATAGTAAATAGGGCATGTGAGTTTGAGATTTGGGTGCTTATATCACTTTTTATGTCAGGAATTGTGCGTTTAAATTATAATGTATTTATACGATAAATAAATTTATTTTACAATTCACCAAAAATTCAAGTATTTCAGAAAAATACCAAAAATTTACCCTAACCAATTTTCGATGTGTAGAATCCAAAAATGAAGTCAATTTTTTAGAACAAATATTTTTCTAAATATGTTTAATTTACTATTTAATTAAAATCATAATTTATTATCAAAAAACCAGTTTTAAAACATTCGTTTACTTATTCGAAAATATATGTACATCATACATTCACTTGAATATTATTTTTATACTATCATAGGAATGGTTACTATTCATTATGGTATATAACTATTCATATGGGTATGTTACTATTCATAAGGGTAGGTTACTATTCATAAAAAATTATTTCTATTTTATTAGACTCCAAAAATCATATTGAACACAACCATGTATTTCATATTTTCAAAATTCTCAATACAGAAGTGACCAAATTATGTCTAAAGGCAACTTAGCAATTATTAGTTCATTATGTTGTGTTTTTATGTGATGTTATGACATATTAATAAGAAGAGAAATTTCCATTGAAAAACTTTGGGTCATTACACTAGTATCATTCAACTAGTAATGGATAGTAGGTAACAATTCCATACTGAGGATAATATCTTTAGGCCTCACAACCAACTACAAAAAAGACACCCATAGAGGTCTACTCTTCACCAGTGTCAGCTCGTACTATCAAAATACTTCCATGATCATCGATCATACTGTGTAGGAGTCTCCACCTCAAGGGTTGATAAAAAGGATCTGATGGTATCATTGGGTCATTAATAGGGGATAATTTTTGAGAAATTTGGTTTGCAAGTATGCACAAAAACAACATCTACAGTAGAGAATACATATGTCACAGCTTAGACCACACTCAAAGCCTATAGACACAAGATCACACCACTTGCAACCATCCTTTCCAATTCCAACCAGTTCACCATAATTTAGCATCTATCTGACACCCTCACACACCATAATGACATTAAACATACAAGTTAATATAACTCATCCCCAACTCCTCAAAAATATCAGAATTGGGTTGAAATTACTTACCTACATAGTTCTAAATTGTGTCTCCAGAACAAATCTTGTTGGAGGAAGTGTCCTCCCTCCATGAATTTCTAAATCCCCAACCAACTTCACTAACAGAAGGCTCTGTTGATGCTATGTTACACCCTAGAGAAGTCTCACTATACACATCAACATAAAGATGGGTCTTAATCATGTAGAACACTTTCACCACAAGCTTAATCCAACTAATTATCAACATATATATGATTAAACACCATATGCATTTTATTTTCTAATAACCACTCAATTGGTGGTATAACCACTCCATTATCACCCATGGGAATCATCTCACGGGTTAGGGTACCTGAATTGAGTAATTATTTCTTAAATAGCCATCATCATGACACATTATTGAAATCCTAGCTAGTAGTTATCATGGATAAATATTGAAAAGTATCTAAATGACTCATGTTTATGAGAATATATGAAAAGGCAACAATTTATGTAATATAAAAAGACCCAATAATATATGATTAAATTACAATAGGTTCCCTATAATTGATGTATCGGTATGTCATGTTGATAATCATGTAGAAAAAGTCCTTGTGAATGGATATTTTGACTACCACACCCACATTGGGTTCCCTATCCTGAGAGCCACAATCAAAACTCTTTGAAACCATTTCCTAAATTCATAAACTAACCCTCACCATGGGTCCATATACAGCCATCTATATGAGGAATAAAAACTCTTAAACCACTCTTTCATGTCCCTACCCACTGGGGATTGCCTGGATGATTAAAATCTGACCGAGGAACCCCAATCATGTATTTAATAGTATAGGGGGTGGTAATAAGAATCTAGTAGAAATAGAAAATATGGGAGGCCATAGCCTAAGTACCTATATGCATGCACATAACCATAACTAAAAAATATTTACAAGGTATAAAAAATGGACTAAAAATATAGAGTGAATTCCATGCATTCAATAACCTCTTGGAAAAAATCAATGTAATACAGTGTAGTAAAAATGTATAAAGGGGAAAAAATACATTCCCAAAATGAAATGTGAACCCAAACTGATAAAAAATTAATGAAGGGAAATAAGAGAGGTCATGATTCACAATCTATAAGGCTGACCACCAAACATATTTGGCACCAAGATCCAGAAAACTCCACTATAACCAAGTCCACCAATATAAAAGATGATTTACGTGTCATATACCTAATAACTAACATGTGTTGGAAATTAATATAAAGGTTTGAGTATATACATACCTAGTAGGTTCTCTAAAAACCAATAAGGTAGAATAATGTAGGTACAATAGTTAGATAAACCGATAAGCATGAGGGTACATGATACCAATCATCGGGTACGAGGAATGGGAAACCAAATGAGATTGAAAGGGGATATATGTATAAAAATACCATCTAATAATGATGAGTTAGCCACATGTTCAAAGTGTCCAACAACAAAGTGTTATCAAAATGTGAAAACATAAAAGATTCAATGTTTAGAGGTCCACTATTTGATACTATGATCCACAACTGGGGAGCACTATCTTCTACCACAGATATCATGTTACCTATAGAATGAGTGTAGGAGGAATAAACCATTACATTATGCTCAAAAACCAAGGGAGAACTATATGCAACTATGAACCACATGAAAACTCAAAAGCGTTTGAGTGGAGTGGCATACTCTTTACTTTTACACACTACAACTGAGGGAGAACAAAATTTTATTAAGGATATTCTTTTTATAGGAGATATAATACAGATTATTACCACTCCATAGATAGAGGACTCACACCCTATAATGTATGGGTGATTACAAAATTTAATTTTCATCAGATTATGGGAACTCGTTCTCTAGTATGATATGGGAGTTCCAACCTTAAAATATATATAGCGGTCGATTCCAATCACTTCTATTTTCCAAACATTAATGAAGGAATCATCCTTATAGCATCATTTCACATCACATATTTAATTCCAAAATTAAGGCCACTATCATTACCTACATAAAAAACCACTCAGTATAACCTATTAATGGGATAAAGTCTGAGTCGTGAAGAAGAAGATATGAGAGGGAGATGTCTTGTATGGGATTATATGGATTTTCCTCGAAGGGTACATGGTTTGTCTCACTAGACTGTACCCTAATATTGTCCCCTTATAGTACTCAATTAATAGGAAAAAATTATACGATGTGTACATATTTTTACATGGTGTGTAACATCTCTTGAACACCTAGCAATGTAATTTACTTTAAAAGTCATTGATTTTCATGTGATACTACATGGTGTGTACCTGGGGTACATGGAATATTCTATCAACCTCACTGTATGGTCATTTACTCTATCCCATACTCATATACATAGGCCCATTCTTATGTGCATCGGCATGTTCCCACATATATGGTTATGTTCAGGTACCCTTGCCATGTCAGAATACATGGTCTTTTCCATGTACCCCTGTCATATCCTAATACTCTACCATGTAATCCTCATGTGGGATATATTCATATTTACTTAGACAGATATCTATCTCCCACTATATGAAGTGTACCACTAGTAAAAAATTATTATTTCTCAAAACCCATTCTTCCCATCATCGGGAAGAACACACAACTATGATCCATTACAACACGCCGCATGAATAGGGTTCCTGAATGGAAACCCCCTTTGATCTTGACAGAACCCCCATTTTATCCATTAGTTTGCACATTTTGACCATTAGGGGATCCATAATAGTCATTAATGGAAAATAAAATAATTAAAAAAATTCATATATGTGGATCGATACATAAAAATCATAAATTCTCCAACCTCCAAGAGAAATAAAAAGATTCTAGTCCAGATCTAGGCATTAAGGCTTCTATACCAGGATCCTATCTTAATCATCATCAATGATGAATTCCAGTATCATCTTCTCTCAATTATTCTTCTTATTTCTTCTTGTTGTGTAATGGAGAAATATATCCCTCCCTATATCTATGGAAAACAATGGAAGTGGGGTATTCTACCCCTACTAGTTCATCAAATAAAAAGTTAATTGAATATTTTCTCCAAAAATAGTCACCCTACACCTAACACCCGATGCATACCAACTATATATAATCCTTAAGATAAAACATGCATTCATGATCTAATGGTTATATCACATTTCAGATTCGAGAATCGATTAATAAGGTATTCAATTATTTTTGAATCTTTTCTCATGTGTGGCATAATAAATCTAATATTTTTAATAACCAAATATAAAGGATATTCAGTTCTTGGTATCCCATATTGTTTCTTGACCCCACTTCATTAATATTCTTTGAAACATTCAAAAGTCAAACACATCATAAATAGTGTCTTTAATATGGAAACCCTTGTCTTTATTTAATATTAATACATGATTTTTTATATTTGAAAACAAATAACACAAAAAAATGATATAGAAGTTTAATGTCTTTGTTTAATTAGGTACATTACATAATAATATAAAACATGGGGTACATAATTATTATCGAAAACATCCTTAACAGGCTGATAATATTCCATATTTCTCAAAACTATATGAGATACATCTAGAAATACATAAGAAATAGATGAGATATAAATCCCATTAAGTGAATAAACAAATCATTAGATGAAGAAATTATTACATGTTAGACAATAGTATTCACAATGGGATATAAAAGTGTAGTGAATCATAATCATGAACAATGAGGCTTGATGTAGAATGACCACATAAAGGTAACATAGGTATAGGGAAACAAAATTAAATATGACATTATAAGAATAAGTTATCGTTAACCACTAAGACAGCATAACATAATGTACCTAGGATAACATCCCATTCACCATACATGGCATATTGTTAGAATAAAACATTACCTAATGAATTGGACTGCTACCAGGGTTCACCCATCATAATCATATCATGTACGTGTATATGTGTTCCAAATATATTAAATAACATAAGAAAATATTTGATCACATTTAATACCATGATATAAGACTATGGTATATATACATGGAATTCCATAATTAATGAATTATATATAAAAATTGTGAATCCACTTGAGTGGAAATGGGTACGATTATAAACCTCAAAAATGTATAGCATGGAAAATTATAGTGACAATTTGGCAGCATAAAAACGGTATATGAAGATTCATAACATGGTTCTATGATAGGGAAATGGGTATATAATCACTTCAATGTAAAAAGAAAACTATGAGTGATATTTATGGACATAATAAATCATGAACATTTGTGAACAAATATAAATAAGGCATGGAAGGTGCTCGAAAAAAACATGTCATGAAAAAATCTCAAGGAAAATTCAACATCATAATGGTGGTATATAATAAATAATTTGATGTATTAATGAGAGGGAAAATGTTCGATAGTAACTAGGTAAAATAAGGTAATTAATTTGGATTTTTAATATTATATATAATCAATTTTATTTGGAATAAAATGTTCATTATATAAATAATATGCTTGAATAATGAGGATAAAGAGATGATCCCTTTCCAAGGTCCAAATCCTTTTTTTGTATTTTCTAATAGCCACTTTCAGGAAAAGTGGTAACCATACAACATAAAATTCGAGAAACTTACATCCCGCCAACACCAGAACGAAGAAATTAAAATTCAAAAAACCCAAACTGCTTTCCATTTTCCCTGACCGTGTGTCACCCTTCATCGTTTCAAGAGCCACCTCGAGAGGCGAGCATGGATATCGTCACCCACCGCAGATCAAGTCGACGTCGAAATCCCCATCCAGTCACCATCCAGTCAACATCATCAACAGTATCTCGGAACTACCACTGTCATCGTCGTCAGGGCACCTCACCGTCGTCGCCGGAGCACCATCACCAGAGCACCTCACCATCATCACCGCTGTCGTCACCTTCCCAACATCCCACCGGTCGACGGAAACAAACCAATCCGACATCGTCGTCCTAGACGGTTCCATCGTGACAGAAGAGCCCACCAAAAAACCTTCGGAATCAACTTCAGCACCAGAATCACTCAGAAAAATCATCCATTCGCAAAACCACAAAAAAAGCCACGCAAACCAATCAACCACACCGCCACACAGAGCGTAGAACTTCAAATCCAGCAGGGAAAATAAAAAAGAACCCTAAAACGAGAACCCCACCGCCACCTACTAGATCGAACGCATCAGACACAACAGAGCCCCCCTCACTCACCTGAGAAGAGTCGGGGCCCCCGAAACACCGACGCATGAGCGTAGAACTCAAACGGTAAGAAACACCCTAGAGGATGACAACGAGCTGCATAGAACAGAGCCAAAGGCACTCCGGAGAGTGTGTCATCGATGGAGACCGGTCTTACACCTGCAGATCTGAACCCGAAACCACCGCCGTCCTTAGTGCATCTCCACAGCCAGCGAGGTACCACGAAACCATAATTGGGGGGGGGGGGGAGGTTTATTATGTCCCAATGATAGGATTTGGAGTCTATATAATAATGTACTCAAAACAAAACCATAATTTGATTATTCCCATTTTTTCTCCAAAGAGTTCATTATTTTATAATTCCAAGGTCCTAACACAATAAAATATTACCCCTGGTGTTGTGGAATTGAGTCATGTTTTTAATGAATTGATTTTAAAACCATAAAATATAATATAAATTTTGGAGGACTCATAAAGGACATATATAATAAATCCAATAACCTTATAGTTATATTATTTTAATTGGGAAAAAATTATTTGGTCATTAAAACCCTTTATAGAATTTATTACCTAAATTTTGTTACATAATGATGCTATGACACAGAATAAATATTTATAATATATTTAATAATTACCCTAATTTTTTCCCCTTTTAAAATTATGAAAAATTCACTATTGGATAATTTCAATATGAGGATTTGAAAAATAAGATTTATTTTATGAAGACAATTTTAAAAAATATTTTTATTTTAACATTCAAAGAAATGCTGGTTTTTTTGACAATAACATTTTTTGAACCCTTATAAAAAATACATTTGACTTTATAAAAATTGTATTATAATCTATATTTCTTAAAAAATATTTAATTTTATTATTTTATTAAAATATAATTAATTTCAAAAATTCATTACTTCCTAGAAAATAATGATATAATTAAAATTACATATTACAAAAAAATACAATTTTATTTTATCATATCAAAATAAAAATCATTTATAGAATAAAAACAATAATAAGTCAATATTTTTATATTTAAAATAAAATTTAAATATAAATATTTATCAGGGTATCGATACATATAATTTTATTACACTAGAAAATTTAATGAGGGTAAGGTGGGTGATGATGATATCTTCATGGAGTGGTTCGGTGTACATGGTTTCGGTCATGATATTTATGAGGCTAAACTCCTCCCATAAATGGTTTTGATCATTATTTAGTCCTTAGATCTCAGATAAGGATTGGTCAATGTAAAATCCTAGGGATGTTATCTAAATTAGATGTTCTGATAAATGGAATTAATATGATATGATCCAACTAGTTGAGGCCATCACTTCTTTTGTATGTTTTAATTTTATTTATCAAAACCATATATTAATAATAATAAAATGATCACTATTAAGAAACTATATTATCAATGTGTATGATTATTAATAATATTTTAAATTCAATAGGTTAGAATATAACTAATGTACTGAAAAGGTTTTATATAACCATTAGTAATAATTTAATTGAATCCTAAAATTTGTTTTACTTAAAAAAGTTCAAGTCATTACTATCTTCCCAAATTTAGAAATTTCTACATTGAAATTTTCATTTCACACAACTAAAATTGGGGTTAACTCTATTTCAATACATCATCAAATTCCCAAATATCTTCATCAAAATTGTGGTTTCTCTATATCCCCTTGACCAAGTTCACTGTATTATTTTGTTTAATTTTTTCACTATGATATAATATCATCATCAAATAATCTTCATATTAATTGTCATTCTACAATGGTACCATATCTAGATTCAACACATTTATGGGGTTTGGTATGCATTTCTATAATAGGGATACCCAGAACACATCATGTACTTGAGATAGGATAAGTCAAAGTGAATATTGGTAGGTCACCACTATGATGCAATCGAGGATGTAAAAGGGAATGATGTATCATTGAATACGATTTCACTACTTCCGAAATTCCAAGAATATATTCTATAGAGATACATGGAGTTATATATTATTTCCATCGTCAAACTCCAAGCCTCATTAGCGATTGTTAGCAAAAATATTCTGTCTAGTCTAAGCTTCCATGATGCGTTACTAAATGGTCATGACCATTCCAAAATTTTCTCTACTATTTTAGGACCCAATAGTTTTTATTCACATAAATCATCCCAGAAAATTTGTGTCCCTCATTTCATCTCATAAAAGGATTTATAAGGATCAATTTTGCTTTTTGAGTGGAAAATATTATAGTACGAGAACTCGACCTAAGGAACATGTTGATATCATCCTAATTTGATGTATGTTTACCATGGTATCAACAATTACATGAGAGTTTGGATAATTCACTCATATTGGTCATTATTTTGAGGGTGGTAAGCCATGTTGATGTTCAACTTAATATTTAGAAAATATTGGTGACACTTCCAGAACTGGGAGGTAAATCCTGTCTGTCGATCAGATATAATTTATAGTGGTGTTCAATAAAGCCTCACACCTCTCTAATGTATATACTCGAATGTTGATCAAGTGATAATTCTTATGTTATTTCATTGTAGTGAACATTGATTGAATGATTATACACCAAAAACAATATAGAATTATATACTATTTATGTCTTCAGAATACCAGTGACAAGGTTCTTGGTTTTGTTTTCCCATTTCCATATCGGTATGGGTAATGATTACATCACCCCCTAGGAAATATTCTTTTCATTATTCACATGATGAAATATAAGATACCTTGATGTATATTTGTTTATCTCATTTTTGAAACTTTCCCTCCAATAAATCTATTGTTGCTCTCGATACATCTTTGTGCTCACTGGACGGATGAAGAAAGTCGATCCATGTGCATAATCCAATATCTCATTATTTATCATAGGATTTTATAGTACATATAGTAATGAACTAAATGTCAAAACCCCTTCTTCATTTATTTTGAACTATGAGGTTTTATCTTTTCTAATATCTTGCACCTTATTATGAATTTCCACATCATCTCATTGAGAATCCATAATGTTATCTACACGTGATAGTTGAGAAATAATTTGTGAAAGGATTAATGATGTTCTTTCTTTTATTATTCTCAGGAAATCCTTTTCATTTCTATTAAGATCATATCCTTCTCAATTCTCTTACAGGACAATATTCTTTAATATATTCTACATAGAGCGTGTGATACATTATTTTCTTTTCTACGAAGGTAGTCATTTCAATAGTAATAGTCCTGATTTAGCTCTAACCATATTCACTGGAATATATTTATCAATCTATTTGAGAATTTATACTTATGTATCTTATGATATATATATATACTTCAAATATTTCCCCCAAGAAAATATGATAAAAGATTTTAAGTGTGAAAATTACTACATCCAACACTATATCATGCATTGGACAGTTCTGTTTATGAACATTCATTTTCCTTATGTCATAGGATTTAAATTTATCAATATACATTAGAAAATATCCCAATCCGTTCTTCAAATCATCACATTATACCATGAAAATTTCCCACTTGGGTGTAGAATAAGTACATGTGTCGTGATGGGACTCCTTTTAACTCTTTAAATCTCTCTTCACATTAAATATTCCAAATAAGATTGAATCCCTTCTGAGTTTTCTTGATTAGAGGGTTTGAATATCATGATAAGAGTCTCAAAAATATACGATAATACTCAAATATTTTGAGAAAGCTACATATTTTCATCATAGTGTTTGCTCTTGGAAATCCATAAATCACATATATCTTTGAAGGGTCCACATTTATCCCTTTACTAGGGTTGAAATTCCCTAGGAATGTTACTTTTTCTATATATAGTTTTTATTGTGAATATAATGACTTGTTTAGGATAAATACACAAAAATTCATTTTGAATCACATCATCGTATTCTCTTACAGTGGGGATTTATTCAAGGATTAAATTTTCATTATTACTAATCATTTGAGATAGATACCCTTTCTTGTAGGGAAATAATATACATGCTTGAGATGTTGGTTCTAAAGAAGATCAATCATATTCTATTAAATTGTATAGAATCAAAAATCGATTCATGTTATGAGGTTTGAATTCCTTCTCTTCAAAATTTATTTTGGATTCATGAAAGGAAAACGATTATAGGTATAGGATTCACAAAAATTCCATGAAATGGATGCTAATTAGATTATTTAGAAGAACATTCTAATAAAATTCATCATATGAAACAAAAATCATAGATTTTTTTCTAATGATATAAAATCATTTCAAGTCAGGAATCTTTGTTCTTAGAAAAAATATAAGATATATTAATAATGCATTAATTTAAGTACACACATGAAATAAAAACATATTTATTATAGTTTACATTCACTTCAATCAGGAAGATCCATCTCATAATAGGACAATCCTTATTCCCTTGGTCATTGTTATTGTTGGTTCTCATCATGCCTACTAGCCCTTGAAATAGAGAATTAGATTAGATAATTACCAACTTCTCCACATTGATAAAACAGAACCATATATGAAACCTTATATTGAATTTCATTACCATCCATTATGATAAAAACATTTCCTTGGAAATTGGAAAATTTATGCCCTATTTTCCCAAACTAAAAAAAATCACAGTTTCTTTGTGATATTTCCTAGGTTCCTCTTTCATTTTTTTAAAAAAATGTAATTTCTTCATCTATACCTTATCACATTTATCATATGTAGTTTTTTATACAAATACCTCCTATTATTTGGCATTTGTTTATATTCAACAATCATGTAGTTTTTAATCATTTTTTAGCTGTTTTGGCATAATCACAATATGTATTACCTGATATCCCATTATTTAAAGAATCTCATTTCGGAAGTTAATACATTTCAACTAAATTTGGTTTTTGACTCAATTCCTCTTATTTCCTACTATTTTTTAAAATATAAGGAAAATTTGGGATGTTATTTCTCAACCAATTAAAGTCATAAAATGTAATCCAATAACACTAAGGAGATAACAAATAAATTGCATTTATTCCTCAACATATGAATTTCAAGTCTTCAATCAAAGTTATCCACTACCTATTTCATAATATAAAATATTATTTAAATTTTATTCTCTTAATAAGGGTTCATAATATGTTTTTTAATTTATCAAATAATATCCCCTTGGAGTGTCAATCTATATGTGTATCATGGTCTATTTTCGTGTCGAAGGTGAAGATTGAGTCTTGCCCAATGATGCAATTTTATGATTATTACCCCTAGTTACCTCCATGATAGAGCCAAAACCACTTTTAGTATCAAGAAAAGGATTATTTTTCATTAAAACCACTTAATATATACTTTACATTAAATTGGGGATGTTTTCTTATGTTTAGTATTATCCTTAAAAAAATTTCTATAATTTCCTACTATTAATCCTAAAAATAATTAAACTATCTATTGATAACAACTATGAAAAATATTTTCTTTATTACACATCAATTCACAATTTATTACATACAAATTAAAATAAGAAGACCCATAAGATCTATAAGTCTAATATCTTGGGAAATTATGTACATTACGTAATAACTTAAAACAAGGGGAACATCAACAATATTGAAAAATTAATTAAAATTAAAATAATATTCAATCATTCTTAAAAATTTATGGTGTAACCTGAGGACATACATAATAATTGGGTGATATATAAATCCTAGTAAGTTAATTAAAAATAATATAATGAAAGAATTATTACTTACTAGACAATTGGATGTTCAATGGGACATAAATATGGGGAGAATCATAAACATGAAAAATAAGGCATGATGTAACATGACAACATAATGGAAACAAGGGAATGTGGAAACTACATTAAACATTACAACATAAGAATAATTAAATGATGAACACCAATAAATAAAAACATAATTTTATTTGGATAACCTCCAATGCACCATATATAGAATCCAATGAGACTAAAATGTTACTCAATTCATTGGAGAAATCTATGTGAGAAACCATAATAATCATATCTTGTACATGAGTAAGTGTTCCACATAGATCATATAATATAAGAATTTTTTTATTACATTTAATCCCAGAATTATGTATTTTGAGTCAAATACATCAAATCTCACAAAAAATTATGCAGAGGTACAAATAGTTGAATACATTTGTGTTCAAATGGGTATAAGTAGACACCTGAAAAATGTTTAGAATGAAATGTTACAGTGACATTTTAGAAGCATAATGACTGTACATAAATAATAAAAGAATGATTTAATGAGAGTTAAATGGGTCGTTAATCACATGGAATTCAATTAAAATGTAGGTGGTATATGTAAGGAGAAATTCTAACGAATGAAAAATTGGGACATAATTCTTAAAAGACGATGAGGGTTCCTAAATAAAAAACATAGCATGTAAACATCAACAGGTAAGTTTAGCAAGATACCAGGGGTATATAATGAACCATGGGAGGGATTAATGAGATTAAAAGTTGACACTCGTCACTTTTAAATTATAGGTGATGTTAGAGGGATGTTGAAAATCATATCATATTAATTGGAACTGGAATAAAATGTTCATTTCATAAATAATGTTATAGAATACTGTGGATAAAGAGAGGATCCCTTACTAAATGTTGGGATTGTAATGAATTTGGTAAATGATATAATTATAGGGGATAAATTCTATATATTTTTTAGAAAATAAATTTTATAGTAGTGGAATATTTATAAATTCATGAAAACAAAACCAAGTTAGATACAAAAGGATGAATACAAATAAGGTCCGAGAATTGAAAATAAGAAATGGAGAGAGCTCCATTACCTTGAGAGGGTGATTCCAAAAGATTGGGAGGATCTTTTTGAGATTGTAAGAACCTTGAGAGTAATATATAAATGGTAGGAAAAATTATGTCTTATTTAAAATCTTTTAATGTGACGAGAAATGGGAGATGGGGTTGAGTTTTATATGATAAGATAGGGGAGTTCTTCATTATTTCTCAAACATAGGTTTTGGACTCTATATAATATTGTAATCTGAACCACAATACTAAAAATGATTTTGCCCCTGAATTTTTGAAAATAAGAGATATTTTAATTATTTTATATGTTTGATATCGAAAATAAATAAAATATTACCATTGGTGATTGGAAACTGTGTCTTATTTATGATGAATTGATTTTATAACTTTAAAATATAATACAAGTTTTGGAGGATTCATAAAGGCATTATAAAACTAATAATTATCCTCATAATCATATCATCTTGAAGTGGAAACAAATATTTGGTCATTTATTCCCAGTATATAATTTATTACATTATTTTTGTGTCATCATTATTTAATACGAAACGCTGTATATTTATATCGTATTTATAATTTAGCCCAAATATCTATTATATCAAAAAATTATGACAATTCAGTTGGGTATTTTTAACATGATAATTCAAAAATATATATTTATTTGATCCAAATAATTCCCCAAACATGTAAATTTTAACTTTTAAAACAAGAATGGCCATTTACTGTGAAATGATGATTTTTAAAGATAATTGTTTTCAAACCTTTATAAAAATTAAATTTCACTTCATAAAACTACATTATAATTTATATTTAATAATGTCATTTTAAATATATAATTTTTTTATAATATAATTTATTTTTAAAATTGATGAATTATTCAAAAATGAAACTCCTTATAATTATACCATATTTCAAAAAATATATATGTTTTATTATATAAAAATAAAAAATAATTTTAAAATTATCAATAATAAGAAGTAAATCTAACCATTATTATCTAGAAAATACTACATCTATATTAATATTATTATGTAATTTATACATAGATATTTATTACACTATAAAATGACTTAATTGTAACGTGGGTGATGGGGATATCATCATGTGGGTGTTTAGTGTACATGGTTTTGGCCGTGATGTTTATGAGCATGAAATTATCCTGTAAATATTTTTAAACACTCTTTATACATTGGATATCAACATCGTCTTAGTCATGGGAAAATACAAATGATTCTTTATCCTTTGGAAGATTAGATAAATGAGCTTCATAGGATACGATGTTACTAGTTGAGGCCATCACATCCTTTGTCTCTATCATTTGGATTTATCAAAGCCCTATATTTATGCTAGTCTAATGAAGACTATTCCTCATTTATATTAAAAATGGTAATTATTTATAACCATAATTTAACTTTAATATGAGATAATATAACCAACTAATGGAATATTTTTTCTATAACTGTAAAAGTGAATTTAATTCAATGACAAATGGAATTATATTTATAAAATCTTGGGTCCTTAAATTAAAATAATTGAATTATTAACATTTTAATATAATTATTAATGATTAATAATTTAAATTATTTTTCTTAAATTTTGAATTGTTATTTATTTCTAGGGATCACTAGTCATCATGATGTTGATCTTAATAAATCCATTTACAATGCTTTAGTAGTTATATATTAGTATTAATATTGCATAATTTTATGAACTTGAATACCTTGTGGAATTAATGATTCTTAGTAAGAGAACATGTGTCTATATTAATATAGATCACAATATTTTGTTAATTATCGAACATTCTTTATCAGTATATTTAGGGATATGTATTTGTTATTTTTCAATACATGTTTTAAAAATATAAAATTATTATAGTGTAATAAGGTATGAATAAAAATATGTTATAAGATAGTTTAACATGAAATGTCTTATAAATAAATTTATTTAAAACATATTGTGATTTTTTTTATAAAATAATTGTTTTTGAAATGAGTTTCTCATGATTTGATAACAAGTTTAGTAATAATTTATTCTATGGTTTTATAAAAATGGCGTGTCAATGTTATTCAAAATTTGGAAGTCATAACAATGTTTTTGAAAGTGGGTTCAAATTGATTCAGATTGGCCTTTGAAATTGAATATTTTTACAAAATATTAGAATGTTTAATGATTTTTAATTTTTTAGCAATCAATGAAAATAATTAAATTCATTGTGTTATTGTAAAACTAAGGAATATATTGTTATGTTTGGTATTATTTGGATAGTTTTGAAAATTTAAAATTAGTGTGTTCCCTTGAGAGTCATAATTTTTGTGATCAACTAAATGTAAACTCTAGTTTTTTAAATATTTTAATTTTTAATATGTGATATAATTTTGATGATAATCCCATGTGATTTATTTTCTAAGAGATAGTGTTTAGATAATTGAGATCTATTGTGTATAATAATTATGGATTAATAGATTACACTCTGAGAGGTGTGTTTCCAATAAAAATATCCATTAGTGGGGATCCCCATAAAGTGGATTGGGATTTCATAATGATGCTTAATATTGGGGACCACCAAATGGTTAAATGATGACTAACCATTAGTGATTAGATATGGGTGGGTGAGTTCATGTGTCATCTTGGTGTTGTGATTCTAGAAAATATAGGGTGCTTGGGGGATCAAATTTAATCTATAAGAGAGGATATTTACTGTGATTAATATAATAACTATTTTAATGTTATAGAGATATTAGATAAATTTTTAAAAATATTATTATTTTAGTGATGTTCTTATGGATGATGAGGGTGATGAGTGTTGGGGATCTTACATTGAAGGGGGGATAAGATATTTGGGATTGAATGTGGTAATAACCTTTTGAATTTTTAATTATGATTTTTAATATTTTTTGTATGAATATATTGTGAGGATTTTAATTGACAGGAAAGAATTATAGTATGTATTTTCTGAAGATCCATTTCCTTATGTGTTAATGGAAAAAAGAAAAATTAAACTATGAAGAAATTGAACCTGATGGGAATTTTATATTTTGGAATTAGCTCAGAAGAGAATCCATGTTGGTATATTATAGGTGATTAAATGGATGAATTAGAAATTATGGGTCTTGTATAAAATATCATGTGTGGACTTTTTTATTATTGGTATGTAATTCGGCCTCATTTAGAAAAATTATAACCAATAGAGAACACATTGGCCCACAGAAGTATCGATAGGGGTCTACCAGGTTCTAAGTGGGGGTCAACATGATTTTTCAAAGGGGATATCACTATATGATTTTCTTGACTGAACACAATTATTTTATATGAATAGGGATTAAGATATTCCATTATGGTTTTCTTATACTCTTATTTTTTATTTGATCTACACTTATTTCCCTTTTATTGGAGGATAAATCAGAGATGATGTCATCCAAAATTAAGGCATCCTTTCCTGTTTCTTATCTAATTATTTTTCCCTTGAACTTATATTGTTTTTTTATAGTGAGTTAAGAATTTGTATTTTTTATTCCATTAGAGTACATTGAAATCACATTAAAATGGTGTACATTTCATGTATATTTGTTAATGCAAGCATATAAAGAGAGATTATGTGTCATGATCACTGCTTTGTTTTAAAGTAAATCAACTTGTGAGTTTCTCGATAGTTATTAGAAAAAAATTAATAAATTAATGGTTAATTTAGGTGTCTAAATTTATGAAACTATGAACAATTGGATTCGGTTTGCATAGGAAGGGGGATGCACCAAAATTTATGGGGTTTCAATATCATTATACATCATGTTTTTTTATGATTTATGTTTGAGAACCTGTAGTTAAGTTTAAAAATTTTAATGTCATAAAAGGGGTTAGATCCTAATGTAAGATCAAACATACAAAGGCCTCGTTTATCGTATTTCTTTGCATTTGTGATAATATGGTAGATCATTTTGTTAGAATTAAAAAACATAGTTGCTGGAGGAATTTGTAACATGAACGTATCATTCAAGACATGAATTATAAATCCCGACCTAAATTATAATTCATGACCATGGGGTTTTAGGTTGGAATTAAATGGATCTATAATGAAATAACTCAGGGTCTAGATGGGTGATTCAGTACATGAATTATTTTTAGGGTTTTAGGGAATGTGTGACTTAATTGTTTCTAGATTTTTAACCCATTTATCTCATAATGTGAAACCTATATTCCAATATTGAATTAATCTTAACCAGTGTGGTTATAATTTGTGAATAATTTAATATTCTAATAATATTCCTCACCACTATTAATATTGAGGTTAGTTGGAGATATTTTTAAAATATTCTTGAGGCACCTTTGATTGTATTCAACACCTAGTCTTTTAGAGTCTGATCTATGGTGATATGAGGATTGTTTTATTTCTAAAATTGATCTATTATATTATTTTATTCTTTATATATTCTATAATATGCTATTCTATATGTTTTTATTTAATTTTTATCAATTAATGATAGCTGGATATTTTTGGTCCAGAATTTTAAGGATCATTATTTTCCCAAAAAATATTTAACTAGATTTTGTTTTTTTATTCCATTCATTCTTGGATAATGTTTTGATCCTCATGTTAAAGTAGGAGATTTATTAACTTTATATCTATTTAATGTTCATGTCTATTATTATTTTGATTTAATAATTTAGTTAATTGTTTAATTTATGAAATAGAGATAATCTCATGGAATTTAAAGGAAAAATGAAGTTGTGATATGGGTTTGTGTCCAATTTTTATTTTATACTTATTGGAGATGCATGTTTTTATATGATTGAGTTTCATATTTTGTTGTTTATAATGTTTTTTGTTTTGAAGGAAATATTATAAACATCATAATTCCTAAATAATAATATTGATGTGATTAAATAAAGAAGCATATAATCTAATATTCATTCTTCATAGTTTTTTATTGAATATTAATGTAAGGATAAATGCATGTTTAAGTATTTTTTGTGATATTTATATTTGTTAAGTTATGGGTTACTTTTTGATGAAAACTTATGAATAATGAAATTTTTATTTAATATGGGAATTAGAATGGGTTTCCGTTAAATATATACTATTTGGGGCCAAGAAATCCCATTCTTATTGACTAAGTCTCATATGGATTGGTTTTATGTCGTTTTTTCATTTACCTATGTAAAAAATAGCATTGAATGTATGTGTAATTAATAAATATTATAACATTCTTCTATTTTTTTTAAAACCATCCAAGGAATTTTTTTTAGGAAATGGTCCCAGGATCAGGGTTGTTTATTGGATGGGATCCACATTCTTTTTGTATGATCGCTGTTTTGAAATGGATTGGAACCTTAAATGAGAATCTGACTCAGATACCAGGGTACCTAGATTGTTGATACCTATAAAGATAACATAATTAGTGATGTGTAAAATGGTGTTGTACATCAAGTAATTTTGGAACTGTTCTGAGTGGAGATTTATCGTCACTTATTTTCGTTCTGGATTTCTTTTGGATGGATTGTAGGTTGAATTATATAATTTTTATGATTTCCGACAACATGAATTTTTTTTAAATTTTCTATGACATGTTCAGTTATGATTTGGTATCTTAGACAAAGACCTAGGGTTATATGATGTTTTTGAAATTAATAAATGAATAATATATAACCCTTGGGATGGAGTGTTGTTGATGGAAAAAATGTTGATCAATTTTTTAAAAGTTAACTAAGGAAATGATGGAATGGTTAAACATGATTTTACAATGATCATTAGTATGGAATATTGATTTGGAAATATTATTTAATTGTTATTATTTTCTATAAAAAATGGTAATTTTTTTAATTATAATGTTGTATTTGATAATAATATGTAATGAAATTAATAATTACTTTATGACTAGGGTTATGAAGACTAAAATTATAATCATAGAATCTGTTAATGTGAATTAATTTATAAATAATTTATTAAAAATGAATTGGATGTTTGTTTACTTGATTGATACCTAGTCCATAGTAGTGGTATCTAGGGGTCCTATCTTAAAATAGTCGTAGATGAGTCTAAGGATGGGTTATTACCTTGGTGGTGTCTGTGGATGATATTTTTTAAACATTTTAATTTCATATTCAACCACACCCATATCAGTAAGGATAAAAAAACCCAAATATTTTAGGAGGGTCTTTTCAAAATATCAATGTTGATGAGGAAATATACTACTATCTTTTCCCTATACCACTCTCCCTTTATATTTTGGTAAGTAGGCATATCCCATGCCACAATGGCTTGTAAAATTGCGTGTATTCTTACCCAAGAAAAAATATCTCAATTAACTATAAATTTATGTTTTGGTTGTAATGGATATAGGTCAAACACATACTTATATACATTTTCGGTGGCTCTGTATTCTCAGGGGTGTACAAACATGGGCTATAACATATTGAGGCATATTGAACTTTCACATGTTGTAGTGGATTCCAGACATGCACTTAGTTACATATTGGATGGTGATGGTAATTATATGGATATGTAGACTGATAAAAACTATGATGTTTAGTCCAATACAGGACGAAAGTAGGTAGGGATATGGTATGACTCACATTAGGGATGAATTACTTATGGAATGGATGAGCACAAGATGTGTGGCATTGAGGATGGGAGAAAAAAACTCATCGATAAGTGGAGGTGATGTACTATATTATATATATTCATATTTATATATTATTTTTCTGAAGAACAGTTTAATTATATGTGTTATTTGGTAATTGATCCATGAATAGAATGGGGAATCTAGTTTTATCTATTTAAGTGATGAAATAGTTTCAATTATTTATTTACTAATATTTAGTATTCTTGTTTCACACTTTTTTCAAGAGGTTTTAGGGAGGATCCTACTATGTATACATGTAATTACCCCCTTATTAATATAAATTTATTTTAAGGACAATACTGATTTGTTGGTGATCATGCTATACAATAATTACTTGAAATAGTTGATAGATTTCGTGGTTACAGCGTAGTTTTACATTTTTCATCTAAGATTATCATTAAGTTGTTTAAATTTATATATGAAATTAAAAATAATAGTTTTTATTGTATTATTAATAGATTATTTAGTGGTTTATCCAAGTAATAGATTATTCTATATACTATATATAGTATAATTCCTCACATTCATGTGATTGATATAACCTCATTACTAGTTTCATTCCCTTGGCCTATTAAAGGTGGTATTTAAGCATCATTATCACAATTCCTTAATTAGTTTCTCAGTTGAGATACCTTAAGAGAAGTGGATCATGAAAGGGTATTCTGAAAGGTGATGGTTGAGAGATAGGATAGGTTTTTGTGTTATAAAAAAGCGATTATGCATGGATGAGTAGGGAAACAATGTCATATACGATTTGTGTATACTGTAAATCAAGGGAGACTGACTAATTTATTGGATTTTATTACCACATATGATCTAATGCAAGAAATTTTATGTTTTTTGAACATTATAATCTAATTGATACTACTTTCTTGGTTGAGACCTAGGTATGGATCATAGATAATGATTACTTTATGAATATATCTGAATTTGGGTGGACAATGGGAAATATTTTGAAATGAATTAATAAAATAAATAATAATAAAATGTTCTTATATACAATGATTAAGTGTAAAGATGTTTTTTATTTTATAAATATAGGACCAGGTTAATTTCCCCATCAGGTTCATGTAGATGAAATTTAATGGAATTTTCCAGTCGATTTTTATAGAATGGAGGTCGATGACAAAGACACATAGAAAGGGAAACTCTACAAATTCCAAATACATAGATTGTGGAGGTATGAAGGACATGTTTTAGATAGAGAGATTTATTATTGGCCAATGAATGTGGAGGTTTACTTTAGTCTGATATGTTCATGGTGAGAGTACTGGGTTTCTTTTTCTAATATAATGATGAATGGGTCCGCATTAGAGTGGTGGAAATTATTTCATAAGGATCATGAGAGGCTGACTATTTCATGATGTAAGTTTAGGTTTTTGTTTCATGATGAGTTTTTATCTTTGACCATAATGAACGTATGGTGGTGGGAGATCCTTACCCACTCGGTAGTGGAGTTCCACTATTCGAGAGTTCAGTATTAACTACAAGAACCTTATACATTCTTATTCAGGTCTTCTACCATTCAATTAGTCTATATATTCAATGTCAAGTCACTCAGTATTTTTCAATTTCATATTCTAATTTATTTGAAAAGTAAGAGGTCATTTATGGATATTGTCTATAATAATATAATTGTAGGATAAGAGTTATCATGACTCTTAACCGAGATTTCTATGACAATGTGTTCTTAGTTTTCGGGCCGGTATAATTTTTTATTTGATGAGATCATGTTTCTTCCCTCTTTAACCTATTTAACTAATGATAATTGTTCATGGTCATATTCTTATAGATCATGTGTGGTTTTTATTTCTTATAGAGTTCATGAATATCCAACGTGAGAGTGATGATCCTTCCTTAATAGTCAATATGTGGTTGGTGTCCGGTTTTAAGCCAAGACATTGCATTATTTTCAGCCTAAATAATAAAAATAGTTTGAAATTTTTGATTTTGAGTAGTATAGATGGGATGTGGTAAGAATATGATATCAATGTGATGCGCCTTATTCTCATGGATTGTGGGTTGACTGATCTTAACATCATATGAAGTACTATATTTTTATTTTCATTATTTTTATGCCTTGATTGATCAAGAATCCACATAGTTATTTATTTAAAAATCCCTATTACATGTTTTTAGACTTGAGGCATAGAGGTTTCCAATGACCATATAATTTATTAGGAAAATTAGATTTTGAACTAGTATATTTCATCTGTGAAAAGTTTGGTAATCGATTCTGGTCTAGCACCTATGTTTGGGTGATCTACAATGTTTATAGATATAACCCTATGTTATAATCCTTGACATATATTTTTTTATTAAGTGAAATATAATCTTGGATTTATTTAGCATGCATGTCATATTCTATTCCATTAATTGAATTGGGTAGTACGACCCTCATAAGGGTCATATAAACATTGGGTATCTATCATCCATAATAGATGAGTTGACACATAATTTTTTAGAGGTGTAACAAACCAAATGTTTATTCATGTAAACCACCTTATTATAATTATGTCACAATGTATAAACCACATAATGTAACATTTAGAACACAGTATAAACTATATAAATGACGATTTAATGAAATAAGAGGTTTTACTTGATGTTAATGAACCAATCTTGAGGGAATTGTAACATGACCTTTGGAAAATTAATATAACCGTTAGAAATAGTAACTAGAACAAAAGAATAGTAACCTCATCTATGAAAGTGAAAATAAAATTTAGGCACCTCATAAATAAAAATATTATATAATTATATTAGTTTATATGTAAATAAATGTTTTAGAAATGATTAATTAAGTGTTGATATTTTTTGAAAAAAGATATTTTAATTTATAATTTTATAAATAAAATAATTAGTTAAAAGAAAAATTATTTTCATAAAATATATTCAATAACTAATTTTTTTTTCTTCTGCCTATATGATAATTTTATGAGTCCTTAATTAATTTTTCAAAGTGTTATAAAATTTGCTATAATTTTAAAATCATTACTTTTTGAGAAAATAATTACTTTAATTTAAAATTAAATTTCTAATTATTAGAAAATTATTTTCATAAAATGGTGTTCATTGTTGAATTATTAACATAGATAAAATGATATGGTGAATTTTGGGGCTTTTTCTAAAATACTTGAATTTTTTTGATGAATAGTAAGACACTATAATTTATGGTATATATACATTACAAGTTAAATATACTATTCATCAAGTAATTTATGATGTAAGAACCATTATATCAAACTAACCTTAATTATTTTAATTTATTTATTTATTATATAAATAAACTCATGGTCTTGTGGGAATATATTAAACCATTGAATAAAATAATGAAAAAACACCCCTCTCCTCCACTATAAATACCACCCACACAATCTATTCTCTTAAAACAATAACTTCTTGTATACTTGTAAAAATTTTACCAAATAATATTATAAATCACCTCACCCTTTTCTTAATAACTCTCAGTCTTATCAAAATTCCAATCCCTTTTCCCTAAAGAGGTTCTCATGGAGAAGGATTCAAGAGTTAAAATTCTCTTTATTGTCTATTAATTTATTTTCATGCTCTTCCCTTTTCTTATTCTCTACACACCTCCACTAATAAAAATAGAGTGATAAATCTAGTAACGTAAATAAACTATAATATTTTTTAATATAATGGGATAATCCATCATCAAACACATTCTCCTCTCCCTTTTATTCTTAAAATGGAAGCATCGTCTGTGAGATATTGATTTATCACCTTCAAGGATGAAATGTTTTCATTTTACCTTACAACTATTAATAATGGAAATGAAACCATTTTAATGGTTAAAAAATATTTAAAATTTCATGTTATTACCCTTTTTATATTGTTGAAGTAAAATATTTACATAATACTAAATGATAAAAAAAATGAGTTCATTGTAATAAAAAACAGACAAAATAATATAAAAAATTACCACTAATGTCTTATATAATCATTAATATTCATAACATAATCATTAATGATATATATAACCATTTTAACTTATAGTATGATCAATAATAAAAAATTATTTCAAATTAGGATAATTATTCCAATTGTACATAAACATCCATACTTGTAAACAATTGAACTGATCATGAAAACCATGAAAACAAAAACTCAAGAATAATAAAATAAAAATATATAACTCATTGAGAAGACCATAAACGAACTTAATAAAACAATAGTTAATCAAATTAAATTATAAATGGTTATTTATTTTTTAGTTATTTAATTGAATTTTATTATCCAGGAAATTGAAGTGAAGAAAACATTCAGACAAAATATAAGGGGAATTCTAGAACCCAAATATGTATCTTCAGTTTTTCAATATTTCATTCCATTTTAAGTTTTTATTTCACATTATTTTTATATAAATATTATTAATTTATTCTTATATTTTTATTTTCAAGGTTATAAATGTTTCTAATAATGTTTTTGGAAAAATTCAATTATTTTTCCAAAATAGCTCTTCTTAAAAGACACATATTTTACATCTCTAGAGATTGATTATTCTTCAATGGAGATCAATATCAAGTATAGTATTCTCTTTTATATTGTGAATAAAAATATTTATAAATGTATTATTTATTAAATTAAACCAATTCCTTCCATGGGTTAATTTATTCCCAATATTGATATACAATATATGTGGGACACATGTTAATGTAATGTTATGAAGCGATGATTGTAATTGAAATTATATAGTGCATGTTAAATTTATGATGTTATGGGTTCCAAAATAATTATATAATTCATAATTTTATTTTGTAAGGTAATTAATATCATGAGATAAAGTGAAATATGTGTGAACATGATGCTATCTTTCTTCACAACTATGTGTTTAATTTAACCACTAATACACGATGTGTAATTTTTATGAGTTTCTACATTACATAGATTATTATAATATTCCCTCACATGATTATGATAATGATCCCATGATTATGTTAAGATAATAATGATTATTCTCACCTATTATATATTGATTAACATTTATATATATCCTCTTACAAGGATTTTATATCATTCCTTTTTTATGAATATCGTTAGGTGAATACTTGTACTGTGGAGAAAAAAGGGCCATTAAGAATCTATATAATATAGGATTAAATAAATTTTTATGTTATATTATGTAAAACATATGTATTTTCATAATTTTCCAAAGTCAAAAAACCATTGGATCCCTTTTTTGTAGCTCTTTTATGTTATATCATTAATATGATGTAATAGTTTTTTAAGAAAAAGTAGAGTCTCAATAGTTGGTATTGGAGAATGGTTTTGTTAATATTATAATTGGTATTATTCCACCTTAGTGAAAACCCTTATTATGAGAATCACTATAAGTAATAACCCAATAATCATTATTTTTTAAAAATCTTTTAATATAGGATCTCATGAAGAACAGTTTTACAATTAATTGAAAAAGGAGTAAATTATTTATTCATGAATTTTTGACAGATGTTTTGTTCTAAAAATTTATATTTGAGAAAATGGTGGGAACTGGGAGAAACCAAGCCAACGACCCATATGAGAGACAATGTAGTGATTGACAGAATTACATCCCCAATTCATTCGGTGGTGGAGTTAAAAATTTCATGGTGATGATTACCCATCTGTCTTAGGAAATATCATCCTTCAAATAAGAGGAAAAAATTTGATATCATGTATTTTAGGTAGAAATAACAACCTACATTTAGTGTATCATTCCATCTACTAGTCATAGTGTAGTGGTTCAACTCAATGGAGAAGATATTTTCTGTACTTCCCTATTCTGAGATGAAGAAGGAGGCTCTCACCGTTATCTTCAAGATTGATAGGTTGAAAAATTATGGAGATTGATTAAGAATATAAAGTAAAAGTATGAAATTAAATACATTGAGTGGGAAGACATTAATATAATGTTTCCTAACAAGTATTTCCCCCAAAATATTTATATAATGATGGATAGAGAATTCATAATGTTAATGAAAAAGTAATGTGATTTTTCACGCCCTATGATGAAAATGTCACATGGATTTCAAGGTACTCTTAAGGTTTTTTTATCAACACTGATTAAAAAATTGTTAGATTCATTAGTGGTTTAAAACCAGACCTTCAAAATACACTAGTAATTTGAGACATTAGGAGTTATGAAGTTGTGGTTCGATATGATCTCAATATGGAGATAGATTTTGGATAAGCGGCCCATGGATTTGGTGATAATAAATGAAAGATTGAGTTTCATGATATAGTATCTAATGAGAATGGTTGGAAGAAAACTCAACCAGCTATATGTCAAAAATACAGTAATAATCATAATGAGAATATCCTCAATTGGATGGGGATATGCTATAAGTGTGGTGGAAAGTCCACCATGATCAAGAATGTCTAAGAGATATAATTAAGTGGGAAAATGTGTTGGAGGAAAGGAGAGAACCACCCATGGTTCAATTATTTAACTATAGAGATAAAGGGAACTATGCAAGCTTGTGTACTAAACCATAAGTCCTTGACGGTAATTAGCATGTCAGCCATAAATTCTAAAGTAGGAAGGGAAGTCTTATTCCATCACTACTATTGAGGTAGAACTTGGTGATGATTTGGTCATAGGTATGCTGGTTTTTCATTCAAAAATATAAAATATGCTATTTTATTCTGGTTATATGAATTCTTTCATATATTTCAATTTTAGAAGAATAATACAGGCACCACATCAAAATATGGATGTTGACTTATTTATGAGAATATGAAATGGGGAAATTATTATATATAAAGTATAAAACTCCACCCAATTAATTTTGTGGAATAAACCACCTAGAAAATATGGTTCGACTTCATTTGGTGTGGTTTGATAATTTTTTGGTCATGGAATTTTTATCTTTATACATATCCAACATCAATTGTTGAGAAAGGTATATCAATATTCACATTCTAAAGAATCATCAAATTCTATAAATGTGTAAAGAGGTGGAAAATTCTTATTCCTGTACATAGTACCATTTTCGATATTATTTCATTATGAGCAAGGATATCAATCTCAAATAATTGATACAAAGAAGAAAATTATGATTGATGACATTCCCATTCTAACAGACTTTATTGATGTGTTTTCTAAAGAGTTTCATTCTATTCTCCCTAAACAATAGTTTGAGTACTCAATTGAACTTATTCATGTATCGATACTTATATCAAATACAACTTATATAATTACCACCATTTACATGGATTAATTGAAGATTCAGTTACAAGAAAATCTTGAAAATGGTTTTATACCCCCCGAGTACAATTCCATGGGGTTCACAAGACCTATTTTTTAAGAAGAAGGATAGATCAATGAGCTTATGTATTGATTATCATGTGGTCAGAAAAATAACTATATAGAATAAGTATCCCCATCCATGGATTTATGACTTGATCGATCAATTGTGTGGTGCCATGTATTTCTCTATTGTGGACCTTCAGTCTGGATATCATCGATTAATGTTGAGTAAGTAAGACATTCCCAATAATTCATTTAGAATGAGGTATGTAAACATTGAGTTCATATATATTACATTTGGACTCACTAATGTTCTATAAATATTGATCGATTTAATTAACAGAGTCTTAATATATTACATAGATAAATTTTTGGAAGTCTTTAGTGATGATATTTTGATATACTCCAAGAGAAAGGAGTGACATGAGGAGAAATTGAACACTGTTCTAAGGTCTTTTTTATGGGAGAAACATTGTGAAACATAAACTAAATTTGACTTATGGATGGAGGAAGTATCATTATTAAAGAATGTTATCAGCAAAAAATGAATATTTGTGGACCCTTCCAAGACAAAGGTAATTGAGGAGTGGCCCATGCCTACATCTGTAATAGAGATATGTTGTTTCCTTGGTCTAGATGGGTATTATCCAAAATTTATGAGGAAATTATCATGATTTTAAAATCTACCTACCAAGATGACTCAAATGAGATAATAGTTTTTGTAGACCAGTGAATCTAAATACTACATCAAAGAGTTAAGAAATAAGTTTATCACCAAGATAGTACTCACATTTTAGAATAGTGAAGAAAACTTTTTAGTGTAAAAAGATGCTTCAGAAAAGGTATTAGGTTGTTTAATAATTCTAAAATGATAGATTGGTATCCTAAGCCTCTTAGAAGTTTAATATTGATGAGAAAGACTACCCCGTACATGATCTAGAGTTGGTAGTTGTGGTAACTTCTTTGAATATCTATAAGAATTATCTTTATGGGGAGAAGTGTGAAATATATACTTCTCACATGATCGTAAAATATGTATTCACATAAAAGGATAATAATATTCTATGGTGAAGATAGTTAGAGATTGTCATGGATTTTGACTCCTTAATACACTACCATCATGATAATGTGAATAAAGTTGAAGATTCACTAAGTATAAAGGATCCAGAAACATAATAAATAATGAGAATTGAGAAGGATAAAATCTTATTATATTTTAAAATATGGACATGGGAATCATTAATGATATAATATCGTCAATCCTCTGTTAAATTGTTTTTCTCAACATCCTTTATAGAGAAAAGTAAGAATGATTAATGAAATTTTGTGGAAATTTAGAAGAAGGTGGAAGCTATGGGAAAGAGGAAATGCCAAGAGTTAAAAATTGACGAGGAAGGAATTGTATGATTTGTGTCATGATAATGTGTACCATTTGATAAATAGATTAAAAAGATGATTCTGAATGACACACATAGACCAACATACTATATTCACCCAGGGAGAACAATGATCTATCGATTTCTCCAAGATAACTATTGGAGAGTTGATATGAAAAATATTATCACTGAATATACATAATAGTACCTGGTATGTCACCAAGTGTATGATCAAAGAAAAACGTATAATAGGATGAGGAAACCATTGATCATACTAACATGGAGATGGTAAACCATCACCATGGACTTTGTAACCGGACATTTGAAGATATTCATAGGTAAAATATACGGGTTATTCTATATTGTATTACAAATAAATATCACTTTATTGTGATTTGATAATACTTCTAATTGGATCAAATTTCATGGATATACATTAGATAAATTTTATGGCTACAAGGTCTCCCTCTTTCGATAGTATCCGATCAAGATTCTGGATTCACCTATAAATTATAGAAATATCTTCAACATTATCTAAACATACAGATGAAATTATGTACGACTTATCATCCTCAAACTAAGGGAAAATATAAAAAAACTATTAATACATTAGGATAAATGTTTAGGGAATGTTCTAAAGACTCTAATGGTGGGTGGGAAAAACATTTGCCTATGGTTATGTTGTCATAAAGAAATAGTTTCCACTTGATCATCCAAATAGCTCCATATAAATCCCTTCATGGGAAAATGTGGAGAACACTAACATGATTGGATGAAGATAGTAAACGTAAGATTCTAGGACCTGAAATAGTTGAATAAATGGTGGAGAAGGTGAAAATCATTGACCAGAACATAAAGGTAACCCAGATTTGATAGAATATTTTGAATAAAATAAACAACGAGACCTTGAGATTAATGTTGGAGATATGGTTTCCATCAATATATCTCATTACAATTGGATCATGGTATTTTGGAATAATGAACATAGGAGTCCAAGGAACATCATCCCCTTTGAGATTCTTGATCGAGATAGAGTTGTGGCCTATCAAATGAAACATCCACCAACTATGTCTCAAGTACAAGATGTATTCCATGTAATCATCTTAACTAAGCACATACCAGATCCCTCACATGTACAAGGTCCAGAGGTGGTATAGTTATAAAATGATATATCTTATAAGGATAATCCTGGGAAGTGGTTGGGTTGTAGAGATAATATTCTATACAATAGGACCACCCACATGGTCAATGTAGTATGGAGAAAGTAAAGGAATGAAGCGGCTGTATGGGAACTGGAGGAAGTGGTGTAAGAGAAGGATGCTCACATTATTTCACTATATTTTGTAAAAATAAATTTCAAGTGTGAAATTTCATAAGGTGGAAGAATGTATTAGCCCACAATTATATCAATGTAAATTACCATCATATTATTATGACATATAGTATGAACCACATAAAATCACTTTGAAAACAAAATAAAAAATTTATTAATAAAGAATGAATGAAATAAGAGGTGTTACTAGATGATAATGAAGCTATCCTGATGGAATAGCCACAAGGCCTTTGAAAAAAAAACGTGACTGTTATAAATATTAATTCGACCAATTGAATAGTTACCTCATCTATGAATGTGTAAATAATATTTTGGAGTATATTAAATGAAAATATTTTATTATTATAATAAAGTAAATGTAAATAAATTTTATAAAAATTATTAATAAATGTTGGTATTTTTTATAAACACATATATTTATTTATAATTTTACAATTATTAAAATTATTTTTTTTAAAAAAAATTCTTAAAATAGATTCATGAACTAATATTTTGTTATCTTATCAATATAATTTAATTTTGTGAGACATTAATTACTTTTCCTAGGTGTTCTAAAATCTTTTATAATTCTAAAATCTAGATTTTATTAGTAAATGTTGATTTCAATTAAAAAATAAAATTTTCAATCATACAAAAATATTTTTCATAAAATGGAATTCATTTTTTAATTCTACAAGTTGAAAAATAGTTTGGGATAAATTTTTGATTTATCTAAAATACTTGTATTTTTTAATAGTAAAATACATCAATATATGGTATATATACATTATAAGTTAAATATACTTTTTCTTGAGTCATCTCTTATGTAAGTATCATAAAATTGAACTACATTTTTTTAATATATATAGTGATAATGATGAATTAATTCATAGTATCAATGCAAAATAATGAACTAATGAATAAGATAATGGTAAAACACCCTTGTACTCCCCTATAAATACATCATCTCACCACCTTTTCTCATCGAACCTTCCAAGATTTGATACTTTTAAAAATTCTACCCAATAAACTCCTCAATTTTCTCCCTCATTTCTAAGATCAATTGGTCTCATCAAAAGGTTAAACCCTTTTCTGTAAAGAGTTTCTCAAGGATAAGGATTCACGAGGTAAAATCCTCTTTCTTTCCTTTTAATTTCATTTCATGTTTTTTTTTCTTATTATATCTTATCCTACCCCCATCCAAATTTAATTATAAATATAGTAATTTATATATATTTTAATCTTATTAAGCTAATGGAATAATCCATCATAAAAAATTTCTTTATCTCTTTTATTCTTAAAATGGAAGCATCATCTGTGAGGTGTTGATTTATCACCTTCAAGGATGAACTGTTTTCTTATTCCATAAAAACGTTTAAGAATATTTATTAAACCATTTTATGGAATAATAGATTGTAATGTTTATTTTATAACCATTTTCATTTTCTAAAAGTACCATATTTAAATAATACTAATTGATTGTAAATAAGGATTTCATTGTGATAAAAATGACAGAAAAAATATAAATGATCATCACTAATGTCTTATCTAATGATTCATCCTCATACCATATAACCAAATGATATTTATAACCATTAAATTTTTTTTGACAATCATTAATAACCTACAATTTAAATTTTTTATTATTATTCTAACTATATATGAACTTACATACTTATATAAAAGTAAACCTATCATGAAAACCCATAAAAAGAATATTCCTAAATGATGTAATTAAACACTATAACTCATCAAAAATTCCATAAATGAACATAATGAAAGTAAAATTGTTCAAATTTATTTCTGAATGGTTTTGAATTTTTTTATTAATGAATTTATTTTGGTTGTCTATGATATTATAATTAAGAAAGCATTCAGACATAAGGTAAGAGGAATTCTCGAACCCAACTATCTTTCTTTGGGGTTTCACTCTTTCACTATATATTTTGTATAGATGTTTATTTATTTCTCTATAAATATTTTTTCTTTTTAATTATATTTTCTTTTCAAGGATATACATGTTTCCAATCTACTTTTTTGACAAATGAAAAGATTCAAAAATAAATCTACTTAAAAAAACATCTTTTACTTCTCATGAGATTCTTTCTTATTAAATTAAGATTTATACAAATCATATTATTCACTTTTTTATTTTTGGAACCGAAAATATTATGAATAAATTATTTCTGAATTGAAACTCATTCCTTTCCATGGGTTATTTTATTTCAAATATTGATATATGTTCTATGCGGTTTGCATGAAAATCGTAATGTTATAATGTGATAGGTACACCCAAAACTATATTTCACATTTAAATGTTATGATGTTATGATTTCAAAAAAATTATATAATTATATAATTAATTGGGTAATGTGATTAATCTCATGAGATAAAGTGAAATATTCAGGATCATGATGCTAGCTTTGTTTAAAAATATATATCGTATTTGACCCGTAAGACATGATGTTTCATTTTTATGTATTTCCACAATCCATAAATTTATCTAATGATTCCCATCATGATTATGACAACGATGCCATGATTATGTTATAATGATAAGGAATATTCTGACCCATGATATACTAATTCGTATGATTATATATCCTCTTACTAATATTTTAGATCACCTGTTTTCGATATATATCCAAAGGTGAATAATTATACTATGGATAACACTGGGGGACAGAAAAATCTATAGATGAAGGAATTAAATACATGCTATGTTTTATTATGTAAAAGTTATGTATGATTTTAATTTAAAAAAAACTAATTCTTTTGGATTCTAGTTGTATGATATTTTTATGTTTTTTATCATTAAAACGATATAATATTTTTATAGGAAAATAAATGGTCTATATAAGTTGATTGACTAGTGGGTTTTCCAAGGGTTTTAGAAGAGTGCCATAATGTTTTTCATGATGGTATTTTTCGCACTAATCACCTAATGAGAGATCAATTTTTGAGATATAGTTGCAATTAGGATCCTCTCTAATATAGATGAATCCATATCAGATGGACTATTTGGAATTGTGGGGTTATTGATTGAACTTGATGATCTCTTGTGGAAATGATTCATTATAGCTATAATTTCACCTTGGGAAGATTCAATCCACATTGTGAATAAAGATAACGGTTGTATGATGTTGTGTATCTATTATCACAATTTGAATCATGTACTAGTGGAGATCCATTACCTTATTTGGTTGATTTATTTTTATTTAATATTTTTAAGGGATAAAAACAATTATCAATTAAAAATATTCCATCTTGATATAATCATATGTGAGTAATTGTTGATGATTTCCCAAAGAGTCATTTCATATTAAATTATTGGAATTATGATTTCTTTCTACTGTCATCCCATGTAATGAACACTCTAGATTTTATCATGGGGTGGATGAATGTCATGTTTTGTGAGTTTCTATATCAGTTATTGGTGGTATTTATTGATGATATTGTTATGTTTTAAAAGTCCTAGTATGAGGATGTAGAGTGTATATGGAAAATGATAAGAGATCTATAGTTTCATCAGTTGATTGGGAAGCTTTCTAAGTGTGATCGTAGGGCTCATTTGGTCTGTTTCTTAGGGAATGTCATATCATAGTATGAATTAGTCATTGATCATGTGGAGGTTGGGAGACTGTTTCAAATTTATAACCTATAAATGTTTCATAGGTTTAAAGTTTCCATGGTCTATGTGGTTATCATAGAAGGTTCGTACTCGAATTTTCTAATATTATGATTCTTATGATAGCGTTGATTAGAAAAGATTATGAATTCGTGTGGAATAATTAAGTCTAGGATTGTTTTGAGTATATAGAGATAATTCTAGTTAGTTCTCATATTCCTCATCTTCTAGATGATCATGTTTCATTTGAGGTTTCCTATGTCACTTCATGCCTTTATTTTTGTTGAATGTTGAGGTAGTAGTGAGAATTTATCTCTTATAGGTAATGGATGTTATAGACTCATGAATATAACTATTCAACCCCTGATCTTGAGCATGTTTTGGAGGTATTTTCTTTAATTTTGTAGAGAAAATACCTTATATTTGACATTGTGTGGTCTTTAGAAACCAAAAAATGATAAATTACATCTACTTCTATTGAGATATGAATCTATCAATGTAATGTTGGATGGATTTATTACATGACTAAAACATGGATACTTCCCTTGACACTTATTAATTTGAATTATATTGTGGATTCCTTGATTAGGAAGTCCTAAGGTGGTGCTATGCAAGAGTCAAGAGACTCTTAGAGACTGATGGATTAATTAGTAGGTTTATACCTTGATAAGGGAGAAGATTATATTAGAGGTTTTCTTTACTAGATGAAGGTGCAATCATCCTTTTTCTAGAAATTTGAGGAGTCCTAGCTGTGTCATTCTATGGAATTGGATTGGCATGGTTGAGTAGTTTTTAGAAATTATGATCGGGTTTGTCTAGAGGTGGAAAACATTGAGTGTTATTCATTGGAAATATTTTCATTTAGTCAGTGATACATGATGTGGTTCTCTGTGAGTTCCACATATTTCCATCAGTGGTACATCTTGGTGTGAAAAAGTTGTATCATGATTAGAGGAATCAGTTTAGGTTGTCTGGGTTCAAGTATTCAACGACATAGTTTTTCTCTTATTATTTGATCTTCCAGAAGGTTACTGATGATCATCATAGTCTTAGTGGTCTTCAATATCTACTTTATTCCCCCCGTTGGATGTGAGAGGTTATTATGAAAAACTTCATCACTAGTTCAACTAGTGAATGGGGGGAGTGATGATGATATATGGGTGATTTGGTAAATTATAATTGAGTCAATATACGTCATTGTGATTAAGGATTCAAAATATATGGATGTTTTTAATAGTCGTTTTTAGGAGGCATTGAGGGTTAATGGGGGTCGAAAGATGATCATCTCCAATCATGATCCATGTTTCACCTCTTAAATGTAAATTGTTCTATAGAGTACTTTTGGATCTCTGTTAATCCTTATAACAATTTTCCATCAATAGATAGAATTTAAAAAAGTTTAAACTATCCAATAGAAGAGTTTACATATGAAAATAGTTATATCCATAGTATTAGTGTGACACCTTCTAATGATATGTACAGCTAAAGTTCTTTATTAAATTCATGACAGGATAAGGTTGAAGAGTGTACTATTCTTAGAGAATAATTCGTGCAATGTATAATACAAAAGGTGTATGTGATTCATGAGTAGATGAACATAGAATATGATCATAAAAAGCCTTATGTTGAATAGAATTTGATGAGTATGGAATATAAAATTGGAAATGATGTATTCTTAATAGGCGACTCATCCTCATTGGTAGTGAATGTCCTGTCATGGGAGTATGCTTAATTATTGTTTTCATGGACCTTTTAGGGTGTTGGGTTATGTTGGATTTGTGGCTTATCGGTTATCAATACACCATTAGTTGAGAGGGATTCCAAAAATCATCCACATATCACATCTTTAGATAGATCATCCCAATGATTCTAACATAATCGATTAAGTAGAATTTCGTTATTGAAGATGATGTTACCTTTGAGGCGAGATATATTGATATCTAGGACCACAAAGATATGTTACTGTATGGGCATGAAATCCCTTTATTTTTTACCTTATGGGGACACTGTGGCTTGGAATAGAAAACCTAGGAGTGGGTTTTTTAGATTCATACTCATTTTCCTAGTTTTTAAGATGCTTTATCTTTATTTCATTAATCCATTATTTGATCCTTCGTTGGATGTTTTTTAATGTCTTGTATATTTTATGACATCATTTCTGTAAACTTATGTTTCACATGAAATTTCCTTACACTTGGGGGGTATCTTCTTCAAGAGGTTATTTTGGGGTTTCATGGTGATTGTATGTGTTTTTAGCTTATTCTCCATGAGGATGGAAATTTTCATTTTGTAGATAGATCCTTAAGAGGTATCTCATGATGTGGTTTGGTTGACCCCCTTTTTATTTTAATGTTTTGTTTAAAATTTCACAAATGAGAATTTTTTGATAGGTTTCTGATTTATGGACATTATTTTTCATAGTCTTTCCCTTCATGATACTATGGTTGGAATGGGTGGTACGAATTTGGAAACCTATATACGGGGGAAATTCATATCATGATCTTATAATTCATAGAGAGAATTGAGAATCATGAAATAAATTATGGTTCATATCCTAAAGTGTTTCATTTTGGAATTTGGTGGTTCTTACCAGATGAAGTTCATAAATTTATGGTTTATTCATATCACAAATAGTTTTTTATATTTTAGAGATGATGTGACTAAATTTTTTTTGGTTCTTTTCCCATGGAACTCATAGTGTGACCTAGTACTCACATTATTAATGAGGATTAAATAATCTAGATATATGTTTGGGATCCTCTAATGATTCTCAAAATCAACATCATTTCAATTGAACCCTATAAAACCTATAGATATTTTTTGAATATCCTTGAATCCCCTTCAATCAGATTTGACACATGTATTCTAGAGTTTGATCTATGGAAATTTGATATATTTTTTCTTACATGGTGGTTCTGTTCTCTTAAACTATAATTTATATATACTATTGAGGGTTATTATGTTTTAATTTCATAATTATTATTATGATGATAGAAATATGGATCTTATTCAGATATTGTTTTATGAATCATTAGTTTCTATTGGAAGAGTTAATCAATTTTTGATTGTTGGTGTTCCGTTCCTACTCATAAAATATTGAGATCTTCATGTCAAGGAAAGTGATATGCTGCCATTTTCCTGATTTAAATTTAAATTATAGGATTATAATGATTTTACCCTTTGGTTAAGGGTAGAATTAACCTAATAAACATACTAACAATGGATTTAATGGAACAATGATGTTTCGGTATGGGTTTTATCATTTAGTTTGGTTTTGTTCCAATTGATGCCTTTTATTTTTCTAATATAGTGTGATATCTTGTGTTATAGAAGTTTTTGTGCATAGCATGGATTTTATTCTTGAATTATGATAAATAATTTAAATCTATAATAATAATGATGATGCAGTTAAAAAAAATAAAATTGTAATATTATATATGTTTTTACTTGTTTTTGTGGAATATTAAAGTAAAACAAAAATCATGTATAAATCATTTCAAACATTTTTATAATTTTTAATTTATGGGTTTTTGTTACTAAAAAACTATGTATAATGAAACAGTTAATTAAATAGTGTAATTAAAACGACTTACTAGTAAGAAATATATCTTGGTGATGATCAAGATTATTATTACCATATAAGGGTAATGTCTTGCAGTATATCACACACACACACACATTTTTGTGTGGGATGCAATGGCTTGTGGTATATAACACACACACACACACACATATATGTGTGTGTGTGTATATATTTTGGATGTGGCTCCTACATCCAATGGGTTTACAAACATGGGTTTTGATGGATTAAGGCATATTAAATTTATATTGGATGTGTTAGATTCTGGTCATAAAATTGGTTATAGATGGGGTGGTGATGATGATGGGATGGATATTTAGATGGATTCCAAAATGAGATGATGGTCCCCAGGTGAGACTAAGGTAGGTAAGTCCATGGCCCCACTCGCATCAAGGATAACATAACTATGGAAGGAATGAGAAAAATATGTTAAGAAATGGGGTATTAGATTGAAAAACTATTGGAGAAGTGAATGTGGTTTACCTTATTATATATATATATATATTTTATTTAAAATGGTTTAATTATATGAGTTATTTAGTGAGTGATCCATAGTGAGGATAGGGAAACCATTTTTACCTATTAAGGTGATTTTTTAGTTAAATCTATTTATTCATTGGAAATTATGTGCTTCATTTACATTTTTCATAAGAGGTTTATGGTGGATCCTACTTAGTATATATGTTACATAAACTCTTCATATATAAAATATTTTGTAGGTCATTGAAATCATATTGGTTACTGGGATAGAAATTATTATCTTAGAGGAGTTTCTAGTGTTCATGGTCCCTACCTATTTTTAAATTGGCTCTTTTAGTTTGTATTTTAGTTGTGCTAGTTTATGCAATAAAATAATTGTATCAGGGTTCCTTTTGGACTATTCATGGTGTTGGCTTGTAGTTAATTATTTAAGTCTATTATTACTTAAACTATATAAAGAGTAATGACACTCATGTGTGTGTGACTAATATACCCATGGTGCTAGTATCTAACATGTGGACTACTAGAGGTGGTCTTTGGGTATCATTATCACATCATTCATAATTAGAGGCCTAGGTGGGGTCCCTTTGGAGGTTGGGATGGTGAAAAAACATCACTATGATGAATATTGATGCCTCTGATTATACATCATTATCATAAACTAAGCTATGTATTTTACATGACATGGTATTATCTTAATTGTAACTGAAAAAGGATTAATGTAAAATATAGTTTTACATAAATCGCCACACTGCATCTAAATCCCCATTATGAGGATAATATATTTAGTGACTCAATAATCCCAACTGAGAAAAACTATCAGTGTACGTGAGTCCATAATTAAAATTAATCAAACCCATTGAGATAAAAATAAATCCTTGAGGTTTTAATATACCTTTACTCCAATAGAACTCATATATAAATTAAGAGGTACATTCTACGAGTCATATATCCTCATAGGTAACATTATAAGTCACTCTCTATGATATAGAATAAGTTAGTATCACCAAAGAGGGAATCCATTATTCTTATATTTTTACAATAAACGAGGAATACAGTTGTCTCTTAATTAAATCCCTATATCCATAACATGTTGCATAATAATATGGGAACTACTTCCCAATTATGTTTACATAGTCTCTAATTAAAAAATCAAGGGGATTACAATTACTAATAAAGTTAAATCAATTGTATATTCTTACAAAAAACAAGGGAGTTCACATGGTTACTGATAGTTCCATACATGAGTCAACAACTAAATGTTATATAAATAATGATCATTGGATGAATAATAATGTATCCTACTCATACTAAAGGTCATCTTATGACATGACCATCACTTGTGTGTAATCACTATCTCAATGTGTAACTGTATCCTCATGAAAAAATACCATACAATCTAAAATACTCAATGATCCTAATATCAAAGTCAGTATCACAACATTCCAATGATAACACACCAAAAATGAGCTTACTCAATATTTCAACCCAATATAATAAAATCATCACTTAAAGGTATGTTTCTCATATTACTTCTGTGATATCAAATAATAAGAAATAAAAAAATGTGACCATAAAAAAGAATCTCACAAAAGGATACACGATTTTAAAAGTATGTTCTAGCACTCATGATGTCTAAGAAACGAACTTAATTTTAGAAATAATCCTCTCTAAATTCTGATTTAAATAATGTTAGATTAATTTTTAACATCACATTGAATTGGAATCCCATAGAGAATTACACAGACTATTCCCTTGGAAAAATATTATAAAAATAAATTATTTGAAAACAAATACTTTATATTATGAATAAACATTTAATACTATTATTTAATACTATTATTTAATTATTAAATCCATTTAACAATCCAACCATAATAAATTATAAATTAAGGTTATATTTATTTTCCATTAAATTTTTAATTAAAACCCCATTTTCTAATCATATTTTAAATGGGAAGATCCATTTATATTATAAATCCAAATCACATAAAAAAAGACCTAAAATTTTCAACCCACACTTATTAGACTATAAAACAACCCATAATCTATTTTGAAAGATATACATTCCTTAATGACTATTTTTACAAAATAATTCATCAAATTTATGATTTAATATCTCCCAATGTAACATAATCATTCTAATGATAATAATAATAATAACAATATAAAAACATAAAATAATATTGATGATTAAAAGTGTATAAATACCACAGAACATATCATGCTTCAATATTACTTATCCATTATTCAATAAACCTCCACTGATCCAAAGAGAACATATTTCAATCATAAACATCCCACATAACAAAAATCTAACAATTTAGGGAGAATTTATCATTTTGGAATAATCAAAACCAAACTTTCCGATGGGTATAATAATACAAAAACCATGTGTGAATATGTTTAGTCCTATATTAAAGTGTACCTGCGTTTTCTTCATATAATATGTCTAACATAAAATACTAAAATTATCTTAAATTTCGTCCAACATTATTAAAAACCTAAAAAATATATAGGAAAAAAATATCTCAAGAGGAATGGTCTGAAATGAAAATTATCATATCTTATAAAACCTCATATATATATCACACATGCAATCCCAATGATACTAATGTAATTAAACCATGATATAATGAAATCACACATTTATGAAATAGATGGGCTTCAAAAAAAAATATAACAAATGGAGGAGAATAACATGGGAAAGATAAGGATGAGTACCTTCTTTTATTAAATGAATTAAATACATATGGATATCCATGGTTGAAGGGTGGAAATAGACAGGGAAAAGTTGAGAAAAGTGTATAATCCCACTATTCCTCAAAGAATTTTCACCAAAGAAACATGAAAGGGGTTCATATAGGGTAAAGGGAATATTCCCCCTTTTACTATATTTTATGAAATGGTGTTGGGGTTCTATGGAGTATATAATAGAATTATACCAGGCACCATGTACCTAACAGGGTACCCGATGGATGCCCATCGACTTACTAGTGAATAAAAAATTTGAAAAAACCAACTAATTTATATATTGGGTTCCCATGGTTCGTAAATTAGTACCATATATGACACAATTTTCCAATAACACTCTATTTAAGTACCCAACCACCAAAACACTATATTAAAGTATGTTCTATCTATCATTCTATCTTCAAAACATCTAATTAAAAATTGAAAAAATGAATAAATCATCATCTAATTAATAAAACTATAAAATTTTATATTAACTTGTGTAATAGAATAATGTTTGAATGGATCAATTCTTGGTTCACAAATAGTCAAATGTGTGGGTGTTTATAAACACCCCACTATAAAAAAAATTCACTAGAGAAGCCAACATGGTCACTGAACAATTGATCTTGAACTATTTTGATGGTTACTTCATCACCAATTAAATTAATTCAATCTATAAGAATTAATACTAATTTGGATTCATGAATCCAATACCTAAAAAAATATTCACTAACAATTTTGGCACTCAATCATAGAGATTCTTACTATACTTTCAATAATCTCAATCACCTCACAATAATTATTTTACTACAGAATACCCATATACCCTATAAATAATAAATTACTATATTCTAGAAAAACTATGCATTAACATAATTTATAATATTATATAATAAAAAATACACTTATTAGTAGGAAAATATCACTAATCAATCATATCTATCCCTTATGGTTCTTTCTAACAAAAGAGCTAACTAATATAAGATGATTCCATTTAATGATTCCCCCAAATTAAGAATCGACTGACAAATCCTAATCTATAGAATACGATCTACGGAACTATTAATTATTTTTTATAAGTATAGATGAATTATTCCACACAACCACTAATGATTGTAATCCAATTCTTTCTCTCTAAATGATCATAGCATACCAGCCAAAACATGAAATTCATAATACAGGTGTCACTCGTAGTCCATACAACAAAATATTTCAAACCTGATTATACACCATCAGTAACTAGTTTTAAACCTTATGAAAATTATTAATACACACCAAAACCCACTTTGTTTTGAGAAAACCCTTAAATATCCATAGTTTTCTATCAAAACCTTCGAATTTTATAATCACTGGCCTTAACGGTCATTTACTCAAAATCTGTCCACACTTTCAAAACCTTCTTTGGAAAACAGGTAAAAAATCAAAATTCTTATAAAGATTAGTAATCACTCAACTAAAATTATAATTTTCTAAAACAAAACTTTTAAATGGGTTATATAATTATTATGTTCTCAAACATAAAACAAGTTAAACCATTGTTTTATAGAGGATATACAAATAATATCCATCTTATAATAAGGTATTCCCTTAGATATTTATAAATATAATCACCTAAATATTATATTAATGAAAATATATATTATATTATATTATTATTTAATTAATAATTGATTTATAGAATTCATAATTTTAAATAAAATTTCATGTAGGTTCATGTATCATTCCCTAACCTGCTACTGACATGATTCATGAACATTGTATTTGGCTCCCAAATGATCCCTATGATTTATCCCGGGTTTTATCTATCATGAATTGGGATTATAGGTCTAATAATGCACTCAATATAGAGTTACTAATATCAAACATTAAACATCTTCAAGTGGGTCATGCAATACAAGCATACAAATAACACTATTTTACATGAATATTCATTACATATCATAAAAATCACACCATAGAAACAAAATTTTTTGTTTATATGAACATTATATACAAAAATAAATTATTTTATAATTTTTTAATCATATATGACAAAATGTTTTCTTCTATGATAATATTTTGTACACATCATAAAAAATAACCTTTTTTATACTGAGGAATGGAAACAAGATAAAAGGCACATATAAGATACTAAGTAAGGGTAAGGATGATATATAATAATTTAAGATCGTATATATAATATTTTCTAATGGGCATGAAAACATAATAATGGTATATTAATATAATATAATGAAATTATACCTTGTTAAATATGATTTATAAATATTTAATACAAGAATAAGGATAAAGCAAGACATGATCCATGGGGTCATGACAACATAAGTAAAAAATGAACTATCTTGACATAGATAAGTTGTATGAAATAAAAATGTGTTACAAAAATAAGCATATAATTCATATCATATGTCATGTGTAGCCACCAAGACATCCATATCACAAGAGACTTTGCTAAACACATTCTTATATCATTATAGATTTTGGCTATCCCAAAGTGTCCCACAAAATTGTATATTAGGGATAACCACCCTTTTCTCCTCATGATCCCATGAGAGATAAAAAAATCACTCAATTAATTGTAGGTCTATAGATAACCCACCTATCACATAATTTTAAACAATATATATTCTTGAAATAGGAACACGATACCATCTTTAATTCCATCATAGCATAATTAACCCATGGTAATAAATATGTTTCAATAAAACATCCATAATGGAAAATCATTAGAAATCATGAGGAAGTAGATGGATGATATCACTAGAGAGTGCCATGGATGATTAATATGAAACAATAAATGATGTTGATATAGATTAAAAATAATTTTATATAATATTTATAAAATTAATTTTAGAATAAATAATATATCTTTTTAATTTTAAAATGAATATTCTAAATAATAATGGGAGTTGTAATTTATTTTAAAAAATCCTTAAAAACCTGGAATCAATTTTCATAAATAATAATGGTAATTTTAATGGGAAAATGTGTTCATTCCATGTATTCTAAAAAAAAGATTAATTTCACACTTTTGTAAATAAATTAAAAAAGGAACCATGTGAAAACCTTAAAAATATTCCTTTAAATTTTTATAATAAATGACAAATATATTTTAGAAACCATAATAAATCATATAAGTATTGATAATGACATATATATAATAATAATGAAAATATGAAAATATAGGAGAAATATTCCTGACTAAGAAATTGCAAGAGATGGGAAACTCCATTTATAAATATCCTTGGGATCAAATAAAGAACTAAACGGAGGTTAAATGGCATGAATACATATATAACCCATAAATAAAAATATGAGAGTAAAATATATGTGTTTTAGATATACGAACATAAAAATACCATATATCTATGATCAAACGTAAAAAAAATATCTATTTAAAAATGATATTAGTGAAGAAACAGTTTCCTAGAGTCCTGAATCGATATATTATATGCTCCTAAATCCTACGTAATCAAATTATATTTTTTAAGTACATTCATAAAACAATTTTTAGGTACATTAAATTAATTATTATAATTTTATTTTAATTTATAGTTATTTTATTTAATCTCATTATATGTTTCATTTATCCCAATGATGTTCTTTTAATATTCGAAGATTACATTAATATATTAGTAATGATGGATGGTATTATCAAATGGGTGTATAACAATAGTAGTGTAATGATTTGGATTTAATTTATTCATAAAATTTCATAATTCTCCAAATATTAAATAGTGTTTAAAATTAATCATTGTCCATAGAGTACAAATATTATCCTTTAAGGAATAATTTATCTTGACTGTTTTTTACCCATATGAACTTAATTAATGTTATTTAATTTTTTGATTATCTATATGTTAATAATAATTAAAAATATTCTAATATCATTTGTTAGTTAAAATTTATCCATAAAATTGTATTCTATAACCATTAATTAACGAGGGAATAGTTGTTAAAAACAACACTTAAATAGATAGTTATATTTGCAATGAACCGATATGTGGTTATAAAAAAAATTATTGTGTAGTATGTTTTTTAAAATTAATATTACAAAATGTAAATCAAATTTTGATTTTTTTCATTTATTAAATAATAATAAAATAATATCATACTAAAACTATACATGGAGGAGGTGAGGAAAAATGAAATGTGTTGTCCCTAGAGGTTATGAACCAACCATAATATGGGCAACATTTTCATTTTTGATAAAAAAATATATTAATGAAGATGATGGTAATTCAATTAACATAAAAAAAATTTAGTATATTTATTATAATTATTTAATTATATTAATATAGATATAATACATTTATATGCATAATAAGAAGAAATGGTAAAGGAATTAAAAGGATGGGTTAATAATTCTTACCTTACTCCTTATAATGAAAACATTACTAAATGGATTATGCCTTAAAATGGTGTTCTTTTCATGATACCAAAACCTCATTTAAATGGATAATAGTTTTTAGAAGATATTTAGGTTGATCATGGTTGATCTAAGAGTCTTCTGTTAGAGGAAAGGGGGGGGGGGGGGTACATAATGGTGGTATTTATTAGGGGATGGGAGGGGTGTATTATAATTTAACATGATAATAAGATATTGTATCTTTAAATAATGACCCATCATGTAATTAAATAATAAAGGGATTGTGGATAATTAAAAAATTGGAAAATTAAAAAATCATCTAAATGTAATAAACCTCTAATATTCATTCACGTATTTTATCAAAAAATTCCATACATACATGGTACCGATACAAAATTTTACTATTCACCTCCATATTTTATTATTCACGCGAAATTAAAAACCCCATCCTAACAAAAGATTTACATGAATCTTTAAAAAATAAAATATTTGGTTTAAAATAATGTTATTATTAAGTTAAATTTTACTTTTTAATGAAATTACAACAAATATTGAGAAAAATTTTATATGAAAGTGACCTTTAAAAAAATTTCGTGTTTATGATCTAATTTTATAGAAATTACTAATTAAATAAGTAATAAAGTATTTGGTTAGGTATTGAAACATTAAATTATATAGTTCATTTAAAATTGATGAATATTATATACTTTGATAAAAATACATAACACATTGCAAATAGTTTCTTGAAAAAAATATCCATTTTTTCATTATATGACATTAATCAAATTCCATAAAATCTAATAATCCATCCTGTAAGAATTTAATTTTACAAATCCATGGGTTTTGAAATCATTATTTTAATTTTATAAATACATAAAATAATTTTAATAAATATAATATTAATATCTAACTTATAAAAATAAATATTTTTTTAAATTAAATGTTTTTAATTAAATTTTATATTTTTATTCTATTACAATATTTTTTTATTGTTATATTAGCATAAATTCATTTGAAATGACATGACTTAAATATACCTATTAGTTAGATACATTCCTAATAATTATATTTCCTATGATCGTGTATCCAATGAGAAGATATATAACAATTTTATTTTATTCATATATATACCCCTCTAAAAATCTTAAAATTTAGTCATCAAATTAATATACATACCCATAAAAAATTATAAAATATTTATAATTCATTGAAATATTTCTAAAGTTCAATCCGGGTTATAATTTTCCTAGAAATCCTCGAGTATATTGATTTTATATTAATGATATTTTTATTTACATATAGATTTGTTTCTCTTATATTTTTATTAATGTTTTTACATCATTAATTTTTATAATGTTTTATATTTTATAATGATATTTAATATTATATATCAATAAAATTTATTTTCGTGTGTTTGAGTTCAATGTTATGTGTGAAATAATATATATGACATGATATTTATTTAAATAAATAAATATTTATTAAAGTCACGGGGTTTTACATTCTACAACTTAACATAATTTTACAAATGAAATTTTATTTATCTAATGGAATATAATGTGGATAATTATCTCTCATTACATATACAATTCACCACATTTATTCATTAAACTTATAATTTCTCCATATAACAATATCTAGATGAGAGGTCTTGTTTTACAGTATTTTATCTCTATGATCCAATATTTTTACCCGTTTTTCATTGTAATAGAGATTATGTTCTAGATTTATAACCTTTGAGTTTAGCACAAGTGATGGATCATGTATTTAATTCCTAAAGCATGATACATAGAACACATTATGCACATTAAAGTGTTTTTTTGAATTTCATGGTGACAAGCTATCCTCCCTTTATGATAAAAGATCTCAAAATGGTCAACATATATTGGGACCAACATCCATTTATTCCCATACCTCATAAAACTCTACCATAGTGATCATTAAAGGAACAATTTATCTCTAAAATTAAATTACAAATATCATTGATTATTATCATTGTATCCCATATATTTAAATAGAGCAATTTTAATATATAATTGAATGTTTTGAAAAGAATAAGTTATTTGATGAGAAATATCTGGTACTGTTGGTTCAGGGTATCAAAATCGATCCTAATATGTTAGAGTTCCTCTCCTTTTCCAATATGATGGATTATATGCTTTCTTTTGAATGATGGAAAGGGAATTGTTGTTACATGATAACTCTACCAAGGTAAGGTGTTAATATTAACCACTTTCAAAATCCAATGGAAAAAATCTCAACATATTCTATAGATATTGAATGGTCCTTTTTATGGTACATGAGTATTAGGATGCTAAGAATTGATGATGAAAAACCTTATATCAAATGCTTATTGAATCCATCTCCCGAACATTGTGGTAAACCACATAACTCAATCAGATAAAACTGAGAGTGGAACTTTCTATTGCCTTACCACTTCATTTAGGTGTATCATGGAATGATAATCAAGTGATAAATCTTCTCTAATAGAAATGAAATATGTTAACATTGTGTGGTGATCAACTATAATCCATCTGGAATTATTTCCTTTAGAGGTATTAAGAAAACCAATAATGAAATCCATTGTGATTTTCTATGTTTTCCATACATGTTTGGGTAATGGTTTAATCATACCCTTAGCCATATAACATTCAGACATAACATAAACGAATAAATTTTTTGAATATACATAATCAAAAACCTCCATGTTCTTCTTGTACTACCCTAAATGTTTCTTGATATATCTATAATTCTTTCTGCTCCTATGATGGATAAAGAATGATGAGATATGCACATCATCCAAAAAATCCTTCTTCAATTCCAGTATTAATGCAACACATATTCATGTCCTAAATCATATTATTATATAATTACTAATTATAAAATTAGTAATATTCCCTACTATTCTCTATAGCTATTTATCACCGTTTTCTGCCTTTGTGATCTTCACATGGATGGATGGTCAGATTATTAACAAACTTGTTGACTCCCCAAATTTGTAATTTATATTTAAATGAATTTATTTATATAAATTCTACAATCTTTTTTCGAACATGTTTAACTCTTTCTATGTTAATATAAACCATAATCTCTTATTATTTACATATAAATCATTATTTTCACCATAAAGAAAATATATCATAGTCTTCAGTTAAAATATTACTGCTTCTAGATCCAAATATGGTGTCAGCTAGTTTTTCTAGTGAATATTTAATTTATGATAGGTATAATATTCCACCATTTCATTCTACATAGAGACTTATCCCAGTATCACCTTTGATGTATTAATATATACAATCTCAACATTACTATATGGTAGTGTGAGTAAAGGTGTGATGAAGAACCTTATATTGAGCTCCATGAGATTTTTTTTCACATTATTTATTCATAGGAACATGGAACCCTTTCCAGTATAGCTTGGTTAGTGGATTTGAAAATCCCGATAACATCCTCATAAATCATTGTCAATATCCACAAGTCTAATAAAACTACATGTCCCTATCATATTGGTTGGACTAGAGTATCATTCAATCACCTATGTCTTTAATGGGTCTTTAGATATACCCTCACATATGATTATGTAATCCATCCAATGGCCCGAAGGCCTTTAATTTTTTTAATATATGATAAGCCCCCCATTTTAGGGAAGAAGGGGGAAACCCAAATAGTCTTCATAAACATTGGACAAATCAACCCGAAGAAAAAAGTGTAAAAACAGAATGAAAATATGAATATACCCCTCCCCATCATTTGATCACGATGAAGCTCTCCAATATAAAAGACATTTTGGCAAGCAAGTGTCCTATGTTAGAGCATATGGCCGATACAATGGCCGATGCTATACCCTTTCACAGAACCAAATTCGAAAAGAAATGCATAGATGAACCACTAGAACTAGATCCTCCTATGAAGATAATTCCATGTATTCATGTCCAGTTTCACAACCTTCCCTCCTTCAGAAACAAACTCACCACACAAAACACTTCCACCATTGAACCATTTGAAAAATTCCACAATTTGCTTGTTATCACCGCTGACTAGCCTCCCAACTTCAATACCTCTACACATCCAAAAACAAGTCATGAGTTAAGAGATCAAAGACATAAACTATCTTCAAAAACCCATCACCACCAACAATTCTGTTCATGAAGACCACAAAAGACCACCCAAAGCACACACCCAACTGAGAACAACACAAAGGACTAGGATCACTACCACCCAATGCCAAAGAAACCTAAATCAAGTCCAGCCTTACCATAGAAGACTAGGAAACAACCTCTCCCTTCACACTACACAATAATGATCTGACCAACTATCATCATAGGGGACCAGTTCATGACTTCCTGTCGATGCCCCGCCAAGGAGAACGACCTGAGGAATGTTAATTTTTGACCCATTGAGATATTTTTTAATGTATTTGGGTATTATTTTGTATTCAAACAGTTAGTGTATTTATTTATAATATATTTTGAATAGTTTAAGGCCCATGAGATACCTTGAGTTATCATATGTGTTTTGAGAAAATCATATGTAATTTTTAGTTCCTTAATCCCCTCCACTAGTGCATGATTTAGTGTTAAAATCATACTGAAAAACATGAAACCCACAGAGAAATAGAGTTCTAGGAGTTTAGGTTTTTTAGTGCTTGGTTGAGGTGAATTACTTATACAAGATTCTGAGTAAATATTTGGGTTTTAGAAAAAAATTTGTGTGGGTGACTAGCATTTATGTCCTAGTTTTATGACTTGTGAATAGTTGTAGATGTGGGTGTTTTATAAGTGAAATAGAATAGTCTTTAATGATTAGAAAATTGTTTGGTAAAATATGTGGATAAACCATTTGAAGTGTGTTGATATATAATTCTAATACATTAAGGTTAGATAAAAATTTGGAAAACCTTACAACAAACCCATGAACCCTGAAATTTGTTTTTAAAAAATTGTATTAATCCCCATTTTTCTTATCTAAAAATTTATATATAGAACCCTCTTTTCCTGTCCTCCTAATCCCATACCAGTCGTCCCATCATCTCCCTCTTAATACTTTGTCCATTATTATTTGAAGTTGTTTTTAGGTGTGATATTTGGTTTTTTGTGGTCAGATACTTCTTCTCCCCCCTTCCTTCCATATACTCCTTGGGTGTTCATTAATATTGTTGCCTGTAGTATAGGGTTCTAGTGATGATTCCACCAATTCATTATGCAATTGACCTAGAATAATCTATTTTTTATGTGTCTTAGAAATATGATATCTTGTAATGTGGGATAAAGATCCTCATACATCATTTAAATGAAGGTATTCCACCTGATATATATTTAATAAATCTCTAATAAAATATATGTAATTTACATACAATCTATTTTGTCTTATTTGGGAATTTTATTTTCATGGTGTCAGTAGTGTGACATGGACCTCCTACAGACAGTTGACCACAATTTCATAAATTTTTAGAACCTATATTATTTATTATACAAATATTACTATTTTTTAATAATTAATTTTAAATTTTAACAAATAATTATTTCTACATGTGGCATGATATTTGATCCTATAGTATTGGACAAGTGTGTTTTTTACCATAATGAATTGAATATTTCTCTTTGAGTAATTCCATTTATTTGGTATATATATATATTTCCCATTTAGTAATCATATATACATTTGAAAATGATTATTATTAGATTAAACACCCCTAAAGGTCTATTCTGAGTATTTTTTGTTGAGAATAAGGGTTCCATGTGTTTTAGAGAGGATTTTCATAAACAACCATCTATCAGATTATGTTTTGAGGATACATGTAATTAATTTTTTGAGATGCATATAGATAGGGAAATTGATGAATTTTTTACATTATCTTAAACTTGGAATTATATATAGGATTCTTATAGATATTTTGAGTTTTTATTCTAATGTAGGATGGGATGATGAGGATTGATGATTCCATGGGGCTATAGTTTTGTTCTATAAGTTGTTTAGGTTTGGATGGAGGTCCCCATAGTGGTTTATATCTTGAAAACCTTAAGTCAGTGTTGTATGGTGATGGTTTCCTTTGATGTATCAGACTGATATTTCATGAAAGTAAGGTGTGGTGTGTGATACACATGAGTGTGGGTTTCATTTTGGATGAGTTGGCATGGTGGATACCAAGGGCCATCATTTGATGTTCTTAATATGGTTCCCAAATGGTTGGATTGATAAATAGTTTTTATTTACAATTCTATTGGTTTTAGGGTTTGTTTTGTAGTCCTTTGATGTTGGATCTAGTTTATTGGGTTTTGATTTATTGAGGATATAGACCTCTTACATGAGGTTTATATTGGTATGATCCTTTGTAATGGGAAGACATTATTGGGTGTTGATTGTTATTGGGTTCCATTGAATACAGATTTTGATAGGTATGAGGGATCCCTTGAGGATGGCATTTTTTGAATGGCGATATCTACAAATTCCCTTGTGTGTGAGTTGATAGTCATATATGGGATTTTTCTTCTAGTTTCTAGATGTAGTTTCCTATGTTATACTTTTCCCATGTTTCTAGATATACATATTTTTAGGGACCAATGTCATGTTATATTAATTTAGCAATGAGAGGGTTGATACTTGGTTTTAGAATTGGTGACTTTGTGTGTCTCCTTACACCCTAATGATCACTATTTTGTGGAAGGTATGGTTTCATTCATGATGTTTGGTATAGGAATTTGATAGACCAATGTTTTTATGGATTACATTAGGAATTTTTGAAGGTTATTCATACACATTTTGGATTTGAGAGCATAACATTGAGATATTATTATATTGGGATTAAACCACAAAATAGATCTTCTTACTTCACATTGGGTTTATATTATGTGAGTTTTGGGTGTACTAGATTATCTGGATGATTATACCATCAATAGTTCAATTTTTTATGACTAGGGTTTGGTTTCCATGGTATCAACTATTTAAAAGGGCCTAAGGTTATTTTTGAGATTCCTCATGGTTATATTAACCATTTAGTTAACTAGAATTTCCCGGATATGTATATATTCTCACAGTTTTTGTTATGGATTTTTTCTACAGTCTCAATTATTCTGTGAGAGCCTTAAATCCTATTAATGGTTTGTTTTATGGGTTTTTAAAACTATTGTTAGAACTGAGTGTCTTTATTTCTTGAATACTGATTTATTAGATATACGAAATCTTTCATAAGATGCAAAATATTATCCTTATTTGTTGTGGCCTGGGGATTCTTGTTTTCAATGTTTTATGACACTATCCAAACCAGGCTTGTATAGTCCTGGGTAGAACATCACACCCCTAGGTCCAATGGTGGTTTATTCTAGTTACCTACATTATTATAATTTCTATTTAAATTCGTTGGGAATATCATGTGTTCTTACACTTGCATATAATAGTATATTTTTGGATCCCAATTTTGGGGGTTCTATAAAACTAATTTTTAACCCCCTATATATGAAATTTAGTGAACATACATATATTTTTTTCCATATTTCAGGTTTATCATAGGATGTTCAATAGACGGGGTTAAAGCCTAGTGTTGAATGGTCATCTAGGACTTCTAACGTAGAGTCTAGGGATTGGGTTAGAGCAACTTGACAGTTGTTAGTGATTTGGTTTTTTGTATGAATTAAAAATGGTGGTAGAACATTTAATATTTTATTTTCTTTTGGATATCCTTTATATGTTTTCATCCTAGTGAGAGACCGATTGGGTTATATTGTAGCATGCACGTGATTTGGTATGACTATTTCCTTATTTCATTTGATGTAGCATACTATCTCTTCCATTAAATTATTTTGTGTATTAGTATGTTTATGGATATGTATAATTTAGTTAATTCTAATTTTATTGCACTCTGATATGTGTGTATAGTCCCCCTACCATATCTCTTTAAACTCTCAATGTTAGTTAGCTACCTCTGGTATATAGGGATGTACACACGATTCAATGTGATGACTTAGATAGGGTGTTGTGTTAGGTTAACCCCTAATAGATCATTAAAAAATTGTATCCAACCTATAATTAATTATGGTTTGGGGAGATAATATATATGTGTTCAAGTAATGTGTTAGATCTTAGAATGGACGTGAAACTCGTGCATTACGAAAACTTGTTCAGATATGAATTTTATATTACTAGAGTATGGTGTTATTGTTATTGGATTCCACTTTAATATTCATATGATTTACCATTGAATTTCACCTTTGAGTTTAAGATTTATTGATTTATTGTTTATGTGCTTTTGGATCTTATACTGTTAGCAAGGGGTTCGTTCTCATGCATCATACTTGGCACATAAAATTCATATGACATATCCCTATTTGTATGTGATTTAATTAATGATTGAGATTAAATTTATTAATGTGTATAATATATATATATATATATATATCCCAGATTCCTTCTTATATAAGTTTTAACTCAACTAAATTGTAGGTAATTTTTTTCTAATGAAAAAACATAAGGATTTTATGACAATATTTTCTCTGGTAATTGAAATATAGTCCCTTTCGTGAGAGATGTGGGGGACCCTAGTGGTTTGGTGTGGGAATTGGATTCGCAGTGGTGGATCCATGAGGGAAAGGATGTAAGAGAGGGGTTTGGATTGGGTTTGAGTTTCCCAGTGGATATGATTTTATTGAGATGTTTTGTTAGTCATGAGGATGCCCTGTGCTTGAGAAGTGATGAACTTGGATAGATCTTGGTTTTAAATATTGATGTGAGTGTAGGTTTGATTGGATCCCAAATCCAATATGTTTATTGTAAATTTTTTAGAGTATTAGTGAGAGAGTGGGAAGATACTCATGGTTTGAATGACGCCTGAGTGGTGGGTGGGTGTGTGACTAGCCTTTTCTAAGTGTGTGTTGACTTTTTTTATATAGGAACAATGCGGGTGCTTCAACTTGTTAGAGGAGATATGTGAGATGAGTATGGTCAGTTATTTTAGTATTTTAACCAAGGTTCATTGGTAGTGTGGATCATTTGAGTGTGAGTATAGTTGTTATTTTGGACTATGAGAGAGCATGTGACCATTGTGTTTTGGCGAGTACAAGTATATTGGTGGATGAGATCCCGGGAAGGTTGTTGGAGGATCACTATTACTTGATGAGGATAGTGGTGGTTGGTATGAATTTATATAAGGAAGACCCGTTTTTTGAGGGAACATGTAAATCAGTAATTTTTTGTGTCAGTTAGTTCATGGATATGTGGTGTAGACAATATAAAATTCTATTGATGTTTTATTGATTCATGGAGAAACCAAAACTATGTAGCTACAATTCATTTATTATGGAAAACACTCGAGGAGCTATGTGAGGGAAACCATATTAGGGGTAATAAACTATTGAACATTAGATGTCATGATCATAATTAGAAGTGGGATATTGGGCAAACAATTTATCATTTCTAGTGAACTTGGTTTTAGTTGTGGTCGTGGTTTTTAGGTAAACTCTCTTGTGTGAGTGACTCAGTTACATATAAACCTTTTTTTTGACAACATATAAAAATTTATCCATTGATTTTGATGTTTTCATTATGAAAAAATGATAAAAATACATCATTATTAGGATGTTTGTCATTAGTTATCGCTAAATGAAAACCATATTGAAATGTTTCTGTGGTGTGTTGGAGGTTGAGGCCATATATTTTGGAAGAATTCATCCATAGAAAGGCAACATGGTGGGTTTTTTAGAATTGGACATGGAAAGGTGGAAGCTAACTCATAAGTGTCATTTGAGATGTGTTCTATATATTTCAAGGACCATACTAGGGATTTTGGATATTTTTTATCTTTTCTTGGTGTTTGTATTTTTTCAATGAAATTGAGACAAGTGTTCAATGGTATAACATGGTTGGTTACTAATGATTGGATAACCATGGAAGGTCAAGTGTGGTGGTTTGATGACCACTGAGGATTGAAAGAGGTGAGAACCATTATTGAAGAGAGTTTATAATGACTTGCATCATTACACGCAAAAAAATTATAAGAAATTTTATTTATTTTTAGTTGAGGGGTTATTTAGTGATTTTTGGTTTGGATTTGAGTTATGAAAAATGGAGTCCCCACTAGATGTTTTTTGTTTTTGGTTTGAGGATAAGGAGTTTCCAAGGTCCTTAGATGATTTTTCAGATCATCTGGTGTAATATAGAGTTTTTATGGTTCTCATACTAATATATGACTTGGTGTTTAGATTTTAATAAAAACCATGTGACACTATGAAGGTTAGATTATTTTATGTTTAGTGTCTGGAGTGTATGGTAGAGGTCCATGACCAATTTATAGTTTTGATAATAGGATTAGAGTTCCAACGAAATGTGTTTATGGCAATTAAACATCGGTTCTTCTGTGGAAGACTTGTGTACCACTATATAAGAACCAGGAAAAAGCTATACAGAAACCATATATTTGTTTTTGAAGGGACATAATGATGTTTTTCATTGTTGGGACATTTTTTGGTAAACTATGTGGCCAAACTATACGAGTGGTATTGTATTGGATAATATCTACCATATGGTTAGTTTATATATCGAAAAACCATGTTTGTTGACTTTGAATTGTTCGAGTTTTCTTAAAAAACAAAAAAACCACATTTTCCTCTCTGAAAATAAAAATGGGGTATCCCTCTTTCTTTATCCTCATGTGTGAAGACCAGTTTTTCCTCATTCTTTCTCTTTCTCCTCATACCACATCTTTTAATGAAATTTTTATATATAATATTCATTGTATTGAGCTTATATACATCATGTAACCAATAATTTATTCTACTAATTAGTTTTCCTTTAATTTTAGGGTCTCTGAATTAGGGTTTTGGTGTCGTTTCCACTTCATCATGGTTGAATCAACTAGTAATGATAGGGTTTTCATGTGTCTTAGAGAGAGGGTATCTTATGATGAGTTACACACATTTTCACTGATAGTTTTTGGGATGGTATGAAAACTAATATATTTTTATTGTTATTTAAATTGTATTTTTGTAAATATATATATAATTGAGGTTATATAATTTGGTATTTTTCTTATGTTAGTTTTATGGGTTTGTTCTAGGCCACCTTCAGGTGGTTGTTCATTGTTTTCGAAAGCATGAGAACCTCAGTAATATTTTAGGCTATTATGAAAATATATTTTTTTAGTAAATAATTATTCATTATTATTATTAATTATTTCTACCATGTTGAATGATATAGGTTCATCGGATATTAGTGTAATATTGTTTAATGCTTAGATATTTAGTGATCTCTCAATGAGTCTCACTATTAAATTTTTTTCATTTGATAATTATTTATCAATTTTGAAATGAATATTGGAATTATGAGCACCTCTATAGGTATTTTGTTGTATTTTTTTGTGGATAATGTGGATTATATATGTTTTTCAATGGGGTTTTATTATGAAAATTTGATCTCCCAACTTTTGGTTTAAGGACACATTCCATGTGCTCTTTAGTGATGTATAGAGATAAAAAGGGAGGAAATTATGTATTATACTATCCTTAGTGTCATTTTTGGTCTTGTTCTTTTTCCATTTGATTGTTTCATTCCATGTAGGATGTGATGATGAGAACCATGGGTTTATAAGTGTTATGGTGTTGTGATATGTCTTGGTCGAGGTTGGATGGTATGTTTCCACTAATGTTTTGGATCTAAAATCCCCATGGCGAGTGGTGTTTATTGAGGATATCATTTTAGTTTTTAGGTTGAATATTCTCCACGAAATTTGGTTTGTGAGATTCATGTGAGGGTTGTGAAATTTTTTGATGAACTGGGATGGGGAATTCTAAGGGGTTTCATTTGAGTTTTTTCAAATGGTTTCTAAAAGGTAGGATCGACCAATGGCTAGGCTTTGGGCTTTTTATGGGTTTAGTTTTTTGTTACATGGATGGACAATTGATGTTGGGAGTAGTCTCTTATTATAACTACCCATACATTTCATAGATAGTTATTTCATCTTATTATATGAATATTAATGAAATTATATAATGAACCATCAAAGAATTGTATACATATAGTATCTTTGGAAACATTGATACATAAATAACTCATTCATTTTAAAGTACATTATCTCCCATTAAGATATTTATAACTAGCTCCCTTCTTCTACATATCATAGGTAATAAATTTCTACATAACTTTGGGAAGGGAAACATAATAAAGAGTTAGATTTTATTCTTAGTAAGGGTATTCACTAGAGATATCCATGATCACACAAATATAATGAGAGAACAAGGGTAATAGAACATGAGAAAAATATTTCAAAACCCTATCCTACATATGAAATATCAAAATAATTACTTATAGAATAATGTTTACTATACTAAAATATATGAATCCTCAAGTAATCAAATAATATCAACAATGATTATATAACATTTTCAAAAGGGGTTGATTTGTGCCACATATATAAGCATAAAAAATCATTTTCATAGTAGTAAAGGTTTTTTTTCAAAGACTATAATTGGGAAATGTTTCTTATATCCAAACTATATTAGTAGAAAACATTTACTCCTATGATTATCAAAGTGGATAGAGTACCTTCATGATCTGGGTTCAATCCCAATTTCAGTACTAGTTATCTCATATGATATCAAAATTTACCCAGTGTAATGTAGGGATATATAATTTTAGAGTCACCCATGAAATAATGAAAATGATATAGATTTTTTCCAAAAGGTAAAAAAAATTATTATATTATAACCCAAGAAAAGGAATGGGTTTCATAAAAATTTAATCATTGAATATCCTATGGAAATGAAACGAGATGCAAGATTATTTGATCAATTCATCATAGAATAACCCATTAAAAAGGAATAAGTTTAATATTAATATTTTAATCGTAATGATAAACCATCCATGGAAATGTCTGGGATGGTATCATTAGGTTATATACCTAGTAATGGTTCAGAAACATTAAAGGATGAAATGTTAGATGATAAATCCCTCCAAAAGGTCACATGAAACATTTCTTGAGAAAAACAACCTTTTCACTTTGAAACCACTTATTAAAATAACAATATTTACGAAATATTAAAGATAATTTAATCTAAATATAACCATGATAAAATTTAATGTAATATTCAATTCATTTTCTATTCATGATGGAGGAAAATTCTATTCCCTACATATACATTACAATATATACTCCTTTCAAATTTTTTGTAAAAGGTAAAAAATATAACATTTGAAAACAAAAAAGAGTATTAATTTAATACCATTTTTAAAAAAATTAAAAGACATGTAAAAAAATTATTTTAAAAATTAATTGAGAATAGAAAAAAGATTATTGAATTTTTTTTGGATACATATATATTGAATAGAAATGTGTTTCGACTGATGAGGGAAATAAATTCAGTTTTCCTTAATAATTTACTATATATATCATGAGTACATGAAGAGATAAAAATGAAAGGGAAAATGTAATTTTAATAAATAAATAAACGAAAATAATTTTCAGAGGATTTTTTTGATAGATCATAATATTTTATCATCATAACATAACCATAAACAATCTTAATAAAAAAGGAACTTGTAATATAAAATTATTACCTCATTTTTGAATCATCACACACACTATTAATCCTATAAAATAAAAAAAAATTGTTAACAATTTTTTTAATTAATAATATTTTTTCATGCTTATCATTACTTTTATTATATTTAATATCATTTTATATTGGATTACCTGATCATTTAATTTCACATCATATGTTTTGTTGACATTCTGCTCATAATTACATATTGAATTTGGTGGGTTAAATATGGTCAATGAGGTAATTATGTCATACATTATAGAAAAATAATCTTGTAAAAATTATAATTTTTAAGCATAAATTATACTTTTTGGATGAAAATTGATATATGGTTATAAAAAATGAACTATGATATAATCATGGAGGTGGTAGGACGTGCATACACATGGGAAACGATTCCACTTTTCAATGATCTTTCTAGAACAAATGAAAGTATATTTTTAACATTATATATTGATAATTCTATCATTATTATCACATTATTTATTTAAATACACTTATATATATAATCCATCTTATTGGGAAATGAAAAACAAATCACATCATTTTGGGGAAGTGGTAATCCACACGAACGTGTAAATGCCATTATAGATTTTCAATGAAAGAAAAGGTAGAAAAATATATGATATTTTAAATTTATAAAATGATAAATATTTAATAAATAATATATATATATATATTAAATCCATCACCACAAATACCTATCGGGGGAATGATAAGAAACCAAGTACATCGGTTTGTGGGGTGGTAGTCCAATGTACACAGGAAAGATGGTTTCATTTCTCATTGATGGAAGAGGAGATTGATGTAGGTTATTTTATTAATATAATAAAACATATGTATATGTAATATAATATGCTATTATATAATCATTGTTTAATAATATTCTAAAGGGTTGGAAGAAGAATTAAAAAAAATTATTGGTTATGTATGAATCCTCTAATTTGTACAACCTCTATAGGTTGGCACCAAAAGGATTCTTAAAAGGGTTTTATACTAAGAAAAAGACTGTATTATGTGGAAAGTGAAGTAATTAAGGTATCTGGGTCGTTATTCAACGATCCAAAATTCTTGTTATGATGTATTAAAATTAAATAAGATGTTCCCTTTTATAAGTGAGGGGATGGTAACTTTTGGAGTTTCTTAAGAGAATAAAATATAAAAAGTTCATTCTCTTTCCAAATGCATTAAAATGGTAAAATATTCGAATATAATTTATTATTTGGTTAAAATATTATCATACAATAAAATTTGTATAGTTATAAATAATTTCCTGGACCTTACCATTTTGTTTGACCCCCTACATAACCTATTATAACATTAAGTGCAGTAATAACAATTTCAATATTAAAGGTTTCATAATTTTACCATAAAATAAAAAATAACTCATAAGTGGACCATAATTGATATATTAAAAAATATTCCATTAACAGGGATGAAGATAATATTTTTTATATTTTTAATAATTTACCATAATATTATTTATTATAAAATATCATTAATGACAATTACTGAACTATTAATTTAATTTGGCATTATAGACAAACAGAAAAATGTGTAATTATAATATATTATTATGAAAAATCCATAATATTTCAAATATATAAAAATATAAATATATATAATTATTTAATCACAATAAATAATTTATATTATATTACATTTAATATTCTTAAATTCTTTTATTTTATTTTTCTATTAATTGAATAAATATTATGCCAGTGTTGCATTTTCATTTAAGATAATTACATATTTACTAAAAAATATAAAGAAATTACTATTTTAAAAAAACATCATTAATCTCATAATAAACATCAAGATTCATTCATAATATTGTCTTGTCCCTATTATAAAATAAAACAAAATTTTAAAATTAAAAGAGTGAGATTTTGTATTTTTCATGAAAAAAAATATTATATAGGTCAAATTCATGGAAATGTGCCCCATAAATAAATAAATATACATAATAAGTTGAAAATGGTAGAAATAAATTTATATAATAATATCTATGATTAAAATTGGTGGCCTTATTACTTAATTTTAAATTAGGTTAAATTAATTTACGCTTTTACCATAGCGATGTGTTTTACAAATTTTTCTATTCATTATGACAAAAAATAAAGATAAACATATTAAATAATATTAATTTTACGGATTAGAAATATAGAATCTATATTAACAAATTTGAAATTTATATGTGGTAGAAATTTAATTTGTATGTATCCCGCAAAATGCGATGAAAAATGGTTTTCTATGGAAACAAAATACCTTTTATGGCTAAAAGTAGTTTTAGACCAAGAGAACATATAATGTTGATCCATATATTGATTATTATATTATTTATAAATAAGGATATTTATATTAATGTATTATCAAATTAATAATATTATAGTCCGTTTTCTATTATAATAAATGACATTTTTACAAGAAATCTATTTTTTTCACCATTCACTGAAAAATAAATATTATCATAATGACCAAAAAATATTTCCATAAGTAAAATTTGAAATGAATATTTAAATTGATAATAATTTTATAAAATAGAAATTCTAGATGTGGTGAAAATAATTAATGTGTTAAGCACACAATTATAAATGAAAAACATTTTTTAAGAAAATGATTTTTTGAAGAATTAAATAACATTAAAGAATTAATTACTTATTTCCTAATTATTACTCAATAATCATTAATTTAGTGGTACTGTTATATTTATTTCTTAATTTGTTTATTTATTTCATACCACCAATTCTAATAGCTAGTTTCTAATGATAATATTTGAAAAAAATTATTTTAAAAATATACTGATGTTTGTTAACACTCAGTGTTTCATGTAATGCAAGATAATGAAAAAAATAAAATTTATTTGAAAAAAATGTATTTTATAAAATATTGATTTGTTAAAATATAATCCTATTAAAATGAATTTAAATATTGAAATCATTTCACTCTAATATGAATAAATGAGGATATATCTATTTCATTTTGTCATTGGGCTCCCATGTTGCTAATTCAAATTTAGGAATATTTCAAAGAACCTTAACTTAGGGATTAATCTTATCCCATGATAATTAATATCTATGATATGTAATGTAAATTAATTTTTATTAATAATTGTTGTCATTATATAGTGGTATGATATCAAATTTTAGTACATATGAATAATTAGGTATGTATATCCTCAGTATAGGTACTTGGAATATATCCTAAATTTGAGAGTGGTTCAGCAGGAGCAATAAGTTGTCATCCCAACTTGATCATGAATATTGAAGGTTCTAATAAACATAAGGCTAAAAATTATATTATTTTTAAATCTCATAACTTTATTCCATGGATAAATTCATAGAAAACCCTTCCAACTATCTTTAAATTTTAAATGTCTCTCCTAATTATAAGAATAAATTGTCTGTTGACTATGAGATACCTTAATATTCCCTTAGAATTTCCTAAAACATTTTACCATTTTAACAGCTATCTGAGGTCAAAAAAAAATTATTTCTCTAAATTCATTATAGAAAATTGGATTTTTACACATATTTTGACAGAGGGATTTATAAGGAACCATATGAATGATCAAGTAAAAGTTTTTATTGTAAGAAAACTGAACTATAGAATGGTTTTGATCCTTAATAACTTTGAAATAGAGAACGATCTCAATATGTGCTCTAGGGTTTTAATAATTAAACCAAAACTGACTATTTACCTAATTTTGATACACAATGCTAAAACCCAACTCAATATCAAGAGCTAGCAGAAGACTTCACTATAACATTGAGGTAATCCTCAAATCCTGACCATATACAATATAATGTGGTACTCTATACAACCCTACCACTTCATTAATGTATATTATAGAAATATTTACAATATATAAATATTCTCTCATATCAATTCAGTTAACTGACCTTGTAATGAGATCATCTATAAACCAAATATAATTTTTTCCATTATACAATTTGGGGAGTTTGATGAAAAAATACTTGTATAATCTTTCCCATTTACATTATTTCATGGGTAATGGTTGTAACAACCCCTTATAATTCTGTCTCTCATCCTTAAAATGATAACATACCAAGCACCAAGATACATACTAAAAATATATCTCTTCATTATTTTCCACCAGAAATACTCTTTCAAATCTCTATATATATTTTTAATTATAGGATGAATAGTGAATAATGAACTATATATCATGCCTAGTATCTCCGTAAAATATTTTTCAAAAATAAAACATTCATTTTTCTAAAAAATTATCATTTTATCATAATCAAGGTTATAATAAAGAATATTTCTCACATTCTTTTACAGTTCCCCATCTCTATTCTGCTCCACTTAAATCCTCACATAGATAGATGGTGAAACACACATTTGGGAAAGATAATAGTTATCCACTTCAATCAAGATTTCAAGATCCAAAATTTGAAAATTCGTATAATATTGGATATTTTTTATCCATGTCATAGATAAACTAGCATGATTAATTTTAAATATAGTACCTTCCACTGTATTCACCTTTCCAAGGTTGTAATGTATTGAGTAGTCATCATCTTATATAAACTTTAACCATATTATCCGGAACATATTTCTTTTTTACAGTGATTGTATACATTAAACTAATATGGTAAATATAATTATCACAATTTTCATTATAAATATAATTCCTCATTATTTTTAATGAATAAATTATTGTAGCTAACTCAAAATCAAGATTTTAGTAATTTTTATCATCATCATTCAATTTTCATGTTGTAAAAACTATCACCATATCATTCTTCAGGATATTTAATCCCACTAAATTCTTCAATACATAAATATATATTACAAACCAATTTCCTCTTCATGGTAATGTATACACAATTTTACTGACTAGGTTTCTCTTTAGTTCCAAGAGTTTTTCTTCAAATTCAGTTTTCCAACAGAACATGGATCCTACCTGAGTTAACTTATGGAGTGAATTGGATATCCATTATAAATTTTCCAAAAATCATCAATAATATCCAACAAAACTATGAAAACTATATATCCAACATTAAATAACTTTTTTCTTTGATTAATCCACAAATATACCCTATTCGGGGATTACATGACCCAGAATTGAATATTTTTAATGCTAAAATTCATAATTAGTAATTATTTGATACAACTTATTATTAGATGGGGTAATTAATAAAATCCATAGGTTATATTCATGTCATTAATTTCTCTTTGAATCAATAATAATTCCACCTGAATAGAATATTGCAAACTGATCAGGGAAATCCCTAAATATTATATTCCTTTAATATACAAAGATAATAAGGAATTTAGTAAGAGAAAAAAGATTCCCAATATATTTATAGATTTCATACCATTTATGGAATTTTTTCTTAGGTATATCCTATTTTTTTAACCTCAATTAATGATATCATGAATGAAGATCAGTCTTGGGAATGTATTGATCTCTCCACAGTTAATCAAATGACTAACCAATATGAGGAATATGATACCTATTCATGAATGCAACACTTTTATGTTCAAACAGTAAATTTAGAATCTCGATGATCCATATTTATTATTAGAAAATAGAATTGGTACACCCAAAGGTGACACACTAGGCTGAATGATTTTCTTGTCATGATTATCCTCAATTAAATTCTACAATTCCCACAACTTGATCGGGTCCATTCTATATAGAGTTTTTGAAATAGATGTAGCACTAGGTATTAGTGTTATTTAGAACACAATATATATATTCTATGGAATAATAGGAAACTCTTCTAGAAATACATCAATAAAATTCTACACATTAGACATATATTATATGTTGAGTTTCTGCACAACCATCTATGATAAGAAGCCATCCTTAATAGGAATCCATACCCATATAATGGTTTTAATTTCCATTAGAAAATAAAATTTATCATCCCAATGATATATAACCATATGTTTTTTTATAATATCAAACATGAATTTCATTCCTTTCCAATTGATATAGGATTTATGTAATTAAATCTATTACATGCCTATTATAAAATCAAATTCAACCAAAAAGAGAATTACATTATTTTTACACTGAATAATTCCACATAAATTATGTAGAGATGAATCATAGACATGATATTCAATCATCATATCATTAGGTTGTTTCAATACTAATTCAACATCTAATCAACGAGGATAAGAATTACCATTACAAGATACTTTTCATGATATAATGGAATTTATATTACTAATACCTAATAAGATATATTAATATTTGAGTGTTCTTGTAACCACCTCAACATAATTTTTCATTATTTAATACCTTGATAAAACCAAAATGGTTAGAATCACTATTATGCATCTTTGATCAGGGTAATAAATCAAGAAAAATCGTAATTATTATTTTTTAAATATTGACACCTTCTATTCAATCTATTACACCATTGGATTAACATTGTTTATTCAAGGTCATAATCTATTAAATAACATCATAATGGTTTATAATGAAAATGTGATTTATCCAAGAATATCTGTTTAGAGTGTCAAACTAGGTGCACAGTATGGCCACAATCATTGTACACTAGAAATATGGATGAGATATACTCATCTGTCTCTTTTCGATGTTATTTTTCTGAGATGAAAGAATTCCAAAGCTAAGTAATATTGTAGTATTTATAAGAATATTTTTTTCTAAGAAAACCATAATCCATTCATTACTGTAATTTAAGAAATTATCCAAAACTTAATATAATCCAGAGGGTTATAATAAACATTTTATAATCATAGATTCTAAAGTTAACTAAAAATTTGTTTGATACTAACTATAGAGACCAACACATTTCATATAAAGAAATGAAATATTTTTAGAGTAATATTAATCACATATTACAATGATCTACCCTAGAATCAAATAGGTCATGTATCTTTGTAAACATAGATACATAAACAACTGGTTAATTAGTGAACTATATCATCTCCATCTAAGTTCTTCATAAATAGGAATTTTCTTTGACATATCCTACTTAATATGTATAATTATATCATAGGGAAACAAAACATAATAAATAGTGTGATGAAATAACACATAAGGACAAATAACAGAGATATCAATGATCAAACAAGTATAATATAAGCATAAGGGTATGATAAAAATATCTTTAAGTTTGATAACCATACACTGTATATAAAATATCATAATCTTGAGTCAAGTCATAAATAATAGACGTTCATAAGACATGAATCATAAAGGCATCGAGTAATATAATCCAAGATATAATATCATTTTCATTATACATAGATTTATAAAAAATAAAAAAGTGTAGAAATTTTTTTCCTTAGTAGTTAAGGATTATTTCCAAGATTGTAATAGTGCAATGATTTCACTCCCAAAACCATATTCATCTTTAAACAACGAATTAGAGGGATGTATATTATGATACCACTTATCACTGAATAAAAAACATACTAATGTGTTCCATACGATCATAATAATTCAAAAAATTATATCCCATGGAAAAATAATGGGGTTTCATAAACATTTTTTCATAGAACAACCCTTGTAAAAAGAAACTATTTTCCTGAACATTTATTCAATTCATGAAATATTGAGTTGGATTTGAGTAATAATTTAAGGTAAATATATAATTAATAAAAATAAATTTAAATTTAAATCATGAAAATAATTTACTTATTCTCAAACTATCCATTAATATTTATTCACAAAATTTATTTTTTTCTTATGTGAACACATAATATATTTTTAAATTTTAGAAAGTGAAATTTTTTATTTTTCTTATTTATAATATTATATAGTTCACCATCAAGGAAACATGTCCTATAAAAAATATTTAATATGGTTATAACATTGAAATAAATTCATCTTATAGGATTGAAGAAGAAAAATGGTTGCATTATCACTTAGTTTTAACCTACATTAGTACGATATTCACTTTTTTCATGTTGGAATTTTTTTCTGTGTTTACAATTCATTATGAAAAATAATTAAGTTAACCTTGTTAAATTATTTTATTTATGTTCATTCCAAATATCGAATCATTTTAATGAATAATATATTTATAAGGGATAGAAATTCATTTTATAATTTATCCGGAAAATCACGAAAAAAACTGTTTTCTAAAAACTTGAATATTTATGTATAAATTATTTATATACCAATATCAAATATAATGTTGACTCATATGTAATTAATTATATTACTTATAGTTATAATACAATTATATTACATTGTAATGAAATGAGAAATATTATGTGTATTTTTTAATGAAAATAAACTACAGTTTTATATACATCGTTATATTTCATTATTGGATGAAAAATAAATAATTTGATAAATGTACAATAATTTCACCCTATTTAAAATTTTACATGATAATTTGAAATTTTAATTTAATTTTATAAAATATAAATATATAAATGGTTGAAATTTTTTATAATTTCGTCACAAAAAATGAAATATAAATCCTTTTTAAAGCATAAAATGGCTCACTAGAAATTGAGTACATATTTTTCAATAATCATGAAAAAAAATTTATTATGTTTCACCATTAAATAAATTTTATAATGTTGTTATTATTGTTCATACTGCCAAATTTTATGACTAGATTGTAAATTAAATGTTTAAATAATAATATTTTAATAATATATTGTGGTTCGTTAAAACCTCTAGGTTCATGAAATGCATGTCATCAAGGAAAGTAAATTTATATTTTAAAAATATTGTATAAAATCCCATGGTGTTACAATCAGTATTGATCAGTTGAGTTTTTTGACATATTTTTTGAGATTTAGTTCGGTTCAAATCATTAGGTTAGGTTTATACCATGTGGTATCAGATACAGCTGGGTTCCATTGAATACATGTTAGGATAAGTATTTGGGATCCATTTAGGATTTCCTTTTGGGAATGTTGATGTCTAAGGATTCCCTTGTGGTAAAGGATAGGGTTATGGATAGGTTAGGTGTCAGGTTTACTAGATGAGGTTTGATTTTTCTATCTTGGTTTGTGGTTTTGGATGTATATAGCCCCAAAAATCCTAGGTGCCCCATGTTGTGTTGAACCTAAGACATCGATTCTTGGATTCAACATTGAAATATTTGAGAATCCCATTAGAAATTAGAGATCAGTGATTTGAAAAAATTGTGACTTTGTTCATGGATTTGGGTTCAAGAGCTTGATGGACTCATGTTTTTATGTCTTATTCTTGGGATGTTTAAGATTATTCTCAATTAGGTTTGATGTGAGAGGTGACAATTATATTTTATTATATTTTGTATCGGACCAAATATAGATTTTATGCTCTCTTATAAAGGATAGTGTTATGAAAGTCTTATAGAAAATTGAATATCTGGATGAGTGCAAGTCCTCTACTATAGTTTTTAATGACTAGGGGTTTGGTTTATGTGGAAATGATCATTTATATGGACACATAGTTTCTATTGAGATCCCTACTCTATATAAATCAATATGAGTTCTACAGGACTAATAATATATGGATAGTTTCTCTTTGACTGGGATAGTGTTCTTGGTTCTAGTTTATATCCTTATATTAGAGTTTTACAACCAAATAATGGTTCATGATTTTTTGGATTCCTAGGGTGAGACCCTAGGGTCAGATATTTTGGACAGAATGTTTTTTAGATGTTTTATTGTTTCCTTAGGATCTGGTGTAATTGAATGATGTGTTATATTCTTATGATCCATGCATTCAGATATTTCTGACACTGGATAGTGCAAGTTTGGTTAACCTTGGGTAGAACAAGAGAACACGATGATTAATGATTGTTTACAACTTCTATTTAATATTTCTTACATTATGTTAGTTTTTATTTTTTTCATTATAAGTTTATAAATATTTGAAAAACATATATATGACAATAGATGTTAGGGATACCATTGGTTTGTCCTAATAAGATTTATTTCACACCCCCTCTGTGGGAACGTTGTTATACATGTAAAACCTTATGTATGATTTTAGGTTGATCACATGAATAATAGTGACTGGAGATGATACCATTGTTTCATAATTGAGTTGGAACACTCATGTGGAGTCTAAGGATTAGCCTTGATAATCTCAATAGTTTTTGGAGAATAATTCTATGATACATCTCAGCAATAGAAGTACTGCCTTATATATTTTATTATCTTTTATTTATCCTGAATATATGGTCAACGTGGTGATAAATTTATATTTTTTATCTTATAATATTCCCATGAGTATGTATGACTATTTCCTCATTCCAATTTATAAAGCATGATGTTGCTTATTGATACTTATTTTGAATACTAGGATATTTATGGACGTATAAGATTTGGTTCTTCCTAATGTTATTGAACTCCTGTCTAAGAGTATAATGTCTCTAATTCATCTCTTTATACTGTCACCACTTGATCATGATTTTTTATGATCATTGTACTCAATGTAGATATTTTTTAATCTATAATTTTTCTTAATATAAATTACTAGTTCACCCCATAGTTAAGAAATAGGGAATATAAAACCATTATCCAGATTCACTTGGAGTTTATTATTCAATTATTCCAATTGAATGAGTTCCATTCTATATATTTCCTTTTATACAAGAATAACACCAAATTTGAGTTTGATGGAATTCTCAAATTCAATTTATAGACTAAAACCAAGTAACTATTCAAGGAACACATCAATATATGTTGAAATAATTCAGGTATCTTCAATATTATGATCCTCAGTAATTGTTTTATCTTAATATCTTGCATTATTAGGTTTTAAAACACATGTAATGGAAATAATTTCCATATAGGGTTTAGGTCTAGTCCCAAACTGATAGATAATCATAATTTGATTAAATTAATATGGGTTTATCTTTGAGTGGGAGATAATATACCAAAAATCACATCAAATTAAACTGAAATGGAAAATAATCAGATTTAGAGTAATTATATTCCCATAAACATATATAAAAGAAATGTTTTAGAATTTGGATGTAGTCATTGATGTGTCTAATGATAGATTAGGAACTAATAAGAGGGTGGTTAATTATTGGTTTATAATTTTTAAAAATTATTTTTTATCCATCCTTTTAGAATGATTAATGATTCAATAAATTTTATTTAATTCTATGAATCTCATTGTAAGTAATAATTACAAAAAGAACAATACAAATATATTGTTTATAGGGTTCAGTATAAAAACCAACTCTTTTACATCACCAGTTATTCCCCCAGTTACAGATTCTTCAATATATACTAGTGGTTACAATAGGAGAAAGTCCCATTCCAATCAAAACCGATTCCCACAATGTTACTCTATAGAGTCCCGCAAGATATTAATAGTTTCCACCTACACTATAATGCCATATGTCTTATAGTAGGATCTTTATATTACATCCAACAGTGTTACCAACATATCACTGGCTTGATCTAGAGTCCATCTAGAGAATTCTTCTACTTTAGAGTGTAAATATATTCTTCTAGTAATATTGAGTCAAACATGATATCATCTATGTATAATAATAGATTTTTCATGTTCTATATTCTTCTAAACTGTCTCATGATGAATTATTTTTCGAAAATAAAATCCAATAACCTAATCTAGTCGTGTAAAATATTTAAGAACTTCAGTAACTTATTTACAACTGCCTAATATTGATCACAATACACTAGTCTTTTAATGATATGTACTTGACATAGAACACTAACTACTTGGGTATATGTAAAAAAAATTGAACCTAACTTTATTCTAAACACACTGTACACTTATCATACAATTTATATTTTATGTGCATTTAAGAAAACTCGTTAATGTAAAATATAATACGAGGAATTATTTAATTTATTTTCTGAAAAAAACACAAATTAAAATGATTATAACTTCATATGAATGAATTAATTTTCATGTTCATGAACACTACCTCACGATACTTTATGTTATTAATTAATCATGTGTGCATGAGATTACACATATCCATGAACACACAGTTTAGTCTGCTTCACATATTTACATGACCTTCTCAACTCAAATTCTTTGTGCAAATAACATGCATGTACAATATACACGCCCCATTTCTTCATGAAACACAATGAATACATGATATATTCGTAAAATCAGACACAAATAACAGCCTTCATTCATGGATAACATTCTTTGAATTATTCTTAATCTCATTCAGAAAAATAATACGTGCCTCCTCTAACATCATTGAATAACTATATACATGGGATATCATGATCATGGAGCTTTGATGATCATGAATCTCATGGTTTTTTCAACACATAAATTAGTGGATATTTTCACTGGTTCACAATATAAAAAACACCATCATGTGAACTTGCAAGATTTCAAAAGCATAGCACCATCACATGGAATCCATATGTGAATACAAAGTGCTTATAATTCATTGTTATTATATTGGATATCTCAAAAAACATTATTAGGTTGTGTTATTCTAGTTCAATCAAATTTACTTCTTAATGTATATTTATAGAAGAAACATCACTAACATATCTCACGAAAACTATCTTACTTGAATAATGCACTAAATCTTCAACATCCTTCATGAATTCAGAAATCACTTTCAATGTTAGCTAACATTTCTTCATCTCATATTAAGAAAATATCGTTCATGAAAATTAGGTTTCCTAAATATAAGGATATATTTTGATTCATTCGATGATCTTTGCTTAATCAAATTATCTCAAATTTGACTCTTGACATTTAGCCAGGAAGAAGTCTCAACGCATGAAGAATCCCACAACTGATAGAGGAATATGAAATTGATGAAGATCTTGTTGATCAACCAGATATGATTGAATGAAATTGATTCTTTCCATATTATTATGAATGGATGAAAATTAATCAATGTAAGTGTGTCTCAAATTAGTTATTAATTCATTTTAGTCTTCATTTTATTACAATGGACCTCGTCAACCAATGAAATGCAATTATGGGTCCACTCCCTCTACCTTCTAGCACCACCCCATGTTGGCTCCTTCTTTCACCATTATTCCTCCCAACATAGTCGATCCACTATAAACCCATGTGCCTCTCCATGTGCATGATATGCACATGCATTCCCACTTTCACCCATACTAGTTGTCTTGGACTCACAACCAACCATTGTAGTGTGTTTGGTCTTCCTTGGCGGGCTAGTTTGGGAGGCCTATTATATAGTGCATCGCAGATAATAAAGTTAAACAATTCCATGATACTTCAATATTCTGCATGCAAAAGAAAAATTATTTTTTGTGGACTGATTCTACCAAACATTTATGTAAACAATGGTCCATATTTATTTTCACATGTCTTGAAACATAGAAATAGTTCCACAATCACCCCAAATAAATCTTCACTGATGTTCAACATCATATTTTTTTGAAAGCAATTGCTAATTAAAAACAAATAAACCTCATGGGTTCTTCAATATTCTTCTTTGTATTTTTATCCAAAGACCATTTAATTTAAAAATTAAATTATATCTTCTCCCCTTTATTGTAAATAAAACCAATGATATAGCCAATGGAAGGAATTATCATCTCCAAAATTCAAATTTTAAGAACATTTTATTCCCTTTTGAAACATATAGTCTAATTTACTACAGATAAATTTAAATCACATATAAAATATAAATGAGATCAAATTAACCAAATAATTTCCTAAGTGGGAAATAAACTAAGTAGAAAACATGATTGATCAAATTTAACATCAATGTTATCAATAAAAGATCATCTTCTGATACCATTCTCAAACATCCCTCAATTAATTCCATAGATATTATTATACAATCAAATCAGAAAAAAGTATTTATCTTACACTCATCTGAAGAAACACATCAAAATTTTCAAGGTAAAAAAATAGCTCCCCATTTTTAGATCAATATCAACTATCTTTTAATTTTTTTTCAAGAATACTCATTTTATGAATTATAGAGAGATTATCATATTCAAAATACTTGGGAATACTTAACAACATCAATTCATTTCTGCTTCCCTCTAAAGGAATGCATTGATATCCTTCAATTCCATGCATGTCTATAAAAAAGTATATATATATGTGTGTGTATGTGTGGGGATTGGGAGAAACATATCTATTTTTTATAAATAGCACTAATGATGAGAGTTTCCTCTCAACCTTGTTTTCTCCTTCATTTACATCATATATTTATTTGAGTATACCTTCTAATAAAGAGTTTCTTTATGTGGGGTTATTTTTTCCACCTTTTCAAGTGAAGAACCATTATTTTCTTTTGATTTAATTGAGTTCTACATTATACATCCAACATTTTCACACGAATTATTTTGATTCTACAGACTATCATAGGTAGGTGGATTCTTATAAAATTTAGAATCTTTTTCTAAACCAATATTTTTACCCCCAACTATAGAATCAATTTAGGTTTTCCCTATATGTTTAAAAAAATTTATTTTTTCTTGAAAAATAGTTATATAGTTATTATTTATATATTCATCCTTTTGGATGTATAAAAAGAAGTCTACTGTTTAAATCACTTCAAATAATTTTTCCTTCTAATTTTTCATCATATTCATGTTATAGGGAAGTTGTCTAAGAAATCCAGTCATTCATATGTTAGCTATATGAACTTCTAAGTCACATCTACCAAACACGTATATTAAATATTCATTCTTATTTTTTATATAACCATTTATGGATTTCATTTATATTATGTTCTCACGTATTCATTATAGATCCCCCTTGGTTCATCCCTAATTCCTTGTAATTACATGTCGTACCAACAAGAGTAGAATTTATTACCATATTTTCTTTAACACTAAAGTAATCATTTTAATTGTTATAATATATTTTTTGATAAAACATCAAAAAATGTTTATAGTTTCTTCATATTACAAACCATTATTTATTTTTCATTGGAAAAAATAATATTTATGGCATTCTACTTTCATCATCAGATGTTGTAATGCTCCCTTCTCTTTAATTATTAGACCTCAATGATTCAACTTCACTATTAGTGATATCATGTATATTTTGAAAATGTCTAGGAGAAAATGTACCTTTTCTATTGGAACCCTTCATCTCACCTGCATGAGAAAACTTATCCTATATGTCAACTAGCATATTAAAGTCATCTATATTCTTCTTCAATCCATGTAGAACATTAAGATACATTGATTATGTCTGAAAAAACACTTCATCCATGTGATTCGATTTCTCTTAAAGATTAGTAATCATCTTTTCCATCTCAAATAACATCAATAATCACTTATTATTTTAATAAAAAAGAGGAATTTTACTTTTATCATGCTCTACCATTTTATAATATAATTAATTAATTATTTTTTTTTGAAATTTCTCTTATATTTATTGATATGATTATTTTTCTCAAGAGAAACTTCCAAATATTCATTTAGTAACCACTATAGATTATTATGAAGTCACCATGATCATCAATAATTGATAATTTGATCCTTTCACAAAATGAAAAAAAATAAATTGAGTCCATCTTCTGATGAAAATATTAATGGTGATATTTCTGATGGATTATTTCTCTTTAAATTCCTATTATTAATAAAACACTTAATCTTTTTTTTATTCTTTTAATAGTTACATGGTTTCTAAATTTTATCCACATATTCCAATTTATCCATTTTCATATTTGAATATACCAGGAAATGTCCAATACATATTGTCATAAGAGAACAATTTTCACAGTGATATTCATGAACTTCAAAATCATCTGAATCACATGATTCCGTAACATCAACTTCTTTGAAATTTATTTTACATATAATATCAATGATCATCTCTTGTTTTAGATTTTCTTAAAGTTGGTTTATTTATCATTTCATAAGCTATGATCATATTATGTAACTCATCCAATGAAATTTCTTCCCAATATTCCAAGGCTAACACATTATCATAATTTTTTTAGGGAAATGTCTCATCTGATTTTTCAAAATTGTTGTATTTTTTATCTTCCCACCAAATTATTGTACATTAATTATTATATGAATGACTTTAAGGAAAGAGTCATAAAATATGTTATAATATTTAATTTTAGTATCCTCAAACATGATTCTCCATATTCTCATCTTATCTTCCTTAACATTAATATTGCCTTCAAAATCGTTTCTCATTTGACCACGATCTCCTTGTAATTTTAGACACCTATCACTTTAGTGTATTATTTTGCATTTAAATATAGTAGCATCAAATTTTGATCCTTGAGATTAACTTATAGATTTATCTTTTAATCTTGATTCAAATAAACATCATCATCAATGGGTGGGAATCCTAATATATTTTTATCTCTCACTTCAAGGAAAAGCGATTGAAGGAAAGAAAGCATCAAATTCATCCATTTAGAGTATTTATTTACATAAAAATTAGTTATTACATAGTTTTATACTTAATTTATATTCACTATTTACCGTAAATTTTTTGTATATTTTTAGGGACCATCCTATGATACTAATTGAAGAGTCCAAGGATTTTTTAGATACCACTGGGGGGTGTAAATCCATGGTACACTATTTCAAAAATTATTTATTTTATTCCAATATTTGTGACTAATTAATGAAATGAACCCTCTTCATTAATTATTCTTTTATACTTGAAATAAATATTTAAAATAAATCATAATACACATGTATTTTTTATTGACTAGTACAAATACCCACTCCTTGTTGAAACTGGTTTTATCACCAGTTATAGAATAATCACTATATATAGGTGGTTAAAACTAGTGAATTTCCCATTCCCATCAACACTGTGTCCCATAGTGTTCCACAATAATATACCATTAGAGACTAATTTTTACAACCTACACTAGAAACTCTAAATTCTCACATAAGGATCATTATAACACATCGCATAATGGTAACAGTATCTCACTGGCCTACTTTAGAGTCCCACTAGAGACTTCTTCTCCTTCAATGTCCCATCTTAGACATAAACTGAACTTATGTCATGAAAGATATGATCGAAATAAATAAATATCTTTATTTGATCTTGATTGATTCTTAATTTCCTTAAGATGAATTCATTCCATATAGAAATATCAAATCGCTTGATATTCTCTCGTAAAATATTCAATAACATTAGCTACAGATAAAAAACTATATGATCGTTCTCATTTCTCATTGATCATAAAATGATATAAAAATTTCTTAGCTAACTAAATATTCCAGAATATGTCTCCAAAATTAAACCCATATTTAGTCTAAACACACTACACTCTAGTAATTAAATGTATATTTCTTGGTGTCATGTCCCGAACCTGAAATCCACTTTATTGGAACCCCATGCCTAGTGGGCCACGTGGTCTCAAGCACATCTCCCAAAATTCTAGAGGCAAATGACTAGTAGTGAGGGCCTAGGGTGTGTCTATGGGGAGATTATCCCCTTATTACCAATGTGCAGTGATGTAGGTGGATGTAAACATAGATTAATAGAGCAAGAAATATATGTATATATAAGGAAAATGGAAAATATAAAAAAGCGTAATAGTAACTGAAACAACTAGAATAACATTCAACAGTAGAATATGATATGTCATGTACTAGATAACTGGAAAATAGTGATACAATATAGAAGGGAAAAAAGTTATATAATAGTATAAAATGATAAAAAGACTATATCAAGTATATTGAGATCTGGCGTGTTCATCTGCAATGAAGATCCATCCTGAACTACAACCAATCAAATGATTTAAGTCATATGCTTCCCTTTGTCAACACCTACAACCATGTAGTCTTTCCTGGATACCAAACAATGCCTAGAGTGGGTGTGGAAAAAATCATACTAGGCCACCGCCAACGACGCCTATAAAAAATATGGCCCGTGTAATGGAAATTTAATACTTTGAAAGAATAAATATATAATGTACATTAGTAAAATGTAACTAAATACCATTTTACCTTCTTCATACCTCAGCTGGTGTCTAAACATGTAACCAATTCCAATAATTAAGTAATTACCTATTTTATGTTTATATCTATTATGAGGCATATCTTACACTAACATCCCCTCTTGATAGTATGACTCGTGAAGGTTCCAAGACTTAACAAGGAAACCATGATCAATGACATTTAGTAGTGATGTATGAAGGTAACAACCCATGTGACGTAGACCTAATGGGTCTCCAACTTAGTAAAAACTATATCCTAGCATGGGTTAAGAGTGTAATCCGAAAAATTCTACAATGTGTTGCCTACCATGTCCAAGGTGTTTGACAAAGGTAAAATAGGGCTAAGCAGAGACAGGGCTAGATGGGCATTAACTATGGAACGTACTTGTCAATTCTGGATCGAAGGAGTGTATCCAAGACATCCTGTAATGAAATGAAGGGATTTTATAGTGTCATACTAGTCTTCCAAGAACATTAATGGATCTAGAACTAGGTGGGTCTCAACCTAAGCAAGCTGAATCCTTGAATTGGAATGACGTTCTCGAGTTCTTCGGGCATTCTCCAATCAGAATTCAAGGTGAGCTCGAGTGAGGCCATACCTATTTTATTATGAAGTAGTGTAATATCTCATTTGATTCAAGACTTTCCTTTTATTAATGTGTTAAGATCAAATAGTGTGCATCCTTTTTATCATGTCATTTGTTTCATGAAATGCCTTTCCTTAGTGTGACAAGGATAAGTAGCATGCATCCATTTAAGGCAGAAATTTTGTTTATGCCTTGAGTTTCAAAAGTGTCTCAATGACAAGTAGGATGAAACCATTTACTCCATTTCTGTAATATTCCATATTCAAGGTTCATTCTTCTACCTTCTATTAATGAGGTAATGGGTGCTACAGATATTCACCCAATAAATAATTAACATTTAATAGTAAATTTGAAGCAATTACCTTAGGTGGGTGATGTGGTATGAATACATGGTACTTGAAAATATAAAATTCAAAATATAAATCATGAAATTTAATATATAAAATCACTCCAGTAAAGTGATCCAGCCAAGGCACACATAAATGGTATAGAAAATATTCCAACACACTAGAATGAAAATTATGGCATCAAATTCAACATGGATGGGATAGAGTTGTTGTCATAACCACCAATAATTTATCACATATATTGAAATATAATATCCATATAGTTCTGAGGTTTATAATAATGACATAAATTCAATAAATGGAACTCGAAGATATTGTTGTGACCCATATGACAAATCCAAAATTGATGATCATTAGGGATGAGTTATAGACTATACATCATAGGGTTGTATAATCCTTATCCTTGGTTCTTGTCCTGTGATTTTGATTGTATTAGAGTAGATCTTAGAAAAGAGGAAAACACTCATTCCTCGATAACTCTATATATAGAAAGAGGGAAGGAGGACAAATCAATAGGACTCGAGTACTTTCCATAACACATTCAACATGATGAATTAAAGATAGATCGGATCCCATAAAAAGTATATATTTGAATCTATGACATTTATCTTTAAAAATCCCCCAAATTTATAGATAAATAAGTTAATCTAACATAATATAGTATTAGGGAATATGGAGGAGGCTTCATAGATCAATAAGGTAAATTTTGTAAAATTACCAAGAGAATTATAAGTTAAACAATTTGTTTGCATAGATTGATAAACTGTGTGAAAACCTTGTGAGGGTTTCTAGGTAAAAGGGAACATTGCACAGTCAGGCCACATGATCGTGCAGAAACCGTGCATAGTGGTTTTGTTCAGAAATTTCAATCTACACCAATAGCCAAACTGTGCGACAACCTTGTGCTAACTGTGAGACCTGTACCGTTTTCCCAAAAATATGGGTTCTATGCTCCTAGTGTGCCTTGGACACCACAAATACCTTTTCTAACTCATTGGGCATTCATATAATGTCCAAATTAAAGATTAGACCGAAATTGAAAGGATCAATACCTGAGTAAAAAACTGGTATCGTCAAATCATCCCCCTCAAAATAAATCTTCCTTGAGTTCACCTTCCAAGGGTGGAGTGGAATTGTTTGAGAATAACTATACACACTGAGAATGTATGTTGGATTCTCTCTCCAATGTCTCGTCATAAATGCGACAATGGTTTCATAACACCCGTACTAGAGGGGTGGAGCACCCTCATAGAGCCTTCGTTCTCTTATCAATGATGCATACTAAATACTCCTCAAAGGTTTCATAACATCTAACTCAACATCCTCGGGATAAAAGGTATGAGACATATAAACAAGATACAGGTGAAGATGTGACACATATAATGTGTCATCCATGGGACAATACCTATGATTTTGTATCAACGGATTGGCTACCAGCCCGACTCCCTCCAAAATTTTCAAACAACCCTACTTAACATAGTGATGAATATTCCTACATTAATAACAGGAAATGAACAATCCTAGGTGATACCCAAATAAAAAAGATGATCCCCAAACACAAACTCAAGAGGTCGTCAATAATGTTAGACATAAGATTTCGATCTAGTCTGAGTAGTAGTTATACACTTCTTGATTATCTACACTTTCTCAAAATCATACTGAATAAGATGAGGGCCTAGTTTGGATGCCTACCTATATCTATCCAGCACATGGGTGAACAGAATTTCATCCTATATATGGCCTCAAAAGGATCCATTTGAATTATCACTAGAATGATGTTATTATAGGTGAACACAATGAGAGTGATATGCCTCTCCCATAAACTTCCAAAAACAAGGACACTTGCTCAAAGATTATCCCCTATAACATGTATTGGTTGTTATGAATTCCCACTAGTTTGATGGTGAAGATATATTTTTAAAAGCATCGGTGTTCCCATAGCCATATTCAATCCCAAAATGAACAAAGACATGAAATGAGACTCCCAATCTAAAAAGATTGTATGAGGGACCTGGTGGGGTTAGGTAATTTCTCTCATGAGGCCTCAACTGCTAAGATCCATATGAAATGGATTTTTACCTCTTCTTTATCACTGATCAAAGGCTGATTCCTGATGCAATATTGTATATGGAATAACCTATAACTAGATCCAGAAGAGTTATAATTGGTTCCCATACCAACCTCCCTTTCAACTCCTGAAAGATTTCTTGAAATGCATTTGACCATAAGAACATGACAACATTCTTTATCAGACTAGTAATAGGTGATAAGAGGTGAGAAACGTCTTGTATGATATTATTGTAATATCTAGAATGTCCCAAGAAACTCTTTATATCAAACAAATTTTGGGGCTGCTCCCAAGAAACTACAACACTATATTATTTTTGGTCAACAGATACACTCGATTTTGATATTATATGACCAAATATGTGGACTTTATTAATCCAGAAGTGGCACTTACCATGCTTAGTGTAAAGATGATACTCTCTCTGTGTACACAGATGGATATGAAGATGATTGGAATGGTCTCTATGAGTGTGATAATGCAACAAGTTTTCATCCATAAAGTCCACAAAAAAAATATAAGTTTGATTTGAAAACCCTATCCATCAGAGCCCTTAAAATGGAGGGTTCATTCGTGAGACAGAACGACAAAACAACGTACACCTTCAGACTATACCTACTTCAAAAATTTGTAAAATGTGTTTATGATGGCCTAAGATGCACCCGATGATAATCTGATCTCAGGTCAATCAAAGAGACGACCTTTTTATCCTTAGATCAGGTCAAAGAGATCATCTATTCGAGGAAGTGGATATCATTTCATGACCATAATTTGATTAAATTTTTTTAAATCCATCCAATGAATTATGGTTCCATATGATATAAGAAAAAATTCAAGGACCAACCCCATGAGTATGTATTGGGCTATATAAAACCTTTGGACTCTAAATCCTTTAACTGCCTCTTGATCTATTTAAGCTCAGTAGGTTCCATACTCTATAGATAAATGGACACAGATTATGCTCTTAAAACAAGCTCAATTATAAACTCTACCTCTATCTCAGATGGTACGATAGAAAAATCATCAAGAAAGATATCACTGAAACGATCCACTACTGGTGGGAATGATTCTTGCCATATACCCGGATTTTCCAGCATGATATTTTCAACTTGGGTGGTCACTACACCTATCCAATGAATCTCTGGTCCTACTCTACTATTATGGTCATCCCACTCCCCAATTTGTAGATAACTGCAAGCCTCTAGTGATGTAAAAGATACCCATTGGAAATAGCATTCTTCAAAATAATGGTAATGAACCAACCAATTTATCTAGAGTATGAAATCAAATCCCATCATCTCAAGAACCATGAGGTTCCATAAGAAAGGGTAACTTCCTACCTAATAGGGAAAATCCCTACACAAGTGTGTTACTTTTTTTCGTACCCCTAATGGTGTATCTAGTGTCATTACACTATATAAATATTGTATCTATAGTCTTAGACACTCCATGATAGATACAATGTTAAAAGAGTTCAAAGTAACTGTATTAAATAAACCATATACATTATTATAGGCTACTAGTATATTACCTTGTACTATAAATGGTCCCACAACCTGATCCTTGGTTATTGGTTGTAGTACATGAAACTAACCTGATCCCTGAAATTGTGCAATAACTGGACTACCATGATCATAACTACTATGTTGGATGTTTTGGTGACTAGAGGTCTGGATAACATGTCCAGGACCTCTTCCTTAGTCAGACCCATCGGTTCTATTCCAACTCCCATTCGGTCACGATATAAAAGAACTCACCCATGAATGTGGAGCTGGTGTTGATCCTTTTCTACTCGAGGATAGTGGAAAAGTCCTAAAAAACATTAAAAATTCCTCATGTGACCATAATACCAACACTCCATTGGGTCTCTATCACCCTAAGGTTTGGTATGCCCCTATCATCCTCATTATGAAATACTTTAGAGCAATTTAAATGGATATTCTGGTTTTTATTTCTCGGATGAGAAAATTTGAGAGATTTTATTTCCACCAGGAGAATTACTGGCCTAGCACAACACTAGTCCTCTATGCCCGATAGGATTTCCACCCCTCATGTTGTGCTCAGTGATAAGAGATTGATTGACTATAGAAGAAAAGGTAGGATAGAAAAAATAAATGGCCATCATAAGGATGGTGTTCTCTATCCCTTCCGCAAAACATCTAGCATGAAAAATATTGTCACTAGCTAGAAGCGGTGAATGGAACTAAAAATTCATGAAATACATTGGATACACTATAACTAACTTAGAACCCAACTCAAGATGAATAAACTCTCTGGTTCTATCAGCTCTCATGGTGTGAGGAAGGAACATATCATAGAAGGAAGTAGGAATATCAACCTACAACATGCCATGATGATGACCGTCCTTGGTAATCACATCCCACCAATTCTTGGAAAAATCCCAAAGCATGTAAGTGGAATGATTGGCCCTTCAATATAGAGGAATCTCTAGGAGACCAAAGATAGATACGGTGGAATCTATCCAATACTCAATATCCTGAGGACCACCATCCCCTAAAAAGGTAGGAGGATGTATCCACTAGAACTCACGAGTTAGACAAACCATCGTAGTTTCAATCCATGGAGAACCATGTATGGACTGCATCAAGCATAAGAGACTATCATAAAAGTTGGAATTAGTGCCCAAATAAGGTACATTAGGTGGTGCCTTAAGTGGCAGTCCTAGTGGTAATACTAGAAACTCAAGTCCCACCATGTTAGGAGCATGTTCGTCATCACTCTCCTAGAGTACAACAAGAAGACATCATGGAATAATTAGTCTACAAATTCCAAAAAAACGCCTCAGAACTAGCTTAAGTAGAAATATTACATCAATAGTGGAAGCTTAATGTAAGAAAACTTACTACCCAAAGAATACAAACCCAACTACCCATAAATATGGCCAGACATAGATAATTGATCAATAATAAGTTGCATTAAAATTTTCATTTAATTTACAGGTTCACTCCTTTACCTTTAATAAACATGACAAGGCAGGATAATAACGTGCAACCTATTCATTTTAGATTTCATGATCCACTTTATAATGGATATCCATTCCTGATGAAATAGTGTGCAAACACCTATCACCAGAAATGAAACCCAATTATTTATAGCATAATGAATCAACTTGGTAAATAACGCATCCCAACCCCCGAGGGCCTATACACTTCATAAATTGAGACAATAAATCAATCAATTACAACCAAAAGTAATACATGTACATGAAAGTATCACAACATCACCCAACAATCCCAAGAAAATTATGTAATGAAATGTAGTTAAATGAACATATATGGCATATAAATATGCATGATATGTGAATTCAAGGTGCCTATAATGTTACAGGTAAAAATTATCCTTGACCTCATATCATCAGGCCAAGGATAAAAGAAAATAATCAAATAGAGTAATGATAAAAAAAACTACAGAACATGTGCATCACTCAACATTGAAATAATATCAACTATAATAGGAATATTTAGAACAAAAATAAAATTTTAGGAACCGTGGTTTCTACCACAAAAATGGGTTCATGATGGCTAAGAATAGGTAACGACCATGTCCCAAGAGATCCTAATCTATAATATATTGTCTCTAAATAGTAATAAAACCCACAAGCTATAGGATTGAAATCTACCTTCGATACAACCTTATGATGTCCCGGACCCAGATGCCACCTAAAAGGTGCTCCATTCCTAGTGTGCCACATGGACTCAAGCCTATCTCCTCAATTTTCAGATGTTTCTGACTACCAGCAAGGGCCAAGGGTGTGTCTGTGGGGTGACTATGCACACATTACCAACATGTAGTTATTTTTATGGATTTAAACGTAGTTAAATAGTCAAATCAATAATATTAATGAGAAGGCAGAACATAAAATAGAGATCACATTAATAATATGAAGAACAACTACAATGACATTCAACAATAGATGATGATATGTTATTTACTTGAAAACTGGAAAACAATTATACAATATAGCATTTGTAACATGTTAAATAATATTATAAAGGAAATAAAAGAATATCCCCATCTTCATAAGCTCTGGAACTGTCATCTACTATCATGGTCTATCCTAAACAACAAGCAATCAAGTGTTTAAATCTGTATGCTTCCCTTTGTCAACACCAACAAGCATGTAATCTTCCTCAGGTACAAAACACTACCATGAGAGGTTGTGAGATTAAACATATTGGGACACCATAAATATTTTCTATAACATGAGTCCCATGTAATGGAAATGTAACATTATCCAAGCATGAATTTGTAAAGTGAATAAGTACAATGTAACTAAATAACCAAGTACCTACTTCAGCCCATGGAAAGTCTCTGAACATGTAACCAATTAATTTAATTAATTAATTACAAATTGTATATTGATATATCTCATGAGGCATATTCATCACTGACATCATCCCGTGATATTATAACTATTGATCGTTCCAAGATGTAACAAGAAAACCATGATCCGTGATATTTAATAGTGATCCCAGAGGGTAACAACCAAGGTGAGGTAGATATCAAGGCTCACCAAATCAGTAATAATTGTATCCTGACATGATTTATGAGTGTAATACAAGGATAAAAATATTTGGAATATCAAAAATAATGTACCTACTGTGTCTAAGGTGATCAACCAAGGTAAAACAGGGCTAAGTAGAGACAAGTCCCAAGCAGATTTTACCATGGAAACTACAATTCAATAATGGATCCAAGGAGTGTATCCAATGTGTCATGTAATGATATGTATGTATCTTAATGTGTCATACCAGGCATCCGTGAACATAAAAGTACACAAATATAGGTGGTTCATAACCTAAGAAAGCAGAATCCTTGAATCAGAATGGGGTTCCTGATTGCTCATGGAATTCTCTAATCCGAATCCAAGGTGAGATTGAGTGAGGAAAACCCTATTTTGTTATAATGTCATGTAATATATCCTTTTTTAAAGAATTTATCTTCATTAGATTGAATAGGTGAAGTAGCCATCGACCTTTTTATCAAGGCATTTGGTTCATGAATTGCCTTTCATTAGTGTGACAAGGAAAAGTAGTATTCAAGGATTTAATCAAGCCATTTGGTTCAAGCCAATCCATTTATTAGTGTGAGAAGGGGATGTATAATGAAAAAATTTAATCCATTTATTTCATATTCCATATCCACTATTTATTCCACTACCTTCAATTAATGTGGCAAGGGGTGCTATGGATATGGGACAAATTAATCATTCAAATTTAATTATAAATTTTAAGCACGTACCTTAGGTGGGTCATGTGGTACAAATACATGGTAGTTTCTATTGTCAATTTCAAAAAATAAATCAAGGCATTTAATATCGAAAATTTTACCCTTAATGTGGTCATGCCAAGGCACACCTGAATTATGTCTCAAACATGTCAAAACATTATGAATTAAACAATAGAATAACCTTAAACCTAGAAAGGATGGATTTGTGGTCATAACCCACATAATTAGTCACATATATGAAAATAAAAAATATATATATAGTTCTAATGATTATAAGCATGAAAAAAAGTCAATAAATGACACCTGATGAAATCGGTGGGCCCCACACGACAATTCCATAATCATTGATCTTTAGGGACGTGCTATAGACCAAACACCTTAAGGTTGTATGATAATTCTCCTTTGATATTAGCCTTGATATTCCTTAGATTTTAGTAGATATAAGAAACAGGGTATAACACTCATAACACGCGAGATTTGTCAAGAGAAAGAGAGAAGGAGAATGGCTCAAGAGGACTCGAGTACATACCATTGCCCATTCAACAAGATAAACGAAAGTTTGATCATATTACAGAGGAATGAAATATTTTAATCCCTACCTTTGATCTTCAAAATGAAACAAATTTAGAGGGAAATATGTTAAACTAGTATATTCCCAAATTTTAGAATATGGAGGGGTCTTAATTGATCATTAAGAAAATTTTTGTAAAATTTCCCATAGAATTATCTTGTTCAGGGTTTTTCCACAAGGTTTCACCAACTGTGCACATAACATGCATGGGTTTTTAAGTAAAAGGTCACATTTAACAGTTAGGGCACATGTCCATTATCAAACCATGTGATGTGGTTCTATTTGGAAATTTCAATATGCACTGTTAGGAATGCTGTGTTCCAACCGTGCGCTAACCGTGAAACCCATACAAATTTTCTAAAAAGACTGGTTCTGAGCTACGATCTTTCCCCATACTACCCTGGTAACATTTCTAAAAAATTAGACATCCAAATTAGGTCCAAAGAAAAGTTATAGACCGAGTATTGAATGATTCATAACTAAGTGAAAAACTGGGTTCTTACAGATGTGAATTTCACAATCATCGTGGATAAAAAGTAAAATTCATGAATTATTAAATGTATTTTGTGAAATATAAAAAATTCACAAGCTTATAACTTTTTATGCAGTCATTGTAACTCATGTGCATTCACACTACCACATTCTTCTTCAAGTGATTATCTAATCATGTTTTCATGAGTATAATCACATACATGCACACATTGTAAGGTATACTTTACTGATGTATGATGCCTTCTCATCTTATCTCACAACTAGTATTTGTGTACTAAATACACTCACTTTTTCCTCAAACAACACAAGGTATATTCAATATCTTCCTCAAATAATTTCTGAAAAACATCCTTCCTGGAAGTAACGCATTTCATGAATTATTCCAAAAGTCATCATACAATAGAATATGTGCAACCCAATATTCTTTACCTAAATGTATATGTCGGTTATCTTCATCAAAAAGCTCAAAAGATTAGATAAATCATCCTTGTTTGTTCATGAATGTCGCTGTATATCTACCATAGTTTATTGAATCATAAACTCTGTCATGTGAACACATAGGGTTTAGAAATATTATCATGAGTGCATGGAATCCATATTTGAATACATTGTGTTACAATTTCCTTATTTTTATCTTGAATCCCTCAAAAAAATATATGGGATATATTTTAAGCTCATAAAAAAATTATATCCTCAATTGGAATTAATATAAAAACCCTTATTGGCATTTCTCATAACACTAAGTTACATCAAGCATATACTGTCTTTTCACCATCCTTCGGGAGTTTGAAAATCACCATCACTATTCACCAATGTATTTTTGTCTCAGATTAAGAATATATAATTCATGAAAACAATGTTGAATGAATATTAAGATTATATTTGGTTTTTTGGATGACCTCTACTTGATCACATAAAATCATCTTGATCTTTGGCCATTCTTCCATAAAGAACACTAATCACAGGAAGAAGCCCTCAACCGAAGGAGGAACATGAGGTCAATCAATATCAGACGACCTTGTGATAAATGATTGAACAACACTAGTATTTGTGTATAATATAAATAGATAAATATTAACCATGATATGTGAGTATCACATATGTAATTTAGTTATTTACCTTCTTCCATTTATAATAATTCACCCCATGAACTGATGATATGTAAATATGGGGTCCGGTTTCACTACCTGTGGGGACCACCCCATGTTTGATCCCTCTTATGTTCTGGTACCACCGCATATATTTTCTCCACTATAATCACATTTGTCTCTCTATGGGTATGAAATTCACATACACACCCACTACTAACCATGCTCGATGGCTAGGGGTTGAACTCCCACCTTATTAGTGGATGTGATCCTCCTCGGCTGGCTAGTGTGGGAGGCCAATTTTTTGGTTCATCTGAAATTATAATGTTAGAAAATTCCATCATACTCAAATATTCATCAAGAAAAATATTTGTTTTCATGTCCCAGTTCTTTAAAAAAATGGATGTAAAAAATTTTCCATCATTATTTTCACTTGTCTTGAAACATAAGACCAGTTTAATAATCATCAAAATCTAATCCTCTATGACTTTCATAATCAAAATCTATTGAAAGAATTTTCATTTTGACAAAAATAATCCACTTGGAATATTCTTCAAAAACACCACTGATATTATTCACAGATAGTTTAACATTTAAATGTAAAATTAGTGATTTTATTCTATTAGTATATATATTTTTTATTTGAAGGAATGGAAACATACATAATCAAATATGTATTTTGAGGTCTAGAGTGGATGATATGTGTACCACCAACAACATTATTTTTTTGGAAAACATTAATAGTTGTTGTTTTTGAGGATACTATTTTATTCTATGACTTTGGATATTGGTGACATTGGTTCTTTCATTATTATTTTTTCACTTATTTTTATAACTCCCATATTCATTTCAAATGAATCATGTGAGTGTCTGTTGTTCTTATACATATAATTTTGTCCTTCCATTTCATTGGGTTTTTTATATGTAACAACCCATACTCTAGTAACCAAGAATTAGGGTCTACTTTTTTACATTGGAATAGATATAGGGGAACTAATCACAATGGACTAATCAATTCAGAATTCTTGAATAACAATATGCATACCTGATTACCATATTACATTGGGAATATAAAATACAATGTATAAAAGCGTTATTGTATACTTGATATTATTCATAATATTCTTATTCATATCAATGGTAAAAGAAAATAAATAAAGAATGATCTTATATTATCAGAAAGAGTTTTATATAGAAGAATATATGATTAATCAATAAGGTATAATCAATATGGAATAGAAAATAACTTAAAATGCACTCCATTGAATCAATAACTAGTGAACAAAATGTATCAATATATAACACCAATTCATCAATATTTTTATAATGATAAATAAATTATCCATTTTAGAAATACTTAATATAAGAGTTCATTATTTCATATATAATAATATATATACCATAAATATCTTGGTCCAAAATAATTTAATTTATGGGTAGGTATACACTACAAACACATTTAATGATTGCTTAATAATTTGCCTCGTGACACATGATGATTCATCAAGGGGATATCTATAACCTTGACCCATCCATAATTCCATGTCTAATGAATTCCTCATATATTTAATGACCAATTCTATTCATAAACAATATTCAATATAAACAAATATATGTATTGAGTATAGAATATGGATTTATCATGTTTCCCCCAATCAATCAAATAACTTTCATAGTTAAACACCATATGTAGAAATGATATATAGTTTATGTAATAATAATATACATCATAAATAATAGGGATATTTATGATACATACAATGTTTATTGATCATTATAATGTGAATGTATGAAGGTAAAGTTAATGTCCAAAATTAATCAACAGATGAGGGATAACCAACAGAAAAGTAGATTTTCTAGTAAAATAAATTATTTAGAAGAATGGAAAAGAAATAACTAAAATTATTTTTAATAAATAATTTCCATTTAAAAATAGTTGAAATATTTTATAAGATGATAAATATTTTATAATTATTATAGCAGAAAAATGCTATTAAACCTTAAATATTTTAATAAAAATGTCATTTTTAATATTTTACAAAGAAATTAATAAATAAAAAGCTGGGAAAGAATTATTATTATTCCTTTTCAACCATATAGAAAATAAATTATATAATGAAATATTATTAATAATAAAATTTATTAATATAAATGACTTCGGTAAAATTATTTTAAAAAATATGAACATTAATGAAAAATATAAGTGATCAAAAAGGGAAATAAGATCATCTTTTATTTTAAGAAATATTCTCAAAAGTGTAATATGAATAGATTACTTAATAATAAAGAATAAATATATATTAATTTTAATTAATAAAATCAGAGGTATATAAACCACATATTATTAAATAGTTTCCTAATAACAAATATTATTAATGCAGTGGAATTAATATTGAAATCCCTTTCCACAGGTCTTACTCACGATGGAGATTCATTATCATCATAAATATTATATATTTAAATTATTTATTTATTTGATAATAATTTTCAAATTTATGATTCCTTTTATTTTATTGATTACCATGTTATATTTATTTACACAATCAATTGAATTTATGTAAGCTGTTTTGATGATATTTGGTTTATATGCACAAACTAATTTTGGTAGGTTGACTATGGTAAATGTGAACATTGATACATCATATATTAAATCATAATCATGAAATGATTATAATTATAATACAGAAATATTAATTTTAAAACTAGCCATGGTGTCTATTTATGAAAGATGATATACATTACAATCATTGAGATGGTAAGTGGTAAATACACAAGTGTAACACTTCAATTTTTCAAAGTTTATTGTAGAAATATGGTATATAATATTTTTAATGCCCCGACCCCAGTTACCCATAGTTTGTGCATTATACATAACATTGGCATGATCATAAGGAAGTCATGTCTCGAAAGACCAATTCATTTAGTATTATTGGAAACAAGATTCATACATAAGTTCAACATTACAACATGAAAAGAAATACAACACAAATATATTTCATTAGAAACATCCAAGCCTCATAGATTGTGCCTGCTGGTCACTCATAACTAACTTCTTCATATCCTGGGAAAATGAAACATAAGAAAGTGGTGAGCTCAAATGCTCATTAAGGGTAAGTAATACAGTGGAAAATGACATAAATATTAAGCATGGTAAATAATTGAAACCACATCCCTTTACCAATAATAAACATGAATACTTTTATGGAAAGAATATGATCTAAGTAAATAATGCCATAATAAAACATAATCATGGGCATTCTACTAGTTGAATGACCACATAAACCATCAATATTATTTCTATAATGAGGGAATGTATAATGCCAGACATTCTGAAATCTTTTTTCAAGGCCTCAACCAAGATGTCTAAAAATGAATAAGGCCTCGGCCAAAACCATAAATCAAATTGGGAAAGGGCCTCGGCCAATTCCACGTCTAGTTGTCTCATGAGTCTTACCAATACATTGAGGAGCTATAGGAGGCTACACCTGTCACTTATTAAGTCTAATACACTCCTTTTATGAAAAGGTTTAAACATATCATTAACATTCGTATTAAAAATAGCATACGAAATGTCAATACATTAACCATAAATCATGAATGGTATAAAAATAGCACATCCACAGTTAAACATATCACACAACCTTCAATACAATATGAAATATTTGTTTTATAATAAATCAACTCCAAATATACATAAAATCCATCAAAGGATGTTGTCATAGATGAAATAAAATCTCTTTTTAGAGACATGTCTCTTTCTATTTTGAAATAATTAAGAGTCACATAATTATAATATAAAATATTGACTTTGAAAATATTCTTATAATCTTCATAGGGAAGCTTTGAAAAGTATATAACGGTAGAAAATAGCCGCACCTGCCGTATAAGATAAAAAAAGTCATTCTTACCTTAATTTTGTCGAAAAGGCTAAAAAGACATTGTTTCAAAAATGACAGAAATATTCATTTATAAACATCTTATAAAAATCAAAACAATGGTATAAATGAATTTAACCCAAATCTTATAAAATAGTAAGAATGTTTTGAAATACAATTTTAAGAATCATGGATATGGATGATAAAGAGGTCCTAGTAGATAATTATGTATAAACAACCTCAAATAATGAAGAGATTGTGAAATAAACCATTACCTTGTACTTTTACTTCGTTGAGGGTAGGTTAACCTTTTGTATAATGGTAAAAAAAAATTATTAAATTATACAAGAATCGTATAAATTAATATGATATCATATATGATCTTTTAACATTTCTTTGTTAATAATATCTTAGTATTATCGTCGTTTCGGGTGTTAACTTACTCATTTTCTTTTATATGTTTTGTTACATAAGCCATGTTTGTTATAGATAGGTTTTATATTATTCATATCCATAATGATATCATATCCTTAAATATAATTTATAATCTTCAAATGATAATTATACTCGAATGGATACAATGGGGAATGAATCTCTTCGCGTTTGTGGAGACGGTAGTCCGTACGTACGCACGAGCGACAATATCGCTATTTTGATATTAAAATAATATATAATTGGATATTATATCATATATATAGAATTATTATAATGTTATATTTATTATTTACATGAATTACACATAATTAATATTACGATCTAAAAAATAATGTATTCAATAACAATTACACCACGACGTGGAGACGGTAGGCCGTACGTACGAACATATGGTGACATGTCATTAAAAGGGTGGATAGAATACTGGATATGGTTTTACCATATTTATAATAACATCACAGTATATATAATATACTGGATTTATTATTTTAGAATTTAAATAAAAAAGAAAGAAGAAGTTGAAGAAGAATGTAACTTGAAAGAGGGTGGTGAAAAAACTACCTCTTCTTCGGGTTCATCCTTTGCATTGGATCAAAAAGGATCCTTAGATTGGATTTATGACTAAAGGAAGGACTCTTGGATGAAGGGAGGATAGTTTATAGGGTATTTGGGTGGAGGTTTTCGGAACCAAAAGGCTTTGATCGTATGATTAATATTGGTTAAGAGTGGTGTCCTTTTATAAGGGGGAGGAGGGGCTCTTTAGGGAAAACTTAAAGTATTAATTTATAAAAAATTAATATTCTGTTTTTAATGGATCCAAAGTGGATTATTCAAATTTTAAAGTGGGGATGGGTCTAAATAATTTCATCCAATATATTTTAGACATGTTTAGGACACTATATTAACCATATCATTTATTTTTAACTCTTAGTTAAATAGTTTCACATTTACCATGTCACTTTGTCTTTTTATATTATATGGTTAATAAACAAACTATATACTTCCAAGAGACCCCCAAGTGGTCCATTAATTATAAAAATATCATTATATAAGTTCTTTCTCCGAACCATAGTTTTTTAACAATTTAATATCAATTATTAATATAATATTTGTTTTAAAAAACTCTATTATGTCAATTTTGACACTATTTAATAATTGAATTTTGTTAAAGTATTAAGAACTTTATTAATTCGATAAAAATTAATTTAAGCAATAATAAAATGTCATATTAATAAATAATATTATTTTATGGCATCAAAACTTTAATATTATATTTATTTTCACATTTATAATACTAATTATTAGATTCATTAATTAATAAGGAAAATAATGCATCAATATTGTATCATATATAAATTTAATTATTCAATGTACAAAAATTATAAATAAAATACCATTATGTAGGAAATAATTTTTTATTTATAATGAATATTTATAGTTGAAAATATAACATATATAACCCTATGTAAAAATTGTTTTCCTAAAAGATATATGCTTTGGTCATTTTTGTATTTACTTTAACTTAATTAATATAAAGCATCATTATCTCTTACAAGTGGATCTATGGGGCCCCAAAATCGACCAAAATATGCCCATGATCGGACATGTATCAAAAAATAGTGTTACGACATGTTTTAGGGAAATTTATTATTATTATAATATTATTTTTTACCTTTAACCATGGTAAATAAAATATTATCGAAGTAATTATTCAAAATCTCTAAAAATAATTGTTATCTATTTACGCTATTTGGACCTCCTGATTCTAAATATGGAATCCATTTTTATAAATTCAAAACACAGAAGTGCCAGAAATTAATTTAAAATTAATTCCCACTGTCAAAACAAAAATCGTGTTTTTAAGATATAATAACTATCAAAAGAATGAAACTTGTGTATGTTCGATTTAAATGTAAAACTACGTCCAGTGACCAACACTGTATTAAGTGGTAAAAATATATTCTAAATATTCTTTAAAATCAGTCAAATTCATAATTTATCAGTATTTAATATTTCGACTAAAAAAGTTGTTTTTAATTAAAATTTAGTAATTTTTACTATTCATAAAAAATTGAATGTTATCATAAAAATTCCAAAAATTCACCCTAAGATAATTTTGATATTCTGAATCCAAAAATAAAGTCAATTTTGAACGATAAAATTTATAAATTTAAAAAAGTGGGTATTACTATTCATAACGGGTAGTTTGATTGGTTGTGGTGTGTGTTAGAACTCAAAGTTGCGTATAACACATGCTACTATATTATTCAAAGAGACGCATACCGTGGAAGCTTGGGGTGTTACATTCTCCTCCCCATTAAATAAATTATTCCTCGAAATTTATAGAATATTATTGCATAAAACGACTCGGGTGGTTCTTCATCATAAGTCCCTTGGGTTCCCATGTTGCCTCTTCTATCATATGCTTTCTCCATAGAAAATTTACCAGAAGAGTCGTTCGGTTTCTTAGCACTTGTTCTCTTGTATCAAGAATCCTGACGTGCTCCTCCCAATAAGATAGATCGGGTTCCAGTTCTAATTACTCGTATGTGAGTACATGTGTTGGGTCAGGCATGTTTTTTTTTCTCAAAAGTGATATGTGGAACAGATCGTGAACTTTGGAGAAGCTTGGCGGTATTTCCCAATGGTATGATACATCCCCAATTCAGTATAGAATCTTTTATGGTCCTATGTACTTGGGACATAGTTTACCTTTCATACAAAAACGTATAACTCCGTTCAATGGAGATAACTTCAAGAAAACATGATCTCCTACCTGAAATTCCAAATCCTTCCTTCCGTTATCGGTATAACACTTCTGCATTCTTTGAGATTCTTTTATGTGGTTTTGGATTACATACATCTTTTCTATAATTTCTTCAAAAAGTTCTGGGCCTACAAGTTTTCTTTCACCAACGTCATCCCAACAGGTTCATGTGCGACATATCTTTTCGTAAAATGCTTCATATGGTTCCATCTGAATACTTGAATGGAAACTATTATAATAGGAAAATTCCACGAGAGGTAAATATTGATCCCACATACCCTAAAAGTCATGTTATCATGATCTCAACATGTCTTCTAAGGTTTGAATAGTTCGTTCTGATTTTCCTTCTGATTTTGGGTGGTAGGTAGTGTTCAGAAAAAGTTCAGTATCCAATGCCTTATGAAGAATCTTCGAGAATCATGAACTAAAAAAGGGGATCACGATCCGAAACAATCGACATGGGAACTCCATAAAGTCTCACAACTTCATTAATATATAGTCTTGCTACACTTTCAAGTGGAAGATCATCTCTTATAGCACGAAAATGTGATGAATTGGTAATACGATAAACAATGACCCATATTGCATCGTTCTTTCTAGGCATCTTTGGTAGTCCAATGATAAAGTCCATCGTAATATTATCCCATTTCCACTAATGTATGGGAAGAGGTTTCATGACTCCTCCAGGCTATTGCCTTCCAGATTTCACTTGTTGACGAACTATACATCTGGACCCAAAATCCGCAATCTCTCTCTTCATGTAGTCCCAAAAAATATGTTCCTTCAAATATGTATACATTTTGGTGCTCATAGGGTGTATATAGAAATTGGAACTATCAGAATCATCCAACAACTCTATTTTTAGATCAGTTATATTGGGAACACAAAGTCTCTTCCCAAATTTCAAAATTCCATCTTCATACTCAAAGTCACTCAATCACCCATTATTCACAACTTTAATCTTCTTTTTAGACTCTTCATCACAATTATGAGAACTATTTTCCTTTCTAGTAAAGATGGTTTGGCAACCATTTGAAAAAGTATTGAGGTTTCACCTTCCATGGTGATTCCCATATCTATCATTACTAGATCCATGAAAATATGATCCCTTTCAATTATCATTATGTCCAAAAATCCATGATCTTTTCTGCTCAAAGAATCTTCCACCTTATTTCCTTCCCCAGGTGGTAGTGTATCATGCAATCATAATCATTTAGTAGTTCAAGCCATCTCCTTTGCCTCATGTTGAGTTCTTTCTATGAGAAAATGTACTTCAAACTCTTGTGATCAGTATAAATCTCCCATTTTTCTCCATAGAGATATTGTCTCCATATATTCCAAGCCAAAATTATAGAAGCTATCTCAAGATCATGAGTAGGATAGTTTTTCTCATGAATTTTCAGTTGTCGTGATTCATAGGAAATAACCATATCATTTTTCATATGGACACAACCAAGTCAATTCTTTGATGGATCACTATAAATAACAAACCCATCATTCCACAATGGTAGAGTCAATATAGGAGCATTGAATAATATTCTCTTATGTTCTACAAAAAATTCATCAAACTCTTTTTTCCAAAAAAAATTTAACCCCTTTGCATGTGATCATTGTTAATGGGTTATCCAATCAGGAAAAGCTCTAGAAAAAACATCGATAATAACCTACTAAACAAATAAAACTATGTACCTCAGTTATACTCGCCAGTGCATGTCATTCTTGGATTGCCTTGGTCTTAGAAGGATCAATAGAGATTCCATATTTTGAGACAATATGGCCATGACAAGAAATATCCTTAAGCCATAATTCAAACTTTCCAAACATCCCATATAATTCATGTCTTCTCAGAGTCTTCAGGATAATGCGCAAGTGATATATATGGTCTTCATAAATTTTGTAATATACCAATATATCATCAACGAATACCACAAAAAAATCATTGAGATATTCCTTGAAAATTCTATTCTTTATATCCATGATTACAGAGGGTGCATTAGTCAATCCAAAACGCATTACTGTAAACTTTTAATGCTCGTACCTGGTTCGAAATTATGTCTTCAGAATGTCTTCCTTATTCGCTCACAACAGATGGTATCTAGATCAATGGTGAATCTTTGAAAAGTATTGAGCTCCATGAATTTGATCAAGTCAATCATCAATGCGAATTAGGGGATACTTGTTCTTTATTGTTATAGCATTTATTTCCCTGTAGTCGATACATATCTTCATAGATCAATCTTTATTCTAAACAAAAATGATAGGAGCTCCCCATGGAGAAACACTAGGGTGAATAAATCCCTTATTACTCAATTCCTCTAGTTGTTTCATTAGTTAGGCTAATTACATCTTGTCCATTCAATAAGGGGTCTTTGATATAGGCCATGAACCAGGAATTAAATAACTAGAAAACTCAATTTTTCGTTCTGGAGGATGTCCATGAAAAACTTCTAGAAACACATCTATATATTATTTTACAATAATTACATCCTAAATTTGAACACTTCTTTCCTCACCCGCAGTTATTTCATTTTCATCCTCCATGATAATTGAATTTAGTTGAGAAACTGGGGGTGTATCTAGATAATAATCAGGTGGTGAGGATTCTGCTCGAAAGATAAGGTGTTCTTTACCACTATCATAAAAAATCGTAACCTCCTTTTTATTACAATAAATTTTCACTTCATTGTCTCGAAGCCAATACATACCGAGGATTATGTCAAATTCAGTCATGGGTAAGACAATGCGATCAACAGATAATGAACATTTATATTCCCTAATTAGAACATATCCACACAATTTTGTAGCAATGATACTTCCCTTAGGAATATTAACTGAAAACTCCTTTGTTAAATCAAATTTGAAATATATAATTTTCATAGCAAATTGGGATGATATGAAATAATGCGATGATCCAGAATCAAATAATTCATTTTGTAAACTTGAGGAAACCATTAAATTACCTTCCACCATGTCTTTTGAGGCTTCAACATAAGCAGTAGTGATTTAATAGGCTTGGCCATGATTCCTTGGCCTTTTATAAGGTAAGTTTCCCTGAAGCATAGGACATTAATTTATATCATTTCTCATCTCTCTTCAAATTTAGCTTTAAACATTGGTAGAATCTTTATTTCCTTTACAATCACCAGATAGATGACCTTTATGTCCACATTTGAAGCATACTCATTTTCCTTTTAGACAGGAACCAGGGTGCTTCCTTCCACAATTATCCCAGGGTGGAAATTCAATTATTCTCTATTTTCATATTTCTGTTACCAGAGTGTTCAGTATATCTCTTCCTCTCTTGCTTTGATTTAAAGTCATAAGACATAAAGAATTATTTTTCTATCTTTATAGCACAGGAGAAAATATCCTTGTATGAAGAGAAAGATAGTGAGACCAATGCTCGGCAGAGAAATAGTTTTAACCCATCAATGAAATGATCAATCTTACTTCTTGGGTTACATATATAATCTGCAGCATACCTTGATATCCTTGTAATGTTAGCCTCATACATTGCGACATTATCATCCTCCTTTTGACTCAGACTTAGTAATTTCATTTCCATATCTGCTCGATGGTCATGAGGAAAGTATTTTACTAAAAACACATCTTTGAACTCCCTCCATTCCATATTAGAAACTTCACCATCTTCCTTCGTGTTCTGAATCAATGACCACCATTTGTCAGTATCTCCAGTGAGGTTGTAAACTTCCATGATATGTTTTCCCCTTTCAATACTACCCATGGCATTGAATATTTTCTCTAAAGAATATAACCATTGATCAGCTACTAAGAGATTTGTACTCCTATTAAATGTTGGTGGTTTTGCCTCATGAATAGATCTAACATTGATCCTCCATGTTGTGGATCAGGGTGCTCCATTCGGGTAAGGTTATTATTCATCACCGGAGTGAATTGTCCCAGTATGTTGATTAGCTAATTAGAACCAGTTTCATTACCATATCCACTATAATTATCTTGAGAAGGAGGGAAATCCATACATGGAGTGCCTGCATTGATATGGTTTCCATTTCTTCCACTAGGCGCCATTTCTAAAAAATGGCATACACTAGATTACTTTATGAATCGCAATACATGAATCCAAACTTGTAAACCACTTAACATAAATTGAACAGTTTATGGATATAATCCATAATCATAAAAATGTTTTCATTGAGGAAGTATATACTCATAAACCCTTTCATAATGGTTTCTATAGAAAATGAAAATTATCCTAAGCATATCCCTTGGGAGTGTCGTAACCAAGAGTACAGCACGACCCATTGTCGTGCACCAGTTCCCATTTGAGTCTAGCTCAAAGCGGTGTTTTCGGGTTTTACCCCTAGGTACATCTGTGCCAGATCCACCTCTACCTGATCGTATCAAGACAGGGATATATTTCGTGGAAAACACAAAAAATTTATACAATACCTATATTCTAGGACGTTCTTATATACTAATCCCCAAAGCCCATCTTAGGTCTATGTGCTCTAATCAGAGTTTATCTAAATCTATTTTCCAAGGTTTGTACTAAACTTTCTCTGATACCATCTGTAACGCCCTGACCCCAGTTACCCAGAGTCGGTGCATTATTACATAACATTGGAATGATCATAAGGAAATAATGTCTTGAGAGTCCGATCGATTTTTTTATTGGACACAATATTCATACATAATATCACCTTTACAACATGAAATGAAATACAACACAAATATATTTCAGTAGAAACATCCAAGCCTACTAGATTATCCCTGATGGTCACTCATAACTAAATTCATCATATCATTGGAAAATCAATCATAAGAAAGTGGTGAGCTCAAATGCTCAGTAAGGGAATGTAATAAAGTGAAAAATGAAATAAATATTAATCATGTTAAATAATTGAAACCACATGCCTTTACCAATAATAAAAATGAATAATTTTATGGAAAGAACATGATCTGAGTTAATAATGCCATAATAAAACATAATCATGGGTATTATACTAGTTGAATGACCACATGAACCATCAATATTATTTCCATAATGAGGGAATGTATAATGCTGGACATTTTGAAACATTTTTTCAAGGCCTCGGCCAAGACGTCTAAAAATTATTAGGGCCTCAGCCAAAACCATAAATCAAATTGGGAAAAGGCCTCAGCCAATTCCACGTTTAGTTATCTCATGAGACTTACTGATGCATCTAGGAGCTATAGCGGACTCCACCTGTCACTTACTAAGTAAAATACATTCCACATATGAAAAGGATTAAACATATCATAAACATTCATATTAAAAATAGCATACGAAATGTCAATACTTTAACAATAAATCATGAGTGGTATAAAAATAGCACATCCACAGTTAAACATATCACAAAACCTTCTATACAATATGGATGTTTTGTATCATAATAAATCAACTCACTATAAACAAAAAATATATCAAATGATGTTGAATTGATGAAATCAAAATTCTTTTTAGAGAAATATTTCTTTCAATTTTGAAATCATTTAAGAGTCACATAATTATAAAATAAAACATTTATTTTGAAAATATTTTTATAATCTTGTAATGGAAGCTTCTACAAGTTTATAATTGTAGAAAATAGCCACACTCGCCATATATGTTAAAAAAAGACATTCTTACCTTAATTTTGTCGAAAATATTAAAAATACCTTGTTTGGAATACGACGGAAAGATTACTTTAGAAAAATATTATTAAAATTCAAACAAGGGTATAAATGACTTTAACCCATATCTTCTAAAATAGTAAGAATATTTTGAAATACATTTTTAAGAAACATTTATATGGATGATAAAGTGGTCCCAGGAGATAATTATGTATAAACAACCTCAAATAATGAAGAGATTTTGAAATAAAACCTTACCTTGTACTATTAATTTGTTGATGGTAGGTTAAACTCATGTATAATTGTGAAATAATTGTCATTAAATTATACAATCATCATATACATGAATATGAAATCATATATGATCTTTTAACATTGCTTTGTTAATAATATCTTAGTATTATCGACGTTTCAGGTGTTAACTTACTCGTTTTCTTTTATATTTTTTGTTACATTAGCTGTGTTTGTTATGGATAGTTTGTATCGTATTCATATACAGAATAATATCAAGTTCATAAACATTATTTTTAATCATCAAATGTGAATTATAGCTGAATGGATACGATGGGGAATGAATCTCATCGCGTTCATGGAGACGGTAGTGCGTACGTACGCACGAGCGTCAATATCACTCTTTTGATATTAAAATAATATTTAATTGGATATTATATCATATATAGAGAATAATTATCATGTTATATTAATTATTTTCATGAATTACACATCTTTATTATACCCATCCAAATAATAATGTATTGAATAACAATTACACCACGACGTGGAGATGGTAGGCCGTACATACGCACATATGGTGAGATGTCATTAAAAGGTTGGATAGAATACTGAATATGGATGTACCATATTTATAATAACATCACAGTATATAGAAGATATTGGATTTATTATTTTATAATGGAAATAACAAAGAAAGGAGAAGTTGAAGAAGAAAGGAAGTTGAAAGAGGGTGGTGAAACAATTACCTCTTCTTCGAGTTCTTCAATTTGATTTGATCAAAAGGGCTCCATAGGTTGGCTTTATGACTAATGTAAGGCCTCTAGGATGAAGGGAGGATATTTGAGATGGTATTTGGACCGAGGATGGATGAACCAAAAGGATTTGATGGTAAGAAGAATTGGTTATAAGTGGTTTTCTTTTTATAAGGGGGGGATCTTTAGGAAAAACGTAAAGTATTAATTTATAATAAAATCATATTCGGTTAATAATGGATCCTAAGTGGATTATTCAAATTATAAGGTTGGGATGGGTCAAAATCCTTTCATCAAATAGATTTTAGACAGGTTTGGGTCACTATATTAACCTTGTAATTTTTATTTAACTCTTAGTTAAATAGTTTGACATTTACCATGTCACTTTGTATTTTCATATTATATGGTTAATAAACATACTATATACTTCCAAGAGGCCCCCATTGTTGTCCATTAATGATACACCTGTCATTATATAAGTCCATTAGATGAACCTTAGTTTTTTAGGAATATAATATAAAGTAATAATATAATATTTTAAAAAAAAACTCTTTTACGTCAATTTTGACACTATTTAATAATTGATTTTTGTTAAGGTCTTCAAACCTTTATTAATTATAAAAAAATTAATTTAATAAATCCTAACATGTCATATTAATAAATATAATTCTTTTATGGCATCAAAACTTACAAATTATATTTATTTTATCATTTATAAAACTAATTATTAGATTCCTTCTTTAATAAGGAAAATACTGCATCATTGTTGTCTCATAAATAAATTTAATTATTCAATGTCTAAAAATTATAAATAAAATAAAATTATGTATTAAATAGTTCTTTCATTGTAATGAATATTTATATTCTAAAATATAACATATATAACCCTATGTAAAAATTGTTTTTCTAATATATATATGCTTCTGTCAATTTTGTATTTACTTTAATTAATATAAAGTGTCATTATAACTTACAAGTGGATCCATGGGGTCCCAAAATAGACCCAAAGATGCCCATGGTCGTAAATGTATCAACTAATAGTGTTAGGACACGTTTTTGTGTAATTTATTATTATTATAATATTATATTTTACCCTTATTTAACGGATTTACCCTTTAACCATGGTAAATAAAATATTTACCGAAGTAATTATTCAAAATGTCTAAAAATAAAAGTTACCTATTTGACCAATTTGGACCTCCTGATTATAAATTTTTAATCCATTTTTATAAATTCAAAACACATAAGTGGTAGAAATTAATTTAAAATTAATTCCCACTGTCAAAACAAAAAGTGTGTTTTTAAGAAATAATAACTGTCAAAAGATTGACACTTGTTTATGTCTGGTTTAAATGTGAAATTACCTCCAATGACCATCATTGTATTAAGTGGTAAAAATATATTCCAAAAATAATTTAAAATCACTCAAAATCATAATTTATCACTATTAAATATTTTGATTAAAAAGTTGATTTTAATTAAAATTTAGTAATTTTCACTATTCATAACAAATGATAGTTTTTAGAAAAATACAAAAAATTCACACTAATATAATTTTGATATTATGAATCCAAAAATGAATCCCATTTTGAAATAATAGTATAATATTTCAAAATTTGGGTATTACTATTCATGACGGCTAGTTTGATTGGTTGTGGTGTGTGTTAGAACTCGAAGTTGCGTATAACAAACGCTATTGTATTATTAAAAGAGAAGTGTACCCTGGAAGCTTGGGGTGTTACAATATTTTATCTTTTAATAATGATAATAATATCATAAATAAAATATTATATCTTGAAATAATATTATATATTTCATTGAACTAATTTGGCGATGGACAAGAATCACATCTCTTTGTGGAGGTGATGTCCACATGTGCACTTGAACGACATTATTATTTTTAAATAGAAGGGAGGGTAAGATACGATATGATATATTAGTTGTATAAAGTGATAAAAATTTCATGAATATAATATATATATTTTAAATTTATCATTATAACCATATATGAGATTTGGTTATGGAAAACTAATTACATCGATTCACAAGGCGATGGTCCATCGTACACACAATTAATTATTTTGTTTCCCAATTAATCAAATAGTAGATGGATATTTAGTATTAGAATTAAATAAAAACATGAAATTATATTTAATATAGTAAGGTTAATATTTAATCATTATTTAATAATATATTAATACGTTGGACAAATAAATTAAATGAAGACACATGGTTCAGAACTCGACCTCTTATTCAGACAACCTCTTTATGTTACCTCCTAAAGCATTCCTATGTTTATTTTTTGTTCAATCTAGAGAATACAGGATGTATGAATGGATTTAAAGAATTTATTTGGGTGTCTATTAGCTAAAATAAAAGTCTCCTGAATCGTGGGGGGGAGATGAGCGGTGGAGTCCTTTTATAATTTGGGGAGTGAACACAAATAGAATTTTTAAAAAGAATAAATCATATTAATTTCATACCTAAAGAAAATCAATATAAAACAGAAAATATAAAAATATCATATGATATAGGGTTTACATATGGCCTGAAAATAGATATTATAATAGTTTTTAGGTCATTAAAACCCTTATATATATAATTAGTTCTACCCCTTGTAAACATTTTTTAATATTAACCGTGGTAGCATATTTTTAATATTATTACTCTTAATTATGAAAAAACATAGTTTGACCTTATTACATAATATAATACATACTAATTTAATATATTGAATGCATTTTTTCAAATTTAATTCATATAATTTTTATAATTAAATTTAAAAATATTCCTAAAAAATGGTGCACTAGATGGGTTTCCAGAAAAATGACCTCCTAAGTATAAAAATGTTGTTATACCAAATAAATGTATAAAAACCATTAAAAATACAATAATTAGATTATAAATAAATTCATTAAAATAATTTATATAATAAACATTTTTTATAATAAATTTACCATTTTAAATTCTTAAAATAATAACACTTTTTTCAATAAAATGTTGTATTTTCACTATTCAATAAAAATCTCGCAGTACAAGAAAATAATAAAAAATCATCATAAGAAAATTTTTTAATAATGATTTTAAAAATAATTTCATTTTATCAAATAAAATTTCTTTATATTGAAAAATTTTAATATATTATTTTTGTCAATATATAAATAAAAATCATTTGTGTTGGATAATAGGGTTATCCCCATGCATCTATACCCATAGTTCAATAAAATTGTGGGTATAGTTTGCCTGGAATATATCTATACCAATGTCTTATGTTAACAATTGGTATAGAAATCATATTGAAAGGGTTTTTTTCAAAAACAATTCGTATGATTTTATATATAATAATGGTTTTTAAATAACATTGGGATATACATAGTTAATATTAATTATCCTCCCACCCTCAAACCTTCTTTTGTGATCCCTATTCTCCCTGAGCATGAGAACTAGATGATTCTCTTATCATCTTGTGTTCTCCCCCCAATATATTGGGGTTTTTTTTCTAATATTCTTTTACATCAGATTAGTGAGTTTTGAATCCTTCTTCCCATATTTTTCTTATTATGTTCATTTTTATATATGTATGAAATGAAAAAAATATACAGTTTGGTCGAGATTCTTGGGAATTACTGGAAATATGTTTATTTAAAATTAAATTTTTATATTGTTAAATAATAAATATAATTTTAATAGATATATTTTTTGTTTTAATTTATTTATCTTCTACTTTTACATAAATTCAATACAATTTTTTGAATATTAATTTACTGATAATGTATTTGATTAATGTAGTAATTTCCTTGTTTTATTAATGTCTTAGAGGGTTATTTTATATCCTATAGTTATATAGAATAATTCATAAGTAAACTATAATTACATAAATATACACATTTATAGCCTTGAACATTTATTTATTATCTTTACAAAGCTCAATGTACTCTTAGATATGTTAGAAACTTAGTATCCCCTTTATGTAGGTATAACAGATCTTGAATGAGCCTTATGTAGATTCTTCAATGGGATTATCCTATACTTACACATGGATTAGGAACAAACCACTTTAATAGATAGTATAAACCAATATAAATCCATTTTTTCTAATTTCTATATAATCAATTGTTAATTCAAATGAGCTTATATAGATTTATGAGCCAATATTTATCCCCCCTAATATTTTGATACTCTAGACACCACCTGTTGAAACAAAAATTTTGTTAGGATTATTTTCCTAGAAGGTTCTGAGTATCATGAATAACACTCATATGATAATAGATTATAGTTTAAAATAAAACACTTGAATGTATTTTCAAATAGCAAAAATTAATTATAAAAACTGAAAAATGGATTTGGGAACTGAATCACTCTAAATTAGGTTTTAAATAAACTGTATCTTTAGAATTTTATAAGAACCTTATATATTCCATCATTTATGAAAATTTTCACATTTTTCTATATTTAACTCATTATTTGTAAATTTTTTGAATTATTTAGAAATTTAATTTCATTAAGAACTCTTATATTTTTAAAATTCCTTTTAGTGCATGCATGAAGAATACCCCACATAAATTGTATTTTCCCCTTCATCCTATATCACTCAATTTATCATATATAATAATAATGTAAAATAGAAGAGGGGTACCTATGACATCCTCATGTTAATGATTTTGATTTTTCATGATGAAATGAATCTTTTCTTCTACTATTCCTCCAATACATTTTAGTGTCTATTTTTCTGAAAAACCACTTGTAATGATTCCATTTCACATGTTCTCTATTAGATTAATTGTCCTTCTTGGATTGGATTATTTCACAATTATGAGACTAATCACAGTAATAATTATCTATTATTTTCACATATTTTTCTTGATCATTTTAAAATGTTTTCCCTACCAATGGTTGGATCTACAAAAACATTTCCCTATATTATTGTGGAGTGATATGTGAGATCATCATGGAATACTTTTTTCTTTCCCTCTTGTTTGAAATCTATAAGAGTCACTTCAGACTTATTATTCCTTAGTGAATCCTTATTTAAGGGAACATCCTCCAAAATTTAAGAACACTGTATAATTATGTAGACCCAATTTTATTTGATTTTGGTTGTTAAAAGTTACTGTTATATTTAGTGGATGATCACTGGATATTATTTGGACTTTTGGAAGGAGAAAAGTGATACATTTTCCACTTATAACTAGAAATCAGTAATTTTTTTAATAATTTTTTATTATATTTCATATACCATACAACATTGAGATTACATATCCTTTATTAGATTATGGGTATATTTTTTAATTTTATAAATCATAGTTTTTATGATATAAGGATTTTATGATTATTTATATTTAATAAAATATGGTAGAACATTCATGATATTATTATACAATGTTTGTATGGTTTTGATGTGGGGTGACAAATTGTTGTTATTATTGAGTAAATATTTTATATTATAAAGACAAGTGTATTTATTTGGATTAATCATATATTAAAAACATGAATGTTTTATAAAATTTTTATCATAAATATATATGTATTTAATTTGATTGTGTTATAGTTTTTTGAAATTCAATGTCCTATAATTTTCTTTGGTTTTTTATTTTTAGGAATCCGTTATAGCAAATATTAATAATATTATTCCTTTTTTTCAAGAAAGTAGATTGGTTAGAATGAAATTGGGAATTGTGGTTTGTATTATTGATGGGAATATATGTTTTTTCTATATAATAGAATAGATATAATCTTTATGTATTGTACCGATCATATTTCAACTATGTTTAAAATGAATATGGATATTTTGTTTAACAATTTTCATTTAAAAATGCATCAAATAGAGGTAATATACAATACATATGTAATAATTATGTTGTAAGGCCAATGTTAAATCTGGATGAATTTTTATACCATAAAAAAACCAGATTTCAAACAAGATGTAATGTTTGGTATCACAATAGAGAGATGATACCATATTCTAAAATTCATAAATAGAAGAAAATAAGCTGTATGAAGAACATGATTTTTGATTAATTTGCATTTTTACATAATCACACGAGAAATAATATGACAGAGAAATAATAAAATGATATTAAAACACATAAAGAAAATAAAGAATATAATGATGTTGATGGTGTGAAAAAAATTAATGGATGATGCTATAACACCAGTATATAAAAATTTAATTAAATAAAAAATTTGTAATTTTTAATGTGGTCAAATGATGGAAAAACTATTTAAGGAATATATAATAACACTATTGATTAAATTCATACGTTTTTAATAAAAAATTTTCCGAATGGTGATGATATTCTGTCAAATCACTATAATATGTTGATGATGATTTAGTGGACTGTATTTTCTCATAATAAAATTAATTCATGTCTAAAAAATTAAATATTATTTTTTTCAGAAACAGCGGACCTTGGTGACAGTAAAAAATGTGGAACATATTGATGAATGTAAAATAATTATCGAAAACCATCCCATGTTACATAGAAATTCATGTGGAACCCTCCATTAATTCATATACATTATAAGATATTCATGACATCATAAATATCTAAAAATATGTAATGGAATGATTCTGAGTGAAAAAAGAATAATGATGATTGGTTCATCCTATAGATGTATTATCATGGCAAGCATTTGACACACAACATCCGAATTTTGTAGCAAAGGTGTGTAATGTTAATTTGGATCTATGTTGTGATTTTTTAATCCATTTTATCAAATTCTTACTCCTCAATGCATGTGTCCAATTTTTATCCATGTTTATAATCATTCTCTAGGGTTGTGTATTAAAAAACCATTCTCTATCTTCAGTAAACTAATATTTGGTCCTAATGATCTATGAAATTTTGTAGAAATCTCCTTACAATGAATAATAAGATAGTTCAAGTAGCTTTGGGATATGACTGTGAGTACATTTGATGATACTTTAAAAAAATATTTCAGATATGTGATGACCTTATAAGGACTATATAAGATTCCATTGGTTATGAAATGATTGATGTTTTAGAAAAAAATAGAAAACTATAATGCCCAATTATTATGATGAATACATGATTGAGAAAACATAAATATCATAATTGCTTCAGCTTTAAGGAACATTAATGATTCTTCCCAATGGATCATCAATATAGGAAGAATCCACAGAGGATTGATAATACTATTGACCTTCAACATCCACCTCCATGAATGTCATGTACTAATGTTCTTAATGAATTAAAATATTTTTGTTTTTTATTAGGCAAGGATTAGATGAAATCTCAAAATAACAATATTTTTTACATTAAATCAACATAAAATTGAAAAAATAATAGTATCGTTTTTTTAAATTCCATATTTTTATACAACTGTTTTATGACACTGTTTAGACATAATACACATTGAGGAAAATATTTGTGAAATTCTTCTTTCAATTATTCTTAATATGGAGGGATAGAACCAGGTAGACTTACGATCAAGTTGGGACATGTTGGATTGCGGTATTCAAAAAAACTACATCCTGTGCGTATATGTGAAAGCCAATGTAAAGTTAATTATGATTTTTATGTGATGAAATATTTGATGAAAAATAATTTTTTGGATGTTTTGGATATATCAAGGTTCCTCATGGAAATTCCCAAAACATATGAAAATGAATCAATAAAAGGGAGTTGAAGTTAAAATATTAAGAAAACTCATGATTATCACATACTTCATAATTAGTTGATTCTAATATAAATTAATAATTTACTATCAAATAATGTAAGGGTTATGGTTATTCAATTTTTCCATTTTTATAAATAATTTTTTTTCTAAATGTTATCTATGTCTTTCATGAAAAAATTATATCAAGTGGCACCATTAATTTATTATGTATTTCAGGGAAAAAAATTATTCTCTCTTTTTTATTAATTTCATATTGTATTTAACAGTTTATCTCCCAACTAAAACAATTCAGGGTTCCCATTGATTTTTATTGGATGTATCATTTAGATATTAAGACGAGCATAATGAAATCTTATGTGTGGAACCGTAACATTATTGAAGGTTCCATTTATGAGATGTTATCTGGCTCTAGAATGTATTTATTTTTGTTCAATGTATTAGTTTTATGTGATCACAAGACATAACTGGACAATGTGAAATGAAGATGAGTATTATGGGAAAATTGAGCCCCAATTTCCATATCCACCCCAAATAAGAAAAATTACTGAGTCATATAGACTGGCTTCATTAAGCCATGATGAAAGAGATATGTAACATCAAATAATCTTATTTGACTATGGATTGTTCAATGACTATATCAATTAAGTAATTTTAATATTTATATATTATTTATACTATGAAATTTCGAATATATCGTAATTATTTTTATTATTTTATATAAAGAACATAAAAAAATTATAAGTAGATTTTACCAATCTGTTCTATTGAGATTGAGAGAGTATTTTACTAGAAAATAGTTTCTTACATGGTTGAAATAAATGGTATGTTAATTAATTTAATTAAATTTAAAATTATATATTCATTTAATTGTATTATTCATATATATTAAGGTATTGAATTCACATATTGTCTCTGTATCTCTAGAATTAAGTGCCTTATCTTTTGGTCACAATTATTTCATTCATGAGTAAACATATTTAAAAATCAATGGGTATTAATTAGTTATAATTAATTGAGTGGTGAAAATGAGAACAAAACATGAAAGATTTATGTTAACTGCAATAACGGACTACTATGATAGTGCATCATATTGTTGTCTTGAATATGAATATTTTTCTTATTATGGACTTATTGAGAAAATATTTTCCTTGGATTACTACTCTCATGGATGAGTCACTATGATGAGTTGTAAATGATTGGATTCATTGACGGGACCTGTTATATTTAGTGATGATTGTGGATTCATTTTATTGTCTTGACATACTTCCTGTATAGTGATCAATGATATATTTTGACCTCAAGGGAATTTTTTTTATACCATATGATACGTGATTACAGTTTCATTATTAATGTAATCACAAGGCACATTTTTCATTTCCGTGAGGATGAAATTAACACTATTTACACCCACTACTGTTGAAAAAAACATTGAATTTGATTACTGAAATTTTTCCACTGCGAGAATAGATGTTGAACCTTGAATAGTGTTGGTTAATATATAGATGGAAAAAATTTATGTTCACAGTTCATTTTAATTACCTTGATGTGGGTTTCTGAGGTCGGCACTACTATAATTACATTAATATAGTTTAAGTTTGGAATGATATATTACTTTTATAATTATTTAATTAATTATAATTAATTATATTTATTTCATATAAAAAACAGTGGTTTAAATGGATTTTTAAAAATTGTATAACTTAGTTTTAATTTATAGTTGCTAAAACATGTTAGGAAATTGTTTATGACTTCATTGAAATAAAAGTTACATGCAGAGTTTTTTAAAAATACTGATGATAAATTTACATTTAATTATTATGAAGATAATTATAGATATTGAAGAAGATTGAATAAAGATCTTATTTGATAATGATCGACAGAAGTGTGACATAGTTTATCCTCCTCTAATTCCCTTAGAGAGTATAATAATTGAAATATTTTTATTCTGCATTTCGATTATTTTTATTTTCCTTTACTTTATCAATTATCACTAAGACATTCATCTGAATAGGATTTAAGTTCACCTTGGATTACTAGTATGGGACCAAGTATGGGTGCTCATAAAGAATCATAGATCACCATCTTATGCGTTCACACCCTCACCACCAAAAACACACACCCCATCTATCATAACGTTTCATCCTCCACTTGAGCCTTAGGGATTTTTCGAACCATCCCTCCATCATTATATTATTTTTCCTCTACTTCTCATTCAATTACTACATCGACTCCAAGGATTTTCTCACCTATACCATATCTATATCCTATGATATATCCTTTTCCCTTTTATTCTTATCCTACCATGTATATGACACCTTAATTTTGTACTATCCATACAGGATATGATGACTAAATTCCTTGAAATTCCACTCCAATTCATATATATGACGTGATGAATAAATTTTAATAGTAACATCCTTTAGAGAAGACCAATCCCAGACATCCCACATACCCATCATATCCTAATGAAAGGCATGCATACAATTTTTTATAAGTGTTTCCAATTTTATCACATCATTTTTTATTATTTTACAATGAATTAATTATTTTTTTCCTTTTATCTTATTTAGTGATATATTCTATTTGGTGACATGGGGGAACTCATATGTGTGAATCCTTGAATCATCAAACAAAAATAATGGTGGATTACGATAAATACAACAAATTGATTGGTGTAAATTAAAATAAGTGTATATGTTTTATGAAAAATTTAGTCAAGTACAATGATATAATTTTAGTGAAACTAGTGTCATGGATGAGTATCAACAATAAAATAATGGATGAGTCATGGTCAGTGATACAGGTAAGAAAATTTGTTAAATTGTTATATATATATATAGATATATATTATTGCTATATTTATATGAATTAGCATGTTCGATGAAAAATTGTTTTAACTTTCACAACTATGAAGCAGATAAGGTCAAATAGTTGATGGATCTGGGGATGTTTTGGTTATCATATAAGAACCGATTATATTTTGGTTGGAAGTGTATCACCTGTTCTCATTTAGAGGGTGTACCAAAATTTACTAACTTTCCAACAAAAAATATCAATAAATGATCACAAACTTGAAGAGTAAAGAGTTATGGTTATTCATAATATTTAATGGGATTCATATAAAATTTAATTGTTATTAATTTTAATTATTTTTTTAACGATAAAATATAGAAAAACAAAAAAATGATTATCTGACATAATTTCAAACTCTCGGGAGCACTACAATTCTAGATCATGATAGGTGTTAGGTACATTAATATGAATAGAGATAAAATCTATATTTATATAGATAATAATATGGGTTTTCATTTTATTTTTATTTTTAGGAATTATTTAAACATAAGCAGTTACATTTTTATGTTCAAATTTAATATATAATGCTCTACATTATCTATTTAGTTAGATTTTCATTCTCAAATTTATTTTTTCATAGTATAAGTCAGTTTAATATAAATTACCCTTTAAACTAAGGAGATTTTTTATGGGTTTTTGTTCTAAAATGGGGAAGGTTTATTGACATGTATTGAAAAAATTTAAATAGATACTTCTTATGAAATTTAATGTTTTAAAAAAATTATTATTTGAATGAGAATTAGATTTAAAAGGGGGTGGGTATATTGAAATGAATAAACTTTATATTGTTTTCTAAGAGAGTGGTTTATCAAAATTTATTTCAAATTAAGTTGTTTTTTTGGTATAATATATATTTTAAAATACTTTGGGGGGGGTATTTGAATATTAATCTTACTATGGTGAAACTATGTTGAAGTGTACTTTTTTATGAAACAAAATTCAACAGAATGGAGGAAAAGGAATTTCAATAGTGATTATTTATTATTTTATTTGAAATTAATCGTTAGATGTAAGTATTGTTTGTTTTGGGTTACGAAATAGATATTTAAATATTATTCACCTATTTGGTACTAGTTTATTGTATTTTATTGTTGGAATTAAAATATTGACATCAAAATTCAGAATAATGGTGTAATTTTTAGATATTTTCTAGCGTTTTAATTAGGGATTGATAATATTCTTATGAATTTAATGCTGGATGTGGTTTTTTATTATATTTTTTGGGATTATATTTTTAGAAGAGATGTTGTAAAAACCCATTCCCTAGTTGATTATAGTAAATGGGGAATTACATCTAACCTAAAAATAGATAACGCAAAAAATGAAAAAATAACTTAACCTAAAACGAAATAACCCAAAATGAACAAAATGAAAAAAACTAAAATAATCCAAATAACCAAAACCCATGTAAACAAATTGTTTTAACCAAAAAATAGAAAAATGTCTAAATGAACTAACCAAAAATTACATAGCCCTAAAATTAACCCAATTACATGACCTTAAATAAAATAAATGAACCAAACTAAAATATGACATAACCCAAATATGAACCGAGGACAAAACAATAAAATAAGAAATTGACATAGACCAATATGATGGAAATACCATACCAAAAATGAACTGAATAACCGAAACAAAATAATTATAAACAACCTACCCCAAAATGAACTAATTAAACTAACCAAAAATGAAAAATTGATCAAATAATCTAATCCAAAAATAACTAATAACCGAATGACCCTAATGAACCAAGTGACGTAACCAAAAAAATAACACAAAATTAAACCAAATTAAATATAAAAAAAACAAATAAGATAAACTAAAAAATATATAACCAAGAAATGAATAAAATAACATCACCTAAAATGACCTGACACAATATGAACAAAATGAAATAACTCAAAATAATCCAAATAACCTAATCCCCAATAAACCATTTTTTCATAACCAAAAAAAATAAACAAATTACAAAAAACAGTAACTAAAAATTGTGTAACCATAAAACTAAACTAATTATATAACCCAAAATAAACCAAATGTCTAAACTCAAATATGACATAACCCAAAGAAGAACTAAATGACTGAAACAAAAATTATTCAATTGAAATAACCCAATATCAAGGAAATACCCTAACAAAAAATGATCTAAATATCATAACCTAGAGAAAAATAAATAACCTAACCAATATTAAACTAATTAAACAGACACAAGAAATGAACAATTGATCAAATGACCTAATCCAGAACAAACTAATGACCAAATGACGAAAATGAACTAAATTACATAACCTAAAAATGAAATAACCATAATATAGATGAAATGAACTAACCCCTAATAAACCCAATAGCCTAACATAAAAATTTGATGACCCAAAATGAACAGAATATACCAAGCTAAGAAGACCTAATGAAAAATTATGAAAATGAAATAACCAAAAATTGACTGAATAACTTAACCCCATGTAGACTAATTGTTCTGATAGAAAAATTAAAATATTAACAATACAAAAATTATATAACCCAGAAATGAACAAAATTATGTAAAAATAACAATCCAAATGACCTAACTAAAATATGGAATTACCCTATGAGGAACCAGATGAATGAAACAAAAATTAACCAATTAACATAATCAAATATAATTTATATACCCTAACCAAAAATGTACCAAACAACCTAACTCAAGAAAAATAAATAACCTATCCCAAAATGAAATAATTAACTTATGAAAAAATGATCAATTGATCAATTGATCTAATAAAAAAACTAATGATTAAACGACCAAAATGAACCAAATGACGTAACCCACAAAATACATACGTTAAAAATAATCAAAATCGCCCAACCCAAAATAAACAAAGTAAAAAAACACAAAAAAGAGATAACACAAACATGAATAAAATAACCTAACCTAAAAATTTACTAAACCAAAACTAACAAAATAACATAAAATCTAGTAAACCAATTTTTCTAACCATAAAATGTTGAAATGACAAAATTTAATAACCAAAAATTACATAACCCAGAAATGAAAAAAATAATGTAACTCAAAATAAAACGAATGACCTAATTAAAATATAAAATAACCCAAAGATGAACCAAATGACCAAACCTAAAATGGAACAATTGACATAACCAACGATGAAGAAAATTTCCTAACAAAAAATAAACTAAATAAATCAACCCTAAGAAAAATAAATAACCAACCCAGAATGAACTAATTAACTTAACCCAAAAATGTATAATTGATCGAAATAACTAACCCAAAAAAACTAAATACCAAATGACCAAAATGAAACAAAATTCTTAACCAAAAAAGATATAATCTAATAAAAAATAAGAAGAAAAAACACAAAATAAAACAAATAAAGTATTATTAAAAAGAGGTAACCAAAAATAATAAAAATAAAATAACATAAAAAAATACATAATCCAAAATGAAAAATGACATATCCCAAAATAAACCATATAATATAAACCAATTTAAATTAATTTTTCTAGCCAAAATCACACATTTGACCAATTAAAATAAATAAAAATTACATTATCTTGAAATCAACTAAATGACATAATAAAAAGTACACCAAATGTACTAAGTCAAATATTACATAACCGAATGAATAATCAAAGGGCTGATTGAAAAATTATCATAGACCAAATTGTACAAAATAATATTTCATAGAATAAACCAAATTATATAACTCAAATTTAATTAACTAACAAATAATGAAAACCAGATAACCCAATTCAACAAAAATGTCCTAACTTAAAATGAACAAAATGATTTATCAAAATTACAAAATGAAAAAAATATAAAATAAAATTTGACCAAATAATAAAAAAAATTAAAAAACTCATTAATTAATGAAACAAGCTCGCCCAATATTAATCAAATGTACAAATGAATAAAAATGAAAAATACTCTAACAAAATGACCAAATATCCATGTTACCCAACAAAATAACCAAAAAATGAACCTAACTACCAAATGATCAAAATTACTATGTGATCTAAAATCCAAATTACATAAATAAAATATAATTTCACAAAAATGAACATACAAGAGGAATCCATAAGATACCGATCATTATCATGCTAAATAACATGTATTGATAATCTTATTCCACTAGTATTAAATTTATAATGAAATTTACATTTATATGATTCTTAATTTCATGTATTTCATCAACACAATTTTTTTAATTCATTTTAGTTTTATTAATTTCATATTATTCAAAATATTTACACTATACTAATCAATGTCATTTACAGCAAGTAGCATTGGTCATTGAAGGTCGTCTACCTCGAGAATTTTTTTTTGTCTCATGTTGAAAAAATGATTGATGTTTTGTAAATTCATAGGAAAAAGAAAATATTGTATGTATTTTAATTGAAAATAAATATTTTGATACATAATTCATAATTAAATATTTTTTTATATTTTCAACAGTGTTCCCTAGAGGCCCTAGATAAGAAAGAAGATGACAAATTTTGGAAACTGATCATCTTAGATAGGTATTAAGATGGTGGAACAAGGGGATATTCTGATATTTACCGAATAAAAAAACATCCCTACTAGGTATCAGCCCCCATCAGGCACCTCTCAAACCTCTCACACCACTGGGCTACAAAAGGCTCATCCGGAAGTAGTTGAAGCTAATAATATATATATATATAAGCATCAAAGCGGTAAACTATTCTTTAAAACGTTATTGAATTTTATGTAAGTTATATATAAATCACTTACATCATATGATTGTGATGTTTTTTATTCATATAATGTAATAAATCACTCTATATATGATAAATCGATTGATTTCAATGAGGGTCATATTGGAGGTTGAGGTGATGATACTACAAGTGGTGGTGGCAGTGATGGTATAATGATGTTGAAGATGATGATGATTTTGGTTATCAAGATGATGATTTTTGTGAAGGTGGACATGAGTATGTTAATGATGTTGATGTGGATGAATATTTTATTTATAGGTATGATATTTATCCACTCCATTTTTGACTTAGTAATAGAGAGATGTGTATATTCTATTTAATGACATGAAATGACATATTGTGTGGATGTATATGTATGTTATGGCATTGTAAATGTTTTGAAACCAATTAAATGATGTCAGTTGAATGATAAATATAAAATATATGTATTGAATTTATTTTTTAACATGGTTTTTATTTTGATTATAGGTTCTTGCATTATTTTTGTGGTGGGGTTGGATGGGATACCACTTCTTATTGGGAATGGGTGTATATACTAATCGTTTAATGAACAATTGGTATATCCTTTCTGGGAAAAAAGTTATACCCACAGTTATCCTAACCATGGGTATAGATATATCCCTATATTTTCAATTAAAACACAGATATTATAAATACCTCATAGGCTATACCCACTGGTTCTATAGAAATAGTTGGTGTAGCCCTATACTGATGACTAAAGTACCCACTGTTCAATTAACTATGGGTATATCCTATATCAATAGTTATATTGGCCCCAACAACAATTCTAAATTTTTTGTATATGGTATGTTTCTAGTAGTGCATTTATGAAGAAAATGTATATTTGTAGAATAAAATGAATAAATGAAAAATTGAGTGTTTATTTCTGAAGAATTACTAAATAAAGTTTCATTATGTATGACCATAGATATTTCATAATATGTTTATTCATATTCATATCTACAAATTCAACTGTTATGTTATAATTTTCATACTAAAATAATAATATTTCGGTTTTGATTATGATCGGTATTATGTGTTGTATATTATTTTGAACATTAGATATTTTAAAAATATTTATATGTTACATTATTTCCTCATATAAAAATTACATCCTAGATATTTTCTTGGGTATTACCTTCTAAAAAAAGAGGATGGTTATTATTCACATCATCATATGGATCCCACATAACATTTTTTATTTTATGATTTCTCAAAGTAATTTTACCATTCATGTCATCTGATTCTTCAATGATTGATCTTTATTATCAAAAATATTGATATGCTTATGATAGTAAGATAGATCAACTTCCAATATAATATCATCATAAGTGATAACATTCATTGGTTATAGAATATATATCTTTAAAAAGAGATATAGATCACATCATATAATTTAGAGAGGCTTTGGCCTTTCTAATTTTTAAGAAAAACCTCTATTTCATTCCATAATTTGAAAATGTCTGATATACATGAGGCTAAATATCTCTTTATTTAAAAACCATATAAAACACTCCCATTGATATAACATAATGGAAACCTGCTCACCCACTAGAAATTCCAAATATTTCCATAAATTATTTGTATAAAAAAATTTCTTATGTTGAGATACTCTAATATAATTTTGAATACACTTTACCTTTTTCTTTATCTGCCAAAAAATATGTAGACCTACAATCTTCCTTTCACTAACTTCATTTGAACATGATTGAGTAGGAAATATTTTACCATATAATTCATCATATGGTTCAATCTTTATACATGAATAGAAGACCTTGAAATTGGAAAACTATACCAAACATAAATACTGATCCCATATACCTTGAAAGACAAGTGAGAATGACCTCAACATACCTTTTATTGTTTGAATTGTCCTTTTTAAACACCCATAATATTGAGGATGATAGGCAGTGATCAAATGAATCAAACTATATAGTGAATTCTGAATACTATTGTGAAATCTTTATGTAAATCATCAATCATGGCCATAAAAATTGAAATAGGTGCACTATTAAGTCATAGAACATCACTAATAGAGAGAGTTATGTGAAACGGAAGATGTAAATCTTCCATTATAGTGAATCAATGTGCATATTTATTTGGTCGATCAATAGTAACCTAATTGAATCATTGATTCTAGATGTTTTTGGTAATAATGTGAAAAATTCCAAAGGAAGACATCCCATTTCCCCATATGTATATGTATAGGTTTCATGAATCCTCTAATATATAGTCTATAATCCTTAACATATTGAAAAACCAAACATCTCGACACATTATCAGTAATTTACTACTTTATATTTTTCTACAAAAAATGATCTTTTTAATCATTATACATATTAGTGATACTTGGGTGTGTATAAAATATGTGCTACTAAAATCATCTAATAATTTTATTTTCGTCTCAGCTATATATGAAAAACATAACCAATTTCCAAATATCAAAACTACATCTTCTTATATGAATTATTCTAACTTCCGATATTTCATGATGTTAATTTCATTTTTAAAATTATAATAATTAGGATGAGAACTGTTTGTATTTTCCAAAATATATGTTTTGTATATCATTTTAGAAAGTTGTTATGTTTCCCCTTAATAATCCCAATATCCATATCTACTAAATTTATAAATGTATGATCACGATAAATCCTCATTTTGTTCCACAATCCATGTTATTTCTTACTCAATACATCTTCTACATTATTTTTCTTGCTTGGGTGGTAGTGTATTGAGATATCATAATCCTTCTGTTTTTGAGCCATTGTCTTTTCATCATGTTGATATATTCCTATGAAATTATTTATTTAAGACAATTATGATATATGTATATCCCAAATATTTCTCCATTGATATAATGTCTCCATATATTCAAATTAATTATTACGACTACCAAATCATGATCATGAGTTGGGTAGTTCTATTCGTGATTCTTAAACTGCCTTGATGCATATGATGTAACATTATCCTTCTATATAATGGCACAAACAATTCACTTCTTTGATGCATCACTATATTTAAAAAATACATCATTTGCTAATGGTAGTTCAAAAATTGGAGAATTAATGAATCTTATCCTCAATTATTCAAAATATTCTTCATATTCCTTTTTCCATGTGAACATCACCCCTTTATGAGTATTCATTGTTAATTTTTCAGACAAATGATAATTTTATTACCAAATCATTGATAGTAACCAACCAAATCATTGAAAATACATTCCTTAGTTATGTTCATTATTGTAGGCCACTATTTGACTAAATTATCTTTAGTAGATCAACTTAGATTCCATACCCCGAGATAATATATCCCAAAAAGTATGCATTCTAAATCCAAATTATACATTCGTTAAATTTTCCATTCATGTATTTTTTAAGAGTCTCAAGAATGATTTCCATGTGATTATCATAGTCTTTATAGATTTAATAATATACCAAGATATAATCAAGAAATATTACATAAAATTAACAAGATATTACTTGAATAAATTTTCATTAGATCCATTAATATAGAGTTATCATTAGTCAATCTAACTATAATTACTGAAACCATATAATTTTCATACCTAGTATGAAATAAAATATTAAAAATATCATATTTCGTTAATAATAATTTATAATAACCATAGATAAGTGTAATATTTGAAAAATAGTGTTCTACCAAATGTTGATCAAATAAGAAATCATTGTGGGGTAGAAGATACCTGTACATTATCATAATAGAACTCATTTATTTATAATCAATTCACATCCTCAAATATCCATCTTTTTTTATTAAAAAATGGTGGTCTATATGGTTAAACACAAGGATGTATAAATCCCTTTTCACACAAATCCTACAGCTTTTTCTTTAACTATACAAATTATTTAATCTTTATTCTATAAAGAGTATTTGATATAGGTCTTGAATTAATTATTAAATCAATTTAAAACTCAGGTTCACGATATAGTGGATATCTAGGTAATTCATTCATAAATACATCAGTGTATTCCTATATATTATGAATATATTCATTTTAAAGATTTATTTTTCTCTCGGTAGACTAGGTTTTCTCTTCTTCCCAAAAAATATCATTTAAAAGAGCTACTAGGTTTGTATCTATATGTTTCCAAGATAAAGAGATCTCTCCAACAAAGATAACAAAATTCTACATCCCAAACATAAATCATAATTTCTTCCTATTTAAAATAAATTTTTGTATTATATTTTTAATTTCATTCCATACCAAGGATTATATACAAATAAACCATAAGAAGAATAATATATTTTAAAAATATGGAACATTTATGTATCAAAATAGGAAATGAATAAAACATCCTTGTTGCGGCATTAATTACATTGGTAGTTTCTACGAAAAACTAATATTTTAAGGTTCGAGGTAAATATATATTTTTATGAAAATAGGGTAGATATAAAATAGTGTGACAATCAATAATCTAATAAAAAATTATCCAAATTTTAACTATGATTATTTTATAATTAACCACACTATTAATAAATTTATCCTAAGCAGTAGTGATCAAAATTATTTGGTCATCTCCTCATATCCTCATTAATGGTTGATTCCCTTAATTCATGGGAAATTGGTTCGAAAAATTACATATTTATTTATATTTGAATAACTAGATAAGATTGTTCTCTTTTTCCCCTTACATTCATTAGTAATATTACCCTTATCTCTACACATTTGATAATATTCCATATTGTTCAAGAATATTCCATGATGTTTCTCTCCACAATATTCACTCAACTGTAATTGCTTCATTCACTTTTTGGAATTGTTCCATTTTCTTTAGTGTTTATCCCACCTATTAATTTATTTATTTCTCATTAATATATTAGGTATATAATATTACATCCAAATATTAATGTCACTTGATATTATAAGTTCATTTGATGAAAATTTTCTAAAAATTAGTTCCTTTCAAGGACCCAACTCAAGATTATCCGTGAAATGTTCAATCCTATTTTCTAGATTATATATGCGGTCTAAACCATGTATGGATAATATTGTAAATTTTACATCATATTATTCCCTACTTTCATCTTCCTTATACATTTATGTGAAGAACATATTCCCCATTTCAATTCTTAATTCTCAAGGGATGTATTGCTAAAATAAAACCACATTAATGTTTCTACATTCCATACTTTCTATTTCTTTATACACTTTATTGTATCGGATAAATGAACACCAGTTTTCTGAATCTATTTTCAAGTAATAAAATTATAGAATATATTCTTCACTTTCATCACAATCCAAATAAAGGAATATTTTTACCTAGGACTTAATACAATTCTCAGCATTAAATGGATTATTATTTTGATTAAAATATGTAGGCATCTATCACATGAATATATCCATCATAGTATAATCACACTGTGTAACAATAGTTCACTCCATTTAGAAAATTTTATTCATAATAACATGATTAATCATTCCAAATATGGTAATTATCTACCCAATTCCAATACCTGCTATATTTTCTTACATGGAAGGTAATTCTGTACATTTTCAATGGGTAATGATTCACATTATTCTAATAGAATAAATAACTAAATATTCGAACATATTGGGTTAGCTCATAATCAACAAGAATACTGATCCATAAAATAAAAAATTCTATATTGGTAATGGTAACCAAATAATATAATAGATTTTCATAAATATAAGGTTATCTATGTTCATTTAAAATCCAATCCCTGGGGTTTATAATAAAATTACACTAATACAAAGAATTACAACCCCGACTCTAGTAACGTATATTTGGTGACTAGTTTATAAAATATTCATAGATATAGGGGATCTAATGTCAATATAATAATTAGTTCAGAAAACATGAAGAACTACATGCATACATGATTAAAATATTACATTGTCAGTATAAAATATACTGCATAAAATAATTTTTCATATTCTATATTATTCATTAAATATTTATTCATATATGAGGGGAAATAAAACAAATAAAGGGTGAGTTTAGAGACTCCATAATAGTTAATTACCATATGGTCTATTAATAATTATTAAGTAATAATCAATATAGAAAGGTATATAACTAGAATCACATGTCATTTTATCAATAACCTTATTAAAAAATTCATGCAATGGTAATATCAATTCATTAAAATTATGGTTAATGATAACTAAACTATAAATAAATGAAATTTTTAACCATTAATGTCATGATTTAATAAATCACGATATCTATATCATCAAAACCATATGCCAAGATATGATAATTGTTGGTTGAAGTTAGTATCTCAAGAGGGGTGTGAATTAAGTACCCAATAATACTTTGTTTGTAGAATGGATTATTATGAAATAACACAAATTTTTAAACACACAATAGTTTATGAAAATAAGTAGTATTATATAGATCTAAATCTTTCTACAAATTTCTCTAAGATTTATTAGGCCTTTGATGAGTAACATATAATATTACACGATCCTTTAAAATCAGTTCACATGATCAGAATACTTTATGAACAAAAAATAAGATAAAATACAAAAATTATATATTTTGTTTTAAGTTAATTTTTATTTTCATTTTTATATCGTAAATAATGTGCAACAAAATTAATACACATAGTAGAAATAATTAATACAAGAAGTTCAGTCGCTAGTTAGGAATTAGTCGTCTCCACTTTTGTGTTAACAAAACACAAAATAGATTATATAAAATAAACATAGTGATTCACAACATAGATGGTGTGTTAAAATAGTTTACAACTATCTAGGTCACACACCTGACTTCTTCAATAGTTATTCGTGGGAGTTAAAAAAATAGGTAACATAAAGATCTCTACCACATTTATATGTTGGAGTAACAAATATAAAAGAGGTTTGATAATATATACAGTATCTTCCTATTTATAAAGATTAACAATGATCATATATAACACAATGTATAGAAAACAATGCTCAAAATTAATAAAAAATAAAAATAACAAATAAATCTATATTATTTGACTTTAAAAGTTTTCGGTATGTCAAAATGTAGCTTGAGACTCTTGATCTAATTTGGAAATGATGCTGGAGTCTGGTTCCATTGGAAATCATCTGTAAAATAGGGTGTCGCTGACTCATGTCCACTGATTGATGGAGTGAATTAGAACTGATGATGAAACTAGACATCCCATTTGAATTATTGTAACATTTGAGATCAAATAGTTTTTAGGTAGTTAAAGCTCTCATCTTAAAATTAGTCTATAGATTCCACCATTTATCAATCATCTTCGGTCTGTATGTATCTTATTTTATATCTCTCTTTCTATCTAGGCTGTACAATGGAGTGTACATCTCTTTTGTCACTAGTATAAGTATGAAGAATGTCTTGTCCAAAAAATAACTCATACATTAAACCCTAAAACTCTATTCAATTCCATTGGTTGATCATTTATGAGGCAATCATTAAAATAGTAAACAACATTAAATTAAATAAAAATATACATTAGAATACTATGAATTTATAAATATTAGGGAAGGAAATAGTAGTGGTGTCTTAGAGGGGAAATGCATCACTCATGCTATGATGCTGGAGGTATGGAACTAGCCGCTTCTTGGAAATTTCCAAATTTCCACTATGCTAGTGGAGTCTAAAATTGTGGTGTCTGGTATGATGGTGTCTGTTCTAGTTGAGTATTAGTCTTAGATGAAATTATTTTTTGATGGTATGATGTTACAGATGCCTCATCTAGAGGCATGATATCCTAACAGTAAGTCGACCAACCATTTCTTAGACTTTTTCAATATTATAGTCCAGTGTTACTATAATATGATAGTGTTATATCCTAGTGTTATCTCATACATAGCATGATTTTGATTATTATGGTGACTCATGAACAATTGTGTCTCATGTTTGTGGTGCCAATATCAACGGTGTCTCCCCAAAAGATTAAATTTTCACTTATATCAGAATAAATAATACATACAAAGAAACATGAAAGACAATTATAATATCAGAAAATTATTTTAATGATCAATTGAATTGGAGGTCAAAAATATCCCCCTTTTTGATGATAAAAAATCATGGAATCATAAGTATTAAAGAAATTTAAAAATGATATCAAATATACTATAATATAGAGTATAACATTGCCACTAAGTAAAAATTGTGTTAAATAATTAGAGATGATTAATAATCAATGATAAGAATCATGAATAGAAAAATTGAAAACATGTAGTAAAAACATGTAGTATCTAGGATAATATTGAAACAATACAGTAATAAATTAGAAATTCTATAAGGATTTCAATATTAGATAAATTCTCCACCTTTTTGGATTATCATAACAGAAAATAAAATCATTAGTAAAACAATAATATTAGAATAAGAACCATCGAGGAATGAAAAATTATTAGAAAAAATGTTATAACATCTTATGTCCCATCAAAGAAAAAATTTATAATCCAAAAAAGGGTCAATGTTTAGCATAAGGGTATTTTTGTGATATCCCTTTTGCATTTTCATGTTTTATCTCCTTATCCATGGTAGTTGGATGAGCTCCAAGAAAAATATAAGGAAAACTAGAGGAGAGTCCAGTTGTAGTCTGAGGATGATCTTCTATAATCTCAACTGTCTGGGGCTGTCATATGGTCTGAGCATGATACATTGAAAAATAACGGAAACCATAAGTAAATGTTACTAAAGGATATTTAGTAAATCTTGTTCAGAGAGATCATTGAGGGGTAATCAGTTTAGTTTTCATAGAAACTACTTCTTGGCCAGGGATATGATGAAACGAATACATGAGATTGATGAAATCAATTATGATTTGACCCATTTACATCACACTAATTAAATTAGACAATTATTCCATAAAAATTTCAATAAATGGGTCATCTAATTGTGTTTTTTACTTGTTATTTGGAATCTGGAGTCACATGTGGCATTCATAGGACTTTAGAAAAAAATTTGAAAATAGAATCCACAAAATTCTGGATATAAATCCATAAGAGATTGAATTTTATTGACCTATCTTAGCATCTCGAACTGCATTCATATCTTTTGAATAATTCTTTATAATCATATTGTCATGAAAAAATCCTTTCTCATACATCCTTATAAACTATAAAGGAATCATATTCTATCTAGTAGAGGGTCCACTAGAGGTAGCTGTAACATCATCCTAGAAAAGTAATTATATGACCTCAGTATAACGCACTTGAGGAGGATCCAAATGATGTATCAGAATATTTTCCTCTAATACATTTAAAGATACCATCAATATATGCTTTAAAACCCTATTTCATTTCTTCAACGAAGGACTTGAGAGATTCCATTTCACCACTTTTCACTTCTTCTCAATATCTTTCTCATATATTTTATGCATCATTTTTGGAATCATTTTCACATATGAAATTATCTTACGTATTATGATTCATTATCTTTATCTCAATTTTATAAACAAACAACATGACAAAATAATCCAAGTCACATATATAGAATAAATCCACTAGAACAAAATAGTCACTTTAGAAGGATCATGTATAGGGTTTCTGAAAAGAGAAACCTTTTAAAAAATATTATCAAAATTTACATGAGCTAACAAGGATACCTTAGGATAATTTTAAAATTGAATCTCAGGTATATCACACCTTAGTGAAATTTTACTACACTTTCCCCATTCTTCAAACATGTAATCAACCCATCTTTTAAAAACATCAGAAACTACTATAGAAATTGTATAATGGACCAAAATAGTTGGTACAACCATGACTATATTAGTAGATTTGAGAATATCTAATATCTACCCAGGTACAAACCATACAATGGATTTTGGGACTTCTTTTAAATTTTGATCTTATGAGCTCTATGCAGCAACACTCTTAGACCTGGATTTTAACTCTGTACCAATAGTAGGTACATTAATCATATGAGAATCCTATTATTTAACAACATTATTAGATTTATTTTTTAAATTATCAAACAAATGAGGATTATCATCATTTAAATAAAAAATTTGTTTATCTATAAATTCTTCCTCAGCAAGCTCCTTTTTTTATTTTTGAGCTACAAGTGGTTTTACAATAGATATCACACCCAATTGATTGATCATTTTAGAATCTAAAATAGTTTTCTTAGTGAAAAAATAAGTGGACTTGACTTCATCCTTAGGTGTAACATCATGAAAAATTTCTATTGATGGGGATTTCTCCCCCTCAACAAATGTATCCTCAAATTTTAGAGGCATCTCCAATTAATTACTTTTGATTCAGCTGATAGCATCACTTTGGTCAGAATTATCACTTCCATTATAATTTTATTCTTTATTTTCATCAACATTATCATCATATTTTCTAGTTATTTTGAACTTTGATGTTCATATTCTCCAAATACCACAATCTCTTCATCATCACTTTTCACATGATCTTCTATTTTTTGAAGCCACCTAGGTGGAAAATAAGATCTATAGTTTATTGGATAAGGTTTGGGAGAGAAATATGGATCACATAATAAATTAGTAGATGGTTACTTTTCTACTTATACTAAAATTTATTAATATTCCTCATCTGATTATTCCACTACTTCCTCAGGTTTAAGACTGGGATCGACAACATCCCTCAGTTATGTTGGATGATCAACAATGATAAACTATACATAAAAATTTCAACATATCCAAACCACTATTTATTCCATGGGATCTAACTAATATTCATTATTTAAATGATTGAATTTGATATATATAATCCACCAAAATCAATGTTTTCTTCATCATCATCTTAGAAAAAACCTTTTACCTCCAACATGGTTGAAATCAAAATGGATAAATCAAGGGGGTAGAACCTGAAGTGTGGTCTGTAATCTCAAATAGATGAAGAAAGAGATATCTACACAATTTTTTCTTCATAAATATTTTCATATGACTTATCAAATAAATGTCATGATATATCAAGGTGGAAAAATCACCATTTCTAGGGCAGATCATGTATTGAATAAACTTAAACAACAATATACACTCTCTATTTAGATATAATGATAATGACGTTCTAACTTACCCACAAAAAGTTATCTACTAAAAATATTTTTAAAACATAGAGAATTTACTATCTTTGTAGAGACCCATACTTGACGTACATAAAAATTACATTATATTTGAGGAATACATAATAAATTAAAAAAAAGATTCCCAAAGACCATATTAATTTAGTGTATTTGGAAACATGGAACATAATCTTCTAATCATGGTGAAATAGCTTCAATATCTCCCATAAATATCTTCCCATTTTTTTCTTACCTAAAACCTTTATTTATATCATCGGGAAAAAAACATAAAAAGGGTAAGCTCAAATGATCAGTAAGGGTAAACATAGAGAACCTAAAAATAATCCATAAACATTTGAATGTAAAAACATGAATATAATCAATCACATAATGCATAGCATTACAAAATTCATAGATCATAAATAAACATTAATCATGATAAAATTTCGTGGGAATAAAACATGTAATTGTGGAAAACGATTATCCACATGATATTATTTCCATAGTATCCAAGGCATTTCTTCCAAGACCATCATGGTGGACATTGTTCATTACTGAACCGAGTTTACATGCCGTTCCATCCCTGTATTACTAAACCATATTTACTTTCTGTTCCAGCTATGTTTATCTCATAAGATATAAATCTTTACCCAATTTATTAGAGGGAGATATATTTCCCACCCATCTCATCTTGAAATCATTCTTATGCGTGCCACAAAACAATCATAAATCATTCATCATAACCCAAAAAATAAAATGGGTTTCATAATCATCGTCCCATAATAACATAAACCATATAAAACAAATGGATATAATTTAATCATAAAACCATGTAATTTATAGATACATTATACTTGAAAAATATTCATACTAAATAATGTTATCTTAGATAGAAAATAGTTTTGATAAAACACTTGAATTGAATTATTGATGAAAATATCCTTTCTTCTTAAAAGTAATTATATTTTCACAAAATTTCATGATATTCTAAAAAGAAAAGGATTTTGTTGAAAATAGTCATGAAATCATTTAGATGAAGCTTCATGAAAATAATGTGTTATGAAACTGTAAAAATACATTCATGCCGTATATGTTAAAAAAACATTCATCTCTTACTTTTGCCAGAAAAGTAAAAAAGTACCTTATATGGTAAACAAAAGAAATCTTCCTTCCATAACACAATGTAAAAGTCAAAGAGGGGTAAAAATGACTTTAAACATACCTGGAATAATATTAAACACTTTAGGAAAAACTTTTTTATGGACATGGATGAAAAATATAACCCCAGTAAATACTTACCTCTAAGAATTCCCGGATAAAAATGAGATTGCAAAATTATCCGGTACCTTATGTCCAGTTTCATCTGTATGTGTCCCAAACATCTTTATAGTGGGTTTAAACATATTATTAACTTTTAAAAAAACCATTATAATATTTATTATAACATACTTGATTCACTTAAGACTTTATATTATCCATTCTCTTGTCAATTCCATGTTAAAACAGCGTTTTGTGTAAAATTGTTTCATTTATCATACATGTTTTGACTTGTAATTATTCATATGATTATTTAGATCATGATTACATATTTCTATAATGTAAATCATGATTTATATAACATATGTTCATAATATAATAGATCGATAAATGGAATAAAATACATTGTTCATGGAGAAGGTAGGATGTACGTACGCATGAACCCTGTTTTTGTTTCCTTCTTAAATTTTATGGAAGTAAGTAAATAACACATACATAAATCCATTATAATTATTATGTCATATATTTCATTATTATTTAATATATATATATATATACTTTATAATCATGATTGAACAATTAACTTGGTGAATGAATCTCATCGCGTCGTGGAGACGGTAATTCGTACGTACGCACGAGCGATGATATCATTCCCATAACTATTGAATGGAGTTATAGTGGAAGATATAATATCTAAGAATTATTATCATGTTATAATAATAATAAATAGCTATTATTTTCACCATTCTACCCATTCTAGTAAGGTGGTGGTTGAAAAATAAATTACACCATGGCGTGGAGACGGTATTCCGTACGTATGCATGCGCGGTGATTTCATTTTCCGTAGGATGGTTATAAAGTGAAATAGGGTTGGTTCATATTTATAAGAACATATAAGTATATGAGTGATACTTATGTTATCACTTTATTATTAAACAACAAATGAAGAGTAAGTAGAAGATGAAATGTACTAGAATGAATCGGTAAAGGATACTACCTCTTCTTCGACGCGCTTCTTCTAAACATCCTGCTAGGGTACTAAAGGTGGTTTTTGAAGAATACTATGACCTCTGGTATGTTTCTAGGTAATGTTAGAAGAGAAATGGTAAGGTTTTGGCTGATAATGAAGGCACAAAGAGGTGTTAGGAGGAGAGGGAGGAGGCTCCCTTTTATAAGGGAGGAGAGGGGATATTTTGGAAACCTCTAAAATATTAATTTATAATAAATCCAAACCCCTCATAAAAACATCCAAAGTGACTCCAATTCAGATATTTAGATAATATATGGTTTTAATCTCATCATCCAATTAAATTTATATATTTTTTGATATTATTTGAATCCTTATCATTTTGATTTATCCTTATTTAATCTATTTAATTTTATATGTGGTAATAATGTTAAAAATTGTATATTGTTACAAATACATACTTATGTCTTGTTAATTATAAATAATTTGATATTTTATGACATGTTAGATTATATAAATTTTAATTTGTAATTTTTATGTATTTTCGTGATTTATAAACAGTTTAATAATATAAAATATCAATAGTGTCAATTTTGACATAATTCATTTATTTGAATTTAAATAAAATCCACAAGGGATATATATTTTTGATAAAAACTATTTAATTGATTACTAACATGTCATATTTTTCTAGAAAATTCGTGGAGCGCATTAATTATTAAATATAATATTTATTTTAATACTTTTAAAATCACTTATTTGATATTTCTCTTAATAAAATAATTAATTCAACATTTTTGTATAATTTTTTAATATACGTATTTGTTGTATAAAAATTAATATTAAAATACTATAATAAATTTAAATTTAATAGATTTAATAAGAATACTTTTCGTCTAATTTATCTTTTAAAACAACCAACTTTTAAAATTTTATCTTTATTAATGTACGAAGGTGACAACATTGAAAAATTTTAAAATAAAATAATATAAATGGCCTAATATATTTTAAAAGGCTCCAAATCGTCCAAAATTAGACTCTTGGATGATTAGGGTATATATATACTCATCCAATAAGGTTTGGTCATGTTTATGGTCATTTTGATGGGTATTATTATTGTAATAAAAACTATATTATTGATTTTTTACTAAATAATTAATGTATAAGGTATTAAGGTAATTAGATATATATTTAAAATTCCAAATAAATTTCCATATCAAAGAAAAAAAATTTCTATCAAATGATTATTTATAATTGAATTTATACTCTAAATAACTATATATTAAAAATGCATGAATTATTGAAGTTTGAGTGAGACATATTTCACTTTCTTTAAAATATAAAAAAGTAAAGTTCTTAATCACATCTAAGTTGGTTCTAATGGATTACATTTATTCCCAAATATGCTTTAGGAAAAAATATAATCATATAATTATCTTAAGAAAAGTGTTAGGGTAATTTTATAAAATTATATTTACCGTTAAATACTCGATTTCCTTTAACTATGATAAATAAAATTTACCGTAGTTACTAATCATTGGGCCCAAAAATAAAACTAGCATATTAACATAATTTCGACCTACTAATTAAAAATATGGAATCCATTTTTTCAAATTCAAATCATTTAAGTTGTTGAAATTAATTTAAAAATAATCCCATTGTTAAGTAAACGAGTTTTAAAAGTTAAAACATTGTGAAAGATTGAAATGATTTTACCTATGAATTAAACATAAAATCAATGATAATGACATACATTAATTTAAATGGTAAAAATATATTATATTTATAATTTAAAACCATTAAATATTATAATTTAACCATATAAATTATCTCAATGAAAAAAGTTGTTTTTATATAAGATTTAGCGTATTTTTACTATTCATCAATATATGAAGGTTATCAGAATAATGTCAAAAATTTATCCAACATAAATTTTTATATCCTGATTTAAATGAATAAGTTTAATTTATAAAATTTATCTTATAAACTTGTCAAAAATTAGATTTAAAATGGGTGTGCCATCAAAAGTATATAAAACCACATTTTTTGAAAAATACTTCTTTTATCGAAAAAATGATCTTTTTTTCATATCTCATTCTAGAGAATGTGTAAGATGAATTATAATGTTATAAAATTAAAAATTAGGTTAATACTAGTCATAACGTCTAGTTCATAATATTATAAAAATATATCATTGTTTAGTGAAACTCTGTATTGCATACAACACACGCTATTGAGGAAGGTCACTTTTGTGTGTAATGCAAGCCAAGTCAGGGTTGCGTGTAATGAAATCTTACTTTGGTGTTGTGTATAACATACTCAAAATATAGTTCAATTATACATTGATCAAAATCTATACCAAGTGTTGTGTAAAATGAATTTTATTCAAAATAACTTGAAATTTTGTGCATCACAGGACATGAATAGTGTTGCGTATAGTACAATTTAATATAGTGTTGTGTATAGCACAAGATAATCTTGGTGAGATGTACAACACATGACATCAATGAAATTAAAATAATATTACTCATAAAATCTCGAGGTGTTACATTCTACATCCCATAAAATGAATTTCTCCAGCGAAATTCATCAAGGTTATAAATCGTTTACTACTTGAAGGTTTCTTTCATAGAAACCCACATCGTAAAAAGGAATACTAAAACTTCATTTAAATAAAAACATTAGAAACATAACGGATACCCAAAGTAACTCATCACTGGGTTTCCACATAGAAGAATATAGGTGAATATAAGGATACGGAAGAGAAATCTAACTATCATGTTTGGATGAATAGTGGTAGAAAACATGGCTATGTAAAAGACAACAATCACAAATCCATAAATATTTGATGATATAAGGTACCATCCAATTCATCATATATAAGGGCATTCAGAAAAAAATTTATGTTTTCAAGACCATTTCCCTAATGTATAAGAATTTTTGAATTAAAATAAATACTTACTTGATTTTGGTACAATCTCACTGTTGTTTGTTCCCTAACAATGTCCACTTCATCTCTTAAAGAAATGAAGTTGAATTTGTCTTCCATGAAGTCTTAGCAAATCATGCGACAGAATGACAGGTCATTACATCAATCTCAAGCCTAAGGTTAGCAAATTTTATATACATAAGTCCATCTTATGGTGATATTAATCTTATATGGTTTCAAAAATGGACTTCTACTTCCTCTATCATACCAATTAGTAAAATAAAACTAGATTCCACTAACTAGGGACTTACTCTGGGCTAGTGGTAGGAAATAAAGGACTTTCACACTTCGGTTGTGGGTTTGATTCCCACATCCTTGTCCGACGCGACGAGTTGTCGCCCATCCTACAGATTGTACTTTTTCTAAATTTATACTATTATATCATTTCTGAATTAATATCAAATAGTTATAGCCATATTCAATACTCTCTGATGTCTAAATTAGTCAATTCCAACCTTTAAGATTATCAAAAATAGTTCTCTCAGTTTACTAGAAATTTCATCTAACGAGCATGTGAATACCTTCATTTATCCCCCATATATCATAAGATATATCTTGTTGTTGGTCTAATTCCAAACATGGGAATTCATTAATCATGTATTCTCTTGAAAAATTAATACCCATTGAACTTTAGTGAAAACATGAATGCTTTCAAAAGTTAACTCTTTCCACATACCAAAATTCAAAAAATTAAGTATACTCAGAACATGATATCACATTGTCCTTATATCAGCCTTGAGCTAATTAATACTATCAAACATATTATTTTCTCGTTATCCATTTATTATTCCCATATCATTTTCTTTCCAAAAACATCTAAATACCCTTTCATGGTTACTGGTACCATTCAACGTATACATTCAAATACTCAAGGAAAAAATAGTGTAGAAATCCTTAGATTTTTCATTCTTCCATAGTACCAATAAATTAACTACACAATATTACACATGATAAACAAAAAATCATTCCACTACCTTCTTAAACCATCGACTGAGCTCAATCAGTTTATTCGTCAACACTTCTTTCATATCATATATCTTTTGTAGTCTCCTCATTATCACCATCATAAATACTACCCATACGACCATACATATACTATTCATGAGAGTTTACCTTAAAGAATTGTTTTCCATAATACCTGTACATTCATTATTTAAAAAATTTAACTGTTGTTGATGTATTAGCAATACCATTGTCCTTGTGCATAGTGTTAACTGAACCCTTTCCTATGCAATTACTGGCTTTGTGCCTTTCTTTTCCACACCCAAAGTATCTTCCAGTTCCTTTGAAGCATTCTCTTTAATGCCTCTTCCCACATTATTTACATGAGGGAAATTGAAGTTTCTTTCCTCTATAATCATCACGAAACTCCATATTTCTCTTATTAGTCGAGTCAAGAAACTTACCAAAGTTTATATTATTGATCATATTGTGAGATTTCTTATTAGGCATAATAATGATGTTTCACCTTCCAGATCCCATTTCATTTGGATGCTCAGGAAGAATATCACTCCATTGTCCATCATATTCCCCATTAACATAAATATTCCTCTTTCCATCCATTTTATGAACCCAAAAAGAATAGTGTGAGAGGAAAAAATCATGATAGGAAAAAAATGGTTCGACTGCATGTTCCTGGGTGTGTCGTTGGACCATTCATTCCTAGGTGATAATGGTTCGACTACATGTTCCTTGGTTCGTCTTCTGGTGGCATCTATGGTTACGATGGTAGTAGGTGTGTGGAGCATGGTGGGGTTTGTCTGGGAGCTGCTCTTGAGGATGGACGATTGTGCAAGGTTGGTTTGTTACTGGATTTGACTGCAAAGAACATGCCCCAAAGGAGGAATTAGAGCTGGTGTTTCATCTTTGCATATCATTTCAGATTTGGTTGTTTGAGAGGGTATGTCATTTGCCATCGGATCGGGCCTGTGCTTTGACACATGACACTTTCTTGCTGAACTGACTTGCAGAGGAGGAGGACTTTTTCACGATCAAATGCTTGGGTGGGGTAACTCCATGTTGTTAATCTACTTTTTCTTTCTTCGACCATCAGGTCATGTAATGTCCAATGTCCATGAAGTCCAGGTTCTCCTCCTAATTCCCCTAAAACGAGGTTTATCATCTTATAATTAAAAAAAATTGAAGGCCTTCGGGCCGTTGGATGGATGGAGTACATTCAATATCTAATATCATAGGATTAATTCGATGATTGTTACCGTAATTCTATGTCTATAATCTATACTTATACTTAACCTTCGGTACATACCTAGACATACTATAGAAATATCTCTAGGGATCTAAAGGTTTCACATCCTATATTCCAAAGGATAACTAATAATTCACTCTAATACCAACTTTAGAGACCCATACTTGACGTACCTAGACATTACATTACTTTTGAAGAATACTTAAAACATTACCAAAATAAACACCCAAAGATCATACTAGTTTAGTGTCTTTGGAATCTCTGAACATAATCTTCTAATCATGGTGAAAGATCATCAACATCTCCCATAAATATCTTCCCCTTTTGGTTTATTACCTAAAACAATTATTTATATCTTGGGTAAAAGAAAACATAAAAAGTGTGAGATGAAATTCTTAGTAAGGGTAAACATGGGGAATATAAAAACAATCCATAAACATTAGAACGTAAAAACATGAACATAAGAAATTACCTAAATCTAGGTAGTAGAAAATCCATAAATCATAAATGATCTTTAATCATGATAAAATAGAATTGTAATAAAGCATGTAATTATGGAAAACCTTTAATTACAAGATATGATTTCCATAGTAGCCAAGACATTTCTACCAAGACTATCATAGGGGACAATATCCATTACCGAACCGGGTTTACTTGTCATTCCAACACTATATTAGTGAACCATATTTATTTTCCGTTCTAGCCATGTTTATCTCATGAGATATAAATATTTACCCAATGTATTGGAGGGAGATATAGGTCTCACCCATCTCATATTGATATCATTCTTATGTGTGCCACAAAACAATCATAAATCATTCATCATATCCCAATGTATAAAATGGTTTTCATAAACATCATCCCATCATAACATATTCCATATAAAACAAATGGATATTATTTCATCATCAAACCATCTAAATAATAGAGACATTATAATTGAAACATAATCATACTAAATAATATCATTTTAGATGGAAAATAGTTTTGATTAAACACTTTAATTGAATTCTTGATGATAATATCCTTTCTTCTTAAAAATCATTTTTTTCCACAACATGTCATGAAATTTTAAAAGAAAAGGTTTTTGTTAAAAATATTCATGAAATCTTGTAGATTAAGCTTCATGAAAATAAGGTGTTATGAAACTGTAAAAATCTGTTCATGCCGTATAAGTTAAAAAACATTCTTCTCGTACTTTTTCCAGAAAAGTCAAAAAGTACCTTATGTGGTAAAAAAATAGATATTCCTACCATAACAAAATTTAAAATTCAAATAGGGGTAAACATGACGTTAAACATACATGGAATAGTATTAACCACTTTATGAAAAACATTTTAATGGACATGGATGAAAAATATAACCCCAGTAAATACTTACGTATAAGAAATCCTGGATAAAAATGAGATTGCAAAATTATCCCTTACCTTATGTAAAATTTATTCTATATGTGTCCAAGCCTCTTGTATAGTGGGTTTAAACATATTATTATCTTATAAAAGAACCATAAAAATATTTATTATATCATACATTATTCACTTAAAACTTTATATTACTCGGCCTTTTGTCAATTCCATTTTAAAGAAGCATTTTGGGTAAAATTGTTTCATTTATCGTACAAGTTTGGACTTTTAATTATTCATATGATTTCATAGATCATGATCAAATATTTCAAGAATGTAAAGCGTGATTTATATATAATATACATTCATCATATAATAGATCTATAAATGTAATGAAATACATCATTCATGCAGACGGTAGGTCATACAAACACATGAACTTTTTTTTCGATTCCTTATTAAATTTAATGAAAGTAATTAAATAACATATACATAAATACAGTATCATTAATATTTCATATATTTCATGATTATTTAATATATAGATACTTTATAATCATTCTTTAATGGTTAACTTGTAGAATGAATCTCATCGCGTCGTGGAGACGTTAATCCGTACGTACGCACGAGCGATGATATCATTCCCATAATAATTGAATGGAATTAGAGTGGATGGAATAATATCTCAGAATTACTATAATGTTATAATAACAATATATAGTTATTATTTACACCATTATACCCATCCTAGTAAGGTGGTGGTGGGAAAACAGATTACACCACGGCGTGGAGACGGTATTCAGTACGTATGCACGTGCGGTGATTTCGTTTTCCGTAGGATGGACAGAAGGTGAAATAGGGTTGGTTAGTCTTTATAATAAAATATAAGTATATGAGTGATACTGATGTTATTACTTTATTATAAAATAACAAAATAAGAGCAATTAGAAGAAGAAATGAAATTGAATGAATCGTTAAAGGATATTACCTCTTCTTCGACGCACCTCTTCTAAACCTCCTTGTATGGCACTAATTTTGGTCTTTGAAGAAAACCAAATCATCTAGTATGTTTCTAGGGAAGTGTAGAAGAGAAATGGGTAGGTTTTGGCTGAGCTTGAAGGCTCAATGTCATGTGAGGAGGAGAGGGAGGAGGTGCCCTTTTATAAGGGAGGAGTGGGGCACTTTTGGAAACCTCTAAAATATTAATTTATAATAAACAAAAACCCACATAAAAACATCCAAAGTGACTCAAATTCGGATAATTGATAATATAGTGTTGTAATATCATCAAAAAATTAAATTTTGACATGTTTTTATTTTATTGTAAACCTTATCATTTTTATTTATCCTTATTTAATCTATTAAATTTTATTTGTGGTAATAATGTTATAAATTTTATATGGTTACAAATACTTACATATGTGTTGTTAATGATACATAATTTGATAAATTATGACATTTTAGATCATATAAATTTTAATTTTGTAATTGTTACGTATTTTTGTGATTTCTAAACAATTTAATAATATAAAATATCAATAGTGTCAATTTTAACACAATTCATTTATTTCAATTCCAATAAAATTCACAGAGAATATATTTTTTAAAAAACAATTTAATAGATTACTAAAAAGTAAACTTCATCTTGAAAATTACTGGAGCACATTAATTAGTTCATCTAATATTTATTTTAATACTTTTAAAATCATTTATTTTATATTTCTCTTAATAAAATAATTAATACAACATTTTTCTATAATTATTTAATATACTAATATGTTGTATAATAATTAAAATTAAAATACTATGATGAAGATAAATATAATATATTCCATAAAAATAATTTAATCAAATTTATCTTCTAAAACAACCATCTTTTAAAATTTTATCTTTATTAGAGTATTAAGGTGACAACTTTGACATCATTTAAAATAAAATAATATAAATTTCATAATCCATTTTATAAGGCTCCAAATGGTCCATAGTTAAACCCTTGGATACATAGGGTATATATATACTCGACCAATATGTTTTGGTCAAGTTTCAGGTTCTTTTGATGAGTATTGTTATTTTAATAAAAACAATATTATTGATTTTTTACCAAATAATTAATGTATAAGCTGTTAAGGTAATTAAATATCTCTTAAAAATTACATATAAATTACCATAACAAAGAAAAATATTTTAGCTTTCAAATTAGTATTTAAAATCGATTTTATATTCTATATAACCTTATAATAAAATACTTTAATTATTAATGTTTGAGTGAGACATATTTAACTTTCATTAAAATAAAAGAAAATAAAGGTCTTAATCACATCCAAGTGGGATCCAATGGATTCCATTTCGACCCAAATATGACATAGTACAAAATATAATCATCCAATTATATTAATACAAGTGTTGTGGTAATTTTATAATATTATATTTACCCTTAATTACCCTATTTATCTTTAACTATCAGAAATAAAATTTATCGTAGTTACTATTCATAAAATGCAAAAATAAAAAGTATCCTATTATCATAATTTGGACCTACTGATTAAAAATATGTAATCCATATTTTCAAATTCAAATCATAGAAGTTATATAAATTAATTTAATATTAATCCCTTTATTAAGAAAATGAGTTTTAAATGTTAAAACATTGCAAAAGATTGAAATGATTTTACCAATGAATTCATCTTAAAATCAATGCTAATGACATAAATTATATTAAATGGTAAAAATATATTAAATTTATACTTTAAAACCATTAAATATTATAATTTAACCATATAAATTATCTTCATGAAAAAAGTTTTTTTAATTAAAATTTAGCGTATTTTTACTATTCATCAAAATATAAATGTTTTCAGAATAATGTAAAAAATTTATCGACCATAAATTTTTATATCATGATTCAAAAGAATAAGTTTAATTTTTCATATTTAACTTATAAAATTTTCAAAAATTAGATTTAAAATGGGTGTGCCATCAAAAGGGGGTAAAACAGCATTTTTTTAAAAAGAATTCTTTTATCGAAAAATTGATTTTGATTTCATAACTCATTCTAGAAAATGTGTAAGATGAATTATAAAGTTGTAAAATTCAATATTCAGTTAATACTATTCATAACTACTAGTTCATTATATTATAATAATATATCATTGTTTATTGAAACTCGCATTGCATATAACACACACTATTGAGGAAGGTCGATTTTCCGTGTAATGCAATCCAAGTCAGGGTTGCGTGTAAAGAAATATTTATAGGGTGTTCATATAACATACTCAAAATATAGTTCATTTATAAATTGATCAAAATCTATACCTAGTGTGGTGTAAAATAAATTTTATTTTAAAGAACTTGAAATTTTGTGCATCACAGGCTAAGAATAGTGTTGTGTATACTACATGCTAATATGGTGGTGCATATATCTCAAGATAATCTTGGTGTGACGTACAACATAGGTCATCACATGAATTAAAATAATATTTTTCAAAAAATCTTGGGGTGTTACAATCATTAGGAAGAGTTCTTTTAAATCATCATAAATTCCATCATGAGGAACTCTCGTGCAATCAACCCACTATATTGAAGAAAAGATCAATTTATGCCATTTAACATGAGATATCATCATACATTATTCCTTATCATTAATAACACAATCAACATTTTGTAAAACCCCATTAACTAGATTAGGATTTAAATTTCTCTTATTTGTTGAAAACCAATCTAGCCATCCTTGATCCGATAGCACTTTTAAAATAAGCATCTTACTCAACAACAACCAACTTGATTTAACATCCTTTTAAAAAATCAAAAACATAGTTGGGATGAACTAGGTTGACTGGAGAAACATGATTTGTAATTTTGGGTTCCATATTCTTACTATTAATATTTTGATATATAAGTAGAAAACTCAAAAGCACACTTCATTCTTGGAATTCTGAATGACTCGGTAGGATCTGTCGAGAGTATGGAGAAGGATTCAAAAGAGAGATTCGAAAGGGATTAACTTGGCTTAAGAGAGATATGATAACATAAAATGGGTCTCATGTTTTATTGGAAATATAATTATTAAATTTTAATAACATTTGGGATATTAGGTATTCAAAAATAGAAAATAAACCATGAAATCAATAATGAAATATGATTAAAAATACGCATTGAGTTATAGATATTATATAAAATGGAAGAAATAAATTTTCAGTTCAAAATATATATAGAAGGAGAAAAAATTTCAAAGGAATAAAATACAATGGCATGACATAGCTACAATATGAAAAACCAATGGCATGACAACCGATGATATGATAATACAATGATGTGTTGTCACAATGTTATGTCAATTACAATGTAATGTGAAGGAAAATTGAACTTAATCACATTATATCATTCCTAACTCATTTTTGATATAATCCATTATTTTGTATTTCATTGTATTGGTAAAATTGTTTTTCTAAAATATGTCAGTATTCAATCAATTAAATATTTATATATGATTTTTGAAAATGGTCTCTCAAAAAATGGATGACTTATATAATTATTATTTCTTTCTAGAACGATAAATAAGATTCATAGAAATGTTAATAGCACTTCTGTTTTCAAATTTGGGGGGGTATATGTTTTAATTGATATCTATATTCTAGTTGAGTGTGTTTCATCCACAATTTTTTTACCACTACTACTTGCAACAATTTACTCATCATCAGTAGTAGACAATGCAATGTGATTTTTCTTTTTACTCCACCATGAAACTAGAAAATTTTCTAAAAAGCAAATTTTTCTAGAGGTGATTTTTATATACAACTTGATACCTCCAAACGTAATATTATAATAACTAACTAAATACATTTATGGTCCTATAGGAAAAAAATGATTAATTGGCGGTATATGTATGGTATTTGAAAATAATTTTAATAGCATCTAGTTGTGACTCTTTTGGGTTTTGTTGAAAGTAATAAAACATACACACAGTGTACATAATATATAGTTAGCTAATAGTCATATAGATAATAAATTAAATCATACATTTATAGCTAGTTTTACCAACTAGTTTCCAAAAATCGTCATGATATAACTTATAGGTACTACTCATCGAAGTATCACTACTCTTTGTGCTATCCAAGATAAAATATTTTAGAGGATATTTTGTATGTTTACATTTATTTTAAACCATTAATACTGAATTTTGAAAGATATAATATCCATGACGGATTTTTATATCTCCCATTAAACTCATTTAAAAAATTGTCTCTCATAATTTTAGAAAAGTTAGTACATAATGAATTTTCTAAAGATATAAAAATAATATCCTCAATATTGATTTATACTACTAATATAGCATTTAAAATTCACTTTATGAAAATATTTGTGTTGGATACTCTTTTCAAAAGACCTTTTGATATCAAAAAAATGTTTATACAATCATAATATTCTCTAAGAACTAGTTTTAAACCTTATAAATCATTGTTCAATTTTAAAACATGTTTTGGGAAATAAGGGTTCTAAAAACTATGGGGTTGTTCAAAAAAATCTCCAACTATAAAACCATTTAATAATGCACTCTTGAGATCTGTTTGATATGGATGAATTCAAAATTTGTGGAATAATCAAGAAGGATTCTTATAAATTCATGTTTTGAGAGAGTTATAAAGGATTCATCATAGTCAATCCCTTCTTTCAGATTATAACCATGTGCTATAAGTCGAGCCTTGTTTATAACTATTGTTCCCAACTTATCAACTTCATTCCAAAACATCCATTTAGTTCCAATAGTCATGGTATCCTTAGTTATATCTAAAATTTTCCACAATTTGTTTCATTAAAACTAATTTGATTCTTCTAGCATAACTATTACCTGGAATTAATCATTTATAGATTCAATAATTTTCTTAGGTTCATGATGAGACAATATAGATTGATGTTTAACCTGATTTCATTTAGAATCTATATTTCGTATTCTTATATTTAGATCACATACCAAATTTTCTAAATGATCAGACATAATGTTTCTAATACCTCTAGAGAAAGAGGGACTGGTCACATCTAGATTTTCTTGTTCAAGATCAAGATGTTCTGGAAATTCTTTAGAACTGGTTTTTTTTCTTATTTAAAAGTAGATTATAATTGGTTAAAATATATATTCAAAGAAGGTAAATTGTACTCATGATTTTCAAAAGAGTTATTAGGATCACCTGTATAAGTTTCATCAAATTTTACATGAACTGATTCATCTAGAGTTATCATGTTCTTATAGAAAACTGGGAAAGGTTTTCTAGAGATTGAATAAAAAAGGAAAAGTGACTCATCAGATTATCCTTAGAGTTATGAATATATATTTTATGACTAAAAAACATAAAGTAATTATCCTTATTATTCAAATTATTATACATATCTTATGGGGTATTATTATGGATAAGTATTATCAAAACTAATTGGTAGTATAATATGATATATCCACAACTTCTACACCAAAATATGGAACTATGTGATATTAATTTAGTATAGTCTTGGATATATCATTTAATGTTGAATTTATACTATCAATAACTCTATTATGATGGGGTATCTTAAGAGAAGAGAAGTTATGATTGAAGCCGTTTTGTGATCAATATGATTCCAAATCTTGATTTTCAAACTCCCAAACATGGTCACTTATTATGGTTTTTATCTTTATCCCACTATGATTTTTGATAGAAATAGCATTCTTGGTAAATTAATAGTAAAATTAAATTTTTTCAGCTAAAAAATATACCCATGTATACATAGAGAAATCATCTATAATAACAAAAACAATGTTCTTCCCATTAGGATTTGAAACTCTAGAAGTTCTAAAAGAATACTTGGGAATAACCTCATGTTCTTGAGAATTTGAAAATTATTTCATTAATATAAAAGTAACATTGTGTTGTCTCCATTTTTGATAAGGTTCACCATCTTTATCACTTATGATCTCAATATTAGGTAGATCTATAACTAACCCTTCCATTGTTAAATTTCTAAGTGATTTAATTTTTAATTGTACTAGTCTCATATTCCAAAGCGACGACTCTTTGTGAAAGACACTTAAGTAAGAAACATTTTGATAAATCAAAGAACTCAAATCTATTGCATAAACATGATCATTTCATAGATCATTAAAAATTAAATCATTTTTTGCATAAGAAAACATTTCAAGAATCATTATCAATCAAAAAAAAATAATAGCATCACATAACTAATTAATGATAAGAAAATTATACTTTAAACCAATAAATTATATGAAATTAAAAATTAAAATTGAATTATTATTACCAGTATGGCCTAGAAAGCTGATATTTCCTTTTTTATTTTCACCAAAGTTGACATATCCCCTATCAACATTTTTTAGGATCTTGTAGCATGAAAAATATACTTTCTTATTTCATGAACTTCCACTATCCATGTACCAAATAATTATATAAGAGGTCTTTAAAATTACTTCCTACATAATCATTTTCAAACAATAAATTATTTTCCTAACGAAATATATTTATGTCCAGAAATGACAATAATTAGGGATTTGGGAACATACATTTTTCTAATGGGTGTCCTATGAGAAATTGAACACTTTTATAAATAAAACCTTGTTGGGTCCTTTTGAGAAATGAATAATAGAAGAGTTTTTATCATTGGTATTATAAAGAAAGGTGAATTATATATTCTTCTTCATCATGATTAAAATATTATTGCAATAACATATTTGGGATAAAAAAATTTCTCAATATTTTTTGTGAGTGTTTCTCTACCATTTGTAAATTTTTCATGTTCATCTTTCAATTTCTCATTTTAAAGTTAATGATTATTATTTTCTGTGAGAATTTGAATTTTTTTTAACTTTGTCTATTAACAGTTCAGATTTTATATTTATTGTTAAAGCATTCTAACTTTTAAGACTTTTATACATTTCATTTAATTTATTAAATATATCCTCTCCAATTTTTCCATATTCAAAAAATTCACCAAATTAAATATTATCATCATCATATAGTTCATTTTCAGAATTATAAATATCATTCATTGGAAAAATACTAGACTTAGTAGGTAAATCAAGAACCTTGATGTCTTTGTTCATGAAACACATATCGGTTCTGTTGGACATATTTTCAGGTCAGGCATTAGAGTAATTTGAACCATCATCTGAGGAAATCCATGTTTCCTTTATATAATAATAAATCTACTATATTTTTATTCATATTTTTTTGTAGTTTAGCTTTGGAAAGTCATATTTTATGTGACCTTTCTTCTTACATTCATAATAGATAAGTTCCTTTGAATCGTTATCTTTCTTCCAATTTCATCGATTTTCATAATATCCTTTTTAATTTTATTTTCTAAATTAATATTTATTTCAGTAAAATATCTTGAATCACTTAGCTAGGTGATATATATCTTCATTATTTTTATAGGATGATTCAATATCACTATAACTAGTTGTTTGTACCTTATCATTTTCTTTATTCTTTTTGGTATCATGGGGAAATTTTTTTGAATGGAACTGAATTTCTATTGGGATCCCCATAATCTCATAGTTTACCATTAAATATTATTTAGATGTCCTAATATTTCCAATCTAATCCTCCACAATCCAATTACTAATTTCACATGATTCAATGATTTAAACTGATGTACCTCTCTATATTTGTATAGTTATGTGAGAAATATCAATATCTAATTCTTTTTGGAATCAAGTTTTCCATGTGATCTTGTTGTCTTTAAAATCTCATTGAACCAAATATACAAATTATGAATGGGTTTATCATGCTTCATTTTAAAATTATCTTGTCTTATAGTATAAGAATTAAGTCTCATTTATTTAACATTTGATGTTCCCTCACAGGAAAAAGATAGAGTGACCGAAATCTCAAAAATAGTTTTACAATAAGAAATCCTATTAAATTCATAATCTATGAAAGAATGGAACATGTTATTCATTTCATTATAGTTATTTTTATAAGATAATATTCTAGAATCAACCGAAGTACTTCTATGATTAATAAGAATAACATATTCAGTTTAAATAGTAGTCCAAATATCAATCCCCATGCTTTATATATGAGTTTTCATTTTAATCAACCACTGAGAATAATTTTTTCCATTAAAGGAAAGTGATCGGGTGGAAGGATAACCTTGTAGAAAATTTAGCATTTTAAATAACTAAATATTGTAATGATATAAATTAATATCATTATAGTGAAACAAAAATTATAGTTAAAACTATTTGTAAAACATTAATACCAAAGAAACATTACCATTGATACCAAATGACAGTCAGAGGGAGTATCCCATGGGGCGAGTGAGTGAATTAAATACCTATCAAAATTCAGTCTAATATGGATTATTTTGAAATATGGTAAATGTTTAAATGCATCCCCATTTATCACAATAAATAGTATGATATAGATCTCAATCATTATAGATATTTCTCTATGATAGATTAGGTCTTTAATGAGTAATATACAATATATCTCAATCCTTTGAAACCAGTTTAGATGATTGGAATACTATTTGAACTCATCTTTTGATAAAATATCAAGTAAAATATATATTTTATAATTAGAAATAAATATTTAAGTTTTTAATAGGAAGTAAATTGTTATAAAATTAAAACATACAACAGAAAGAATCCATACAATATATTCAGTCTCAAGTTGAGACTTAGTCCACTCCCAATTGATATCACCTGCCACCAAGATGTTTGTATATAATAATCACAATGATTTAGAACTTGGATCAGTTTTTACTATAGTTTACAACATTCTAGGACACACATGATCTCTTACATAGTTATTTGAGGGAGTAAAAACAAACGTGTTGAACAAATACCTCTACCACTCTTATCCGTTGTAGTAAAAAATATATAAGAGGTTTGAGATAATATCATCTGTGTTATAGTTTATCAAAGGATATAGTGTGAATATTTAAAATAGAGTATAGTAAACACTACTCAAATGTAATAATAAATGAATATAACATAGAAATATATAAGATTTGAGTTTATAATTGTTCGTTCTATTGCAATGAATCCTGTGAATCTCGATTTGATTCAGTAATTAAGCTTATGTGGGGTTATATTGAAAATTATCAAGAAAAAAGATGGTTATAGACTCTTATTATCTAGATGAAGGAATGAAAATTTTGTGATAATGTATCTTAGATTCCTAGTTGAATGATTGCAGCAGGTGAGCTCAATGTGTGTTCATGTAGTTTCTTTAACATGTAAGGCATCTCCCTTTTTATTAAAATAAAAACGACAGAAAAAAGAAGCTGGAAGAGGTTATACAAGAAATTAATCTCTCAAACCAGGGTAATAACATCAAATATCATAATCTAATTGATAAGAGGAGTCTTAGTCTTCATACCAGTATGATTCTGAATCAATGTGTCCTTGATATCTAGTAACCATGGTTGGATTAAGATGTGAGTAATATTTTTTACCCCTTGATTTCTAGGGGGTACATCTTGGAAGCCTTTCTCATCCATAAGAGCCTTATTTTATTTAGACGAAGCATGAATAAAGGAAATATTTTTGGGGAATCATCCTCTATGACATCCCATTTTCCACTAATACCCTGTGTTTCTCTTTATTTATTGATTTCTTCCTGGATCATTGAATGATTTTCAATATTATCTCGGTTGGGGAGTTCTTCTATTTCATGATTGATAGCTTGCGTAACCTATTCTCGCTGATTTGTTTCTCCTATACCTAATTCATCTAAATAAGATCTTCTTTCCTTAACCACATGGTTTGGTGTCACTTTTTCTTCCTGAGCCACGATGACCAACTTTTGAGGATATTTATGAACCATTTGAATAGACCCATCAATGGCATGCTCTTTACCCCTATTAGGAGGGGGTTGCTTGTAACCAATAGAAATAACATTATTCTACAGTTCTTGTATTTTTAATTTCTTCCTATAAGAATCCTCAGAATGCCCTTTTTATGAACAAAAAAGACCACATTCTTGTGGGAGATATCCTTGACATGACCAATAACTTGGAAGTCGAGACAATAATCAGGAAATCTTTCATACTCCACTTTTAGATATATATCATCATCCAATGTAGATAGTAATATGTTATAAATCAATAAAGAGCTTATGTATACCACTACTAAAATTATGGCATAGTGACCATATTTTGCAGTCTCAGTGGTCTTATCCAATTTGATGGGGATTCCCACAGTAGGTGCTATATAAAAAAAATCATCAGATGCCATAAGATCTAGTGAAGGCCAAAAAAAATTTATCCCTACTTGGGCTCTAGTATTTATTTATCCCAAATGGATTGCAGAAAAAATAACATTCTTGAAACAAAACATACCTGGTTTTAATGTAATTGAACCAATACCCCATGCTTTGAGTTTTAGGTCATATGATGGAGAAATAATGTGATAATAACCTCGACCCATTGGGATGCATCTCCAATTAGAGGAACTCAATGAAGAAGTAAATTTCTAAACCAAATCATCAGTTTTCCAAAGCATTCCCCTTACATTTATAACAACTCTGGAAATGATAAACAATCTAAAGATCTTGAATCTATCAAGAATTTAATATTTGTTGTCAATCACCTGAGAAAAGTCTCATTTCTTCAAAACCCGTTCCCAAACATCATCCTTATAAATTGATAAATGTTGAGTTCTATTTAAGAAAAACCAAGTGGCGCCTTAACTGCTACTATATCACCAGATTGAGTGTGCCTACCTACTTCATCCACTAAATCAGCATTAGGTTGAGGATTGACCCTCTGAATCTGCTGATTAACTACTGATATGAGACCATCCTATGAATCGGGTATGACCTCGACCACACTTTTCAACTCAGATGACCTTTGTACATCAGAAATCACCACCGATGGGCGAAGTGAACCCTAGGTCACTGAAATCGTGAAACGCTGAGTCCCGTTCGAATTTTTCCTCGCAACTGCCATTCTGGATCAAAATAATTCTTTACCTAAACATGGACCACTCATCACATCCATTGCTGCCACAATTCAAACACTCAAATTTATATTAGTTCGTAGCTTCCATCAATGCATATATCTTCTTCGGTCTATAAGTATTTGTCAGTATATCTCTTTCTCTCTCTTGGTTTCTTGAGGGAGTGTACATCTTTTTAATATTCAAAACTAGTAAGTAGAATATCTATAATGGATATTATGTCATACTACATTGGCTAAGACTCTTATCAAAGATATCTATCAATCATTAAATAAACAATCATTAAATTATTATATAGCACTTACATCAATGAAAATTTTCGGTAGAATACTTTGAATTTCAAAATATAAATGAAGTAAATAGTAGAAGTGTATTAGAATTGTGGGGTCCCTCTTAAGGAATGATGTCAGTGATATAAAATTATAATTTTCATAGAGTAGTCCAAATTTCCATTATACAAGAAGAATCTCATCTTGTGGTGTCTGGTCTAATGGTGTTTGGTCTAGCGGTGTCCTAGACATAGATGAAACTCTATATTGACAGTATGATGTTGACAACGCTTCATCTGGCGGCATGATATCCTATGAGTATTTCAACCAATGGATCCTCAGAATTTGTCAATATTCTATTTTAATAGTTTGATAATCTGGCAGTGTGATATCCTAGTAATATCTCACACTTAGTTAGATTTCGCTGTTAATTGTGAGTCACAAAAATGGTGTCTCAAGATGGCTATGAAATCCTCAACATTTCCTCATGTTAGTGGTTCCAACCTAAATGGTGTCTCTTCATTATAATTTTTTTTTTCACCTGGATTAGAATACAGAATACAGATAGAGAAACATGAAACTCATCAATGATATTAGAATCATGTCTTTTTGATCATTAAAACTTGGAGTTCGATATTAATCAATGGGTATGTATACACTTGAAACCCTTTTAGTTCTATCTTACTGATTTGTCTCATGGGACATGTAGATGCATCATGGGGCTATAAATAACATGTCCAAACCTATCACTATATGTCAAATAGATTTTTCATATATTCAATAATAAATTCAATTCCAAAAAAATATTCCTTATCAACAAATATACTTATTGAGTAATGAATATATATTTTTCATGATTTCCCCAGTCATCCAAATAAGATTCATAGTAAAAAATTGTATGTAAAAATGATATACATTTTAATAAATATTCACATCCATTATGATGAAAACTAATCTTTAAAAATAATTATATTCAATTATCAAAATAAATTTAATGTATCAAGGGAATTTTAATTTCTAAAAAATAATGAAGCGATGATTGGTGACAATCAGAAAACTCAATTTTATAGTAAAATTATTTATTTTAAAAAATGGAAATCAAAAGGTTAAAATATGTTTTCATACAATTTTTCCATTTCAAGTAATTAAAATAGTGTGGAAGAAACCAATTGTTATAAAATTGTTATTATTGGTGGAATAACCATTAACACCATATAAGCTAAAATGAAAATTTTATTTTAAATTTTCAAGAAAAAATGTTCTGAATTTCAGTTTTGACGAAAACATTATAAAGAATCACTTAAATCCAGGTAAAAGGTCAAGTACAACATAAAATTACATTAATAAAACCTTTTAGTAATAAAAAAGTCTTTAGTTAAATAATTTTGAAAAATACAGACATTGTAGAAAAATATATCTCATCAAAAAGTGATATAAGATTAAATTTTCTTGTAAACATTATTCTTAAAAGTGAAACTTGTTTTATAAAATTAATCATCATTAATAAGTATATATTAATGTTTAATACCAAAAATGAGATGTATATATACAATAATAATGTAAATAGTTTCATAATACCATATATATCTAAATGGTTTGGAAATTGAGATGAAATCTCTTACCTCAAGTCAGAATCATCGCATAAATTATTTATCTTCTTTAAAAATAAAACTGTGTTAATTATTAAATTTTTAATAAAAATTTATAGTTTATGAATCCTTATATATTATTTATTACCTTGTTATATTTAGTTACTTAATTAATTATGTTTATGTTACCCGTTTTGACAAAATTATGTTTAAATGCCTAAAATTACATTCGTTGGATGACTATGATAAAAGTTGGAATTATACCATGAAATAAAATATAATAATCATGAAATAAATTAAAAATCTATATATTATTTATAATTTAAAACCTAACCAAGAAGGATGGTTCAGAAAAAACAACAATGTTTGAATCATTGAGACAATATTTCATATGTACAATTGAATAATGTTTTAATTTTTAAAAAATCATGATTGAAAAATGTAAGTATAATTCGATCATTAAATAATAATTATTATATCATAAATACCATATTACATATTTAAATAAACTTACATATATCATCTATTTAATGTGGTGATGGAAAATGAATAGTATCTCCTCATCGAGGTAGTAGTCCAGACGTAGCCTAATGGATGTCATCAATTTTTCAATGGATAGGAGCGTTAAAAAATATATGATATATAAATTTTCAAGAATGAGAAATATTTAATGAATATAATATATATATAAAAAATATATCTTTATATCATTTCATGATATTTGATGATGAAAAACAAATTATATCAGTTCACGAGGTGGTAGTCTTCCATCCACAAGAATAAAGAATTTGTTTCCCATTTTATAGAAGAGGATATGGATATAAGGTATGAAATTAAAATAAAAAATATTAATATATTAAATATATTAATTTTTTTACTTTATAATATTTTAATTTTTTTAAGGAGGTTTAAAACAAATAAGAAAAAGGAAAATGGTTAAGAACTATATGTCTTCTTCAAAAACCCACTTTGGGTTTACACCAAAAGCCATCATAGGTTGGATTATTGATTAGAATATAAACTATAGGATGTTATAAATAATTTAAAGAAGAATCTTGGGTAGTTATTAAAAGATACAAAATGTTTTTCAAGTGAAAATATGAGAGGAGTTGTGGTGTCCTTTTATAATTGGGGGAAGGGGAGATAGTTGAAATTTTTTAAAATAATTTAATATATTAATGGATTACTCAAGAAAAATGTAACATAAATGGACCATTTAAAAACATAAGATGGTTTTGGGTCTAAATATATCCAAAAATGGAAATTAGACAAATATTTAGGTCATTTTAATCACTATAAATTTTTGTAACCCCTTGTAATCCAATTTCAACCATAATTGTGGTAACAAAATTGTATTGGTTTTATTATTAATTATGAATAAAAATATAGTTTTAATAATTAAATATTTTTAGTTTTTAAAATTTAAAATATTTATCCCATTTTAGAAAATTAAATTTCTATAATTTCTAGAATGTAAATTTAAATCAAAATATAAAAAAAGAAGTGAAAAACAGTTTTAAAATATGTTTTTGGGTGTAAAAAATGTTTTTATAAAAAAAGTACATAATTAATTATAACTACCATAATTTTATTGAAAATAATATTATTATTCGGATTTTTATTTTAATATATTTTGAAATAAAATGTATCTTTGTAAATTATTGAATAAAAAATATTGTTTTCAATAAAAAGTAGGATTTTTCACTATTTATTGAAAAATAAAAATTTTATAAAAATAACAAACATTAACCCTAATAAATTTTTTATATCCTAAAGTAAAATATGATGTTTTTGTTTTTCAAATATATTTTCTAATACTGGAACATTTTAATTATTTATTTTCTCACAAAAATCCATAAATATATATTTTAAAAAAATGTATTATTTTATAATAAAATGACTTTAGAAAAAATTTAGAGCATACATTTTAAGGATTAGTCAATAAATCTATATTTATTTTTATAACAAATATTTCATAATTTGGTTATTCCTACTCAGGCCATTAAATTAAATAGATTGGTTATAATAGTCATATTTAAATAATAATAATATATTATTTTTTAAGAATAGTAGTTCCTGTTCTATATGCTATATAACATAGTATTATTTCAAAATATAGTGATATTATAATATATGTTAAACTTTTATGTTATTTACGGCCTTAGATTGCATAACTGAATCATTTAAATGTTCCATTAACGTAATTTCCCCCCATTATTTTTCCTATATTTTATGCATATATAAAGAAGAATTTTCTTACCTCCCAAGGTTTTATCAGCTGTATTTCCATGAATGTATTTTTTTCTCTTATTTTCCCTTTAGCTAAGAGAATAATAAAAGACCCCAATATCTATTTCTATATTGATATCACATTAAAAAATTTCTCTATAGCTACCAATGTAACATATAGATGATTATTTTTAGAAACATGGTTTAAAACAAACCAATAAATGATTTATTTTTCTTTAAGGTTTTATTATAAACCTAGAAGAATACCATGAAAATAATGTGAAGTTTTATTCATATATTCCAAAGTATTCGGTTTTATTTTATTTCAAAAATAATAACTCTCATTTATATTTTATTTCAATGACATCCTAGAATGTATTTATCGAATAATTTCAACTTAAAATTCCCCCATTCAGTAGATTTTATTTCATACCCCCCATGTATTCTTATTGAGATTCAACAATTTATCATCCTAACCATTTTAATGAGAAATAACTAAAAATTATTCTTTATTCTCAAGAATAGGAAAACAAAAAAATTTATTTTCTAGAGTGATAATCCATTTTTAAAAAAATATGTGGGTTGGAAGACCCACTAAAAAAGGTTGAATATTGTGTTGTGAAAGACTAAATTATATTTTTTCCTTACATAGTTCATTATACAGTGCAGTATGGATCGACTTATTATTTATATCCTGAGAGAGTTGGATGGAAATTACCACAACATTTTTCACTCAAAATCTCATCTAGTTTAGTTTATCATTTTTAAAATCATTTCATTATGTATCACATTCATTATTTTCAAGATTCATCCTAATTCTAAGAATTTATTGAAACATAAAACATTTGTGAGATTATAAATAAATACTAATCAGAGTAAAAAATCAAATTATAATTCAAATATATCATAATATATCATTTATTATGGAACCATCATTTAAACATATGAAACTTATGTTTTAACATATATAATTATTTTTACAATAGGTTTAGTTAGGTTATATTATTTTATTCATAATATTAGAATACCCATAAATAATTACACACCACTCTGAAACCAGAAATGTTGACCCAATCATTACATTCATATATATTAAATCATTTTACATTAATATTCATTATGTCCAAAATTAAATCACACCCTATAAACTAAAGGTCTAGTGACTTTGGAGATTATGTACATAAACAACATAATTTACAACATTTTCAAAAACAACCATAATAATCTTCACATATGATACAATTTACAAAGTATTATAAAAACACCCTTATTCATAAATTAGAGAATTAAAATATAAGAATAGTCTGTTCTTAGATGCACATTCATGTTAATCATGAGAGATAATAATCAAATATCACAAGTATTCATAATATGACCATGTTGGTATGATAATTTAATAATGTTATAATAATTTTAAAAAATAAAATCATATCTAGTTAAAGATGGTTCATAATCAAAATTTTATGTGTATGAATAGAAGATGGAACAATCCTTGGTGTGTAAATATTATCCATAATTAAATAAATATTATAAGAAATAATAATGAGTTGAAAACATAATAATAGAGTTTATAATATATTTTTTATCCAACCCCTAAGAGATTCATATCATTATGGACAAGGGTAACCACTTTCCCATATCATAGAGGACTTGAGCTAACCACATGTCTGAGAAGACATAATGCATTCTGGCTTACCATCCTTATCACATCTCGATCCCATGAAATATAAATCTTCCCCCAATGCATTTTACGGAAATAAAAAAACCTCTACACAAGTAATTAATATATATATGCGTGTTATAAAACATGATAACATTTTTAATCCCATGATATATTTATTAAAATATAAAAATAAATCAGATTTATGAAAATTTCCATAATACATTTACATAATCCATTGAGAGGAAAATGTTGATCGTATAATTAGAGATTATCCCTAATGAGGAATAGGAGAAAATAATGGATATTGAAAAATATGTATAATACTTCTATAAAATAAATACAAAATATATCAAAATAATAATCTGAAATATCCTATTTTACTTTAAAATGAAAAATTCAAAAAAAAATATACAAGTAATATCATAGACTTTAGAAACTAAAAATTTGAATTTATATTATATTAGTAGTGTAAGAATCAATAATTCTTGATGGATCTAATAATTTAGTTGTACTTGAATAATAGATATCCACATACATTACATTTTATAAAAATATATATAATGGGACCATATAGTGAGAACATGATTAAAAATTCCATCATATCCAAGAAAATTAGACATATTCCTCCTCTAGGTTTCGTCGTGAAAGAGGAAAAAATAAGAGGTGTTTAAGTATTTATTAAGGAGTAGAATATAATAGGAAATTTAATAATTTAAACATGTCACAATTTATATATAGATAATAAATGAATAATATAAATACACAATCAATTTAATTTAATGACATGATATATCCATGATAATAAATAAAAATGTTGATAATGATAATCATTGATCTCATACTAATTGAAGTCAGAATACTATACATTAATACATTTTGTCATGCCTTTTTTTCCAAGAACCTATCTTATTATGTGAAGAGGTATGCACCAAAACCCAACCTATTTTTTCTCATTATAAATACGAATGAATCAAGGGGATATATAATTATATGCCTCAACCTACAGTCGACTATGTTCAATGCATTCACCATAAGATTCATCAAGGCCTTAAATACTATTTCATATAAACCCATTACTAAATAAACCTTTTATGTCAATATAATCATATATATATATAAAGAAAATACCTTCTAATTCAGTTGAATAATGTTGGTGTCTAGGAAAAAACCCCTTAATCAAATTCTAAACAACAGGGTATTAGAAATGTAACATTAAGTACCCTTATCAATGATATATAGTGGTGAAGGTGAATAAAATGTAAGAGGTTATCCATGAAAGATATTAATTGGATTAATTAGTTTTAATTGGTAGTATACCTATTAAATATTAGGAAAAATTGATTAACATGATTCATAAAGAGAGTGTTAATATTCAAGAGACACCCCTTTGGATTTTCTAATAAGGTCTTCTATTTTAGGCTTATTCACCATGAATTAGGGTGAAAATTGAGTCAATGAATAACCCACCCTTCTTAGGGTGTATACCCCTATGTGAATTAGTTCCCCAACCACATTAGTTATTAGTATCTATAAAGGGATATATTTTCTAGGAAGATACACCTATTTTACATTACCAAAACATGGGATGGTTTTTCCACCATGGAAAAGGTTGAGTTTTACAATATATTAGATAATTATTAAGGAAAAATAATAAAATATAGGGATACAAATATATAATTTTAAATAAGTTTAATTTCATGATTAATACAGTAAAATGTATCCCATGAAAATTTATTCACAACATAAATGGTAATAGGTGGTGAATACAGCAAGAGTCCCAAAGAATAAAATATGAGATATAAAACCCCACTTTTGGATTTGTTAGAAATTAAATCTAAACCTATTGAATGATATGGATAAATATTGATCATAAAATACCATGAATAAAAAAATTATGATATAAATTTTCACATGGTAAGTTCATATACACCACATAATGGAAATATGTTGTTTAATACAAAGCATGTCTCAAAGAAATGAATTTAAGATGGAAAACCTATACATAATGTCCTAAATTATTGGATCATACATTAAACTCCATTATTATATACATTAAAAATCATAATCACATAATTCATAACCATAATCATAAAAATTTTCATTCATAATATTCATTAATAGTCATTCTATACAAGAATTCTTATGAGTTTCCATATCATTGTTTATAGTTTTGATCTTTTAAACTAGTTATATAATTGAGGTGATCATATTAATTATTACTGAAAATTTAATTATTAATAGTTCATTAAAAATACATTACGGTATTATTTTTAGTAATTTATAATTTTTGAAATTCCCCTCATGAGTGTTTTTGTCTTTATCCTTAATAATGATATAGACAATAAGCTTGTTTTGTGGATTTTTTACGAATAGAGGGTGTTTAATTAATTAATGAATTAAATATTGATTTAATATATATAAAAACAAAATAATAATCACAGATTTTTATCATATTATAATATAACATAACTTTTCATTGTCATCCTTGATATAAATTTATAGTTATGTTCATGTTGGTGGTTAAACTGAACCAAACCTAAACATACCATATTTAAACAATTTTTATAGTGAGGGTTTCTTGTATTATAATTATTATATAAGAATAATGATAATATTTAGTTATTAATAGTGTGATTTTTTATAATTTTAGTAAAATATAATAAAATTTAATGGATATTAGAATATTACACTATTTAGGTAAAAGATTATCCTCTTAGTGTGATATTTTTAACAATTAAATTAACGATGGTAATTTGATGATAATATAATTAATTGTTTCTTTATTTTTCATTTAAAAAAATAAATAAAATATTAAAAATCATATCTATCCATTAATAACATCAGTATATCCATCCTTGAAAAAAGAACAAAATATTCCTCATAAAGGAGTCGATAGTCCGCACAACACATGAATGATGGGTTTTTAAGGGAATGGGGAATAGTGGTTGGTATTTAATTAATATATATAAAAACATTAATTATATTATAAATTATCAATTAATAATATAATATTGGTAAAAATAATACTTAAATGGATATTTAAAAATAAATTATTTTAACAAACAATTGAACATATGTTACGAACATCAGGGTTCTCTTAGAGGATTCCATGGAATCTAATGAAATAGGCCAATATATTGTCGTCAAAATATTATGAGGGTGAAAGTGGATTATATGGTAATTAAATATGTTATATTTTAATAATTAAATATAATTTAATAGTGGTTTTGATTTCGTTATGAGAAGTCACTTTTATAAACGAAAAATATGGTCTTTTTTATGAAAAGTAATTTATGGTAATGGGTAAGAATGGAATCACATGCATATTAGGTGGGTTTTGTGAGATCGGTTAATTATGTATATAAATTTCAATTTATAAATGTGGTTATGACTTAATATATAATAATTATTTTTATAAGGCTTATGTGACCTTTTAATTATTTATAATTTGAGATACCTTCTTCAATGAATTTAACGTTATTAATCTTTATTAAAATCTGACCATGTAATTAATTTTTTAATAAAAATATAAGTCAACCATGAAAACAAAATATGTATATGGTGAGCCAAAATATTAGATCCATCAAACCCAATTCAATCTCTAAATCTGATACAATTAACTTTTAAAATAAAAAATAATATATATAAAAATATATTTTTCTAATGAAATATATTTCAATATATTTGGTGTTTTAGTTATTATATCCTAATAAATATTAATTTATTGTGTAATTTTTTAATCTTTTATAACTTAATATTAAAGTCATATTTTAAATTACATTAATTTTATAATTAGATAATAATTATATATCTCCTATAAAATTGATTCTTTGATAATATTTATTTTATTATTAGTATGGTAATTAATATTTATCCTCTATAATTTATTAAAAATACATATAAATAGTATTAGAATAGTTTCATAATTTTAATCTACTTATTATTAATTAAAATTTCATTTTATCAAATTAAATTAATATTTATAAGGGAAATTGGTTTTATCATTTGTGCACAGAAAACTAATTTTTTAGAAAAATATCCAAAAATTCATCTTAAGATAATATCATTATAATGAATTCAAAAAAGAATTTTATTTTATTAAAATAAAATTATAAAACATATAATTTTAAATTTTAAACATAATTATGAATAAGGGTCCTTTAGAGTGTGCATTCCATGATAGTTCAGGACACAATGTTTACAAACTATAGTAGGGTCTCATGTATTACATTATCCGTGTTAATGGAATTTCATCCACAAAAAAAGGTATATATCAGATATTGATTTTTTTAATTCATTCCTTATTCTTACTTCACTATCCAATGTATACTATTCTAGTTTTTAATTTCATCAATGGACTTTCATCAATTAAATTTTATAATTCTGAAATAATTTATCTATGGTGTCATGAATCTGGATAGTATGTCCATTATAAGAGAAGTTAGTCTCAATATTTTTCCTTAATAGCTGACCACATGTGTAGGATTTTTCATGCAATTCTTCTATAATTAATCATTAGATACATCAAGTAATTTAGAAAAAAATGGAAGAATATCTAATCGGTAAGCAACAACCCCATTTTTTCTAATATTTCAAAAGTAATATTCATCCAAGATCATCAATTACCATTTTCAACAAATCATTCAACTCCATTAAATAGAGAAACATTAAATAATACATGATCCACAAATTAAAATTCCATTTATTTAATTCAATTATTATTATAACTCTTTTTTCATCTTTGTGATGCATTAATATGATCCTGAATAGTCTATACATTAATAGTCATCTCCTCCATAATTTTTGGGCTAACTATAATTCTTTATATAACTTCTACCAAATATGATAGATTAAAATTCATCATCCTATACAATGCTATATATTATTCCATTTTTACACTTGTATGGAAATTATTATACTATACAAGTCATCTATGTGTAAATAATAATCCCACATACCATGTAAGGAATGAGAAATTGGTCTAATCATGTCTTCCAAATTCTAGATATTCTTTTCAAACATCCCATTAGTCTAGGGATGATAGGAGGTACTTAAATTAGTATATTATTTTATAACACTTTTAATAATCTTCAAAAAAAATTTGTGATCTGAGAACCATAATTAGAAAAAAAAATATTGAGATTACCCATAGAACTATAATATTTCATTGATATTGAGGCAAAAAAGGCACTAAATTATTATCTCTTCTCTTATGACTATTAAATTATTTTACTTAGAAAGATAATCAATGATTACTTGTATATTATCTTTCTTACTCAGTATATTTTTTAGTCTAGTGAAAAATTCTACTTTAATAGTGTCCCACTTCAACGTAGGTATAGGAAGAGGTTTGATGGATCCCCTCTGAAGTTGTAATTCAGCCTTTACTTGATGTCCTACAACGAACCTAGAATAAAGTCCATAATTTTCTAATCCATACTATCCAAACATAAATTATATATTAAATCAATACATATCCTTTTACTTCTAATTTTTATAGAGAAATTTTAACCATGTGATTCATCTAACAATTCTCTTTTTATATCTAATATGAATCAAACACATAAAATCTTCCAAAACATCCAAATTTCGTATTTATATATGATGTATGTTAATTTTAAATCATTTACCACTTTTATATTCTATTTTTCATTCTATTGTTTCTGATGGGATTTATTTATATTATCTAGTATGGATTGTTTTGAAATTTCTTTGAAAAGGAATGAAGGACCCTCTAGCCTATAAATCAACATATACATCATTACTAGTTCTCTATATATAGGATCCCTTTTAATACACCTAATTGTAAAAACTCCATGTTCACTCCTACTCAGGGCATAAACCACCCTGTTTTACTTCTTAGGGTAGTTATGTATTAAGAAATTATAGACCCTGATTAGTTCCAACAAAATTTTTTCCACAATTTGAGTTCCTTCGAAGAGAATATATTCATCAAAATATTGTTGTTAGTATATGTATAACATCATTTTCCATATATGTTGTTATTATATTTTTTCATTGAAAATATTGTGACTATAAGTTCATGATCACTAGTTGGATAGTCATGTTCATGTATCTTCAATAACCTTTACCCATAAAAAATCAACATATAATTTTGCTGGAGGTCACAACCAAGAGCGTTAATTATTCTCTTATTTAAAACTTAAAAACATACATCAAATTCCATTAAAATTTTGAATTTAACCCATTTACATGTTAACATTTTTAATGAGTTGTCTAATAGAAAAATTATAAGGCAAACATTTGATAGTAACCATCTAAACCCAAGAAACATCATATATGACTTATATTCATCAGTGTAGGTAATTCATTGAATATATTTAATTTTAAAGGGTCATGATATATTTCATCCTTGGAGAATATATTTCCAAGAAAGTAAAATTCATTTATCAAAAATTAAAAGATACTATATTTCCTATATAATTCATTTTTCTAATGGTCTGTAGAATGTTTTCAGATATATTTCATGCCATTAATATATCTTAGTGTATATCAATATAATATCAATAATACCATAAAAAAGTTATGGAGATAAAAATTTTACACTATATTAATCAAATTTATAATATAAAATTTGGATTATGAAATCAGAGAAGAAATACAATATAATCAAAATATACATACCTTATACAAAATTTCATTTTGGTAAATCATCCTTATTCACCCTAAACTGATGACAATTAGAGTGAAGACCAACCATTGCAAACTATTGGGATCCTAGAATTTAATAAAATAAGTCATATTTGCTTTGGTGATTGATACTTATTATTTATATTAATAAAATATATCCCTATATAATTTATTCACAATTTCATGGACCCATCATTCATTTTATCAAATAAAATAGGGCCTCCCAGCGATGAAACACTAGGATATATAAACCCCTTTTCATTCATCACATAAAGATATTTCGTTAAATCCACAAACTCTAATGGTGAAATTAAATAAGTAGTTTTATAAATAATTATTTCATCAGGAATGAGTGTAATGGAGAACTCAACTTCATGGTATGGTGGAATATCTTGTAATTATTCTAGAAAACAACATTGATATTTTATACCATGAGTATATACTCTTTTCTTAGGATACCATTCTAATATATATATATATATATATATATCAATTTAACTTAATATTTACATAAAATATAATTATGGAAATCTATAGGGTGAGGATCCCAACATTATTTAATGATGAACATTCACCTTTAAAGATATGATATTCAACCTTACCCCCAAGAATCATAATCTTCTTTTCATGGAAATAAAATTTTATATTATAATTTGATATACAATCCATACCAAGGATCATATAATAGTAATTCAAGGGTAAAATAACCAATTATTAAAATAGGTTATGTCCATTCATCATAATTGGAACATCTAGACATATCAATGTTCCCAATATATTCTAACATGGTGACATAATTGAAAACTCCTTTACTAGGATTCTCAGGAAATATTTAATATTTTTGGGAAATTTTGAAGATATAAAAGATTCAAATGATATAGAATAAAATAAAATATTATCTAATTTTGATATAATAATAAATTTACCTGAGAAAATGTGATTATAAACATTAACATAATGTGTGGTAGTCACGTAAGATTTTCATTTCTACCTTTTAATTTTCTTTTGTAAATTTCCACGATGTTTGATGAATTGGTTCACATAATTTATATTCTTCCTATAGTTAAACAGTTGAATATAAATAGATTCTACCTTTCACCAACATTAGTGAGAATGATTTCATTTTTCTGCCCACTTGTAAAAAACTTAAGTTCCCTTTCTATAATCCTGAGGGCGTTTCTTTCCATCATTATCATTCATTGGAAATCCCATAATTCAATAATCCCAATTTTCCCCATTTTTCTCCCCATGATTCTCAGGTGGAATATTATTATCATGATTTAACTTGATTTCATATATCTTGGAGAACTATTTTCCAAACTTAATGTCACTCAAGACTATACCATCATGTAATGAAAATACATGGGATATCGACTCCCATCAAAGGATCAACCTTAGCCCATCAATGAAAAAATTAATCTTGTTCATTATCTTTTGTATATAGTTCACACCATGCATAGATAACCTTGTAATGTTATCCTCATAAATAGTGATATTGTCACACCAAAATTGTCTTTGATTAAAGAATTTACTTTCTATTTAGTCGCTTTTTTCATGGGTAAAGTATATCTCCCAAAATACCTCCTTAAAATTTTCTCATTCCATGAACTTGATCTCGTATTACCCTTTCATTTTTTAATTAGAAACCACTATTTTTATATATCTCCCATCAAATTATAGAAAATAATGATGGTCATTTTCATTTCAATACCTCCCAATGTGTGAAATAACTTCTCTTGGTACTAGATCCATTATTCAAATTCCAATTGATTATTAGTTTTAAAAAATCATAGTGGTTGTTATCACATGCATAGATATAACATATTTACACTATTTTCTAAATTATCATGTCTCTCTTTGTGAGTGAGATTATTTTTCCTAATCTGGTTCATGTATTATAACATGATTATGATATTATACTCATGAACTCTATAATCCTGAATTTTTTTGGGGGATATCCCTACACTGACTATTGACGTCGGTATGGTTCTAATTCTTCTCATCAGTTCCCATATATCTATAGTAGTATATAAATAATTAACCCATGATATTGAATTGTAAAATACAATTAATATTAATATTCTAGGGTTTTCACTAGAAATAATTAAGAATTTCATTATTAATTTATATAAAATAATTTGTTCCTCTAAATCAAATCCAAATGATTCTTACTAAACAACATTTGATACCAACTATAATATACTAGACTCTAGAGACTGGTAGCTGGTAGTTATATTACATTATTGTTATATTATACAGCAGTTCCAAAACGATCAAATAGTTTAGAATTCCTGTAAGACCAAATACCAAAATTCATTACCTTAAAAATATAAAATTCAACCTAAAAATATTTTAGGGAAATTGGTTGTACCTTACATCATATCCCTAAAAATTTCACATATTAAAACTCTAGGTTTCATAGTGAAAATAAAACAAGCATGGCTTATCTTTTATTCTTAGTATGGAGTGACATACAATATAAGAAATCATAAAACACATGGAATATGTGATATGACATGAATAAATGAACAACATGAATCTGTAGTCAACTAAAACTAATGGAATTATATTTCTATGAAAATAAATCAAAACATGTTTCGAAATAAACATTTATCTCATACTAATGGAATATATAATTCAAAAAACCACAAAATATTGTCATGCCTTATAAAATGATTATTTTCTCTTATGGATGTGATATACACCAAAATCCAAACTAATTTTTCTTATGAGAACTATCAATAAAACAAAGGGATATGTAATTCGTGTCCCTAACCATCACTTGATTATGAGCAACGGATTATTGATAATGGTTTTCAATATTATTCATATTATTTCTTAACAAACACTAATTGAATAAATCATAGATATCCATATAATGATAAGTACAAAAATCAAACACTTCCTCATTCAAAATAATAATTTGGATATCTAGAATATATCACTTAATCAATAAGAAATCTATGTGATATCATTAATGTAACATGATGTACACTTATTATAGAAATATAGTGGAAAAGGAAAATTTTAATGTGTTGATTAATCCACAAAAGAGAGTAATTTGGTTTAATAGTTTTTATTAGTAGGAAACTATGGAAATAGATGAAAAAAATACATCATCATGTTTCATAAAGAGAGTGTGAATATTCTAAATCATATCCTAAAAAATTGTATATCATGGTGTGTGTATTATCCCTATTCTTTAGTCATTGGTGTCATGACTAATTCAATACTCAACAAACCTTTTTCAAGTAATTACACCTAGCTACATATCTTCCAAAACTACATCCAGTTTCAAGTATCTAGACATGGATCTTTTTACTAGGAAACTACACATACTTTTACTTCACTAAAACTATGGATCTTTTTTCCACCATGGAAAATATTTAGTTCTATAATGGTTTTGGTAATTCATGAGTCAAAAAAAAATTGGGAGAATTATAATTTAATTAAAATATATATCACTTAAATTTGATGAGTAATATGGTAAAAGTTCTTCTATGAAAATATATGAAACACATAAATGAAAATAGATGGTGAATATAACGTGAGTCCCAAAGAATTAAAAATAAGAAGGAAAATCCCACATATGACTTGGATTTAAATGAATTCATATCCTCTGGAATGATATATATTTAAAATGATCATAAAATACTATTAATAAATAAATTTCATAATATAACAACTCACATAGGTATTAGATATTCCCATAACAAAGGAAATTATATGAATAGTTAAAAAATGTATCTATGAGATAAATTTTATATAGAAAAAAATTACCTCATATCCTGACAACCATGAATATTCTTAAACCCACATATCACAAACATATATATACTATTCACCTAATTGAAAACGTAAATCATATCCATTTTTAATACTTGATGTTATATAAAAGTAAAACAATATTTCATCATAATATTTGTCCACAATTCACACTTTATTATTTCATCATAATATTAGAAGATATATTGATACAATAAAAACATAATGTAATTAAATTTATATTAGAAGATGAAAATATTTATGTAAATCATGTAACTATGTGAGGAAACCATATAATCTCGTACTACAAAGGATTATACTTGAAAAATAATAAAAAGTATTTAAGATACATTTCTATTAAGAAAAAAACAGTAAACCATAAAAATGACTCGGTGTAAGAACATAAGTAAAGTTATAAAGGGAATTATATGTTGGTATGTATATATACAGATTAATATAACCATTTATGATTACATACAATTTTCTAATATGAACATTTTTCATTATGAATATTGGTCAATATTACTGTTTGTCAATTTGACTAAGGGTCATTTTGATTATAGTCTGTATAGTGATTAAGAACAAACTATTCGGATTAGACTTTATTAAGGGCAATTAGGAATGAAAATTATAATATATGGAATGAAATATACCATCTACTAGTTAGAACATACATTATAAAGTTAATTTTTCATAATAAGATAAGTTGGTTGTGTCAAGGGGATTTTATATTCAACAATTCCAACCAGGATAACAACAGGTGACGTTGGAGAAAGACCATATATTTGAGAAGTCTAATTTAGGGAAAATTACTAGCTAATCAATGTTGGTTCAACCACCAAATTAAAATATCTTCATTTCACATTATACCATTAGGGAATATTTTGTAATAATTATAGTTTATGTATCTTGAGGTTGAGTTATGTTTTAATGTAAATTCTTTATGAAATTTAATATATATTTACACTTTTTTATATATGTATCAAACTCAAATATAATTTAAAGTAAAGTTAATAATATAATTAATTTAATAATGTTTTTTTCATATTTGGTAATGGGATTTTTATATTTTTTCAGGGTTAAATATGGTATTTTTTGATTAAAAAGTAAAATAAGGTAAAAATGGAGAAATACTATAAAATATGGTATATACTGTATATATGACATTATGTAATGATAAAGAATTTATTACGTAGAAGTTATATTATTATTTTTATAACTGAACAATATTATGAGGAAATAATGGTGGTAGTGGAGCACATCGATTTTTTGGGGTACTAAATGATAGTAGAAAAAAAAAATTATTCCATGAAATTCCACTCACCACACCTATAAAATAACAATCCCCTAGTCAATATTAAACACCAAATTTAAGTTACCTCTTCTTTTATCTATCAATTTTTCTCTATCTTATCTCCCTCTTCATTATTGATGTGTTTGGTTAGATCCATGGTACTGTTGTAATCGAACAATCCCAAGAGATGTAAGGGTCCCAACTTCTTTCTCTTCATTTCCTATTAAAATTTATTTATTTGTAACATTTTCTAATTTTTCATTTCATATGATTCCGTGATATGTATACTTGTTATTATCTTGCTATTAAACTATCATCTCGGAAACATTACCCAAAAAAATTATTGTATTACTTTTTTGTAAGTCGTTACTATGCCATATTAAGTGTTGATTTTCACTCTCATTAAAATTATTATTTACATTACCATTGTAATATCCTTTTTAATCCATATATTATTCTACCATTATACTGATGATATCATTTTATTTATTATTATTATGATATATACCCTATGTCTTCAATACTTTCACTCACATTATAAACAATTCATAAACCATTATCATTTTTAAATGTCCTCATAGACATGGACATATTTTAGATTTTTAAGTTAAAAGGATTTATTTTTAGATAATATAAATATGTATATGATTACAAAAATTGGATGTTTTTTTGTTTCATATTCCTTATGTGTTAATAACTATGAAATAGTTTGTTCGGTATATATCATCTATAATATTTTTGAACAGTGAGTGGGCCTTATTTCACACCAGGTTTGACAATCCCAGTGGATATGTTATGGATAATTAAAATAGATTTCATATAACAAAATGTAGAATATATATATTGTGTTTTATAGTATATATGTTTCCTTTTACTCTTATGATTTCAAATACAATTTTTAAAACACAATTAAAAACATTAATTTTGATTAGAACATGTCAACTATAATTTGATATAAATCAAAAATCGTGGTAACTTTTTAGAGATAGTGAACCCCTAATTATTTGTTATATGTGTTGAGGTAATCCACTAAATAATTCATATGAATTCATCAATTGTGAAAAAAATTTATAACCCATATAATATATTGTTCTATATGAGATGATATATTATGGTATGATTAATTGGGTGCAGGTCACTGTAGCGGCACTATAGTGCTACTGTAGCAGTCGAGATATTGTTGCACCGGCGGCACTATAGCGGTGGTAGGGGTACTGTAGCGGTGGCAGGGGGCACTGTAGCAGCAGCGGGCACTGTAGCAGTGCAGGTACTGTAGCAGTACTATTCACAGCATGGGATTTGGGCAAAAAAATTGGGCCTACGGGCTATGTAATGGGCTAAATGCCCACTCGGCCTTCGGGATATGTAATGGGTCTCCCTATACCCAATTAGAGAGGTCCTTTGTTTCAATAATAAAAATGTGGCTTTAGCCCCAACTTTAAAAAAATTCTATTGGAAAATTGTACCATGTATTTCTATGTTGTTCAACCTTGAATATTATTCCATGTATAAGCTTTAATAATTTGGTATGTGATGGAATGAATTGAAATTATTTATGATTGGTGGGTTCCATAATTATATATCCACTTAGTGCATTGGTAGGTCTCATATGACAACTAAGATATTATAATGGGAGAATCCTTACCCTTTATTTATAATTTATTTTTACAAGGAATTGATGATATGATTATGAAGACTGATATAATGTAATTCCTACTTTCAGATTATTTTGATGAACCATATGATTATTAATTACTCTTCATTTTATGGATTACACTTTTGTATTTTTTGTTATGGATTCAATTATACTCATGATGTAGTCTATGTCTGATTTATCACATAGTAGACCATATTGTATATTTTTCATTTACTATCAATTTAATCTTACTGCCTTTAAATTGATTCCACATTCTCCCAGGTAGTGAAGTGTAATACAATTATTAAATGGGATATAGTTTGTCAATAAAAATTTATACATTAATGTTTTATTATTTTAGTGTAATGTATGTAGACTATTGAGGACTACTAAAAAAATTTCAATGGAAATAAATATCTTATACTTAATTTTCTATGTCATAAATAACCCACCAAATCTTAGTGACTGGGGATAGAGGTGTTGTAATTGGTATCAGATAAAAGTTTAGTACAATCCTTAGAAAACTAGTTTTTTCAAAACATAGTTTGAGAACATATATGTTACTACAGAAAAATTCAAGATAAAAATATAGAATTATTTTGATATCACCCTATTAAATACAACTTTTAATTTTTATAATTAACTTATAAACATTTTTTAGATGATTGAACCTTGTAGAATAATTAGAAGACAGACCAACAACTGCGCATAATGAAATGGCTATCTGAATAATCAAAAAAATGAGTAAACATTTCATATGAGAAAATTATGATTATTCTATGAAAATTGACTAAGGAAATGAAAAATAACATAACTATCATGGAGAAACTAGATCACCTTCATTATGTAATAACAAAATTGTATCATTTTATGTTCCAATAACCTCCACATTTTTTTGGGTACCACCAATCCAATGGAGAAAAAAACAATGGATTATGTCTCTAGAGAAAATATTATTACCATTAGCATACTATTATAGGGATAATTTATTATGCTTTTCAATTATTTAAGAGGTAATAATGACCAATAGTGGACCATTATTTAATATAATAAGGAATGAGAAGAGATTGAGAGCATTGAATGTAATGTATTTAATGTGATATTTCTGGAAATATATTTATCATTAAGAGAAAAATGTGTAAATAGAATGTGAATTATTTAACCAAAGAAAAAAATAGGAAGAGACAATGGATGAATACATGTAAAAATATTCAAGGATATTATGGTATATTGTGGATTATTTATGTAACCCTGAATGGATGATGGATAACATATTTTTTTGTTGAGAGCCTAGTATTCTATGATCCTTTCTATCTCAAAATTTCTCAACATATGAGGATATAGTAACAAATTCTATCAAGAATGAAATGAAGTTAACCAAATATATTTATAATAATGGGAATATAGAGAAGAATGATATAGCATATAACCATGTGGAAAGAGTGTATGGGAAGCAAAATAGCTGAAGGGTAGAGTTCTGTACATGTAATAAACATGTAAAAAACACCCATGAATCTTTTTTATAAGGAATCAATGTATTCTTGTAATGTGGAGAGGATGATCATCATGATTATGAGGGTAATGGAACGAGGAAAGGAAAAAATTTACAAGGATATAATTTAACATATATATAAATATATAAATTAATCTAATAAATTCCATATGCTCCAAAGTAATCTTATAAATAAGGGGCATGTAGATCAAGGTCATTACTTTTCTATAATAGAAGCTAATTTCAAAGATTGAAATGATTTGATAGTAGGTACATTGATTATTTTTTAAAAATTAGCTACCATAATGTTTGATTTGGGATCTATACATTCACGTATATCTTATATATTTGAAAAGAATATCAAATCACCCCTAATGAACTATGGAATGTTTTATTAGTCAAAATAAAGAGTGACATAATGATAGAAACAAAGTCAAAGAAGGATGATTATATTAGGCTTCATGGGTAATGTCTCATTAAAATCAAAAACATCATATATAATGTAAATTATATAGTATTAGGGATGAGTTAGATATCAAATTATAATGAAATAATTTATTATATAGATAATAAAGTTAGAAATTGTGAGGTAATTAAGGAATTACTTGTTATTTATGGAGATATTTCATTACCTGAATCTCATCTTGAACTAGCCCCAATATCTCAAATAAATGAAAATCTTGTAGAGGATATGGATGGAATTAAATCATTAATGGGAAATATTTTTCTTAGAATAATATTGGTATTAGTTTTGAGAGATAATATGGATGTATTAATTATTTAATTACCTCTATTTTTCTATAATTTAAATTTTAACTCTCTATCAATCTCAACTTTTATGTAATTTTCATATCTAACACACCTTATAAGATATCTCTAGAAGAGTTAATTTATATGGAGAATAAAATAAAAGACCAATTTGATAAAGGGTTCACTCATTTGAGCATTTCACCATAGTAATAACCTATGCTATTTAAAAACAAATTATAATAGAACAATGAAATTATGCTTCCATTATAGGGAAATAATATAAATTACAATTAAGAATAGGTATTTGTTACCTCATATTTTTTACTATCCTGATCAAATGGAAGGGAATATTCTATTTTAACATATTTATCATCATTATATAAATCATTAGTTAAAAGCTAGGAATGTGGATATTACAAAAGAAACATTTCATAAGTGGTATAGTAATTATGAGCTCAATGTAATGCAATTTAGGTGACAAAAATATCCCAATTTTTTTACGGATTTGATGAACATGGTATTCAATTACAACCTGATAATTTTGTGTTGGTATTTATAAATTACATACATATATACTGATATAGTTACAAGGATCTCGATACTCAATTAAGAATTATTCATGAGGTGTTGAGGAAGAAACCCGTTATATAATAATTTTAGTAAATGTGAATTTTGGATTCAAAAAGTTGATTTACTTATTCATTTTGTGTCCAAGGATGGTATAACTATTTACCCTTAAAAAATGAAGGTTTTTAGGGAATGGAGATGACCCACTAACATAATAAAAATACAAAGAATTATTTTGTTGGAAGGTATCTATAAGTGATTTATTGAAACAAGTTCTTCATTAGGAAATATATTAATATAAAAAATTAATGAGGGTCAATTTCACATGAAAAAAAAATGTGAAGATAGTTTTGATAAATAAAATAAGTGTTTGGTGAATGAACCTATACTAACTCTTACATATAGTAAAAATTCCTTATTATTTATAGTGACACATCATGTAAAGTGTTTATATGTGTCCTAAAGAAAAAAGATAATATTTTATCATATATGTCACGAAATTAGAAATACCAATAGATAATTATCCAAATTGTGATTTTGAATTGGAAGCAGTAATATTTTCTCTGTTGATATGGTCATATTACATCTATGGAGATGTGATATATAAACATTCCACAAGCTTTTGAAATATATATTTACACAGATTGATTTTAATATGAGGTATATAATATGTTTATAACTAATAAATGATTATGGATATTCTATCCATTATCATTATAGGAAAATAAATAAGGTGGAATATTCTTTGATTGGAAAAAACCACGTTAACATATCCATGTTAATGGTAAGTAAATATCAAATTCTAATAGAACTAGTAGGGATATATTTGGGTATTATAATTTAAGGTGAAGAATCATTCTTATCTTATATAATCACCGAAACATCATTACTAGTGAGGATTAGTAAATCTCAACTTGGTTATAAATCCATAGAAAATAAGATTGAAGATGTAAAGTTAAATATTGGTGATGATAGAATTTTATGGTTTGGTAAGAGGTTATGTGTTACATATATATTAGATTTTAAAGAGTATATGTTGGATGATGCTTATTGATAAAAATTCAATATACATCATAGCATTAAAAATACGTATAGGGATATCTAATAGCACTTTTTTTTAGAAAATATGATGACATAAATTGAAGATTATACTACCCGATCATTATTATATCAGTTGGTGATGTGTGAAAAACAAATTCAAAAAGGAGTATTACAACCTATACGTATATCAAAATTGAAGTGGGATAATATTATTATATATTTAATCACAATTATTTATAAGGCATATAATGGGAATAATTATTTTTGGGTCCTTATTAATCATCTCACATAATCATCATATTATCTTATAATTCAAGAATATTTTTCTTTGGACCGTCCTGAATGGTTGTAAAAAAATAATGTTGTGAGAAATCCTAGATCATACCGATAGAATTTCTCATATCATAACACATGATTCAAATCAAAAAATTTGAGGTGTATCCAGATGTCTTTATATATATCTCTTAATCATAACACTACCTATTAGCCTCAAATAGACGGGTAGATTGAATAGAATATCCTTACATTGAAGGACATTCTATGGCCATGATCTCATGACCTCTATGAAAGATGGGAAAATCATTTTCCTCTTACGAGGTTTTACTATAATAATAGATTCTACAACAATATTGTGTATTCCAAACGAATCCATGAATATAAAAATATTTTGAACTAATATATATTATAATGAAATCCTAGACATGAATATTTTGAGTCTTGAACATGCAAGAAGACATAACTTAGAAGGTATCATCCATCTAGAAAAATTTCAAGGAAGTAAAAATTGGATAGAAAATTTATGATTCTAATATAAGTAATAACCATTAATTAAATGTGGGGGACTATGTCTTCATGAATATACTTCAATGGAACGGTATTATGAAATTTAGAATGAAATGGAATTTGAGTCCAAGATATATTAGGTTGTTTCAAATATTAGAGCGGATTGGAGTAGTGGAATATTGTTTTCCCATGCTACCAAACATATCCCAAGTTCATGATGTCTTACATATATCACGACAAGGAATTATATGATAGACCCAACACAGGATCGAAATAGTGATCATGTTTGGTTGGATATAGACTTATCATATGAAGATGATCAAATTAAAATTCTTGATATATGGTACAAAAATGTTTTGATATTGAACTAATCTTCTAGTGGAGGTTCATTGGATGGACCATATTTTTAAATAGGAATCATATGACCCATATGATTCTATAAAAAAGTATCATATAGATTTTTTTGTAGATTAATTTTCAATTATTATGATGCATTATTTTTATGGGGTGGGGGAATATAATACCCAGTATTTGGTAATAGTAAATAAACCATTCATTACAAGAGTTTTTCATAATGCACACATTATTACTTAACCATAAAAGTAAAAAATAAATTGACCAAAAAAATACTATGTATTTAAATTTACAATGAAATCTAAAATGATAACCTTAAAGAAAGAAACAATGTGAAAAAACAATGTAATATTGTACTCTGTTGTATCCTCCACAAAAAATAATAACAAGAATACAAGAAACATTTTTATTAAGAAGAAAATGATTAACATTGAAATTAGAATGGCGTTAAAACATATAGAATTATATGAATGTATTTAGATACCAGTATATATATATTATGATTAATATAAACATTAGGTATTGTGGACCATTTCAGAATATGACTATTGTGCATTATGAAAATTGGTCAATATTACCATTTTTTAATTTTACCATTGATCATTATGATCATTGGTGGTATAGATAATCAAAATATATTTTTTATGATTCATCTATATTAATGGTAATTATGAATGTTAATTATTACAAAAGGGGGGAAATATGGCTTGGAGAAGTAGAATTATCCCACATGAAGTTCATTTACCAGATCTTTGGAAGGAGGTATCATCATTAGGTTTCTCAATTAACCAAGATTAAGTAAAACACCCCAAAGGGAAGTCCGAGTGGAATCATATGTAGGAGAGGTTCATATTTTTTGATACCACCACGTGATGTTATACAACTGACCCCATGAATGTACAACCATCTTAAACTGTTCCCTTATGTAGTATTATGTTATAACTATAAGTTATGTATATATAGGATTTGTTGTGTTATAATGAAAATCCATTAGGAAAATTAATGAATTTATACTATAGTGTATTAGTTTTAATTCATGTATCAACCTAATATAAAAGGTATCATATAGGTGATTCCAAGATAATGTGTATAAAATGTTTTTAATATTTTGAATTCAGATGTTGAAATTATCCATTGGGAGAAATTTGGTGATTATTTATTAAAATAGTAAAATATGGTAAAAATTATGGGATATGGTAAAATATAGTGAATATTCTATATAAGTGATTATTTTTATGTAATAATGACTCATTTATCCATGTATGTTAAATGTCACTATTTTTGGAAATAATCACTACATTTGGGAATTAATGGTTATAATGGATCACAATAGTTATAGTAGGAATTGTTTCTGATTCATTTGCTGAGGCGCGATGTTTTTCATGTGTTGACACTTGACAATAGTCACATTTGTACCCCACATTCCCACTTTATAAAGGGGGTGACATCTGTCACTTATTTAGGGAAATTTTCTCCTTGATCGAAACAAGATGATTGGATGTATCTGTCTCCTCTTGTGGATTACACCTCAGAAGTTGTCGTTTATTTTGGGTCTCCATCAATGATTTAAGACATTGTTTTTGAATCCCTTCCCAGTTCCATATCTTTGTGGATTCCAGTTAATTACACCTCATTTGTCCAGGAATTCCCTTGTGGGTCATGTTAGGGAACAAGATTTGGTTTGGGGAGTAGTCAAGTATGGCATCGCTGGCATGTCTGGTCATTGAAGCACTGGTTCATTTGAATTTATATCCCCTATGATAGGGCTTTACTTGGGTGTGGAAGCCCAAGGAATCTCAAGTCGAGTATGGGAAATTCTGTGCTAGAGGCATATCACTGAGGTTTTTCCCAGCTTCCCATCTTTAACATTTGGTATGATACATGTTTAACGTATTGTAGAGATAGATCAGATCAATCGGAACACTGATGATAGTGGATCAGATATGCATGTCCCTAGAAGGAGACTCCTTGGAGGTTTACCAATATTGATTAGAAAATTATGTGTCCAAGATAGTAAAGAGGGCACCAAGGATTCCCATTCGTGGCGATCTAACCTCATGGAGGCTTCCTACGTACCCAAAAAGGGATAAAAAACAACATAGTTTGAGAGGGGCGTGGCACAGAATTAGGGTGTTCACAAAGGACACTACCTGAAGACATGATAGGGATTACACACAGTTAACTTACCATTGCAAGAGGAGTGGTCCTCGTTGGATGATTTTGGATTGTATAGGGATTATGCATGGATAGATGCCCAGGTTCTCCTAGGAGTAGTGTGGAAATGGGTGACATGATCTCTCTGGGATGTGGTAGCCTGGTAAAAACTAGGATGGATAATGAGGGATTGAATGAAGTTGATGGAAAATGAGATGGAACTGACGTGAAGGTGATGGAAGTGTTGGTCATGAACCTCATAGAGGCTTCATACATATCCCCATGGTAGGGAATCAAAGTCCACGTAGTTTGATGGAGAAACGGGACCCCTAAGGATGCGGCCCTTGGGAATGGACTCTGGCATGATACCCACAGGAAGTAGAACCTCTGAGATGGGGCACAACCTTCCCAAAATGCAATGGATCAAGGGGAGAGATTAGGAAAAGACATGGATGATGGGATTGAACCTCAAGGAAGCTTCTTATGTATCCCTCTGGTAGGGAATCAAAGTCCATGTAGTTCGAAATTGGGTTTTGAATCAATCTTTATGCAATGGGAAATGACTTGATGACATGCTGGGGATTATGAATTGTTAGTAGCCTAAGAATTTGTTTGACGCCTAGGGGGTGTACCAATGTTGTGGGTCATAACAACATGGTCTAAAATGTCTTAACGTATATTGCGCACTACAAGGGCCTATAATTTTTAGTGACTATACATGCTCGGTGTGATAAACAAGAGGTATAAAAGAGCTGACGATCACATTACAAAAGGTTACGCTTGGTTCGTGGCCTAGAGAGATAGATATTTGGAATTACTCTAGGCTAGAGGCCAGAATGGAAATAAATCCCAATGGGAGAGGGACAAGGAATAGAGAGTCCCATATGGCCATATCTCTTATGGTATTTGTGTACGGAATAAGAGAATAGCACCAAGGGTGGTACCTCCTACAAGAAAGGATGGGGCTTAAGCCATGATGTTTTCCTCCCCCGTAGAGAGATGTTTTTCCATTAAATGACTATATCATTCCTTGTAAATGAGATATCACTCTTGTGGATACTAGTAGTCATGGAAAATTTCCAAGATATAGTAAACTATGTGTATTTCATTGGGAAAGGTCGCAATTTAACTTTATGTGATGAGGATGATGATGCATGGACGTTTAACATCCTGCCGCTCAGATGATGAGGATGCACTCCTCACCCCTAGTACATACAAAACTAATACCCACCAACCCTTGGGCACGGGAAGGAATCCGCAATTCCATGATCAAGAGGGGTTGTGGATTGATCCATTGAGTGGTCACGTTAGCATGGCTATACAAAAAAGAAATAGTTGTTAGCATGCCTATGTGAATAAGCATAAGGATAAGCATTGCAACACGAAGAACCACCAAAGGGACTTTGAAATTTCCTAGCACAATCTTGAAGGGCCGAGCGGAATAAGGGTTTGTGAAGTAAGAATACCCAGAGAGATGGGCTTTACAAAGCTCATAGGATCACAATGAAAAGGATTTCACAGATCATAGGACCTCCCAGAGAAAAATTAGTGGCAGAGAACCTGATATCACAGTGAAAAGTGGCTAGAAGAGAAACTGGGATTACAAAGCCCTGAGGATCATAGAGCGCAGAGGATCACAGACCACTCGAGATCACAATGAACTAGGGTTCACAGAGCACCCGATATCGCACAACACCGGGGATTGTAGAGTGTAGAGGCTCTCAGAGAAACCATGTTAGTGGAGTAGTGGGGATGGTAGAGCGCATAGTCTCAAAGAGAACCATAGATTGTGGGACACTGGGGATCACAAAGCACAAAGGCTCACTGTGAACATGGGCTCGTAGAAAATTGTGACCCATCTTAACCATGGATTTCAATGGTTTTTTAGGGTGACTTGAAAAGATTAGATTCTTTATGATGTTTTTAAAATGCAAAGAGATCTACCTCCTTTACAATGTCCCATATGATTAGTGAAGTGCATATCTCTATAAAGAGGGGAAAATTTTGAGCAATGGGAAAGGTATTTTTCAATTCTCAAGTACCATGGATGATTCATGTTTTCTGGGGGTTCACAGAGAAAAGTGTGCTTCACAATTCAACAGTATGAAGATGAAAGTTCAGTTTTATTTCTGTTTTGGAGTAGGGGAATCTGGATATTTATATGAGAAAAGGAGAATGAATGGAGCAGTGCACTATGCAATGTAATTCATGCTCCATGACTAGAGGGAGATTCTTTCAATTCTCTAGGAATTGGGGCTTGGTCAGTCAGCTTTCTCCATGGTGGAGGAAGAGAATATCTTGCTCCACAACGGACGTGAGGAAGGGATTGCTCTAGGGTGGGCATAGATAATGCTTCCATTGGGCAGCGCATTGAGTCAGAGGTGTAGATTTATCCATCATGGTATTTCATAGTGGGAATGGAGAAGGGATATCTACATGGATTTTGATGAGAGGGCCTCTTTTCTATGATTAACCATTACGATGAATCCCTTTTTGGATGCACTGCGATTCATGTTATTCTGCCTTTGTAAGTGTTTGATTTTGGCACTAACTAATTCCACCCCTCAGAATCAGATCCAATGAGAATATAAGGTTGTATTCTGAGGTAAAATCATTAAAATTCATGTGGGGTGTGAAGTTGAGTTACTGTACAGGTGCACAATGCACGATTTTTAGAAGCCATATGAAATATTGGCAGAGCGCGATATGAGGAGCACTGTGAAGCCGATACACGCCATGAATCTCGAGGGTCATCACAAATAAATAAAGGGTGGTGAACTATACTTTTTCATCACTTACCTCTCTATCATGTACATATACATTGATTCCAGATTCTCTATGGCTCCATAATTTCCCTTGGCAAACTAAATTCTATGGTCTGGTGCATTGAATTGCTGATATTCATGGTTTCGTCACTAAGATCCTTATTTGCTTCACCCCGTGCATTGAGTCCCCATAATTTCTGACCAAGAACTCCATGAACCTTAATCTCTGCACATTGCCTTTGCTCCGGATCTTGGCGCACGAGCTTTGTGATCATGCTCTATAGTCGAGTTTGTGACTGAGCATTGTGATTGAGTTTTACAATCGAGCTTCAAGACTAGTGAAGAAAGTACTAAAAAAATATTTTGAATGTGATGGACAACCCATAAGTAGCTCATGAGGTTCTTGAAGATGAAGCTCAAAGGGAAGAAATGGAAAACTGTCTTAGTATTAGAGAGTGTGTGTTATGCCACTCGGATAACAAATCCTTGAAAGAGATATTTTCAGAGAGTAAGGATAACTACCCACACTGAAAAAGACACCCGTATACAGCTTTAACTTAAGGTACTATGTTCCCATCCCTGAGGCATGTAGGTATGAGTCGTTTTACTAGTTCTGGAGAACTCTATGTAACAACCAGTGGTTTAGGGTTGTGGCCAGCCACACATGGTAGGATTACATTCATTTTAACATTGACTGTTTACACAATCTTGTTAAAAATATTGACAGGAATGTGATTCTTCCTGAGGCTTCTACCCCATGATACAAACCATCCTGAATGAAGCTTTGGGGAATTTAGAGGAGTGGACGGATGAGTGGCACCTGTGTCAGGGTAGTAATTTCCTGCATGACCAGCCGTGGGCCTACTAGTTCTGTGAATCCTATGAACAGTTTGGGGTAGAACTAAAGTAAGTAGGTATATATGATGTAACATTGGCTTCCCAATTTCATATCTATCAGACGAAGAGCATCATTACCAGGTTGGTGAGCAGGTCACCATCTACAATCAACACTTTCCTCTACTATCAATGGAAATTTTACATTAGCCTTTGGGATATCCCCTGGATTTCCAGGATTTCTATTTTGGGGAAAAATTACGAGGAATATCCATGTGGAAATTATTTAGGAAAATCTGTAACAGATATTTTAGTTGGAAAAGGAATTTATTGACCTGGTGTTATGCGAGGACGAGCAGTCAATGTGTGATCACCATTTCAAGCGGTGGATCGGGAATTTCAAACATATCCCACTGAGGAATGCTAACAAAGGGAGGATGCACATAAGAATATAACGACATGGACTTAAAATTGTCTCAAGGAGGGAACCCAATGCAGTAAATATAATTATTATTGGTGCATACTGGAGGACATAAAATGGTAACTCTTGGGGTATAACATTATGACTGAGAAGTAACGAGATTTCAGGATGGACGAGTTATTTCTTGACTCATTTGTGGATGGATGATTCTAGTTAGAGAGACAAACATGGTCATGTGGCCGACCAAGTTCATATTGCCATCCAAGTTGGTGATGGATGCTGGAACCATGGTCATCTATGCATGAATTAGACTATGGTTTGTGTTTGCTTTCAATCCTCAGAGGAAGTTCAAGATGTGTGAAAGAAAAGTACTCTTACAGTTCAAGAAGGTAATGGTATTGAAGGTGGCACTGTTTTGCAGTGTTTTCCAAATTTCTGGTCCTCAAAATTGACAAAAGTAGAAAACAGTGTTTTTTGAGAAAGGGACTTTCACAACCGATATGTGTCGTGCAAGTGACTTGCATATCAAGAAAGGACTTGTGTGTCAGTGCCTAAGAGGATTGGAAAGGTGCACGACATATGATTTTATCAAGATCAAAACTTCAAAATATGGAAAAGGAAAGAGGTTCGTGCAAGTATTGGATTGGTGGCATAAGTGAGTGGCGCGACAGAGGCTAGGGCGATTGGAGTTGCATGCTGGAACATGCGCGCCGAGAAGAGGCTAGCGTGCCACCGCACATGGTATCTAGTTTTCCTATAAATATTGGACCACCCCTCATCATTTGTAACAAAGTTCAAGACATATATATTTTCAGAGCTCCCATCATGCAAGTGTTGTAGTCGCGCATGTGGTGGTGAGTCGCGCAATTAGTGGTTGCGTGATATTTGTTTGATGTTCATTCATGATCATTTGGGTGAGAAAAGAGTTGATTTGTGAATGTTTTAAGTTGAAGAAGTGAGTGTCACGCAAGTGGTTGAGGTGAACTTGTGCACCGGTTTGGAATTTCATGTCGTGACTTGCGAGCCGTCTTGAATGTTGCGCACTGGGCTTAGATAAGCGCACTAGGTGTAGTTGAAGCACGACAGATTTTCTGGGGCTGTGAGAAAGCAGGATGATTTCCCGATACCTTCAGTGAATAGTGAGATTAGTCTACAAGAAATAGTTGAACTTCAACAGAGGATCTACATTAAACTTAGGATGCATTATTTTGTAATGATAAAGAGACATTCATGTCTATAAACATTGTGGGACTTCACCAAGTACAATGAGTTAGGGGGAGTCAACGAGAGTGACCCAAGGGACACAATGAGATATCCCTAAACTATTATAAAGGCAGTGAGCCTGAGATAGAGTGATTGTGCCTAATCATTTGTAATCCACATCTACTGAAGTTTTGTGGAATTTGGTATGACCAAAAACCTATCGACATATGATCTTTAGACGTAGCCCTTAGTGGTAAACCAAGTAAAAAGTGTTGTGTCATCTTCCTCCATGTCTATGATTTATTTCTGATCATATTAATCATATAGATTTAAAAAGGTCGTACCAACGTGGGAACATGATCCATCACATTAAAAGAAAAAGTCTTCACCCTAATTCACCCCTCCCCTCTCAGTGTGTCCGGGGGTCCTACAAGTGGTATTAGAGGGTCAAGGTTGCTGGTGTTGAATCTTTTCTTTTTCATCATGGAGAATGCAGTAAATGTTAGGGGAGTTCCCCTCTTTAATGGAAGTAATTTTCAGATTTGGAATAACAGAATGAGATCTCATCTAAGATCCCTTGGAATAGATGTTCTATTTTCCACTATGAATGGTATACATGTTACTGATCCAATAGGGTTGAATATGACTAATTCTGATAAGAAAATTCTTGATACTAATGCTAAACCACAGAATTCTTTCACAGTATCCCTCTCTGATCAGATCTATCTAAAGGTGATGAGTTGCACCTCAGAAAAGTCCATGGGGGATAAACTTGGAAATATATATGAAGGAGATAGAAATGTGAAAGAAGAAAAAATAAAAGTCTTACACAATACGTTTTATGATCAGAAGATTCATCCTGATGAGAATGAAGACTCATTTTCAATCGAATTACTGGAGTGGTTGGAGAAATACTGGGTGTAGATGAAGAAATCAAATACTTTGACATTGTAAATAAAATATTAAGAAGAATTGTACCCATGTACAATGAAAAGGTTTTATCCCTTGAGGAAATTGATATTTCCAAACTTTCTTTGGATGATCTGTTGAGCCGCCTAGTGGCATATGAAATGAGAGTCAAACCAGAAGATGCTACTACATGTGTAATTAAGGAAATGGCGTTCTAATCAATAGAGAAACTCAAAATTTCAAAAGATAGTAGTGGTGAAGACGATGAGGAAAACAAATTTTTCTCTCATTGCCAAGATGTTCCTGAAGGGAAAAGGGAAATTCAATGGGAAGTTACCTCTAGCTTGCTTTCGTTGTGGAAATGTTGGGCACATTGCTTCATGGTGCTAAAGAAAGATCGATGATGATGATAGTGATGTCGAAAACATTGAGAAGCCTCAAAAAACGTTTTTTCAAGAAAAGATACTTCAAATCTAGAAAGAAAGTTCGGAAGAAGGGTTTTGTCAGTGAAGAGGAAGAAGATGATAATGAATTCTGTGATGAAGAAGAACCGGAATTTATGACTGGGAACCATTCTTCCATGATGGCCACTATTGAAAAATCAAATGATACTGGTGGAGAGAATCTGTTGAAAACTAGTACAAATCCCGAGTTGCAACTTAAGGATGATGTTAGTAAGAATAAGATTAAATTTAAGAGTCTCAATAAGTGGAAATCAATTGTAGAAGAATCAACTGAATTTGTTGATCAACTTTATGCTTAAATTAAACCACTAGAAGAATTTTTGAATGTATAGCCTAAAATCCATGAAATCAATGATGATGTAGAAGATCTGAAGCTGAGAATTGAAGAGCAGGGAACTTTCCTAAGTGAACTCACATCCAGACTAGAAGAAATATCCAAGACTGCAGAGGGTCTTGAGGAGGAAGTTACTACTCTTAGGAGTAAACTTGAGACTGAATCAATATTAGAATAATCATGGAAGAAAATATAGTTTGGAAGATTCCAAAATCCGTAATTACTGGAAAGAGCCAAGTGCAGATCATATGGGGTTGGAAAAATCTTGAGTGATCAAAGACCCTCTTGCATAGGAAAGAGTGGAATTGGCTGTGAAGCTGAGACATCAACTGTTGGATGTGAAAAGAGCTAGAAGAAAGTCTTGATGAAAGTTGGACATGTTGAAACATTACCTGAAGTGCTGAAAAAGAAACCCTCAATCCAAACAAAAAGGAGAACTGAAAATTATTCTCAAACATTCTGAAATGATAGGCAGTCCAACTATTCCCCTAGGGAAGAATGTATGAGGAGATATTCAAGTGAGAAGAAATTTCCTCTCATGAAGTGTCAGTTCTGTGGCTATCTGGGCCATTCCATTTCATATTTTCAAAATGCAAGGAGATAATTGAATTGGGATGATTTGGGATGTCAAAAAAGGAGACTGACTTCATATCATCCATATTATAGAAGAAATAGTTTCTATGGATACTATCTTCATTGTTCTAACGTTGGTCATAAGGCTATTAATTGCAGGCAGAGAAGGTACATGGACACCTCATACCGGCGATCAAGACAAGTAATATCTTTTCAACAAGATAGTGTTGCTCTTGCAAACAAGTTTTCTCCTCTAGAAGAAGTATTCAAATATGAATAACCAATGTACAGAGATGAGATAATTGAAAGGCCATTAGTTCTCTATACTCAATCCAATGTCTCATGGAATGAGAGGTAGAAAATTGAAAAATCCAACCTTGCAGAGGTGGCCCTCAACGTTACAAAGAGAAACATCACCTGGATTCTGGACAACGGTTGTTCATCTCATATGACAGGTAATGTTGGCCTATTAACGGATATCAAAAGGAAGGTTGATGGTACAGTATGATTTGGTAATGCTGGATCTCTTAAAATTAAAGGTAGTGGAAGTACTGAATTAGATAATGGAGAGCTAAAGAAGAATGAAGTCCTTTACGTATATGGCCTACATCATAATCTACTCAGCGTGAGTCAACTCTGTGACTCAGGACTTATTGTTACATTTAATCACAAAGGCTACACTATCAAGGGAATGACAGGAAATTCACTTATGAAGGGATGCAGAACAGAAGGCAAATTGTATAAGGTTGATAGTAAATAAAATGTTTGCTACATGACTGTTGAAAGAGAAAACAATTTGTGGCATAGGATACTGGGACACATCAATCAACAAGAAATGGATAAAATTTCAAAAAATGAGAATTGTCCTGGACATTCCCAACATGAAGTGTGAGTGTGAAAAATATTTCTATTCTTGCATTCGTGGAAAGATGGTCTGCAGTTCATATCAACCATAGAAGAAAAGGTCATCTCATCTTCTTGATATAATTCATATAGATGTATGCAGTCTGATAAATGTTGTCGAACCCTTGGAGAATTTCACTTTGTCATTTTCCAAGATGATTACATTAGAATGGCATGTGTAATGGTCATTCACAGGAAACTACAAGTGCCTGACTGCATGAAAACATATCAGTGAATTGTCGAGAATGATACTAGATGAACAATAAATGTGTTCCGATCTGAAAATGGAGGGGAATACTTGTCTATTGAATTTGAAAATTACCTAGAGAAGCATGGGATACAACATGAGGTAGCTGTTGTGAGAACTCCACAAAAAAATGGAGTTGTTGAACGTAGGAATTGATAGGTGAACAACATGGAACGAACTATACCGATTGAGAGTCATATTCCATGACATTTCTGAAAAGAGGTTGTTCAAGCTACTGTGTATATTCAAAATCGAACAGGACTGTATATGGGTGAGATGAAGAAACCATATGAATTTTTTCATTGAAGGAATCCCTCTTTGAAATACTTTCATGTTTATTGATGTAAATGCTTCATCAGAAACAAAGAAGGGAATCAAGGTATGTATGCTGATAATATATATGAATGATTTTTCCTTGGATACTAAATGAATACAAAATCCTATAAGTCATTCAACAAGCGATTAGGAAGGATTGTGGAAAGTAGTGATGTTATGAAAATTTAAGAGAAAACCACAATTGCTTCAAGGATGGAATATGATGATGTGATATAAAGTGAAGAAGAAAGTGAATGTGGTGAAAATAAAAATATAGAAATAGAGGAAACTGCAAAAAACACTCAACAGTCACCTCATGATATTGACTCAAAAGAAGAATCTGAAGAAGAAACTATAGCTGTAGAGAGTGTAAATGAACCTCATAAGAGAAATCGAAGAGCTGAGATTGATCCATATAACATAATTGGGGACACTAGTGCACCCACACAATCAAGGAGGATTAATAATAACACGCAATTGGAATTTCTGTCAGTTGTGGAGCCATCCTCATTTGATGAAGTTGGAAAGGATGAATTATGGGTGAAAGACATGAATGAAGAGTTAGATTAGATTGACAAGAATCAGAAATGGGATCTTGTATAGAGACCCAATGTTCACAGTGTTATTGGCACAAAATGGATCTTCAAGGACAAGTTTGATGAGCATGGAAGTGTTATTATAAACAAGGCACGACTGGTATGTAAAGGATAGTCCCAGATTGAAGGCGTTGATGTTGAAGAAACCTTTTCTCCAGTGGCAAGACTGGAGTCAATCAAGCTTTTCCATGTCATGGCACTCTAAAGAGGATATAATGTATATCAAATGGATGTCAAGAAAACATTCATGAATGGTGTACTCGAATAAGATGTCTATATTGAACAACCAATCGGTTTTGTTCTTGGTACTAATTAAACAAAGGTCTAAAAACTGACGAAAGATATATATGGTTTGAACCAGGCACCATGAGCATGGTATTCCCAGCTGGAATCATATCTAAAGAAGCTAAAATTTATAAGAGGAGGAGTAGACCACAATCTATATGTGAAGAATTCTCTAAAAGATCAGTTCATGGTTCAAGTCTACAATTATGATATCATATTTGGTGGAAGCAAGCAGAAATCAGTGGATAAATTTTCAAATCACATAAAATCAGAATAAGAAATGACTGTGATTGGGGATATCACATATTTATTGGGACTGTAGGTGATTCAAAGGCAGCATTACACTTTCATTTCTCATGAATTGTATGCAAGAGAGCTGCTGAAGAAGTTTAATATGTAAGACTCCAAACCCATGTAAACTCCAATTGTAGTTGGAAAAAAACATGGAAAGCATGAGGATGGGACATCTATAGACTCCACCATGTACAAGAGGATAATTGAGAGACTACTATACATGACAGTGACACGACCTTATATTGTCTTTGCAACCTGTCTACCGGCCCACTTTCATATTAATCCAAAGGAGGAACATATGACAACTGTAACAAAATGATGATGTATATTCAAGGTACTCAAAATTGTGTCTTATACTTAGCTACAGGAAGATATAGTGAATTATCAGCAATTTTTGATGCTGAAAGGGCTGGCGATGTAGTAGACAGAAAGTCCACCAGTGGTGGGGCTTTCCATATTTGGAATAAATGTGTTGGATGTTTGAGGAGGAAACAAGAAAGCACTAATATTTGTACTGCTGAAGCTGAATATATATGCACCACAAAGGCATGCACTCCACTACTATGGATGAAGTAACAACTAATAGATATTGGTGATGAGGTGATGAAAACAATGGTAATTTACATTGATAACAAGATCACAATTAATCTTATGAATAATCCTATAGAGCATTATCATACAAAACATATTAAAATTAGGTATCACTTTATTAGAGAAAAAGTTGAGCAAGGCATGATTAGAATGAATCATGTGGTAACTAATGAGCAAGTGGCTAATATCCTGACCATGCCATAGTCATCTGCTGTGTTTGAGAAGCATTGGTTGAACCTCAGTGTTCAGCCACCTTCCAGTACATAAGGAGGTTACGCAATACCCCTCTCCTTAGTTGTGTTAATTGTTTTTAATCTATTTATGGATGCGATGATGGTTTGTGGGGGAGATATTATCCGGGGGGAGTGTTTTTTGAACTGAATAATGAACAATTTCCGATCTTTGGGTTTATTGTCAATGGGGGATAAAGGAATAAAATCAGGCATGTAATGCTTTTGTGGCACATTTTTGGCACATTGATAATTCAGTGTACGTGATAGGATGGGAAGAATTCATTAGACTAGAACCCAATTCAAGGTTTCTCTCTTGTTTTCTACACCAAGCATTGGTCAAGTAGACTTAGTGTGTTGGATGAGTTGATTCTTGTGTATTTTTGGATTGCTTGTGGATGGTGATCTATTGAATTTATTTACTAATTGCAAATACACCCAAAGTGGGAGATTGTTGGAACTATGGTCATCTATGCAAGAATTGGATTACGGTTTGTGTTTATTTTTAATCCTTAGAGGAAGTTCAGAATGTGTGCCAGCAAAAAAATCTTACAGGTAAAGAAGATAATAGTATTAAAGTTGGCACTGTTTTCCAGTGTTTTCCAAATTTCTGGTCCTCAAAATTGACAAATGGGGAAAACAGTGTTTTTTGGGAAAGGGACTTGCACACCCGATATGTGTCCCGCAAGTGACATGTGCACCGAGAAAGGACTTTCGCACTAGTGGCTAGGAGGATTGGAAAGTAGTGCGCCATATGTTTTCCTAGATCATAACTTCAAAATATGGAAAATGAAAGAGGGTCGTGCAAGTATTGGTTTGTCCGCACAAGTGAGTAGCGCGACAGCGACTAGGGTGGTTGGAGTTGCGTGCTGAGAGGAGGCTTGTGCGCCACCGTGCAGGGTGTCCAGTTTTCCTATAAATATTGGACAACCCCTCATGATTTGTAACTATGTTCAAGGAAAATAGTTTTTTTGATCACCCATCGTGCAAGTGTTGTAGTCGTGCAAGTGGGGGTGAGTCACGCATGTAGAGGTTGCGCGAGAGTTGTTTGTTGCGCGTTCAAGATCATTAGGGCGAGAAAGGAGTTGAGTCTCAAACTTTTGAATTTGAATAAGTTAGTTTCACACAATTCGTTGAGGTGAAAATGTTCACCGTGACTTTCGAGCCATCATGAAACATGTGCGTCGGGATTGGAGAAGAGATCCAGGTGTAGTTGAAGTAAGCCGGTCTTTCTAGGGATACGCGAAAGCCAAGAAGATTTCCCAATACCTTCGGTACAAAGTGAGATTAGTCTACAGGTGAGATTTGAACTTCAACAGAGCATCTACATAAAATTCAGGATGCATTCTTTTTCAATGATGAAGAGACCTTCACATCTATAAAATGAGTGGGACTTCACCAGGGGCAGTGAGCCAGGGGGATCCAACAGGATTGACTTGAGGGACGCATGGAGCAATCCTTGAACTTTTATAAAGGAATTGATCCTTGGACAGAGTGACTGTGCCCAAAAATTTTTAATCCACATCTCGTGAATTTTAGTGGAATATTTTAAAACCAAAAATCTATCGGTGTATGCTCCTTGGATGTCATGCTTAGTAGTGAATCAAGTAAAAAGTGTTGTGTCATCTCTCTCCATGTGAATGTTTGATTTCTGAACATATTAATCATACAGGTTTAACAAGTTCCTACCAACCTGGGAACATGATCCATCACATTAAAAGAAAAATTTGTCACCCTGATTCACCCCTCCCCTCTCAGGGTGTCCAGGGGTCCTACTATGGGGGCACGTGTTAGTCTCTGGGTCCTGATGTCAACCAAGCTACACAAAGTGTTAGGGGAAATTAGTTAATGGAGGATGTTGTAGTAGGTGTGCGTACCATTTCACTTATTTTATGGCTATATAGGGGTGTACATTAGTGTCTACGAGTATTCGAACATAATCTCCCCTCCCGGTTCAATCTTCTGACTAGCCATCCGGAATACAGTGGGGAGCTTCCCAGCCAAGAAAACATCATCGATTGCCCGGAACAATGTCTGGAAGGTTGATGAAATCATCTTCAATCTATTTTCGATTCCCATTGGGGTATTTACGGATGATGGATAGGGAATTGAGGAACATTTTTCTTGTATCCTAGATTTTCGGGGTGATGTTTTGGTAGCGCAGGTGGACCGTGAGCCAGTCTTTAAGCATTATACCTCGTACCACATTGCGAGGAAATTTTGGGGCATTAATAGACTGAACGCACAAGTTTACCTATGGGTATTCCCTTATGATCACTCATGTGTGATTTGGCAGATGTGTCTTATGTTCACATGGGATGATGGAAAGATGCAGAATTAACTGCCCCCAATTACTACTGCATTTGGGTTGGGGAAAGAACATTCAAAGAGATAGGAGTCAGCTTACCCTAGGAGATGTTGAAGTATAAAACTATTTGTGCTCATAGTGGGGAAACCCCTATCATAAATCTAGTGTTAGAAAGGGGTAGGGACATGTCGTAGGGGATAAACTAATTCAAATTATACAATCAAGGTCATGGTAGGGCCGATGATTTTGGGGAAAATACCGTGTGGTAGGAAGGCAATAGAAGAGGACCTGACACCCGCAACCAAACCGAGTAAAAGGGAAAAAAGTGCCACTAGAGGGTTTCACAGTATATCTATTCAGGCCCCTCGTAAGCAGCTATGCCACATAGATATGCCTCTTAATGCCATCTTTCCCAAGTCTTAGGATACCTAGGACGTCAACAGGTAATTCGTTATCCCTTTGAAGACACGGAATTACATCAACCACCTTGGGATGTATTTATCATATATTGGTCATGCTCGTGCTCATTTTTTGGTATCTTAGGAAGAAGGGGAGCGATATGTCATAGAGTTGGAGAAATATGTGCAGTCTAGGGGTACTCTATGTCTAATGATGGACTGAGTGAGGGTACTTCTCAGTAAAATGATCCCACCACAAATATATATTGTTGATATACGGGAGCTCTTCTTCAAGCATGAAGAATCAGAAGTGTCCTCCTAGGGGGGGAGATGGTGGCAGAAGGTTCCCCTTAGTTGTAGGAGAGTTTGAAACCATAGATCTAGAGTAAATTATCAATGATCTGGTGGTAAACTCTAAATCTCTCTAATGTGACTCCTTGTTGGACTATCCAAATTTCATCTTTATGAAATTTTTCTGGTTCATGTGGGACTTGTAATGAAACCCCATCCTTGAGAAACAATGATCATCTCTTCAAGGTCTTCTTTGGGGGCAATGGTGATTTTAGAGCCTAATAGGGATGAAATACGTAGTATAGTTCTCTAAAATTATTTTGGTGTTCAAAATCATATATGGGGGTCCATCTCCTAGGATCCCAGAAGCATCGACTCGAGAATGAGACATGTTGTTCTACCTCCCTAAGTCATTCTATTTTTGTAGAATTCATAACTGTTGTTTATCAAACCCATCCCAATTGAATCAGTGTATTATTTCTCAAATAGTTCTCCAGATGGCATGGGATGTATTGGAAAGGATGACTAGTTCCCCTGGAACTTCTTTTCCTAGTGGAGCGCTGATTATTGTGGAATCAGACACCCCTTTCGACTAGACCATGATTATCATGATTCCTGATAGGACTACCAATGGAACGGAAACTGAAATCTTTGAGGTGGAATATACTGGTGAGGATCATCCTAACGATGTGGATCCCAACCATCCGGATAAAACCCTATGAAAAATCCTACTACCAAATATCTAGCAGTGTTTCTAGAGTATAAACCTATGGATCCTAAGGACCAGGACAAAACTGCTTATGATGAAGAGGATAGAAATGTCATCTGTCACTGCTACTAGAAATTGATCAATTGATTCATTGAGAATGCCCTTTATATTATAGTAGGTTATACAGGATGGGAGACTTTTCTCGAGGCTGCATGAGCTATGTGCTGGAGGGGTAGTTGCATGACGTCATCACATGATCATTCGATATTACCACACTGAGAGGGTCTGGGAGTACGCAATTGGCCTTAGTGTGGTCTTACTGTGGTGGAAGGTAGTCATTATCCAGAGGATTCATGAGGTTGAGCAGGAGATCCATCACCTAGGAGCACATCTAGATGAGCAGTCATCTTTTATTGACACCCAAAAAGATCTTATTTTTTAGTTGATGGCTCTGGTAGATCATGCCAAAGAACAACTACTATAGGAATCCAATGAAAGTTATCTCATCGAAGATAATAGAGTTTGAGAACTGATTAGGGCTGATAATCTATACCTCATTTCTAGTGAATAGGATAAAGAAATTAAACAGAAAATTTATTTGGAGGCCATGCACAAAAGGGGGTGGAGCTGGTATGCTCTGTTGAGGTGTTGAATCCATCTGTTGGAGGGGCTAATCCATGGGTGTTGTAATTTACATGCATATATGAACCTACTCTAATGATTTTCTACTATTTTATGTGTGTTTATAGAGATCTTTTGGCTGGGTTATTTTAATTATCACATCTCAATCATGATCATGAAGTTATCAACAATTAATCTCTAATCACACATGAGTTATACATGGTGTGAGAAGCACGGGATGACTACATAATCATTCTCTTTACGCATGAGAGTGACAACTAAAATTCATGTATCAGAGAATCAAATAACCATTAAACATCTCTGAGATAAAATAGGGTTTTTAATGGTGAATAGAGTTCTCAGAACATCCAAAATGTTATTCCTAATGTAATCTAGTGCTTCATACGGATGATGCCAAGTGCGTCAGAATCAATTTGAACAATGGGTAATGGAATTTGCGAATCATGATACCCACTGTTTAGAACATAGTAATAGTGTAATGACAATGATAATAATTATTGACCTTGTTCAAAACACAGATCCCATACCACGTTTTCATAGAATGAGGAAAAACTAAAAGTGGAAACCAGTCGACCATTTTTAAAAACATGGGCCTAACTCAATGTCTTTGTCAAATACCTTCTATGATTTTAGCCCGAGACAGCAGGTGAGCCGAAAGGCCAATCATCCATGTTGTTTGTGGGTCCCATCATGTGTAAAAGGGGATGGGGATATGAATATTAGGGAATCCAAAACATGGGGTGGATTGATGTGTTTTTCAAATGTAGTCTAACAATCATAGAGATATTCCATCATGAAAAAATCACATTGGGTGTGCATATCGATCTGAATCATGATAAAACCTATTTCCAAACGGGACCTCTCTAATGGGGACCTAGGACGGCTTGTAGTTTTATTTCATACAAATAATGACAATGAATCGAGATCTCTCAACAGTGGTGCGTGGTGCGATTATTTCAAACATGCCATAAAGGAGCACAAAATTCCACACCACATAATATACGTCTAGGAGAACCACGCCACGGGGAGATGAAAGTGATTATGGTAATGCGGCTGGACATAGAGGCAATGTACCTGGGTGTCACTACATATCTCACATGGGTGAGAATCAAGCCACATGTGGTCTTAAATGTGTAATGACAAATATCCAATACAACAAAGGGGTTTCTTCTACTCGAATGAAGACATCTTATGACCTATCTGTACCTAGTAGAGGCGAGAAAGGCATAGTTTAACATCATACAATTAGAAAAAAATAGATCATAGTTTTTTCATATATATTGGACCACAAGGATGTGTAAGTTATCCATGTGAGCATAAATATTACTCAGATCCCTAAGCCTATATGAGACATGCTCAGTGTGGGAACAAGGGTAGAGAATATTTTACTGCACATGGAATCACACTATAGGGTATGAGGGTCCATATTACAAGGTGATCCCTGAACATTGGTTCTTTCTGTCAGTGCGTGAGGGAGCACAAAGGGATAACCCTGAGGGTTTCAGAATTCCATTAGAATATGATAGAAGTAAAATGATGGGAATCCTGAATCTAATATTCAGGGCCTAATGGGGTTAGGGTAAAAATGTAGGATGTGTGTTGACAACATTTGATGCACATTATCTATATTGTGTGATATGAGATAAAAAAACGAGTGAAAGTCGAACAGATACGAAATTCTCAATAAGGTACATGTATTAGATGATGTTCAATATCTTCCAAGACATTTTCCAAACACGGTATATGATCCTTATTTACATGGGACCATGCCATTAGGGGGTCCTTTTCGAAGTTAAAGATGATGGAAACCCAAACAAAGGGATTTTCAATGTGTGGATATGGGATGAAAGAATGTCCATGTAAAAACCAATACTCATGGTACTAAACCACAGTGAATTCAATGACATTGATGAGGCATAGAAGATGTTTAAGGGTCAAATTAAAGGTGGAAAACCTATGGAGGTGAGTGGATAAATGGGAAAATGAGTTAGAAAACAAGGGGATGGACCTGTGGTGAAATTCTTGGGAGTTCCTACATATCCTATAAGGATGACAGTCAATTAATATGTAGTTTGTAGAATTCAGTGCAATTTAACATCATGTAGTAAAGAAGATAAGGGATGAGGGCTCTCAAAATAGGAGGTTGTATGGAATGGTGAAATGACACAATTTAAATGAGGAAAAAATAAGTCTTATACGCCACACCATTTACAGTTCTCGGAGAGAGCTCCGACCAAGGGGCCGAGAGCAAGAGTAGATGATCTTGGGGCTCGACCCAAGACAAAATTCCCAGCTGTTCACATGTATCCCATATCAATGGGAACCAAAATGTACATAGTTTTAATGTTCATTTCGGTTTAAAATCATAGGTTAAGGATGATAAAGATAATTTTCTATGGTCATAGAACTCGGACCAAAAGATGGAGTTGGGTAGCCCTACATGTGGGTGTAATCTAATCAGAAATCCTAAGCTTACGTGATCCATGCTCGGTGTAAGAAACAAGGAGTGATTTCATACATTTTTGTAGCATGAGAGTGAATAATATTATAAAATGGAGTGTCTTGTTGGATAATCTCAACCAAACTGACATCAACTTCCAATCCACAAATGTAGTATGGAAGGAATAAAAGGTTCGGGAAGCAAGAATTGCTATGACTGATTCTCGAGACATAATGAGGTGGCGATAATGATGGAGAATAAATATTGATAATGTTTGAAAAAATCATCCATATCATGTGTCCTGAGATGGAGACAAAAAACTGAGGGTTGAATACTAAACAAATTCGAGACACGGGACCTGTATCAGATGTCATTCAAGATCCTATCAGGCATTGACCCAAGGTGATAGGTGAGCCTTAATGTAATGTAACCAGATATTCAGGGGGTCCATTCAGATGGGAAAGGTGATGGGGGTCATTAAAACGTGATGTGAAAAATGTAAATAAACATACAAGGTTTTAACGCCTTATGGTGAAGACATTGATGGAAGGGTGATGACCCAAAGGGGATGCACGTAGTGTGGTAAAACAAACCCGATGTGAATGAGTAAAAAAATAGTCCACCTCCTACCATTCACTTCAAGAAGGTGACTAGGACAAGGGGCTTGAAAAAGAAGAAGGGACGTGTGGATAGACCCATGATCGAATGCCTAGGCGTTCCAACATATCCCATAAGGGAGTTTTTCCAGCCTCACATTGTTTGTGAGGTGCCGTGAAGTTTTACGTCATATGGTTTGGATGGAAAATGACGAAGGAGGATCACTAATGGGGTATGAAATGTGGTACAAATCAGATGTGAATGATGAAAAAAGAAGTCATGTGGAGTTGTGTACTTCCAATAGAGGCCTCAGGCCAGAAATCCAAAAAATGAGGATAAGCTTTGTGTTGGACCTGAGGACACAATGTATGGGCATTCTTATGTATCCTAAAAGGGCATAAATCAAGCCATACATTGTCCTCGAGTGATGTGAAGTTTAATGCCATGTGGTAAGGATGGAAAGTGAGGCTTTACAGGGAATTTATTTGGTGTGATGTGTCAAACCCAACGTGAATGGAGACAAAATAAGTAAACACCACACTATGCATGGCCTTGAATATGAAACAGTCAAGGGACCTAGGGCTGGACCCATGGCGGAATTCTCAAGTGTTCCTATGTATCCCATAGGTATGAGAATCCATCTACACATAGTTCTGGAGTGCCATGAAGTTTAACATAATGTGGTAATGACATATGGATAAGGGTAGATATCTCCTAAGTGTTAGGTTATATGGAATGGAATGATATCGTGAAATTAACAAGGGAAAAAGGACCCTTATTCCATACCATTCACAATTCTAGGAGAGAACACATGCCAAGGGGCCGAGGGAAGGATAAATGAACCTCGGGATGAACCTGTAAACAAAATGTATGATCATTCCAATGTATCCTGCAAAGGCATGAATTAGGAAACACATAGTTCTAAAGCACCATGCAGTTTAACAACATGCGGTAAGGATGGAAAACGATTGTCCCTAAAGGATACTCATTGTTAAATTATTTAAAAAATGACATGAATGAGGTCCATGGGGGTCTCATACCACATCATGGTATCTTGAAAGGATAAATTCTAGGAGGGAGAACATAATAAATGATAAATTTGTAGATCTTGGGTATGGACCTGAAGATGAAATGGTTGGTCGTTCCTACATATCCCATAATGATGGTAATCAAGCCACATGTAGTTCTTAAATCACCATTCAGGTTTGGACATTGCTCTGGGAGAAGAGACATTAGATGTATCTTGTTTATTCTTCTCTTACTTCTTTTTCCTTGAAGAAAAAAACCAAGATGACTAATGTTGGTCTTTATTTTGAAATCAGGCTGTATTTTGGTCTTGACAAATTAGTAGTGTGAATAAATTATGTTAGGTGTGATCCTCTCTTAGGAAAGGAAACCATAATGTGGTGATATTTTCTTATCATGCATCCATGATGGTAGTGACTCAATTTAAGGGCATATCATAGGACCATCCAATGAATTCTAATGTCATGTGGTGAGGACACAACAATTTAGATTCATGCAGGACTTTGCATCATTGTTTAGTATAACGTGTTCTTGATGAGAGAGTTCTTAGATTATTGTCGTAGATCTCAGAACTCATTGATTTCTAAGTTTATGTAAAACAAAATAGATCATTGTTTAATGGTCATAGATCTCAGACAATCGGGCAAGGCCAAAGGGTTCAGAATGGTCGAGGGACATGTGGATGGACTCGTAGATGTCATGTCCAAGCATTTATACGAATCCCATTAGGTTGGGAATCAATCCATAAGTAGTTCTAGATTTTCCATGAATTTTAACTTCATGTTGTAATGATGGTGATAATAATGGGATGTTGGTGTTCCTGAGGGAGGAAGCATGTCAGTTGATGCAAACCTTACTTGAGTGAGGAAAAAATTCGATACCACACTGGGTGTTCCTAAGAGGGCTCCTTGGTCGAGACGCCATAAAATGAAGAAATTTGGGGCTTGACCCATGGAAAGTGTGTCAAGGAGTTCTTATGTATACCATGAGGATGGTAATCAAGACAGACGTATTTCTTGAGTTCTGTAATGATGGGGATAGTTCTTAGTTTATGTTCATAGATTTCAGACCGTCTGGCTTTCCTACTACCTATAGATTAAGGTCATGTGGTACAAGTGATTGATGGTTCTATGTCAGTCAGCATGAACATGACGATTAGTTTAACATCATGCGGTAAAGAAAATTTTTATAGCCACATGAGAGGTTATTCTGGAGGAATTTAGCATTGGTGGGAGGGGTATTATGCTCACCATCCATGGTGACTAGGCAGTATGCACTGTTGGAGTAAAATCTGTGGATGATATAAGCCCCCCCCCCCAATTGGGATCTATATTAGTGATCTTTTTACTAGGCATCATTGGAATTATGAGAGCCAATACTGTGTCAACCTGATGTAGGGAGTAGAGACAACCTTTCTTGTTGAAGGATCTATCTATCTTATTCTGATGCCACTCTGGGTTTTGTAAGGCACACTATTAGTTCTTGTTGAGGATATCTAGTTTTGAAAAACATATTTATGCTACTATATTAGGTCATTGTTGATCATATACGATCATGAGTAGAGATGAAAACTAATTATCAATGGGAAAGACTACCTCTGTTCCATATACCTGAGAATATAGTGTCACCTGGGCGTCATTACAAGCCATAGTTCGATAATACCAGAGTGTGTTTGGGAGCATTTAGAACCATATTTTCTTATTCTAACCAACCATAATCATAAAAATGTTCAATAGGGTTTTTATACCACCATCTTACCATTTTCATGCCCATAAATGTGACAGGTATGGATAAAATATACACTATACTTGGCATACAATTTCATCAGTTCAGCCACCCATAATTTTGTGTTGTTATCGGAAGGGATGGTGGGATGGACTCCAAACTGAAAGATAATATCAGAGCTCAAAATGTCAAAAATGAAATGGGCCTTGACCTCCTTGAGCATAATTTCCTCTGCCCACATGGAAATGAAATCTGTAGTGGTCATGATGAACATGCTTGGGCGGGTTGTTGCCGATGGATATGGTCCCACAACATCATGTCCCCAAACTGCAAAGGGCCAAGTATATTTGGTAGTATGGAGGGGCATTATCGGTCGATGAGCCAAATTTCTATGTATCTAAAATCCATGACTCTTATTATAAAACTCAATACAATCCTGAATCGTGGTGGGCCAAAAATAGCCCGGTCCTTGGATCTGAGGAGAGAGCTTCAAGACTACCTCATGATATCTACATGAACAAGCATGAAATCCCTACATATCCTAGGAGATCTCATTTCCATGAATATAGCGAAGAAGAACCCCATCATACCTGCATTTTTAGAGGATCTTCTATAGGATGGGACCACTCTGGAGAGTGAATTGCACCACACACCAATGGGTCTATCACGTTCATCTCGCTCTGCCCGGAGATTGTCATTTTGGAGGTACTTGATGAAAGGAGATGTCCAATCTAGGGCTTGTACCGGTGTTGTGGCAAGGGGACCAGGGGGTCCTGATGTGATGTAATTGGTAGTACGGTGGCTTACCTATCAGCTATCATCATCATCTGGAGTGAAAATAGTGGCGACTCTTTGATGCACCACATGGATAATCAGATCGTCCTAGACTTATTTTGCAAGGGATGTGGTGAGGCAAGGTAAGGCATCATCTTGTCAGTTATGTGACTGGGGAACATGTGTAACTTTTGGCAGAGTAGGTAAAAATTCCATCAGCTAACATGTACATTCTAATTTGGGTACAAGTTCTAGCTTCCTAACAACATAGTCATCGTTGATCTACTTGATGTCCAACTTTGAGTCCCCCTTCAATTATACTTGGGGAACATAAATCTCAAGATCCATATTATGTTCAGTGATGAGGGACTAATACTCTTAATCGTTATTAGTACAACCTTATGATAATAAGAATGAATATTGCAAGAAGTCCAGTGAGGATCTAGTAAAGATGATCCCTAGGCCTAGTCAATAGAGCTTGGGATCATTGAGCCTAATGCTAATTGGGATCTATGAGGATCCATCAAAATTCATCTTCCAACATGGTGAAACTTGATCTTCTAAAAGGATTGATTCATATGGGAATTCAAAATCTAATGACTACCCTATAATAGTTGGGTGGGTGGTAAGAATTTCTACCATTTCTAGACCCTTGATAGCCTTATAAAGTGAAAAACTAATTTTAGAGTATTGATGGATGAATACCCACCGAGATATATGGAATTTCAACATGGGGAGATTCAGGATATACTTCAATGAATCCACATGGGACACTAGCTATATCTCGGGGTGTTTCACGTAGTGTTGAATCTTCTATACAGCAAATACTAGTGAAAGTCAGCTCTTCTCGATAGAGGTATGTATGGTCTCTATATCGAGGAGCATGAGGCTGAGATAGTAAAGACTATTATTTGTCCCTTCATTGTTATTATGGTTGATAAGGGCACCAAGGGACCATTCTAGAGTGGTCACGTATTAGATCAATAACTTCCCACGGATGGGTCGCAACATAATCATAGGTTGTAGTAGGTACTTCTTGATTTCCTCAAAGTAGGTATTGTATTACTCCTCCAACTAATGAACAATGCCTTTTATCATGATCCTAGAAAAAGGATTATATTGGATTTCCATATTCACGATGAATCTATGTATGTATGCTATGTGGCCTTGAAAACCTCGAAGGTCATGGAGGATTCTTGGATGGGACATCTGACTGATGGAATTGGTCTTCTCGGGGATTCCCTCGATGTCCCTTTATCTGACAACAATGTCGAGGAACTTTCCAGAGGTAACACTAAAGGAACACTTCAAGGGTTTAATATTCAAATGATGAAAGCGAAGAAAGCTAAACACATTCTCAATACCTGCTAGACGATCTTCACGTTTGTGATGGTATTACCACCAAATAATCCACATATAAGTCCACAAATTTCCTGAGGATTGGCTTGAATATACAGTGCATGTCACATTGATAAGAAGAACCATAATTTTTTATACCAAAAGGCATTACCCGTAAACAAAAGTTAACTTGTGGTGCTCTGAAGGTTGGGGAATATTCAAATTCAGGGGATCTTCGGATCTAATTATATCTAGAATACCCATCCCTGAAGGGGAGATTCTAGAATCCAACAATATCATAAATTAATAGCTCTGTTATAGGGAGGGGAAAGTCATAATTCAGATAGTGATGGTTGAGATCCTAGAAGTCGATAAAAAACCTGATCAATCTATTCTTATTCATAACATCCAAAAAGTTCGCTATCTGTTTTGGTTATTAGCCTTCATTGACGAAGTTGTATTTAATTATCATATAAACATCAGTCGCGACCACAACACCATGAAATGGGATCATCTTTCTGGGAGGCTGTTTATACCCACGATGATTTATTGGGAGACTGATATGATGGATAATTACATGAGGATCAATCCCTGTAATCTCATCGTATATCCAAGAAAATACATCAATATTCCTCTTCAATAAATATATGTACGATAGTCTTTCTCTTATAGACATGTCTTCACTTATCAACGTTGGAATCAGATCTATCTTGGTACCAAGATTACCTTGTAAAAAATTATTCACATTAGTGGATATGACTTCAACAAATGTAGTTAGGGAATATTTGAAATCATCCTCATCATCCATAGTGTGGGGATAATTGTAAAGGGGAAATTCTTGTGAGTTAAATGGACCTTTTGAAATGCTGGTATCAGCTCGAGTAGCCATGGAATCATCATTGGGAAAATCTGGCGCCGTAGATACCATGGTGACGAAAGCTGTTGATTTGATTCTGTAAGACCTTTGACCTATGGGGCCGCATTTTATATTATCAAAGCAGTAATTTCATGTCATACTGAGCTGGTTCATCCATTTTTGGTGGAATAAACAAGTATAATGTATTGTTGTTGCCATGGGGAGGAAATTCTGATACCTCACCACAATATGGAGCTCTGGGATCAATCAAGCCTGATTTTGTAGGAATACGAGGTCATATTATAATTTTTATTAGTGTTGGGAGCACGATTCCCTTGCTGTTTTCAGAAAACAAAGCATTGTCCCATGTCCTGGGTCGTGGGATCCAACCGGTGTATAGGTTGAATGAATGCATCTTCCAAATACATCCATGGGTGAGTGGCATCCGTGGAATTCTCAACATCATCAGTTTGAACATGATTTTACATAATTTTGTTTTAACAGTCACCCAAATAGTGGGCTTAAAATTATTAATAAGGATAAAAATCACCATAGAGTACACCCACTCAACCATTAAGAGATTACTTGAGGAACTAATGATATGAGGAGGGAACTAACCCATGTTTGTAGAGATATGGGTTTTCCCTTTTGTGCGTTGTAGGAAATGTCTTGTGAGAAAACCATAAACTCATATCGGTCAATTAATCGACCAAAATTAGACATTAGATGGATCTTACTAAGTGGTGTTTTTTCTGTCTGGTCATACACTTAGATCATCAGGTCTGAAACTCATGTCTACTTCAGATAGTCCTAGTTATTGGAGCGTTTGGGTCAGGAAGAGATTGATCCAAGAACCTATGTCTATGATATAATGAAGGACGTACACACTATTAGACTAGACTTGAATATACAATGGGTAGATGTTCCCCTATATGGGAGAACCCTCATCTTCTCTTGAAAATCATATAATGGTATGGCATTCTGCATGTTCGACCACATCAAAATGAAAGAATTTTGCAACTTCCACCTCTATTTTAAACTAGAGGGGCCTCCCAAATCATCTAAAAGGGATTCATGCATTTATTCTGATAGTAAAAGGGAATCAAGGACTAAGATACATGATGTAATGATGGAAAGGTGAATCATCACATCATACATTCATACTAGACACACATTTATGCAACCAAGAGGTCACTCTGTGACATAAGGTATGATGAGCACTGCTGCAGGACGTACTGGTGGGTTTTGGAAAGTGCTAGGAGTATCCAACTACTCACTGGTTGAACAAAAAAAAAACTATTGGAAAATGACTATATGGTTGAGGGATGGTATCACCTGAACGTGATGTATAATAACTTAGTCGCAGTGGCTTAGCCTTTTCAATCAAAACATACAGCGTTGGAGGGGAATATAATGAGACAAGATGAGATGATTGCGTGTGATGAGCTCTGCATTAGGCCTCTTGTATGGTCTTGTTGGCATGCACATCTGGGATAGAATCATATACCATTGCATTCAGACGATTCAAAAATTCATTATCCTGTTGATGTTGGATTCAACTGAGGGTATTAAAAGAAAAACCCTGGTGTTCTTCTTCATCAAGTACCATGTAAGGATTACCAGCTCGATGGTTCTTACCAAAGAATACTACAGATCATCGCATGAAGAATCCTCCACTACCAAGAAGATTCTGGGGGCGATTCCCATTTCTAGGGGAATTATATTTCCATGAGTACGGGACGTTAATGACATCGGGGAGAAACATTCATTTTTCTTGCATTGTCGACACTTACCTTCTTTGGATGAAAAAACCTGATACGTTAATATAGAAGTAGTATCTTTGAGTGACATGGTGGACTTAGTTGGGTCTGGCTGATTCAAAAGGGAATGAATAATACTATCGGCATGATCGACTACTCTGGGAGCCATTCAGTCATCATACTTCTGGGACTGATGAGTATAAACATGTTTCCACTCACCCTTTCTATCACTTTCGGGCCGTAGAGACACACACACCACTTATTCTGGGGATGGACCTAGTCTATCAATATTTTTATTGACTTGATCCTGATGCCAATACATGAAAACATAACACTACAATAGTTTGGGTCCATGGAACTACTGATGATCGAAATAATTGGGGTGATCTACGAGATCATCCTCTTCAAGGCTCCTTCATTCTTGAAACTACATAATTCCTTTCTCTATGGAACTTTGGATGTATATGGGAACTTGAGGCTCATGGAATGAGTAGGTGAGGTTTCTTCCGTCTAGAAAGGGGGCTATGGGAGCCTGAACATGTTAAGGAGATGTAACTTGTTGTGGATGATGGACATGATTGTCTCATCGAGGAACAGGTGGTGCATTACACAGTACTTCCAACCAATTCTGTGTTGGGAAATTCTGTGCCAGAGGATTAACATGAGCCAGAACCTAAGGTGTTGATCCTCAACGAGGCTGTGGGGGTGGTTCGACTAGAAAAAATTATTTCTTTCTGGGAGATTCTATCTATTCCGTAGTCGTATTTCTTCTTGTAGGGGATGTAGGATGCAATAGACGTGCCTGCATTGCTTGCTACTGGGCTTCTTCCATATGATGTTCTTTGTCAAAGAAGTACCAGAACCCACCTGAGTAATAATATGTGATGAGATATGGGACCGACTATGTCTTAACAATCCATAACTATATATTCTAATGTTGTTTATGAGTTAGTGGAATACCAAGCGAGTACGTGAGACCCTTCCACCTGGAAAAAAATTATGCTACCTGGTCATCTGGCCTCTACTTGCACTTGAAGAGGTCTCCGATATTAGTCTTCCAAGTGGTGGAACTGAACTAATAGAAAAATTTACTACAAATATCCTCCCAACCAGCTATAGATCCAATGGGTAACTAGATGTTCCAAATGAACATGAGCCCTTCTTATGTCTGTACGAAGCACCGTAGTTTGGCTACTGTATGCTGCACTGGAGTTCCCAGCATGGGACAACACCAATAAATGAAGTGGGAAAAGTGTTGTAGTGGGTCTTTAGTCCTATTAAAAGGGGAAAAGGAGGGATTCTTGAAAACTGTATGTTCTAGCATGTCATCCACCCATTATGGATATGGATTTCTATAGGGCGTGATTTCCACCTATCAGGTTTCGTGAGCCTTGAGGTGAGCAATGAGGGCAGCCATCAGATAATTCAGGGAATGATTCTTGTCTAAAATAGAGTCCATGTCCACCACTATGTTGGATGGTTCTTCAAATTGATATGTAGGCCCCACCAATTATGGAGCGACTGGTGGACTAACTCGAGGAGCCAATGGGGAACCAACATGAGGAGCGACCTGTGGAGAAACCGATGGAACAAACTGTATAGCTGGGCCCCAAAAAAAATTCTTGTGAAATTCTTGTGGATAATAAGGCACATATCATGGTATGAATTCATAAAAATATACCTTTGAAATGTCCAGACAGACATGGTTATTGAGGTCGACAGGAGGCCACTCACCAGAGGGAAGTTGTGCTTCCTCAACTCTCCTAACCGGGGGACACCATAATCAAGTCGTTGTTCCATGGTGTGCTCGACAAGAAGCTCATCAACCACATTTTTGTTTCCATGAGCTTCTGAAGCAATGTTTCCTTTTCTAGGTCTTCTTCCATCTTTGGGGCTGAGTCAGATGGGTTGGATGTTTTAATGACCTTAACCTATTCGTCACCTTTACAACGTTCCCACGCGAGAGGTAATGACTCAAAGGGTGCTGGAAGGCTGAGTATCTCCCATTTACAGAGGGTATTAATGAATGATGGGGTCACCGGGCATTATGATGCCTTAGTAATATTCTTATGTTATTTAGACCCTAGTCTTGTGCCCCCTTATATAAATATATCAGGGATAACGATGCTTACTGCAGCAATTCCCAGAGGCATATCTTTGATGTTTCCTAGTAAACAAAGTTAGAGTAGGATAAGGATAAAATGTAGGCCAACATAATTCCCCCATCCACAGATCTAGATGTATGGGGGTGACTCCCTTATAACACAATAGAGCATAGTAATTCTCTGAACGAGTTGTTGCTGGAGTTCCCAATAATAACCAGGTGATGAAGGATGTCGAGCCGCGAGAAGTGTGGCTATCTCAACTAGGAAAAACTACTGGCCAATTTCATAATAGTTCTACCGTCCCTCGGAATATGTTATACATTTATTATGGGTAAGAGAGTGCATCATATCAAGGGTTTGATGAAAGTACATGATCTCGTACATGGTAAGGGCTCTCGGGGCATTGAATGTTTTCCATGATAGTTGGCCAGAACAGCTCAGGGAAGTGATCTACATTGAGGATTTCCCATATAATTATTGGAACTGAATCTATATCCAACCATTTATTTCCCCATTCATCAGTTGGAGGAGGTTGAGGGTCTGGCAACGACATAGACATGGACCATTGTGGCGGCGAGCTGTTTGGTGGAGAATACAATGTGGGGGCTGACAAACTTCTGCATAACAAGCTATCTTTCAAAGGATTAATCGATTATGTCACCACATTAATGTAGAAAGTGTTGTTGACTTATGATTCTTATGCTAGGGAAACAACATTTTTTTATGGATCTTTCTAGGGATCATGGTCTATATGTCCTCAAAATAATTCACCGAGATCTCGTGTTGAAGAACAATATAATCATTGAGATGGAAGAGAAGATTTTACTGTGATATCCCTGATAGGGGTCAAATCGTCTTCATCCTAGATGTAACTATAGAGGGATTATGGTATTCAATGATCTTCTATTTCCGGGAGGACTAAGAAAATATGTCGGGCCCCTTCCCCACCCCCTGATATATAGGATCAGGATGAGTGTTCTGTCATCGAATAACATTCTGATTCTATATCAGAGAGGCATACATGCATGATTGTGATGTGGGGCTTCTCATGGTTCTTCCTCTAGTAGTGACGACCATATATTCTACTTTGGGGGTGGTTCTTTAGGGCAGGGACAAGCTTCACTATAGGGAGGACCTCTGCGTGATTTGATGTCGGAGCGGGGAGGGCCCCTGCATGGCCAAACTGAAGTGAGAGGAGCACCTAGGAAAATACCAAATGGGGCTTGGGGAGGGCCTCAAATGGTGACTATATATGGTAAAAGGAGGCCCTTCACACCTACTGTCTCTGGTATGTGTGGCAATAGGAGGACCTTCACACTAGTCATGTTGGACGGGGGGGCTACACATTTTTGATTGATCGCCTAGGGAGGACCCTTTCTAGCATCGATATTTACATGGGGAGGAGAAAAACGATGTTGAATAATTGGACGAGGTAGAACCTCACATTGAGAACCTAGTATGTGAGGAAAATGTCCATACCTAATGTTAGAGGAATGGGGAAGAACCTCACACGGGGTGTTAACAAGGCGGAGAAAACCACCGCATGAGCTAATGATGGGTGCATGGGGAGGACTTAAATGTTGGATATTAGAGCAGTGATGTCCTATTCGCTATCCGATGGAGGTACAAGTAGGACCTCTATACCAAACATCTCTGTCACAAGTTGCCCCATGATTACTTCCACATTCCCTAATTATCAGGAGAGCCAGTCCAACTAGTTCATGTGGTGAATGGTGCTTTCGCCTTGGCCAAGATTGAATGTTTGATACTATGTAATAGGGAGGTTCCCCAAAATAATAGTGATAAGGGGATTATTATTCACACTAGTGGTGGCTCGGGCCATTGAAGGTGTGGAAGAAGAAATCCCACGACATGAGAACTCTTGAATTTGCGCCTGTTGTTGATGTTGGGTTATCCGAACAAGGGCTGGGTGTCTAGGAGAATATTCTACATGCTCTTTGGTCTAATGGACCAGCTAACGACGTTGACGTGTCCAGGAGGGATCCCACCATGGCGGTCCCCTGACATAAGGCATAGCCGAAAGGGCTCAGAAATCCCACGCTTCGACAGCGTAAGGGGGGATTCCTAGGAGCGCACTAGTGAGAGGCTCCCAAAGCTATTGAAGACTGGTGTGGGGAGGAGTGGCTCCCTATGTGGCCATTGGGGGTCGTGACGTTGGCGGGGCATTGAGGCCTCCAAATCTAGAATGGTAATTTCCCATGCAGGGATGCTCCCCTATTATTTGTATCGATGGATAAGAATATTAATCACCATCCTATGAATAATATATGAGGGTGGGATGGGTCATGATCACCTAGTAGTTGATGGATCCATCACAGATGTTACAAATCCATGCCTGATTTATGCATTCACATTTCCCTTGCACCCATGTCCATGGGAAGGTGGTGCGAACTGTCATATAATCCTATCTTGAGTCCTAGAAAGTATGAAGATTCATCCATTAGTACATATGGTAGGAAAAAATGTCTAGTGTTCCCGCAACATTCAATCTCCCATGGTTGGAATGAATGTCCCATACTGAAAACATCACAGACGAGGAAGCCCAAAGATTAACTACCACTTACATTAGTGGGTTACACACTAGGACCACTTTTTTTATGGTAGGACCTAACACCAGATAACTAGATCCAGTGAAATGATTATCTTCTGATGCCCTGAACATTAATAATTCCCCTGTTGTATAGAATATTGCACGTTGAGTTCACCATTTTTTTTTTCAGGCACTTTCGCCAGGGTACGTTGTTTGTCACTTGTTGAAGCATGACAAGGGTTTCATTTGTGTCCCATATTTACACTTTACAAAGGTGGGTGACATCTATCGCTTATTCAGTGATGTTTGCACCATGATAGAAATTGTTTGATGGGATTTTGGTCTCTCCTTCCACGAATTCATCCTCAAAAGTCTTCTAATAGTGTGGGTATCCCTCATAGATTTATGAAATTGTTTATGAAACCCTTCCTATTTCCATATATTTGTGTACGCCAATATATTACACCACTTATAGTAGGACATTCTAAATAGGGTCATGCTAGGGAAGAAACCTTCATATAGTGGACTAGTCATGTTGGTCAACGCAATCAAGCAAGGTCACTGAAGCAGTGGTACATCTAAATTTCATTCCTTTATGATATTGCTTCTCGAGGGCATGGATGTCAGAGGAATCCCATGTATAGTTTGGGGAATTCTATTCCAGAGGCAGGTCTCTGATGTTTTCCTCAACTTCCCATGTTTAAAATGGGTTATTCTGTGAGTTTAATGTAGAGTGGATATGGATAAGATCGATCAGAACACAGAAGATATTGGATCTGATGGGAATGTCCCTAGAAGGGAACACATTGGAGGTTTAACGAGACTAGTCAGAAAATGATGGGTGCTTGCCAAGGGGACACAAGGATTACCATTAGTTGGGATCTCACATCAGGGAGGCTTCATATGTACCATTACAGGGATCTAAACCAACGTAGTTCGAGAGAGGAGTGGAACAGAATCTAGGTGTGCACAAAAGTCATGACCCGAAGACATACTAGGAATTAGACATGGATAGCCGACCATCCCAGGAGGAGTGATCTAGTTTCGATGATTGTGGATTTTATGGGGCTTATGTATGGATAGCTACCCAGGTTCTTCTAGGATTAGTGAGGAAATTCGTGACATGATCTCACCAGGATGTGGTGGCCCAGGTGAAACAAGGATGGATTATGATTTGTTGAATGAAGTTGATGGTGAATGATATTGAACTAATGAGAAGGTAGAGGTAGTGTTGGTTTTGAACCTCAGATAGGATTCCTACATATCCTTGTGTTATGTAGTCAATGTCCACATATTTCATTGGGGCGATGAGAAACCCGAGGAGGTGGCCCATGAGAATAGACACTTTAATGGGTCTGAGAGGAAGTAAAACCTCCAGGTTGGGGTATGACCTTCTTGAAACGAAAATACTTAAGGGGGGAGATCAGGATAAGACATGTATGATGATATTGATCCTTATATAGTATTCTTATGTATACCCATGGTTGGGAATCATAGACTATATAGTTCAGTATGGGGAATAGAATTGGGGTATACACAGAAGACAGAGATCCAATGACATGAGGGGGATTATGCCTGGTTAGCAGCCCGAGAACTAGTTTATCGCTCATAGCGGGTGGACTAGATATATGGGTCTAAATGTGGGGACTACAATTTCTTACTGTTGGTTGAGGAATACAAAGACTTAGTAGTATTTGGGGACTACAAAGGCTTACCATTGGATGGGGAATACAAAGGATTACCACTGGATGGGGACTACAATAACTTACCATTAGTTGGGAACTACAACATATTACCACTGGTTAGGGACTATAATGGATTAACATTGGTTTGGGTTGATACTCATGATAGATTCCTATGTACCATGTCTAGGAGGAATGAATCCAAACCCACATAGTTTGAATACACATAGTTTAACGTCATGCATGACAGATAGGGGAGTACAATTTAACATAATGTATGATGAGGATTATCTGACGTGAATATGGCCGGGACTAATGTTTTTTGGGATTAATCCCCCGGGAGGCTTCATACGTACCTTTCTTAGAAATGGGCAATGATTAATGTCCACATAGTTCGGAATGGGAGATTAGGGATTAAAAACTAAGGAAATCCAGGGAGGATTACATGTTCAGGGAATACTAAAGCCTATGTTAGTCATAGTCATCATGATAAACAAGAGAAATCAAAGACCATATGATCATGCCGCGAAATGTGCATCTGTATGGAATAAATCTGGTCATACTCTTGGTTTCTGGCCTAGGGAGATGAATATTATGAATTATTCCATGATGGGGGCTCGAATGGAAATAGAGTACAAAGGGAGAGGGAAGGGGTATCCAGATTCCCATATGCCCATCTCTCATGTAGTCTTTTCACATGGAAGAATAGATGATGAGAAAGGGTTCTCTATACTACAATAATGGATGTGGATTACTCTAGGACGGTTACCCTCCATCGCAAATAGATGTCATTCCATTAAAGGAGGATCTAATTCCATGTGAGGATTATCTCAATCTCATGGAGACTTATTAGAGTGTAAAATGTCCAATACGTGGTACCCCATGTGTATTTCATGGGGTGAGGCCATAGTCTAACGTAATGTGATGTGGATGATGATTCATGGAATTTTAACTTCATGCATATTGGATGATGAGTATTCACTTCTCACCCCTAGGACATACATTCTTGATATTCACGCACCCTTGGGGGAAGGGAAGGAATCAACAATTTCATAGAAAAGATGTTTTGTGGAGTGATCTATTGAGGGTCTCATGATAGCGTGGCAGTGTGAAGAAGAAGTAGTTGTTTGTGTGATTTTGTGATGAACAATGAGGATAAGAAACACATCATGAAACAATGCCCAATGGACTTTGAAATTACCCTTAACAAGATTTGAGGTTTGAGATGAATAAGGTTTTGTGAAGCAAGAAGCCATACAGAGAGGGGCTTCGCAAATATCTTGGGTTGGAAAGAAAAGGAACTCACAGAGAAGATGACCTCGTAGAGAAAAGGATTGGTAGAGCTCAAGGAATAATTGAGAGAAGAGGCTCTTAGAGAACTTTGGATTGAAAAGCACTGGTGCTTGTAGAGCAAAGTGTATCAAAGAGCACCTGGTATCATAAATCACCATGGATCACAGAGCATAGAGGCTCATAGATAACACAGGATCACAAAGCATCGGGGATCGCAGGGCATAGAGGCTTGCAGAGCAACTGAGATCAAAGAGCACTGAGACTCGTAGAGCATAGAGTCTATTAGAGAACCTAGGATTGTGAAGCACTGGGTCTTGCTGAGTGCAGAGGCTCACTACAAACACAGTCTCATGAAGCCCTCTGACCCTTCTTATGCATGAAGTTCACATGTTTTTGGAGGGTGCTTCATAGAGTATAGATGATTTTTGAAGTTTTGTGTACTCCAAGGGGTCACCTTCCATTGTAATGGAACATAGGATGTGAGATGTGAATCCCTCTACAAATAGAGGATAAATTTGAGAAAAGGGAAATAAATTTAACTATTCATAAATACCATGTATGATTCATGTTTTCTAAAGGTTTTTATAGAAAAGGGTGATTCATGATTCGAGAGCCAGAAGACAAAAGGTAATGTATTGGTCTTATTTCGAGTTGGGGGAGCTATGTATTTATAGGCTCCAAGGGGTAACAAAGGGAGAATAATGCGGTGAGAAGTTATTTTCCCTCCATGATCAGAGGGAGATGTGGTCAAGTATCTTGGAATCAGAGATTGGTCAGTCAGCTTTATTCAAGGTGGATGAAGAGAAGGTCTCTTTCTACGGTGGGCATGGTGAAGGGCTTGTTCCACAATGGGTGCATAAAAGGCCACTAATAAAAAATGCATTGCATCCGAGGTGCGGATTCATCTATCAGCCACTTTCACAGTTGTCACGGAGAAGGGCTCTCTCCACGGTGTTCCCCAAGAGAAAATATGCTCTGCGAGGAACCTTTATGATGCATCCCTTTTCATCTACATTGTGAATTCTATTCTTTCACCTTTTCAAGAGGTGGATTTTGGTGCCAACATTCCCTAAAGTAATCTGGAATAATAAAATAATTAATAAATTTTTCAATTAAATACCACTTAGTAAACAAATAAATACAATCCTCATCCTCTCATTTGTAAAAAAACATAAATGTTAAATCTAAATTTATATCTTATGTAATATCCTCAATATCACTCTATTGATTATTTAAGGGTATTTAGGGATCCATGTTCTAGTTTCAATCAAAAAAGATAACAAGAGGTTACAGTTCCTACCTCTCTCACCCCATTTCCTATTTTAATTTCAATATTTTTAATCAAATTTAAAATTTCATTTTATATGATTTCATGATTTTTTAAATATTATTATATACCTAATATATTATTATAATTAAACCATTACCCAAATACATTTATTTTATACCCTTTTTCAAATCCATTATTATGCCTATGTAAGTGTTGATTTTCAATCTTTACAGCTACTAATTAAAATATAATTTTCATATCCTTTTAATCCCAAATTTATTATCCCACTATCATGATGATTTTCTATTATTTTCCATTATTGAGACATCTGATCTATGTGATCATTTGGATCACTCACATTATGCCCAATTCATATGTTATTACTATACTTAAACCTCCATACACCCATAGAAATCATTTACATTAGTTTAGGAAAATGTGTGTTATATTTCATGAAAATGAATCCCTTTATAGATACTAGAAGTTAACATGGTTTTAGATTATATTCATTAAGGAGTAATATCTTTGGAAAGTGTTGGTTAGGTATATATACATCATCATCATGGGGCATGGTGAGTGGGCCTTAGAGTAAACCTAGTTAGACACTATCAAGGGATATTCTATAGATAATTATCATAATTATTATAAAAAAATTGAATTAATATTATGTAATATAATTTATGTGATTATTTTTAATATGACCATTAATAACAACATTTAATATACACATTGAAAATAAAAAATCTTGACAAGTGGGTTTTAGCTATATTTTTTTAAATCACTTATTGTACGTACTTTTTTTTATCTCTGAATCCCTATTTATTCCTTAATTGTATTAATGGAATTCCATTTGAAATTATTATTAATTAATTTAATGGGAAAATATATTAATGAATTGTATAATATATTATTTCATATGAGAAGATCATGTATGATAAGTTTTATTACGTAGATGTGTCATGTATTTCTATGTTGCTCAATATTTATGACTATTAGATGTATATCGTATATTTTTTTTGTATGTTATTGAATTCATTATAATTTTGTTTAATTTTTCTAAAATAAAGTCATATATCCCCTTAGTTTGATGGTAGGTATCATGTGACAACTAATATAGGGTAATGTGAGTGTCCTTACTCTTTATGTATAATGCATTGGTACTTGAACTCAATAATGATTAAGATACCCAGAATTATAAATTCCATATTTCAGATTATTTTATAGATCCATGTTATTACACATTTATCTCCATTTAATAGATGGAAATTATTAATTAATTATGATGGCTTCAATTATAATTAAGATGTTTCATATGACATATTTATCACTTATAATATTCTACAATACAAATTTACCTTACTAATCATTTAATACAACAAACATTAATTTAATTACCTATTTCCCTAGGTAATGATGTGCAATACAATGATTGAATAAGGATATCATTGTGGAATAATGACTTGTGCTTTTATTTTGATATTTATTAATGTAATGTATCAAGTCACAGGAGGAAATCTAAACCTTATATATTTAATTTAATATATTTTCCATTACTCATGTAATAAATAACCAACCTACTTGGGGAAACTAGTTTTGTAAGAATATAAAAAATTTATTCACACTCTAAAAAATAGTCATTTCCTACATGAATAATTTCATTCTTCCACATCTATGTTTAATGTTTTGATCATTTAAACTAGTTAGAAAATTGTGGTGTTTAAACTCACGATTATTGTAATTTTAATTATTATAAATTTAATAGTTAATATTAGAGATGATTTTCTATAATTTATTATGTTTTAAATTCCATTCATGGGGGTTTTATTCTTTATCCTTGAAGTTTTAGTCAATTATAAGCATGTTTTGGGGTTTTTTTTGATGATTGGCGGATGTTTTAATGATTTATGAATTAGTTATTGATATGAGGTCTCAAAATAAAAAATATTAAACATTTAAAAAATATTATTCTATTAAATAAGTTCTTATAGTCGTCTATGAAATAAATTCATGTATTGTTCTAGTAGGTAGTTAAACCGACCTTAACATGAACATATTATAATTCAATTAATGATTATGAGGTTTATTTGTTTTAATATATTTATAAAAGGATCGTAAATATATTATTTAGTGTTTATTATTAGGATATATCATAATTGGTAGGATTATAAGAATAATTAATGTATAGGAAAATATTGCACAATTCCAATAAATGATTATCCTTTTGGTACAATTATTCTATATGACAAAATTAACAATGATCATTTAGCGATCATAAAAATACAATTCTCTATAATTTTTCATATATATAAAAAAATTATTCTTTAATACAATTCATAGATACATCCTCGTATTGAGGTGAAGGAATATAAATTGTGTTGTGTAGTGGAGGATGGAGTCCATACAACACAATAATGATGATTTTTATCTTAATGTTAAGGGGAAAGTTATAGTATTTATTTAATAAATATAAAAAAATTAAAAAAAATATATATACTATGTTAATCATGTATCATATACAAAACTAAATTTCATATAGATACAAAAAATGAAAATATTTTTGCTAAAAGATTATACTTATATTGATAACATCGATTTTATCTTGGAGAATTCCATAAATGAGATTGACTTTGGGAAATAAATTGAGACATGATGTTTATAAGAGTGAAAGGGTATTCTAGGGAAAATAATAGGAATGATATTGCAGAGGAAAAATAATTTTAGATTGGTATTAAAGGGGTGGTGATATGTCCATTTTTTATGTGAAAAAGGAGTTTTTTATAGAAACTAATGTTAGGAGGGGGGATATAATCATATGGGGGTTATGTGGTTTTAGGGAGCTTTGTGATTTATATGGATGAAATTATTTCTGAGAAATTTGGTTCTTAATTTCATACTTAACAAGGAATTTTAGAAGGAGTATGTGACCTTTAAATTATTATAATTTGAGATACTTCATTTAGAAATTTTATCCTTATTAATCTTGATGAAAAATTAAAAATGGAAATTGTTTTATTACAAAAAATATAATATTAAAATTCATAAAGTATATTCTGGTTCTTAATATGAATTTTGGATGCATTTAATCTAATTAAATGACTAATTATGGTAAAATTAACTTTTAAATTGGAACATAATATAGAGGAAAAAATAAATTTATTAAAATATGTAATTTTATATATTAGGCGTCTTGATTGTTATTTCCTATCAATTAATATTTTAATTAGTGTATATATATTTTATTATGAGTTAAATCATCAATATATATTCTTATATTAAAATATATTAATCTACTTTATTTAGAATAAAGTTATATTACTCTTATAAAATTAATTCGTTCAAAACATCTATTATAATTTATGAAAGTTAGTTAATATTTACCTTATTAAATTTATTTCAAATTAATAAATATATGATTTGAATATTTGTGTAATTTTTACCTATTGGTTTTAAATATAAATTCTATTTTATCAACTAAAATTATTTTTTATAGGGAAAATTCATTTTATCATTTTCTCAAATAAAACCAATTTTTTAGAAAAATATCCAAAAAGATATATTTATATAATATATTTTTAAAGAATTTAAAAATGAATTCTTCTTTGTGAAAATAAAATTTAAAAATTCATAAACTTATATTTTTAACATACTTATTAATATGGGATCTTTAGAGTGTACAATGCATGATAGTTTAGGATATGGTGTTTACTTTCCACTTTGGAGCCTGACGTATTACAAATAGAAATATAATTTTTTTTGAACAAACAATGAAATATTATAATGGGAGATTCATAAATTATAATATACATGATGGATGGAATATTCATTCATGCAGAGTATGTTAAAAATTATATTCTTTTCCATGTTTTCAAAAAATATAAAAAAGGACTCAACAGAAAGTTATAAAAAAATATTCCTTTTAAATTATTGAAATAAAATTAAAATATATTTGAAAAACCATAGTAAATTAATTTTAAAAGATATGTATGTAAATAAAATAATATAAAGAATATGAAAATGAAAAAGAATGATTTTCAACCAAAAAATGAAGAGTGAAGGTTGGATCGACATTTAAATATCATTTTGGAAAAATTAATAACCTAAGGGAGGATATATGATTTGAAAAAAATTTAAATTTCATGAATAAATATTGTAAGAGAAAATATATTATTTTCAGAAAGAATTTGATATTATTTTCCTTGATATAAGTTCAAACATAAAAAAATTAATTTTAAAATGAGATTTGGTATCTAAAACCTCCAGCTTGAGTTTTGATAAGACTAAGTTTGAGTGTTTGAGCTCTACAATAATAAATGTAAATTTATTAAAAAAATTATTCAAATCCTTTTTAATCTAAATTTTACTTTTTATTATTCAATTTATTTAAATTATTGTCAGGTTATTTAATTTTAGCATTAATTTCCTTTATTTAAATAATGTTTTATTCATGATTCCATGGACACATTGATTGATCCATAATGATGAGTGTTCTTATAAAATGGTTTCATAAGTGAAATTGTATGGATTTTATTTCTTCCAAAAATATCATAATATTACTAATATCAATTATTATTGATAAATAATATTTGTTTAGATAGTATAAATGTTATCACTGGACGGTAAGATCATCCATGTTGAGGTTCTCACCAAAATGATCTTAATTAATTTTTTTAATATTATGATTATTTATGATTCCAAAATTTTAATTATATTAGAGAATATGTATTATGTTAAAGACTATTCAAAGAATGGTTTATTATAACCTTGTACATAGTTTTTAATTTTTTTTCGCAACACCCTAATAGGTGGTTATAGTATCCATAAACATATGATTGTTTATAAAAACAATGATTATGTTTTTATATGGTTTTTAGAATTAATATTACTAAATATTAATCACGAATTTATTTATTCATATATATCATATTAATATAATAGTATCATTATAAAATAATTTGTGGATGTGGTGATGAAAAATGAAATGAATCATCCACAGAGGAGGTGAATCAACAATAATATGGATGATGTTTACATTTTAGAAAAAATTAGATGAACGTGGATAATAGTTAATCCTTTATAATAAAATAATTTTAGTAAATTATTATTTTTAGGTCATTATATTGGGATATATAGAATATATTTATATTTAGTATATTAATAAATGGAATACAAATGAAAAATATTGATTGTAAATTCATACATAACTCATTGGGGTGACGACGTTGCTAAATGAATTAAAAATTTAAAGGGTAATGTTTTTATGTGACTTCTACATCAAGGATATGGATTTGAGTGTTGGGGAGATATTTGGTTATATATTGGTTGAAATAAGAGTCTAATGTGTAAGGATAATTGGGGCGGGAAAGGGTATAATTTGTATGGAGAGGATAATGATGTTTTAGAAGAAAATATAATATCCTCAAATAGTGATCCTTCATGTGATTCAATAGTAAGGGGCTTTTGAATAAATTTTCTAGAGGGAAAATAAAAGAACATATAACTTCAATAAAAATGAAAATTCCATACTTGTATTCTATTAAAAAATAATGTACTAACATTGTACTTATATAAAATTTTACAATTCAACTATCTATATTATTATTTAAAAAATATATAAAAAATTAATCCTCAAAAAATTTTGATGTCATGATTCTAAATATGATATAAAATTTATGAAAAATAAATTGATAAGTATTAGAAAGTAATCATTTAAATGAATACACAATGTATGTAACTATTTTTTATAGAAAAATAATCATTAAAACTTTTAGAGTTTTTAATAATTTATTATATAAAATACAAAATTAAATAAGAATTAATATATTTATTTAGAAATATTAATATTTAATTACATTTATCATTTAAAATTGATTAATATATATTATCAGGATAAATATATAGAACACTTAAAAAATAATTATATGAAAAAATTTCACTTTTTAATCATCAAATGTTTTTAATCCAACTACATTAAATTGAATTATTTATCTTATATATAATAAATTTAATCAATCTATAGGTATTATAATATTTAATTTAAATATATAAATATATCAAATAGTAATAATATGTAAGAAATGAATTATATTTTTTTAAAAATAATATTTTATTTCTATTTCATTGCAGCATTTTTTATTATTATATTACTTATAATTCATTAGAAATTAAAAAAACATGAATATACTTATATAATACATACATATAAAATTACTATATTACCAATAACTATATATTCCAAAACTATATATATAATGGTTAGTTTTGAATCCTATATATGTACTTGAATTCATGACTAAAGTTATTCATCTTATTAATTTACATATATCTCTACATGTTTATTATATTTTTAATGATTTAACTTATTTATATTTTTTCCATTTGGTTTTATGATATTCATGAAAAGAAATAGTATAATGATTTTATGTTTTTGGTTTTTTATTTACATTTATATTTTTTCCACTATAACTTAATATTGTTTCATATTGTTTTTTCATAATGTATTAATGTTTATTAAATGTTTTAATATTTTAGCTCTATAAAATAAATTAGGTTTTTTGTAAAATGTTGTATGTGAAACATTATATTTATTAAAATATTTATTTTAAATAAAAAAATACTTTATAAAATAATAGAGAATTAAAAAATCCCTCAGTAGCTTGGGGTTTTCACTATTATCATGTTTTCCAGTAATGCACTATGTTTATCTTTAATGTTATATGATCTTATGTCTACATCTAGATTACAATGTCATATCCAATCAAAACCTCTCACAATAGTTTATAATAACTTAGATGGATTAACCAAAATAGTAATCATGCAAGTGGTGTCAAACGATTTTAGGTGCACCTCTCCATATGACACAGGGCATTGACTAATAGAGAGGGTATAAAATAGTTATACGGAAACTGTTATATATAATAAAAAATTAGGTAATTCATAAATATATAATTTTTTTGGTATAAATCATATGTATTACTGAAATACCCATAACCATCAAACAATTAATGGTGATTCAAAGAGAAAATCCCATAGACCATTTTATAAAATTTTAATAATCTAAATGATGCATCGAAATATAATTAAGAAAAAAATGTCTGTATGATACACAATATGATTCATCTATATAAACAAGCAATAGTTATTAAATAATATATATATATATATTATATAATATAACAACTAAAATAAATACCATGTCCTTTGGATGAACTCAATAGTAAAATCATAAAAATTCATATACCTTCAATATAATACAAATCTTAGTCCATTCATCCATATATAATGTTATAAATAACCCTAAAATGAAACATAATGATATAACTATATACGTTAAAATCCACTCCGAGTATGCATGTCGGGATGAGTCTAATTCCTTGTAAGATTACCCCACTCACTAAGACACACTGAGTGTTACCAAATAATTGTATATGCATGAAAATATGAAGATATTGGAAATTAGTTATATGTGAAACTCATATACATTGATATATTACTAGTGCAAGCTCATAGAATCCATACATATGTTTCATTAGGTCCAAAAGACACATACAAAAATAGAAGACACATACTAGTGCTATCAATCTTAGGATACGACCTTCTTTTCTGAAATAAATGAATCATATAACATAAAGAAACAATTAAGTATATCCATAATCACCCTCTTCATATCATGATTTAATCCCAAATAAGTCTCATCATATCTAAAAATTCCCACAATTGTGATCCCCATTACCCATCTCCCATATCACAACCCATCAATAAATAAAACCCTGATATACCCTGAGAAATAAATATGGTATCATGAATATTAAAAATAGGAAATTAAAGAGGTACGAACTATTAATAAATTATCAAATGGAAAAAAATAAAAAAGGTTATTAAAAGTGGGACCATAACTTCAAATAACATCTAAATAAAAGTCTTATGAAAATTTTTGGATATAATGAATGTGTCTCATCTGTCTGAAATATCAATCCCAAATATCATTTCTACCCTATCTTATCTCACTCACCTGCACCAAAACTATTCATGAGACTACCTAAAGTGATCCTTGGACACTATCTCTAATAAAAAAAATTAACATAGTGGTTGGATCCCACTACATGATGAAATACCACTGGGATGAACATTAATCCCTAGGATATTACATCATCATTACAAAAAATTGTGCATGAAAAGGTTAGAGATTTACTATAATTGGAACCTACAGAAGATATGGGTAATCTCAATCTTCTATAGTTGAGAATATCCTCCCAAGAATTTTCCACAATCCCTTCTTGATATTTTTCAAATAACATTGTATGTGTATTTACCGACAAGGAGAAACTTAAATATATAAAATTATAAATTTATACTATTTAAAAATATTAGTGTGTGAAACCTAACAAGTAAAATAATCAATATACATAAGAGAAAAATTGGGCACTGAGGTGGTTATAGTTTTTTCATCCCATAGGATTTATATCTAAATTATTAGGTACATCATGCAAGTCGTATTACCTCATAGGATAAATTCCCCTTTAGTCAATCACATATAGAATAATTCAGTATCCACAGGGATTTAACCCAATATTATCTTCTTCATAATATAAATGAGTCATCTGGTAATTTCTTAAACTCATCTAAGGATCTAAGCCATTTATTATTAAAATAATAGGAATACTACTTATAAATCCATAAAATTCGGTGAATAAAAATATAAAGGGGCTATCTTCAATAAAAAAAATGAAGACTAACAATGTAAAATAACCTTTAAAAGAAAATTAGGTCATGTACCCATCCAAATGTTGATATGTGTCTCAATATCTAATACTGATAGTAGCAACTATCATTCGATTGATATCAAATTACCCAATATATAACAAAATCTATCCCAAAATTTTATGGTGACCTCTATGTGATCACTTGATCATATTATCACTAGAACCACATGACTCAACTCCATACAGTTAGGTTCACTCAAACATCATATACCCAAAATAATTCTGAATAGTATCCTAAGGTTCATATGATCATATATCAAAAGGAAATATACATGGTATCTCAACCAAATATAACCAACATAACACCAATGTTAATGTTACTCCTACAGTTTCTATTATATCATACAATAAGAGACCACCAAATTTTACTATAAAAAATCTTAAAATAGAATGCATGATTTGGAATGTAGGGCCCAACACATATAAGGTAAAACAAACTATATAATTTATCTACATAGTTCTTTATACATTCACAACAAAATTAAATCAAATAATATTTTAATATGAATTTGAATTAAAATACTATACTAGCTTCTCTATACAATGACCTCGGATAAATCCAATAGAAATTCTTATTTGGAAAACCAACACATTATTTTTTAAATACCATTCAATAACCTTCATTAAATCCATTATTTCCATCCCAAATAAATTTCACAATACAAATTACTTAAATAAAAATTTATAGTTAAAATCATTTCCATCATTATTCTACATTAAAATAAACTAAATTTATAGTCACATTTTAAAATGGAAGACCCATTTACTTTAAAAAAATACTCCCCCAATAAATAAATATATTAAATTGTTCAATGGCTATAGTTCATCCAATACACCACCAATGAACCATTGAACAATATATACCATCCTTGTTAACCATGATTCTGATGTGATCCCATCCCATTTATGAAACAATATTTTTCCATTCCATAAAATCATTCTAATACTAATAACTACAACATTACATAACATCAAAAAAATCCATATGGTAAAGAGACTCAATGTGTAATGTTCAAATACATCAACATGATTCATTTAATTTAACTATACTCATTCCAACCTCTATTGATATAACACGAACTAATCCCAATTATAAACACCCATACACAACCCATTTATATTAATGTACAATCCCTACTTTTTTAAAATTGGAACCAAACATACCAAGTGTAGTATTGATATTAAAACAAATTGTAAATGGTTTAAGTACACATGTAATTAAAAAAATCTACATCTTACAAAATACCATATTTAAAACATAAAATTTATGGTAAATTTAATGAAATTTCATCAAACAATACTAAAAAAATAAGAATCATACCTCAATATTATTTATTTTAAACGATAATAATCAAGGAATATGAGCCTCCACTATTAAGTATACATGAAATCCCTATGATTTTAATACAAATCAACCATTCTCTAGTATGATTTCATATCTATCACACAACGAAGTTGTAAAAAAAATTATAGTAAATAGTGCATAATAATTAAAGAAGTGTTAGGGTAAATTCCAAGCATTTATCAATGAAAAAACCAATCGATGTCACCATGGATTATGGTGGGATAAGGGAGGGTAAATAATATTTAATGTGTTTTACCCATATCCTATGTGGTATACACACACACAAACCGCAAATGGGGTTCATATAGTGTTAATGGGAAACTCCGATCATGAGTGGCATTTTTATAAAAAGGATGAAACTACAATGTAACCACTAACATTCCACCCGAAAATTAGTAGCCCCCCTATACATGATAGAATCTTATTTTCCACCTGTTGGATAAACCAATGATATATTCACGTTTTTTACCCCTTTGGGTACCCATTGGTCCTAATCCAGATACCTGGTGTCACACACTAGCCATCTCCCTCCCTCTTTCACCTTCCTACAACCCAATAAATCATAACATGTACTTTACACCAATATTTATAGCTTCAAATAACCCAACTAAACATTAAATACAAGAGAAAATATTCATTTATAAAAAGAATCTTAAATTTTAAATCTACTCATCTATGAATGTGAATGAGGTCTAAACCACCTCATTGTTCATTTATTTTCTAGGTTATGATACTTTTTATCTTAATAATTACCATATGATCTCAAAGGCTGAGATAAAGAATTCATTTGGTAATGCCATAGTTAAATAAAAGATGGAGTCTTATCATATGGATTTCATTTATGTAAGAGTTTATGTAGGATAGGAAAATATAATAATAAATGGTTTTTCATTAAAATAAAACATTTTTGGTAATGTTAATTTGAAAATGAATTTCAAAATAAAAATTTGATTTTATGTGTTTAGTCATGGAATGAAATTTCAACATCTAAATGTGTGATATCAAAATAGGCTTTCTACATGATTTTTCTAATACCATTAAGTTAATAAATAAATAATGATATATTTCATTAAATAAATTATAAAATAGGGTTTTAATAGTTGTTTCAATGTAATGATAATGATAAGGGTTATGGAAAATGTTTTTTGCTAAATAAAATCATGTGTATGATGTTATGTTTTCAAACAAATTTCCATTGTGGGTGCTCTATTGACTATTCAATATAATGTATATATACTTCCATTGAATTATGATTAATAATTCATGTTGAATTTTTGTAAAACCTATAGTAGAAGATATGTTCATTATACTAGGTTTATATAACATGTTAGTTTATTGATAGTCATTTTTTCACAGAACCATGGGGGACACTCAAAGGATTGTAATATAATCTATAGCTATTAATATCCCACATATATTTAGGTTTAGTCAAGGAATAACAGATATAAATGTGATCCATCAAACACCGGTTGTGAAAATCTCATTAGATGACATTAGGATGATGTGGGTTTCCAATTATTAATTATGATATTGTGAGAGAGTTCAACATCCATATCAAAAAGATCTAATAACATGTTTCAGGCTATACACAATGTTTTTTCAATTATTTATTAAGTAAAAAATTAGGTATATATTCCATCGTTTATGATGGTCCATAATGAATACTGATATCCTAATATATGTGTATTTTTATTCCCCTATTTTTTGAGTTTCTTAGTGTGAAATATAGTGACAGGGTATGTAACCCATCAGTAAGGGTTTAGTTTACCAATAAATTTAAAAACACTGGGGTGAATTAAATATGAAATGTGGGGTATGTATATTACCCAAAAAGGATAAAAATGTTAAAAATAATTTCAAGAATTTCGATCGATCTTCAGTGAATAATTTTAATTTTCTTTTCATGGTTATGTACATGGACAATGATGTGGTTGAATGATGATGTGCCTAGATTATCACAGTACCTCTCTATGAAAGGATTTTCAATATAGGTGAATAAATTTTATGTTGTTTTAAATTTTTACCTTGGAATTAATCTTCAATAAACAAATATAAATGGTTATACATACATTAGATGAGTTTTGTATTCAATTATGATTATCCATAGTAAGACAACGGTAATGACACAAAATTTGATGAGGATGATGATTTTGGTTTTTGATGTAAGGGATATGTGATCTTATATATCTCTATATGATAATGAAGTAGAATAATACCCTTATGATGTCTATCAATATATAGGATAGCGTATGATAATATCTATGGGTAGTCTTACTAATAACACAGTGAGGAATTTGTGATGTGATATGGGGAATTTCAAGAGATATGAGATCATTAATTTTAATTATGATTGTGACTTATTCCATTTAACCCATATTTTAACATGGGTGTACTATAATTTTTTTATTTATTATTTGAGCACTATTGGACTTATATATTTATATCATTTGATGTTTTTCATTAATAGTTTTTCCATATTTAAATTTCTATTATTATTATCATTTATATAATTGAATTAACATGAAATTTTTAGTTTTTATATTTAAAATGAAGTGATATTACTGATGATTTAGAACTGAATATTTTCATATTATTGTTGTAATGGTACACTCAATGAGATATTTGGGTAAACAGAAATTCAATTACAAGTAGGAGAAACCTATACATGTTGGGTAAAAATGATATATTTCCTCAAATTGACTGTTATTTATTTTCCATAATGACATGTTAGTAAAATGGTATTTTTAATTAATTTATACATATGATATGGAGTAGGCTGAGTGACACTCACTATAGTCCTACACATGCACCCACTTCGTCACTGAAACTCAGTGAGTCCAGGAATGCGATGTATTTATACTAGTGTTTTGTTATTACCTCTATCTATATGCATAAAATGGGTTTTGATGTATGTGGGTTAAATATAATTATTTGTTATAGGTTTTTAGGTACTAGAACTAATATGGATTCACAATTGTTGGAGCAGATCGAACATGGTGTAGGTACACATTGAATGGGTACAAAGCTAGTAAATTGGCCATGTGATTTTTGAAAATCAATTACAATAATGATGTTATCAACAGTTATGGTCTCACCTTACCCAAATTTCATTCTGATCATAATCCAATCCTTGTGATAATTGTGTTTATAGGACATGGTCATCTATGCTTCCTTTCATGTTCAATAATTCATGGCTTATTGTGCATGGATTCATGGAGGTCATCCTAAAGGCATGGGATACTGAATCAATTGTGAGACCTCTTAAAATAATGAACAAAAATCATAGAAACACAAAAAATATGCTCAAATACTAGAGAAAAAAGATCTTTCTCAAACCTGGAGCATGAAATCCATGCTGCTGAACAACGGCTTTGGCATTGTCATCATGCATGTCAAAATCATTATGTCCCTTCAAGGGATGAAATCTAGGCTCTTGCTCATCTTGATGACCTTCTCCTACTATAGGAACACATTTTTAGGATTCGATACAATGTCAAATGGATGCATGAAGGAGACATGAAATCATGTTTTTTCACTACTTACATAGAGAAAAGAAGTCCCAGAGAGGTGTCTCTACGATTGAAGTGAATGGGTCTCTTTATACCTAAGAGTTGGAAATTTCATATACTGTGGTGAAATACATTGAAGAGCTATACTCAGAGAAGGTAATTGACGGAACTTCTAATTTGATATAGAATATTAGACACACAATTAGTACACATCAGAACAAGATGATTTTGGATACCTCAACAGAGAGGGAAATCAAATATGCACTTTTCTCGATAATTTTTTTTTTTGTGTTTTTGGACCAGATGGGTTTTCCACTAAATTATGCTTGTTTTATTGGAATATTTTGTGACATGAGGTCATTAATTTTGTACAAGAGTTTTTAATCCATGAATCTATGACTTATGGTGCCCCTGCATTCATCATTACTACACTTCCAAAGAAAGAAAATTCCATGGACATCAAGGGCTTCAGGCCAGTGGCTATTGGAACCACCATCCCCTAATCTATCCGCAAGATACATACATTAAGGCTTGAAAACATTATAATCACAAGGATTACATCATATCAGTTTGGATTTGTCCCTGGAACACATATTCATAATTTCCTTCTCACAACCTCAGAATGTGTCAATTCCCTGAGCAAAAATCTGAGGAATGAAAGATTTTCCCTCGAGATGGAGATTTCTAAGGCCTTCGACACCTTACAACAGAGCATAATTTTTGAGGTTCTCAGAAAACATGGCTTCATTTATTTTTTCATCAAACTTGTCAAGACAATTATAAAAAATGTGAGACTTTCTATTATTATCAATTTATCTCATAGGGGTTATTTTCAATTCTCTAGGGGAGTCAGACAAGGGAAACCATTATCGAGGCTCTTCATTTATCTAGCTGAAGATTATTTGAGTGTTTTCTTGAACGATATGGTTCCAGATGGTCTTTATAAGAAAATCAAGGTTGTAAGGGACCTCTTCACCCCTAACACTCTTGTATGTTGAAGATATTATTTTATTTGGAAATTCCAATAGATGTACAATATCTTGCATTCATGAAATATTTTCTCTCTATGAGGATATTTCTAGTCTGGTGGTAACATAGAATAAATCCTCTATTGTGTTTTGGAATGGAATGATTGTATCCAAGAAGAAAATAATTTCCAAGAATCTTGGAGTTAGGAGAAGTGTCATTCCTTTTATGTACCAAGGAGTATAACTTTATTGGGGAAGGGTGAAAAGATGATATCTTGAATCCATATACTCCATAATTATTAATCAAATGTCTACCTTGAAAGGGAAATTGATCCCTCAAGAAAAAAGAAATTATCGTGTGAACTCAGTTATCACTTCATTGTTTTTCTATGCTTTATCGGTTTATCGATGGCCTCATTCCCTTATTAATGTACTTCATGGTTTAATTATGATATTCATATGGACCAGGTGCATACATAAAAATAAACACATCACTACTGCATTGAAAGATTGCATCAAACCCCCTAAAATGGTGGGAATGAGTGTTAATGACCTGAAAGGCTTTGTCGATGCTCTCATAAGTAAATTCACTTGAAACTTGTTGACTTATAATGTTGATTACCTGAAATTTCTTGCATATAAATTCATATTAAATGATGAATAAAGGTAAATCAGCATATGTGTCCTCCTCCATATAGACTACCAATAAACATGATTATATTTGAATCATGAATTTCTCCTCTTATCTAGTTTCAATCTCTTCTAATCTAAATTTTAGGACAACTATGTTCCTAGACATTCCCATCATAGAATGCATGGATATCCCCCCACAGTTGAAGGATATCTCTATTACTGACATGCACCAAAATAGGGTTCTGTGGAATTGTCTTCCAGATCATATTAAGCTGCTTATGCAGCGCAATTACATAATGGACGTTGACACCTTGATCTGGACACCCACCACCTGTGGCAGGTTCAGTTTATATGAGTATTCCAGACACTTATGTGGTAGCAATGAAACTTCTCCCTTCTGGTTTTGGAATTATTAAAAAAAATTTATTTCTCCAATCCAATTATGTGATGCTATGGTAGATTTGGAATGACATGAAACCTATGAAACAACTCATGCAGCGAACAAGATTACATTTTACCTCTTGATTCTATTTTTCCACTCAGGATAAAGAATCAATTCATCATATTGTCTTTTCCTACAAATTCTCTTACAGATTGTGAGAGCATCTTCAAGAGGTCTTTGGGACTCCCTTATCAATGAACAGTTTTGAGGATTTCATGAACTCAGTCACTATATCTAGTCAATTTGATCATGTATTGACATTTCTTCTCAATGCTGTTGTGGCGGCCTTTTCTCAGAATTTTAGGGTGAAAATCAGATTATTTTTGACAACTACAAGCCCTCTTTGAAGGCTTGCCGGATTTTTGTTTATAGGGAAGTGCATTTTTCTTCCAAGTTACAAATAGGTACAATGAATAATAATATTTCTGATCTAATAATGCTAAAAATGCTTAGGGTATCTGGCAGAGTCAAGAAACCCTTGATGTTGAAATCAATTATATGGATTCCTCCCACCTCATCATGGTTGAAAGTGAAGTTGATGGTGTGGAATCTGGTACAACAGCACCTTTTGGGTGTGGTGGGGAGTTCCGTAACAATTAGGGCTTTGTTAAGGGTAGATTCTATCATTATACTAGAATTGGTTATGTTCTTGTTGCTAAATTATGGGATATTATTAATTCTATCAACTATGATGTCCACCTTGTTTGGAGGCACATATGGGAGGAATATGACTCAAGTACAGTGGTTTATATTCCTTGGTCAAGGTCCATGGATGTTATTTATAGGATTATTCTATCGTGGATTGCATGCTTCCATCTTATGGAGCGTCTTCAATAGGAAGTTAGTCATGTTTATAGAGAAGCAAACCTGGTTGCTGTTGCTTTATTCAAGAGGGTGGTTTTGGCATTTTCTTCACGATGGGCCATTTTCATCCCGGAATTTTGTTCACATCTTGTTGACCTGGACGTGAGTGGTATTCTATATTCTCGACTTTGTAAACCCCCTTGTGCTCCCACTTTTTCAGTTTTTTAATATTTTTGTAAGGTGTAGGGTTTGTTTGGATCCTGGGCCTGCTTTTATATATATTAGAAATGATTTTAAATTTCATAATTATTTATGATATGAATTATAAATATTTTTATGTTTTTCTTATATATATTACTGAATCATATAAATTAATATTTATTTTTATAAACTACATTGTAGGATACTACTTAAGGTCCCAATTTTATAACTATAAGATTTTGGTATGTCCTATGCATGAATAGTGTTTGACATTTTTATTAGATCTGGGAGTGGCCACTACATGATATTACTAAGGGAATAGTCTCCCCAAAACATTATTAATCCCACTTCACTATTTTTCACCCTTTGGAATATGAGTAAGCATGAATAAGGTCAAATGGTACTCTAGATGGGGCACTATTTTGGTATGTTGATTTTTGACATTACAAAGATTCTATGGTTTATTCTCTACAATTTCATCATTACAAATTTTAAAACCTATTAATTTTATAGTGAAAACAATATAAAATTACCTTTTATATAATTTATCCATTCTTCAAAGGTTTTTTAGATATAGATCTATGCATCAGCAACAATGACCCCATCCAAATTCCTAGATAATTTTGAATTCATCTATTCATAGAAGAGGAAATTATCTTATCATGAGTGAGAGTTTATAGAATATTTAGTAACCATTAGTTTATTATATACTTATTTTACATGGTTTTTCATGAATATATGGACCCCAAAATTCGGGTGGTCTAGGTATTTTTAACTTAGTATCACCTCCCTTTAAAATACAATTCAACCGTTAAAGGAATGATCGACTCTTTTAAGTGTTTTATCTATGATGTTATGTCTACATTGATAATAGCGATCTTTATGGAAGCAAATATTTGTGTCATGATAATGATATATTCCTCATTCCCTTAGTATGTTTTAATCTAGGAAAGAACCAACATCTCTTTCTAGATGAAGATTATCTTCTTCTATAAAGTCAAATATTGTAATAAGTTTAAGTTTAAAGGAATATATTTGATACTTGTAGAAGAAAAAATACCCCCTCATTCTTGGTGTCCTGATAATCCAATGGTAGATGAAGGAAATTGGTTCTTTGTAAAATCGTTAGAATAGAAATTTCCCTGGAATTTTTGAAAATGTGATGGATAAACTCCATATGGATCAATCTTTAGAACATATTTTAAGAAATATTTACGACGTGTTATCATAAAAAAAGTAACTTATAGAAAACAATTTTGATGTTTTATCATATATAGTTCCCGGTTTCATTATTATTGTGACCCCCCATAATGATTCCATCAATGAATATACTCATCCACCAAGATAGGTTATTACTTAATTATAGATGATGATAATATCAACATGGCTTCAATAATAAAGGATAACATTAAGGATACTACCCAGTATAAATAATTTGAATCCTTAATAGCATATGAAGAGAGGTATACATCATGTCCAAAAGTAATGTTATCCCTCTATTTCTAGCTACACCTATCAATAGACCCCCCTATGTAATTTTATCTACTCATTCAAGGACCACATTTTGGATGATGATGAACCCATGTGACACATCCTTCAAGGGAATGGTTATGAGAAAAAATAATCAAAAATACCCTTAATGAAGTGGCATGTCTACCAGATCTAGATATAATTGTTGTGTTATAATGGGTTCCAAATCCATTGGTTTGGGGGGGGGGGGTAAAATATAGGTCCTCTATTTATCTCCTACTTGATTCATCATGATATATATGATCAAATTCAATTTCAAGGAACTCAGTTCCCTGGTGTTGATAAAATTTTATCTAAATAATTAATTTATTTTCATTTCTCCTACGGGAAATTATTGAACCTATGTACAAGAAAAAAAACTTTCGTAATTTTTTTTCTAAATTTTTTTTAGAAATTGAAATTTATAGAATACTAAAAAACAATCACACATGTTTCTTTTGTAAGTATAACAAATTATTGGACCTAACAAACTACAACCTATAAAATTTTATAATTAATATAATTAATTTTTCCTAACGAATTTTTATATTCCTATTTTACTCAAAATTTATTGTAGTTAAGAGAGATATAATATATATATACCTCTCATATTCTATAAAATTTATAAATTACATTCACATGTTTCTATATGTCATCTATCTCAGGGATAGTGGATGCATTGTTGGTCATCATACATAGTGAAACATGTGGACCGATAAAAAACACTGCTCTCGGTGCTCAAAAAATTGTTCCCCATGTACTGGAGGGTTTTCATTCTATTTCGATCATTACTTCGCCGGAGAGCGGAACCCTGGCGGAAACCCCAGGTCTGCCCCCCTTAGAACCTAGAGTCCCAGATCTCTAGCATCTTCTAGAGATGCCTGGTCCTCCTCTGAGGGTTTGAATTCTAGTGTGATCTTTTCATGACACTATATACGGCTCATCCAATAGCTCTCAACAGATTTACTTCCCATCAGTGAGTCCAGTAAATCTGATAGTTTCACGGGATGGGTCATGTGTCTCAATGGAAGTCCCACCAGGGGAGTTCTCGGAGGTGGTGGATCATCTGATTTGAACCCTAGTGGAACTATTTGGGGTAGAAAATCTATCTCTATTGATCTTCAGATGATGCATGGAATCTTGGGGCTTGCACAGGTGGTGCAGTTTTTCCACTTCATCACAATTACGTTTGTCTAGTGCTGGATTCAGAGGTCGATTTTATTTTGGTATGGTGGAAAACTCCATGATCGTTCGGTCGATGGAGGTTCAGTTTTGGTCCCTATACATTGGAGGATCATAAGGGGTTGGAGTGTCCCCGTGCTGCGTTTTGGGTTGGCCTCCCTGGACCCCCTCTAAAATTCTAGAATAGAACATTCATCTAGTCCATAGTGCACTCGTTAAGGGGTTTCTTTTGGGTGGATGACTTCAAACTTTCGGGTAGAATATGTTCTGCTTCCTCGCATTTGTGTTGAGATGGACCTATCTCAACCGATTCTAGAGAAAATCTCACATAGGGAGAAGGATTTCGTGGCTTGGGATCAAAAGATTTCATTTATGGTGTTCCCCAGTTTCTTATTCTCTTATTACCTTCAGGGCCACTTGGGGCATGTTTGCAGGAGGTGATGGTTTGACGGGCCAGGTTGGGCTCCTAGGGTCCGCTCGCATGAGGTCGTCCCTTCCCCCATGGAGAGAGGTCTGAGCTCTACCCTTCTTGGTTGGCAGCCTTGGAGCTGGAAGGTGCTCTTCCTCAGCCGAAGGTCCCAGATCCTCTGGACCAGTCCTCTGCTCCACCAGATTTCACATTATCCCTCAACAATAGTTTAATGGCGTTGAGTCTAGAGGCTTGTTTTTCGAGGCCTCCTAGCATATCCATCCCCCCTATTAATTCCTCACCATCTTCTACTAGAAAAAAAAATGTTAGAGTAGTTCTTGTCTTCCCCCTCACAATCCATGGATAACTGAGTCATTCAACTACCCTCAGTAGAACCCTCTCGGGTCACATCATTGGAGATGAAGGACGCAGCCTATGAGTCCGCTTCTGCTCATCCTTTTGAGGTTGGTTCGATGGATGGATGTAGCAAGGTCCCAGATTGTCTATTTCCTCAGAACAAAATGACAAGAAGGGGAGTATACCTCCTTCCATTTAATTTCAAAGGTCAAGATAAGTGTATATGGGGAGCCCCCTCTCCCTAGACCCATGTGATTTCTTTTCCTCTAGCGTGGAGTCCTGGTGTGTGCACACATGAATGATCAAGACCTATCCTTAGGTATGGACCCTCCTCCCAGAGTAGTATGACCATTTCGCATGGGGTCACAACTGGGCCTATTCTGTTTTAATGTTATCAATGATTATCTTGAAATCTCATGGCCTAGGTGATCATTATAAGAGAAACATTATATCATCAGAAGCTAAGAAACACAAAGTTTCAAGTGTGTCTATTTTGGAGCCCAAGCCGAATCCGAATAAGATAAAGGTTATCTATGGTATGGTTAATATGCATGGCTATCTGCATGGGGTCCTGGAAAACTAAAATATCTGGATCTTATGGAATAGGGATACTTCTGTGGATTTGGTTATGGTGGGAGATCAATTCACATCTGTGATAGTTTAAAGAGGCTCAGATAGATTCTTGGCATCCTTTGTCTATGGGAGTTGTGATGCTCATGTTCAAGAAGCTCTTATGAAAATAGCTTGGTTCCTTTGATCCAAGGGATTTACTGTGGTTGGTGTCTCGAGATATAAATGTGGTCTTTGATCTCGATGAGAAAAAGGATGAGGTATTTTCCCATGCCAGGCTAGACTAGACATTTTTTAGTTCATAGCGAGTAAGGGTCTTATAGTCTATGGGTACACTGGTGATCGCTTCACGTAGAGGAACAAATGATGGGGTACAAGGTGGTGATAGAGCATCCTTGACCATTGCATGGTAAATAACAATTTTATTAGCTCGCTACCTAACACAGATTTTGATCATCTTGTGTGTGGCCTTTCAGAACACTTTCCACTCATTTCATCCATGCTCTCGTATCAGGACTCATAAGAAAATTTTAGGTTTCACATCCAGTGGGTTCGTTCTCCTGACTACCAGTGAGTTGTTTTGAAGATATGTGAATGTCTAACATGGGGTAATTTTGGGGTGGCTCTCCATGATATTTTTCAGAGGTTGAAAAAGGGTCTCCAAGCATGGGCTAGGAACTTGCCTCGCTTTGATCAAAAAATGGAGGACATGAAACAATGAATCGCCAGACTAGAATCTCAGTTGGAGGAGGACTGGAGTGATGAGTGGTTTGAGGAGTTGATTTCCATGACGAACTCCTGGGTGGAGTTGCCTCCTAAACATGAGTTCATGGTGAGGGACTGATCCCGTGTGAAATGGTTGAAGTAGGGTGATATAAACACATCTTTCTTCAATACCTGTATCAGATAAAAAATATTGTTGATCGACCCGAATATTTTACTTTAAGATGACACACACATAAATGATAGAGGCATTGTGGGAATATTGGCTCTCCCTTTCATCAAAGGCCTCCTTGTTGTCCCAAATCCATGGATGTCTAGAGTCTACCCTAGTGGAAATGCAGAGCTTTGGGATTTGATTACCTGTGTTCTGGCTATTCAGTATAATGAGGGCTTGAAGGGTATTCCCAATGAAGACGGTATCCTCTATGAGAATTTTCATCCTGACCCAAAGAGTTCTCCCGGTCCTGATAGTTTTACAATATCGTTATACAGGGGGCATGGGATGCGGTTAAAGGTGACCTCATTAAAGCCATTCGTGATTTTTTTCATAGAGGGGGTCTACCTTGAGTTTCTATTGCTACCGCCCTTATTCATTTTAGAAACATAAATGACCCTTATTCCCTCTCGCATTCTTGGCCAGTTAGCTTTTTCAACTTTACTTATAAGATCCTTGGGAGAGTTATCAATTAGAGGATATCTAGATGTCTTCGCCGATGGATCTCGATTGAAAAGCATGGTTTTTTAGGGGTCACTCCATTCATAGAGCCACTACTTTTGTGCATGAAGTAGTCCAGGACATCAATTTTAAATCCCACGGTTCCAACTTTGAAATAAAACTCTACATGAACAAGGATTATGATAGGATCGAGTGGACCTACATAATCATAGATCTCTTAGTTATGGTTTCTCATCTATGTATGTTGATCACCTCTTCTGCTACTTAATTTCACCTTGGATGTCTCAATCCATTATTAGTAAGACACAATGTTTCTTCAAGGCTACTCGGGGTCTCTAGTTGGGGGGACATATTTCACTATGCATTTTCATATTAGCTCAGGATGTTCTTAGATGCCTCATCCACCGGGGTCATTCTTCTGGAGCAGTTCTCCCATACAAGAGGAAGACGAACATTCCATCAATCTCCCACCTTACATTTTTGGATGATACATTCATTTTTATTAATGGTGGTAGAGGATCAGCTCAAGACATCAAGCATATTCTGGATGAGTATTTCTGTTGGAGTGGGAATGTGATCCGCAATTCTATGAGTAATATCTTTTACAACTCCAAGAGTTATCCCAGGTATATGGTATCCATTTGTGGCCTCCTTGATATGCATCATGGATCATTCTCCATGGAGTACATGGGAATGCCTATTTCTTCAATAAATCTTCGAGTTCGTGACTTCGAATATCATGGGGATAGAATTACCAATCATTTCATAAAATTGAAAAGAAATTCTTACCCTTTGGGGGTTGAATTCCACTTGTTATTAGTGTCTTATCTTTTATCCCTATCCGTGCCTTGGCCACCAATATTTTCCCACAAGGGGACATCAACAACATTGACAAGGTGATGGGCAGTTCTATCTCGGATACTTTGTCTGAAGGCAAGTGGCACTAGGCAGCATGGGAAAGGCTGGCGAGGCCTATCCTTGAAGGGGGGATTAATGTTAAAAGACTTAGTAGCATGCTAGACTACATAAACTCCAATCATTCATAAGAAGTTATTGAGGAGGGAACCATATAGGGGAATACAATGTCACTTATCCTTAGAATGAATGAGGGATCAGTGTGAGGCTATGATTTTCTTTTTGGGTAAAATTTTTTCCCTCTCATACAAGATGTTCTGGAGAACTCCCACTAGATCATGGGTGATAGTACCTTACTCTTATATTTTAGGATGTAATAGGGTTAGTTACCAGATTTACGAGTTTTCCTACCCCCATGATTACCCTTATAAATGTATGAGGACATCTCAGGTTCATGGAGGATATCCTGGATGAGGCTACGCAAGTGCTCCTTGAGTCAATTTTGTTTACCCCTGAACCAGAATGATGTTTTTCACTACTTATTCATTAGGATCCTTCACATACAGGGACTTCCAGATGTTTTAATCCTCTATGGAGTAGTAGGACAATTGGCATGATGTTGTATGGTGTAATAGGATCCCAGAAAAGTTCAATTTTCTTACCTAGAACATCAGAAGTTCTGCTCTTACTACGGATGAGAATGTAAAGAAACTATGGATCAGTTTTACCTCTATATTCCACTACTAGAATACTTGGCTGAAGGAAGGAACAACCCACCTTTTCATTGAATGAGAATGGGCTCCAGTCTTTTGGTCTTCTGTCAGGGTATTTTTGGATTCTACTTTTTAGGATCATAGAGAGGCATCTTTTCTGACGAGGTGTTTCCATGGTTCTTGCGACACCATTTTTTAATGGAAAACCATAGAGGCGATCCTTACTATGGGGGTGCCGGTGGTTGTGAAAATCCTGAATCTATTCCATGTTCGAGGGGTATCTTCCCTCTGCAAGGTCCATTATTGCGAGAACCCGCATTATGATGGTGTAAATGGTACAGTTCATCCATGACTGGTGGGATGCTTCTTCATTTCAGTTTCTACATGGCAGTATCCCAGGGCCTCTCCTTCCAAACCTGCATTAGGGAGCTAGGTTTGTTGGAGGCCTCCAGAAATTGGATACAAGCTTATCACTAATGGGTTATTTATGCTACACAACATGAGAGGAGGGGATGTGGTCCTTGGTGAAGGGAGATGTGTAGTCCTTTCCTTCATGTCATCCTTTGGTTGTATCACCCCACTGATAGCCGAGGATAAAGTAATGCTCATCGGGTTAACCCTTTATAAAAAACAACATGTTGTCCTATCCAAGGTAGAGACTGAGTCACTGATTATGAATGATCCTTTAATCGGTAAGTTACCATTCTTTGGTCCATTTTTTATATAGTCAGGAAATGTACCGCTTTCCGGAATAATACAATCCATGTATCCGACATGCGGTGAAAATGAAGCAAGGTTACAGATAATCATTCATTAGTGGCAGACCAGAGTTCTATCAACACTTGTATCCTCGATCCAAACAACTTTACACCAGAGGGAGTTAATTTGTCAGAGGGGATGCCCTTGGGTTGCACTATTTCAGGCCACCCTATATTTTTTGTTTCCTATTTACATTGTTGACTTTTTCTTTTATAAAAATATGATTTGATGAGTATATAGATAAAAAATAATCACATATGTTTAAGGATGAATACTCTACTATATAGGTGTATCTCGAAACTCCAAGGGATCTCTATATCCCCCAATACCAAAATTATCCTTCAAAATAATTATTATTATAATAATTCCCTCTGTTTCTATGTTTGTAAATATTAGGTGTTCAAAAAGGTTATTTTTTTCTCAAATATTTGAATTCAAGAAAACTTTACCTGGTAGGTTTTCCAATGATCATGGGAAATCCCCATTAAAAGTAAATATTGGTATATCCTCTAAAAAATCATGTATACCTAGTATTCAATATGATTATGGTTGAAATATACAGATAATATATATTACAGTCCATAAGAATTGTAAATAGAAATAAATTAGCCTCATAACATCCAAACCCATAGTTAATATGACGAAACCATTGATCATATTTTATCAAAGAAAGAGAAATGGTGGGAATGATACATGATGAAGAAATAATTTTATGGGAATGATATATGAATTTTTACCTCAAATATAAGGACATTAATATTACCGATTTTCAAAAATAAATTAAGGAATCAATATTCTAGGGGAATTTAAATATATATCTTAAATATGGATCTCACACTAACAATATCAACATTATTAAATATTTATCTGCAAAATACTTATTTATGATTATCACTATACAATGTCATGATGTAAGTGGTGATATACAATTTAATATTTAAATTAAACATTATTTTATGATATTTCCCAATCCATATATGATTATTAAAAACATCTACTAATTATTTATTCCCAATGAAGTGGTGATTGTAGAAGTAACTAAAATCCTAAAACGTGATAGTTCTCTGATACATGATGTATTTCAAAGTTTATTTTACTTATCTGTTACGGAACTCATTATAAAATTTATTATAAAATTGGTTTATAATTATTTTTATGAACTAATAGAAGATGGTTCTATACCCATGGTTTTCCCAAAAACTGTCAGTATAGAGTCACATATAACCATGGTTCACATGAACTGTGGGTTTAGCTAACATTTTCTAACCTATACCGATGATTATTGTTAAACAATGGGTATAGGTTACCAGTGTAAGTGCGGGATGCCAAAAAATTGCAAGAAAATTCCATGGGAAAATCTATACCTATGGTTTAGTTTGAACCATGGTAATAAGTTGCATTTATATCCTTGGTTTTAATAAACCATATGTACAACCTTACGTTTATAATACTATACCAACAGTTCTACTAAACCGTGTGTATAAGGTCCCTTATTTTTTCAGTTAAAATAATATAAGATAATATATGCACATATAATTGTAATTTCAATTATTTTATTGAGTATGTGATTCAGTGGTGGAGTAGAGAAGCATGTTAGAAACATTGGAGGGACATTTTATTTTATACTATGTTTTATAAATATATAAAATAAAAATATATAATGATATAAATAGAACAATAAATGTTCAAGTGGTAATAGAATTTACTTCCAGAGCAATGGTGTGAGTACAAATTTCAAATTGTGTCAAATAATATATTTAACCATGTATAAATGTATATTTAGGATAGTTCATTATCTTGTTTGGGGAGTCATTTTCATTTTGTAGTGTAGAACGCATGATCAAAACCCACTTCAGATTGTTTTTATATAGGCATTTGTAATTAATATAATCAAGTAGATGTGGATATATATAATCCTAAGAGACTATATTGTGTTGTTGAGACGTTGTATGTTTTAGGAGGATATCCCGAGACCAAAACACAGAAAAATATTTTTTATAACACAGAGAGAGATATTAAAATATTTCACTAGATTTAGATATATGCATATATAAGCAAGTTAGCTATAGTGGTAAGAGGCATTATGATTGAAGAGGAGAATGTAGTTTAAAACCCCATCCTTTTGTTTTTGTAAAAAAATATTAATCCCAAATTTTTTAAAACTATGGGTATGGGGATATGACATGGTATCAAGTGGGTATAAGGGTGTGGCACAGTGAAACAAAACTATACCCATGGTCCAAACTGTGGGTATATGTAGTGGATCAATACCAACGCCTCGATTGCCTATGGTTGCCAAAAAAAAATGGGTATAACCTATAACCACAGTTTTGAACCATGGGTATAGGTCATTTTCCAATAGTGAGGGTAACTAACAACATATATGTACATGTGAAACTTATTGCTTCCTTATCCATAAGGTGGAAAACATATGTCATATAATCAGTAACAGTCTGTATGCTTGTGAAAAATTTTTATATAGTTTTGGAAAGAATTATTAATAATAAACTCACAAAAAATAATAATTACATTGAATTGATAGAAAGCATTGTTTTATTAATTGAATAGCTATTTAGAGTTCAATTGGTATATCTTAAATTACTAGGAATGATCTCAATTGTGGTGACCATTGTGTTAACATCATGCTATAAAATAACAAAGGGAAAACATTAAATAATATTGAATGAAGATATATCCTGATGTTTATGAGATTTTGTAGTTTATAAGAGTTGTAATGGAATTTAATTTTCAATACTTGTTATCTCCATAAATCATTTTAAAACATATGGGAAGGAATTTTTGTTTTTTCTATATCCACCCAAGGCCTCTTATAAGGAAACACTTTATTACCCAATTTATTTTTTATGGCATTGTATGTGTTTTGTAAAAGATGAAATTGATATATCTCATTGAATAGTATTCACTTTTATGGGAAGTTATATACCCCCAAAAATTTATCTATCATTTTTTAGAGTTAAAAATAAATTAGTCCTCAACAACAGACACAATTACATCATGTTTTTAAAAGAGATCCTTTGTTGGTATAGAATGTGGGGAAGGTATATGTTGGGTCTTCCTCAAATAATTTTTTTATATTTATATTAGACGATCATAAATCTTGTCTCAACTAATTGAAATGTGGATATGATTTTTTAAGAAGATATTTTCCAAAAACAATTTGAAGATATTTTGTCTCCATGGTGGATTAACATCCACCTCTTAAATATGCTAGTTAAAGGGATCATATAGAGAATCAAAAATTATAAAATCTATCTCATTTTCGTCACATGTAGGATACCACTAAGTAATAGTATATTATCATTAATTAACTTGAAAATTATGTAAATAGTGAGGGACAATAAAATAGTCTTAATAAATACCAAAATAATTTCAATAATTTCCTTTAGCATTGTCCTGATGTGGTGAAATACGAATGAGAAACTTTGAAATGTTTTGTGAATCCATTTAAAGAAAAGGTATCCACATAATGATCCAAGAGGAGAACATGAGAACTATGCATTCCAAGATTTATAGGGAAATTATACTCAAAACGTTTTTTTGGGAGATCTATAACAAGAAAAAGTATGTTAATTCCCTTAATGATATTTGATATATAAACACATTTAAATCCTCGCTATAGATAGTCCTCTAAAGACCCCTTGAAACAATATTTTATTATTTTTTGGGATCATCAGGATATGGGATTTATAAGTTTATTAATGTAATTAATTTGGCATTTTATGGCACAACCCATGTCTTTTAACCCTCTAAATGAGATTCTAGTAGCTGATAATACACCCAAAATTTACCAATTATATCATTCATGATGACTATATGGCCTTTTGTGGACATATCTAGTTTTTTGAGGATCTCGATAACAATTTTTTACACCTGTGGGATATGGTTCCTCAAACATGAAAAAATAACACAACCTCATGTATGTTTTTCATTGTGCGTATATTTGGGAAAAATAAATTTAAGATTAATTGATACTTTATAAACACAAATTCATTGCGTGTAATTTTTATTATAGAACTTTAAACATGTATAATGTGATTTTTTGAGGATGTATTAAAAAATCCATTAAAGTTATGTGTTATATATACGAAAAAATAGTGATAAAGGATCACTTTTTTGTCCACAAGACTTAGTAAGCATCATCAAGAACTTCCATAGGGAAAACATAGGAATCAACAATATCTTTAATTTCCTTGCTCCATCCCTCTCAGATTGGATCATTTTGGTAGTCATCTCCTCTATAGAAGGACGTATTCCCAGTGTCGAATTAGTTTTAGGTTTATAGAATATTTAGGTGATCTTTAATGATGCATGATGCCATAATCATGTATAATCTCTTTCCACATAAAAATTGAGGCCCTCTCGATTATAAAATGACACAATCCAAGACATTAATGGGTAATACTAACCATAATAAATATAGTTTTACACCTATATATTATGTAGATGTTGATCATTGATATAAATGGTGAACATGGACATTGGGATTGTTGAAATCAACTAATTTTTGGTTGAATGCTTAATAATAACAATGATAATATGAATATAATTGTTTATAGTGGGTGTATTATATGTGACACATAGGGCTAGTTGATTCTATATTATTATGAATACAATTGTTAGTTATGTGAAATCATTATAAAATACCAGTATCTATTGTGTGATCTCACAATTTGAAATAAAAATTATATATTTTCTTTTAATTAAATCTAACATATAATTGATTTTAAAATTCATTTCCATTATTAATCCACCCTACTAGACTGTTTTTCTTATAATAAAATTATGGAGTTTAATTAATTCATGTGTGGTGATTGAACATACATGTCCTAAGGGTAAAGAGTCAACTAACATTGTGGCCTCTCTAGGAGATCATGAAGAGGTATCTAGACTATTTTCTAGCATTGGATCACTAACCCTAGACTGGAAGGGCATTATGGTAAGAATGTTATTGGCCTCCACTACTTTAGATCACCTTGAATTTATTTCATGGTCTTTTTTTGTCATCCATAATTTTAAACATTAAAATTTTAATTTTTTTTCCTCCATTTCATTTTTCATTATTATTTAATATTTATATTTTATGAATCAATCATGAATTTTTTCTTTATTTACATATACATACTATTCATATATTTTGTAAAATATTGACTAAAATTATTTACATGAAGAATAACATTATAAATTTATATAAATTTTTAAAGATTAAGGTATAAAAAACATTCTATAATTTATCATCAATTTTTAATATCCATTTATTTGATTTAGAAAAAAATTATTTACATTGAATAATTGATTTAAATATATTATATTATTTTACTATAAATTAAATCTTGAATTATTTATGATTATAATTTATCATTTTATTATATATATATATATATATGATATTTTATCCAAATGAAAATCATATAACCTTTATAATTCAAATTAATTTCCCTAGAAATTTTTTTATGATCAATCAACCAATATTAAATATTTTGGAATTGATACCAAATTATGGTTCCAGAGTCTCATAAGTTAATGATGATATTGTGTGAGGGTATAAATCATGGTATAAATGTTTTCAAAAATATTTCCCAAAATGATCAAATTTTTTACTAGTAGTCAAATAAAAATCATATACAATTCTCAGGAAAAATTTCAATCATAATATAAATCAACAAGCAATGATAACACAATAGATTTTCCATGTTCTACCAAATATGTTACATCGAAGCTATATACACATAATTTGGTGTTTTGTAATAATTGAACACTATCTCAATAATTTTGAGAATCCATTATTTATGAATATTCACTCCAATGTGTTTATTTTATTTCATGTTTTTCTGTATAATTTTTTTATGTAGAATTTTTAGGATTTTTTTATTGAGATATATTTTTATAATGGATTTTTAATATATTTCTAAATTCTGTGAAAATATATTTTATTTGTTTAATAATTTAGATTTGTGAGTTTCTAGTAAATTATTAATTATTTTTGAGCTTTGTACTCCAAATATATAAAAAAAGTATTTTCATGTTTTTATTGTTAAATATTTAGTGGAATGTGATTTTATGATGAATTAATTTGATTTTTAATTAATTTCTCAACAATAATAAATTTAGGATCATTTATTTTATTTTATCATTTTTGAATTTACGATATCAAATCCAATATTTTTTGGTGTTTTATGTAATTCAATAGGTTATAGAAGTGTTCTTGGATATGTATTTATTAATCAAGGATTATTCAAGATATGAAAGAGTTGAATGTTTTTTGAATATTGAATGTTAGTGTTTCTCAAAAATATTAAAAAGTCTCATAAGATTATCTATGGTATTTTAAAATTTATTAAATAATAAAAGAGTTTTAATCATGTTATGTAAGGATTTTTGGGATCCTTGTATAGTGAAATCCTAATAATGTCACTAATTTGTGAATAATCCCAATGTGTATGTCAATAAAGATGGATGAACTCCTGGAAAAGTAAATCATAGTAGATTATTGTCATGTTTCTTTATTTCTATGTAAGATGAAACTACAAAAGGTTTTTTTCTATCATGTTATTACCATTGTGGCTCTCAAACATTTTTCATAATTAATTTTCCTAACACAAGAGTTGTGTTTGAATAACTACAAAACTATGGATGGAATTTTTATATCAAATTATTTGAAAAGTCACAAAAATTTTCTAAGATTGATAGGAATTAATTTTATTTTATAATGATCTAGATAGAACCTCAGTTACGTAGGATTCATTACAATTTTTTTAGAGGTATTAAAATCACAGTCTAATAATTACAATAAACCCTTTCTCTTATAACACAAAATAAAATATTGAAATCAAATGCTATTGAATTTGATTATAATGGTGAGGATATATTTATATGTGATATTCAATGTTAATGAATTGAGTTCACAAACATGTCTATGTGTTATAATGACATGTAAATACATGGAAGAGTTTCATATGTTAGAATATTTAGCTAAACACATTGTTATTTCATTTGTTATGAGATAAAAATTAACTGGTTGTTATACCGTATAGATTGAGCCACTATTTAACTAATTCAATAATTGTTTTCTTATTTTTGAGGTAAAATTTTATCATGTGTTCACTGTATTATAGATTACCACTTTTGTGGAGAATTATTCTTTTTTTTTCTATACATATAATTTTTATTGGTTTTTATGATTTATTGGTTGGGATATTTCTCTCTTATACATGTTGTGATCTATTCTATCAAATAGAGATAAAATCATCACTACTTGTAGTAAGGGAGATAATACTAAACAAATTGAGTTATATAATTTACGTTTTTATTGTTTTACATATCATAATTTTGATAATTGAATTGTATTTAATATGATATAGATATTTGGTTTTATTTTTGATATTTATCAACTATATCTTATTCCTAATCATTTACTTTTCTTCTTCATATTCAAATTGTTTTAGAACAGTAATTCAAGAGAGTTTTTTGGTGAACATTGATATTTAAGTGTAGGATAATTTATGTTAGAAAATTATGGTGTAAATTGAATGGTGTCTATATTTACAATGAATTAAATATTTAGAATTAATTAATTTTATTTGAATAATTACCAAAATCAATGATAACCCCTAAGTAAAATATTATATTTGCAAAATAAATTATATTGATTATTTTATTAATTATGTTCTATATTAGAATTATCTTGTATATATTTTATATTAATTTTATGAACATGTTCTGCACTATTTATATGAAAAACCGGGCCACAATCCCTTTATTAATGTATCTCACTGGTATTTCTCCCATCATTGTGTTGGATTCTCATAGTTTTTAAAAATGGAATTCAATGATGAGGATTCTGAAACTATAGTCTAGCAATGTAAATTTTTCATGAGATAGGTTCCAGGGAAATGTAATACAAAAAAAATGAAAATCTTGTTCAATGTTGTCTAGTGTGGTATCCAAATGTTAAGAGGCATGTCACCTCAATCATATTTCTATAATGAGCTCTCTCTAGTAGGAACGTATTGGGTGGTGTATTATATTTACTCTAATATTTTTTTAGTTGGTCTGTATACTCGAGTTTCTGAAGAGGTATCACATAACCAAAAATAATTTTTCATATATAAATTAAACATGAAAATTAAAAACAATCAAATCCCCAAAAAAAACATAAAAAAACTTGAAATGATTAAATTATTAGACTTATATCAAGGATATATATTTAAATAAAATACTAATAACACTTGTTTTTATGAAAATTTTTATGATATGAGTCACACGAAATATACAAATGAGGTAATATTTTAATGTCCAAAAAATTCAATTAATAAAATATAATGTCAACTTTCAAGACCCCAATATTTTTTGACATTGTTTCCTAAAATTAATTTAATCTTTTCAACATTTTTTATTTCACACACCACTGAATATAGGTTTTTTATACATAAACACTATGTTTGGATTTTTTATACACACCACCATGTTAATATTATTATGAAAAAAATAATTAGATTATATTTTGGAACTTGAAACACTATATTTCTCTTGAGTGACCCAAAATACCAAGTCCCTTTGATATCATTAGTTATACACAAGACTGAGTTTTACTGAAGTAAAATATATTATTATTAATGTTAATAAGTATTATTATAGTTTCCACATAAATGTTGGAATGAAAATTGAAAATATTAGTATATAGATTGTGAAAATATGATTTAAACATGTATATTAAATTAATAATTTGGTTATAATTTAGTGATAAATTAATTTAAGAAGTATTATAAAATAATAAAATTAGTTTTTGATGAGAAATATTTTCTTATTTACCAACACAATTTTCAGAAAATAAATTATGAAAACTTATTCTGATTAATTATTTAGATAAAATTTTCATATTTTATATTCAATATATAGTTTTACACTCATCTAATTGTCTTAATATGTATTATAAACTAGTAAATATAATTTTATTAATAAAAAGGTTTATTTTTTAAAAAAAGTTATTTAACACCTTTTAATGGAGAACCCATCGTAAATATTAATTTTTACACTTCAATAATTTTTATTTAACAAATAATATATATTTTTTAATAATAAATTTTAAAATTTTATGTTGGTGAATTTTTGTAATTTCAATGAGAAGATTCATTTTTGCTGAATTGTGAACAATTTTGAATTTTAATTCAAAAACTACTTTTTATCTAATTTATTAATATAGTTAAAATATATTTTAAATTTTTAAAACTATTATTATATTAAATATTAATATATTGATCCAATATATGTCATTAGAACAAATTTCACATTGATATTTGATATAAAAACCTTTCATTCTTTTGGACATTCAAGCATTAAAAAACAGCTTTCTAAACATGTTTGTGGGATTAATTTTAAGTTAATGTCAAAGAATTATATGTTTATAATTATGAAAAAATTATTAAATATTTTGAATAATAATAATTTATAATATCTTTTATTGTCACCATTTTTTTTACAAAAAATATTATTGAAAATAATTAATATTATTTACAGTGATTAGTGCAAAAATGAATTTACTTAGTGGTTAACCATTAACATTAGGTGACACATAACCAAGAAACATGTATGGAATTGATTTTAAAGAAATTTTTAGACTATATCTTACAATTTATTAAAAATATAAAATTATATCATGCATATTTGGTAATGGATACATCTCAATAGTGTTTACCTTTTTATGTTTTCAAGAATGTCAGTTATCCTCCACTATAAAAGGTCACTAAACACCCCCCACACTCCCTCACACATATCAAAACACTTTTTCACATCTATACCATTCCAAAAAATCTCCCAAATTAATTAATATCAACCTCGATTATTCACTTTTGGAAGAAATGAAACCACATTAGTTTTTTAGTGAGAAACAAAATGAATTACCCTATGAAGAGGGAAAAATCGTCCACCAGTACATTTTTTTCTCATTATCCATCCCCTAAATTATTATTATTAATTTATTATATAATAATAAAATTATATTTAATATACTGATATATTTCAATTCAATGGATCAAACATTTCCTACAAACCCTTCCATCAAATGGCTAACGTACTTACCATTCATGTGTATGGTGGACTACCCCCTCATTAACTGATGTTATTTGTTTTTTCTTTTACCACATATCATGGAAGTGAATTATGATGAAAAATAATTTTTATATGTGATAAATATGATAAATATGTTTTTATTCTTATGTAATTATTAAATAATACATACCTTCATACTTTCCTTTTTTTTGCAAATACGATAACATCATTTATAGATGTGTGGACTATCGCCACCCCAAAGTGATGTGAATCTATCAAACTATTTATTAAGATCATGTTTAGTAAAATTATATGATATATATGAAATAATAATTCTACTATACTGTAAATATATATATATATATATATAATTTTTATTATTTCTTTCAATATGATAATAAAGCAGAAATAACATTCATATGTTTGTATAATATACTATCTCCATGAATGGTGTATTCCATTTCATATTTCTATATTTTTATACTATTATTAATATTTATATAATTAATATATATTATATTTAGATGATGTTTTAAATTATATAAATATGTAAATAATGATATATGTTAGAGTATAGTGAGTGAGATGTCAAAATATATACGATAACAAGAAGGATACTACCTGAAACATAACATTACCAGGAAATTGTCAATTAAAGGGTAATATAAATTCATAATAAAATAATATATGGTATTATATATGATAATATGGTTATTTTTAATATTTATAACAATATTATACTTATAATACAAATTTTTTTAATGTGTACGAAGAAACTCAAGCCTTAAGGTATGTGGTTTTCTTATCTCATGTTAATTTTTGTGTGACTTGTTCCTTATTCACCAGTCATTTATTTTTTGTGGTGTATATACTAAAAAAAATTATTATATTATAATTATACTAAAATTTATGGATTTTTAAATATAAATTTTATGATATTTCATTCATGGGTATTGTGGTTTAATGTTACCAAAGTGGTAACGGTTCAGTGATACAATATCATATTTATCGAGATTGATTTTTATTATACATCCATTAATAAAATATTATTGTCCATGTCTCATGAAATATCCTTTATTTTCATATCACATTTGTATCCATGATATTTCCATGTATTGGAACAATTTTCCAAATCTTTCATAATTAAGATAATAGATAATGTTTTTTATGAAACCAGACCTTATTTTTCGCTTCAGTCTGAAATTTAATTTATTAAAAGAACAATGTATTCTGAAAAAAATTTAAAACATTTTTTCATAATTTGGGTAAAATACATTATTAAAACCTTTTATGTTTTTAGTGAAAATGGTTTTAAATTTAATTCGCTTTTTTTTTCTGATCAACGCAATTTTATACACTTTTTAAGATGAAAAAAGGAATGTTCAGCATGTACGAATTTATCTATTATAATGAACATTATTTCCTTGAAGTATACATTGAAAGATTACATTGATATATATAAATGATATTATTTTTCCTAATATTCAATAAATTTATTTTTTTATGTATTTTTCAAAGAAAACATTATGCAAAATAGTTTTTTATTGTTTAAAATTGTTTTCAAAGATTCCTTTACATGTTTCTAGGTTATTTTAAAAAGGAATTTTAATAGAAAATATTTTATGTTTTAAGAATAATTTTTCAATGTTTAAATGTTATTTTCCTCAATATATATTTTAGTTTTTTTCATGACTCTTTTATATTTTTATAACCTGATTTAAATGAGAATTATTTTTAAAATTCCATATGTTATAAAAAGTGATTTTCAAAGAAGGTGTAGTTTCCATAAGAAATGTTTCAAGTGATATTTTAAAATTATTATCCATATAAGATAAGATACTTTTATATAATTTATAAATTATTAGTGATATGATAAAAATAAACTATTATTATCCTTTATTTTGATCGTTTATGTTTATGAAGTCAATTTATTTTATTAAAAAATTTTGTCTTCTATAGGTTATAACATGATAAAACACTTCGGAAAAATGTTTCCCTTCACAACTTATGTTTGCATGAATTGATTTTTAATCCTATATATTCTCCATGTGATATGATATGATTACTTGTTTATGAAACCCATATGATTTCATAGTTTATATTATGATGATAATTAAACTCATATCATTTTATGGGTTGGGATAAAATAAACGATTTATTATATTGTGGAATATGTTTGTATAATTTAATTATTTGATGGGTGAGACCTATATAATCCTCCAATGTATTGTGTAATAATTTATATCTAATGATATTGTAAAGGATGGACTGTGGAGTGAGATAGGTTCAGTATGACATGGCTGTAAGGGAGAGTGAACCTGGTTCCAAAAAATATAGTTTTGGAATGAGGACGGATCTTAGTACAGTAATATCGGTCTAGAATGGTAATTGAACTGAGTTTAGTAATACATGGCTAGAACTGGTGGTAATGCTGGTTTATTAATATAGGGCTCGAATAGGGAGTGAACAAGGTTTAGTAAAGGCCTTTAACCCCCAAGATGTTCTAAGGAGTGAACAATTACTACTTAGATGGTTTGAGGGTGAACTCATTCCCCTAATTTGGATTTTCCATAATCCTTGAAGGCCAACCAGGAGAGAATATCAACAAAATTATCTAGGATTGGCGGTCTCCCCCGTTCCGGGGTCTTAAACTCAATACTGTTGGGTAACGTTCAATGGGTGACCTACATTGGGGTGGAGTGGATCGAGAATCATGGGGTTTGGTCCTTCTGGAATTCTCCTCCAAACTTGGAATTGGTTCCTCTCTACAGGCCGAAGCTAAGGAAATTCTCACAAGGGTTTCCCTTTGTCATAAAAAAAAGGTCTTGGTTTTATTGAGGTGGAAACAGATTCAAAAATTCTCCCTGATACCCTGAATGATTTATACACTCTACCTTGGTACATTATCTACATTATCATAAAGTGTAAAGATATAATCTCTAACGAAACCAAAATCAGTCACTCATGGTGTGAAGGTAATGAAGTGGTGGACCGTAGTGTTTTTATGGATGTACTTGGTCCAGTACCGTTCCTTTTTAATTACTTTTCCACCTTCAAGCCTGAAGATGTTCATTTGATTAAAGGGGATTCCCTTGGATTGCACTATTTTAGTCCTCCTTAAGTTGTTTGTTTCTTTATTTGTCTGTTTGTTTATATGTTTTCTTGTTTGTCGGTTTGTTTGTCTTTATAATAAAAATGTATAATGTTAATTCCATGATCTCATACACATAGGATTATTTAATTCTTATATATCTTCATAATTTACCCTTACTGATAATATGATCTCAATCTTATTGTTTTATTTCCATAGGTTGTAATGAAACTTTTTATTTAGGATTACTAAAGGGGACATTCTTTAAGGGATATTTTTATGGTAATTCACAATATTAGATTTTTATGCATCAATGTTTCCAAATATACTAATCTATTACAGTAGTTAATAATATGTTTTTATAATGTGATGAATATTCATCGAAAATGATATAATATCTATGTATGTTAAACCTGGGATACTATTGTTGGTATAAATGGAATGGTTTAACCAACATTAAAAAAATATGATTAGAATTATTTAGTGATATACCTAAGAATATTTCTAAGTATATGTATAGAGTGTTGTATATGAAAACCCCTAATGTGTTATATATTTATAGTTTTGTGTCTTAATTAAGGAATCCTATAAATAATTTTACATGATTATATATTTTTCTTCTATGATAGGCATTTAAAAACCTATAAATTATGGTTTTAGTAATTGTAATTAACATAAAATAACTTGGTTGACATTGAATGTTTTAGATGTGTAATGTATGGGAATTATTCTAATAAATTTACAAAGATGAAATATTTTAAAGAGAATCAAGAAGGTATTATGAGTATTGGTTATAATGCTATTTCTTAAGTGGTTGAGAACGACATGTGAATGGTACGAGATGTTATAACCGTATTATATAATTAAATGTAATAATAATTTTTAGATTGAGTTTGAGGAACCCTATAAAATGATTAATATTTCTTATTCGATGATAGGGGTATTATGGTATAAGATGATGAAGCCATAGTAATGGATTTCAGAAAACATTATATTATTAAAGTGTATATATTTGGGAATTAAACGATTATGTTATATGAATCATGAAGTGTAAAATAGTTTTTGTAATCATTTTTAATTATGGAATGAAATGGATATGTTGAATAGTTTTGAAGACATTGAAAAGTGATTTAATGTCAATGTTATGTTCGTGGGAAACACATGATTGAGGGAAATCTAACTGTTAATATGTTCCTTATGTTAAGATAATGATGTTTGGAAAAATATCTTTTAAATTGAGATAATATAATTTTATGGTTTTTATTTCCTTGTAATTAATTAATAATTTATTGATAAGTGGTTTTTACTAACATTAATGAAGTTTAAAAAAACTGGATTTATTTAATATATGCAATAAAATTTTGAATAAGGAAAAATTATTATTTTCAATAAGTATTTATAGTAATTCATGTTATTAACATGTTTAAATAGATTACATGATGATGGTATTGACTTGTTTGGTATATAAAAACAAGAGATAATTTATGATATATGGGGGATAAATGAGAAGATATTTAGGAAGAAATTAGTCACCTTAGTTCTAAATTTATTGACTTTCATATTTATGAATTGTAATAATGTTAACCATTTATGGAAGTTTTTATGTTAAACATATGATTGGTTTAAGAGATTAAAATTTTATCATTCCATATAAAAATTTATGCATATTGGATAACATGTCCTAAATGTTTTGTGTGATAATTAATGACGTATGGAATATCATATAATTCAATTTATGGATATCATGATTTTCTTAATGATTCATGAATGAAAATTTTACCTTCATTTCATAGAATAAGTGATGTAGTGAAAAATTGATCAATACACAATAATGGTTGATGCTTTCCTGAAACCATTTAAGTATATATTCTCAACAAAATTTGTCAACATATTAGAAAATGATTCTTGAAATAATATTTGTTCCTATGATATCCATTTTTTTGTTATCAATAACCACCATCACATTTTTTATATTTTTGGTTATGTGATTTTTTGACTTTCTATAGATCAGAACATTTCTTGTGACCAACGATAATTATCAATATGAATGATTTTATATTATTTTATTTCATGTCAATTTTTCCCAGTGGACCTATGTTTTCAAAGGTAAAAACCTAGTTATGAGTTAAATTGGGTTACTATTATGTTTATAACATTCCCTTTTAGAGTAATTTTATTATTCTTTTATATGATGTACATTTATATGAAAGTATCATTAATGTATTAAACCATAAATAACCAAGATGAATTTTGAGGATTAGATTCTTCTAAATGGAGGAGTAATGTAACACCCTGAGATTTTGTGACATTTCTTTATAATTAATTTAATCTAATTTATTTTAATTTCATTTCACACAATACTAGATATATCTTTTTTCATTCAAAAGAAATAAGTTCTGATTGGCTTATATGAAACACCACTTTAATCTTTCACTACACCCAAAACCTATATTACCTTGAAGAAAACAAAAAACATAGTTTGCCTTGTGATACATATAATACAGAGTCCCTATGATATTTTTCATTACACGCAAGGTTGAGCTATAGTGTACTAGAATATACTTATAATATTTTTATGAAAATATAATTATTGTTACAACAAGGCTATTAGAATGTACGTTAAGTATAAGATTCAACAAATTGTGAAAATATGATTATAACATCTATTTAAAAGGAATCCTTTGTTTTTCAATTATTTAGAAGTGAATGAATGAACTATTTAAAAATAAAAATTACTTTAATAAGAAAATAATTTTTACTTGAACTAACACAATTTATTGTAAATAAATTAAACAAACAAATTTTGATGATATTTTAATTAAATTTATATTTTATGTATTCAATCAATAATTTTCATACTCATACAATAAATTTTACTGGTATAAGATTAGAATAAATCAAATTTTATGAATTCAACGATTTATTTTTCTAAATGGTAATTTTAATAACATTTAATGCTGAACCAATTTACAAGTTAAATTTTTATAATTTAATATATGTTTTTAAAAATTAAATTAAATGTTTTGAAATCATAATATCACAAATTTCATTGGGTGATATTTTTGAATTTCTCAAAAAAATATTCATTATTGATGAATAGTGAAAGATACTGAATGTTAATTGATGACTTCTTTACATCTAATTTATTTGTTTAGTTAAATTATATTTCAGTTTCGTTTAAAAGTAAAATTAGATTGATTATTCTTTATTTAATCCAATTTCAGTCTTTGTAAAAAAATTCACATTGAAAATGGATTTAAATTCATTTCAATCTTTCAGACTTTTTCTCACTAAAAACCCACTTTTTCCACAAGTTTGGTGGTGTAATTTTAAATTAAAATCTTCCAATTAGGTTTTTAAAATTCTTAAAAATGAATTAAATATTTTTAATAATAATAATTTATAATATATTGTTTGTTAATCATATTTTTTTGACCAAAAATATTATTAAAAAATTAAAATTAATTACTTTGAATAAGTTAAAAACAAGATTACATAGTAGTTAAAATTTAACTAAAGAGAAAAATATCCTATAAAAATGTACAAAACCCATTTTATGTCAAAAGTTAGAACACATCCTCACTTTTATTTAAAATTTATATTTTTTGTAAACACATGATGTAAGGGAGACTTTCCAATTGTGTTTACCTTTTTATATTTACAAGAATGACTCTCCTCCTCCACTATATAAGTGAACTCACCCCACACTACCTCACACTTCTAAATACACATTGGATAATAAAAAACCTACCGAAATAAGATCTAAAAAATTAATAATATATCCCTATAATACTAAATTTTGTAATAAATAAACCAATTTAGTCCATTGCTGCAAACAAAATGAAATTACCCAAAGAAGAGCTAACATCCTTCCCCAAGCTCTTTTGTTTTATTTTCATTGTCCACCCACTCAATTATTCATATTACAAGATTATATAATAACCATATTATCCTAAATATACTAATATATTGTTATTCTAATGGTTAAACCAAAACCTATACAAACTTCTATCAAATGGGTGATGAACTGACAGGTCGTGCGTGCGGCGGACTACTGCCTCGCGAAACGATGACGTTCATTTTTTTCCATTACCGCATTTCATGGTTGGGAATTATGATGGAAATACTATTTTTATATGATATATTTTATTTTTATTATGTATTTATTCTTCTTTAATAATTACATATATCACACACTCATTATTTCTATTTGGTTTAAATACGGTAATTTCATTGTTGAATGTGTGGACTACCGCCTCCTCAAAGTGATGTGATTCATTCACACATTACATAGAATGTATTAACGATGCGGTATGTAAAATTATATGACATATATTAAATAATAATTTTAATATAATGATATATATATATATATATATTTACTTATATTCCATTTACTTTATTTCTTTCAATAAAATAATAAAACAGAATCTGCATCGATGCATATGTAGAACCTACTATATCCATAAGCGGTATATTCCATATCATATTTCTATATTTCATATATTATAATAAATAATTATAAACTGAATAAATATGATATATAAATCATATTTTACATTTTTTAAATATGTAAACAATGATATATGTAATAAGATCAACAATAAAAAGTCAAAGCATATACGAAAAACAAAGTGGATATTACAAGAAATGTAACATTAACCTGAAATTGTTAAAATAAGTGTAATATAAAGTCATGATTAAAAAATATAGTATATTGTATATGTTAATAATGATTTTATAGATTTACAATAAATTTATAATTATTATACCATAGTTTTGAATATATACGAATAATGTGAAGACTTAAGGTAAGAGTACTTCATGTCTCACTTTTAATTATGTGGGAATTATGCCTTATTCTCTAGTAATTTTTTTGTTTTGTATATAATGGTCATAAATGTATTCTCTGATTATTATACTTAATTTTTTTTACTTACATATTCCTTTGGCGGTCTTTCTTTCAAGGGTTTATCGTTCAAATGTTACCAAATTGGTAAAATAATATTTTCTCAAGTTCCCTTCTTTGAGACACATTCCATGTTATACACCTATATTTTTATACAATACATATAATACCATTTTAAATGTTATATCATGAATATAATTATTTTCATGATAATTTAATATTCATTTAATGTTATTATATCCATAGTATTATGATTCAGGGTTTCCAAAGAATTAACAGTTCAATGATAAAATTTCATTGTTCATTAGGGTTGTTTAGGATTATACATTCATTAATGAAGTCTTATGATTTATATCTGAAAAAATCATATGAATTTTATTATCCTTTATTTATCCATGATATCTCCATGATTTGGTTCAATTTTTCCACTCTTTTCTAATCAGTATAATTATGATATTATTTTTATGATAATCAAAATTTATTTCTCTCTTCGGTCGAAAATTATTTTTATTCAGAAACCCATGTTTTCTATAAATGTTCTCAAATTTGTTTAACTATTATGTGTAAAATAAAATTTTACCCTTCTTTAACTTTTTTAATAATTCTTTTTAAAATAAATATTCATATCAATTTTCAATAAAGTGTATTTTTAAATATTTTTGGTAGTGCAAAAGGAATGATCAGATTATAGAGACTTATATACCACAATGATCATCATTTACAAGAAGATTCCTTAGAAATATTACAAGGTTATTTTAACATATTTTTTTCTCTTATATTATAGAAATTCATTTTATAAAATTTTTTTCAACGAAAAATATTTTATAAAATGATTTATATTTTAAAAAGTGCATAAAATGGGTTTTAAGTCATAATTTATATTTTTTCAAAGTTATTTTAAAAGGAAAATGTATTCAAATAGTTTTTTGTTTTAATATTTTTTTTGAATGTGGATAAGATATTTTCCTTGATAAAAGTTTTCAGTTATATTTATTGATTCATTTGTATGTTTTTAGAGTGGTTTCAAGGAAAAATATTTTGAAAATGTTATATGTTTTAAAAAGTTATTTCAAATAAAGGATTATTTTACTTGCGAATTGTTTCAAGATATCTTTCAAAATCATTATACTTCTAAGATGAGATACTATTAAATATTTTATTTTTTAATTGGGATATGATAAATGAGACCATTATTATACATTCATTTAATGGATTATGTTTACCCTGAATATATTTTTATTAAACTAGTTTCTCTTCCATGGGTTATAGTATGATAAAACCCTTATGAAATCTTCTTCTATTTATGGTTTATTATATGATGAAATGATTATGAAACCTGTCCATATTACATAAAGTTAGGATATTATGACATTTTTATTATTCCCATCCCATTTCATGGTTTATGTTATAATGTTTATGAAACCTATCTCTTTTTATGGAACCTAATATGATTAATTCATTATTATAATGTGGAATTTGTATATATGATTTCATTAGGTGATGTGTGTGACCTATATCTTCCTCAAATTAATTGGGTGAAAATTTATATCTCATGATATTGAAATGGATTGAATGAGGTGTGAACTATGTTTATTATGAAAGAGATAGAACAAGGAGTGAACTAAATTCAGGAATACAGAGTTGGATTGAGGTGAGAATTTAGTTCAGTAATAAATAGATAGAATTAAAAGTGAAACTAGTTCAGTAAGTCTTGGATGGAAAGAGAGGTGATCAAAATTTAGTAATAAAAAGAATAAAATGGGTAGTGTACCTAATTCATTAAAGGTCTTTGTCAAAAAATATTTTCTTGGGAATGATCCTTTACTTCTAATATGGTTTGGATAGTGAACCCATTCAACTAATATGGAATTGGCATTAAACGTTTTCAACTATGGAAACACTTTTTATATTTTTATTTGTTTACCATATTCACATGTGTTATTGTTATTTTATGATCTCATGGATTATGTTTTTTTATTTCCTTATGATTAATTTCTTATCAACTACTAATATTTATTCCATGACCCATGATTATTATCTTCAATATGAAAGATATGATCTTCTAATTTTAAGATCATATTCTCATACTTGTAAGATCGTGTTATGCATACATATCTCCCTTAGTTACCCTTATTGATCATATGATCTCACCCCTTTATAATGTTCTGCATTCCCTAGATTAAGAATAATTGTTTTAGGTATAATATCTAAATTTGAAAATCGTTTATGGTTATGTTAAAGATCATTTACCAAGTTAGATGATTATGTTTTCATGTTTCCAAATAAACTAATCAATTACAGTTCTATAGAATTTTTTTTTCAATGTGCAGGATATTCATATTAAATGATGTAATATCCATAAATGTTAAGGTTACTTCCCTATTCAAATGGTATCTATGGCCTTTGAAATAATGGAAATCAATGATCTTAGGCATGATAAATAATTAAAACAAGATAAAAAAATAGAAAATCTTATTCCACCAAATTTTTTACATGGGAAAAAAGTGAGATTAGAAAATAATGTCACAAAATAACTTCATGACATTATATTTTAAATTTAAAATATTTAATAGGAATAAAAAACAACTTATAATGTTTTTGTGGTAGATGAAAAATTATATTATAACCATTATAATTTTTTTTATGTGTCATTCTAGATGATCTTAACATCGATAAATAATAAAAAACCTTCTTTATAGAAATGACACACATAGATTAGTGAGATTTGAAGAGAAAATTAATGAGTTTAAACTATCTAAATTCAAACATAGTTGAATAATAAAAAATCAAGGAGAATGTTCTCTAATGGACTCAATTTCATTTACCTTTATTTATTTATAAGTTTACAATAACTATTCTTTTGTGATGTTATTACAATATTATGATATATTGTAATTTTTGAAATATTATATGGAAAATTTACTGATTCAGTTGAATTAAAAGGTCCATATGGTTCTATATAGATTACTCAATACGAACATACACTGGATAAAGAAACCATTGAAAAAAAGAACATAGTATATGCAAGATCAAATTCTAAATGTTGACTGAATTTAATTAATATAAGTGAAGTAATTGATGTAGATGATGAAGAATAATTACATGAAAATGTTTTTATCTAATATCTATAACATAAATAAAATTATTTTAACCAATCTTTGTTGCATTTATGACAAATTCCGAATAATGAAGTATCATTTCTAATATCAATTTGATGTTATGAAATAAGTTTCAGGTGATGGGGTGATTGAAAACCATAATTTTTTTAATAAGAAGATAAATTAAATGAAAGAATATTGATTTAGAAATCAACCATAATACGTCATAAATTTATCAAACAAATAATATAATCATAAAGGTAAATTCTTCAGAATATCACTATTTGAAGAAACCAATATAATCTGGAGGATAAATCATATTGAATAATTGATGAAGACTACATGATTCATTTAGAATGAATGTAAAGAGAGTTTCTATAATCTATCAAGAGAATGGGTGAAATGAAACACCCCAAGAATATGAACTAAACATAATATGTTGAATTATTTCCCGATGGGTATACTACAAAAATATTGAGAAACATAAACTACCAATGTGTATATAATTCTTAAAGGAGATTCTCGAAAGAGAGTCTATATTGAGTTTTTTATGATAAACATTTTAGTTCTTGATATTTAAAGTTTAAATTCTCTAGATGAAAATATAGGAAACCCAATCCAATGATGTTTTTATATGATCTATGTTAGTTGATTATACATTGTTCATTCATCAAAAGAACATCACATTAGAAGGAGATAATCTATGATCCAAGCTATGTCGATTGAATGATTAATTTAATTTTAAGAATAATAGAGTATATATAATTATAGAAATAATGACTCTTAGTTAAACATATGGTTAATAAACTAGATGTCAATATGGTCAATTATATTGATAAACCTTGTTTGATGTAAATCCAATGTATTTAATGAAATAAAATTATATAATGAATCATATTTAAATAAATGAGTTTTCAAAGCCCAAAAAATTAGGAGTAACATAAAAAACTAGGTGATAATGTTCAGTCGATTGGAAGAAGAAGCTACAAGACATGATTAGAATAAATGGAAGTACATAGGATACATAACACTAGATTCACATTAATTGAGATAGAGAATTTATGAATTAATAATTTTTTCATAGTATTGTGTTAAGGAAGAAGAAGAAATGAATAGAACCCAGTGACTCTTATGTAATTAAATTTTCTAGAAGACTCCATTTTAGGTTAGGAAAAGTAAGATTCAGAAGTAGTGGATTAACATATATGGATGTCCATTTTCCAAAATATTGGAGAAGACATTTACATTTTTATAATGTCAAAAATTATAATGATGTTTATATAGACATTCAATGTTAATTATTCATTGCTGGAATGTTCATAATTTAATAATAGTTTTGTGGAAGAGTTTAAGATTATTGATTCCATGTATTTTTGGACATATAATGAATTAGAATCCATATATCTTCAAATGATATAAAATGTGTTCAATTAAAGAGTTGAGATAGTGGTAATTTCAAATAGTGTCTTGCACACTACCCATATCAAATAGACTAATCATGGATATATAAAGGGTGAACATAAATTTAGATAGATAGGGATGTATGAATAGTGGGGGAAAATAATTAAAAATGATATAATTTAGTCCACTAAGAACATACAATAAATTATTATAAGGGTTTAATGTAGTGAATACTAGAACTTGAAGTTTCAATATACAAAGTGATTTCTCATAATTTAAAAGTATGGAAGGAGAAAATACACAACAATTATAAATTCAAACATGAAGATGTTCAAAACATTGATGTTCAATGTAGTGAGAGATCATGAGGTTCATTCTACCAGAATAGAAATACAACAATCGTGTTTGAAAATTATATTGTAATATCACGATTTTGAAAACGTTCTATCCCTAAGGATGTTTGGGAAGAATCTATGAATATTGGTGGTTCTTGTATAGTTAACAGAAACATTCTTATCGAGATGAAGAATGAGAATTTTAGGTGATAAATCATCTTTGGAACATATTATAATGATCCTTCACATGTGTAATATATCAAAAATAATTTATTAAGCTTCACACATTCCTAAACCTCCTAAAATAACTGAAAAATATATTAGTGAAGAACCCATGGCTCAATTAGAGATCATAAAACCTTGAGTACGTTCTTATAGGGAGGTTGATCCTTGAAAAAATCCCTTGATGTGGTTTATATTATCATTATGGATTATTGATAAAACGGTGAGGGATAATTTCTAAAGATACTTACATCCTAACTGATAACAGAGGTTTGATGAAATAAAAGGAATGATGAATTTAAGTTAAAATTACATGGTATAATGTTCGTAATGCCTAATTAACCTTCAATTAGGGTGAATGTATAATCTCTTGGTAATCTCAATTGGTATTAGAGAATGGTTCCCTATATTTGGATGTACTTGATTATTCCAATATAATTTTATTTGTTTATGAGATGTGTATATTTTAATAAGATTTATAGATTCCCTTACTTGAAAATATCTATGAGTTAATGAAATAAAAAAATATTGTTAGAGGAAGAAACATGGAGGCATCATCCCAAAAATTGAGAACCCAAAAGTATAAAGTGGCTTTGAAGCAATATAATTTAGCCACCAAAATTCAATAGAATGAGATTCTACCAATATTAAAAGTTAATTTATATGGAATAAATTCATGTTAATATGAATAAAGCAATACTGTGAAAGAAGGTTTCTCTAGCTATGGTGAGAATGAGTTTTTTTAGTATGTTGAATATTTTTACTTAGAAATAAATTATTACTAGATAAGTGTTACTATTTTTGTTGTTATATTCCTAGTCTAATTTGTTATGGCATTATAAGAAGAAAAATAACAACTAGAAGTAGAAAATTATGAGACATATAATGAATTGGAAATGATATCATGATAGTGTAAAACACATTCTGAACATATTAAAATAATGAAAAAGGTATTAAATTATCATGGAAAGATCATCCTAATGGAAGAAACGTTGAAAATTATTTTTTGTGATAATTTAGTCCTAATTTATGTTTTTAAGGAAAAGCTTCATTCACCTAAATACACTCGAAATGAAAATTTTTACATTATGAATACTCAATTGGATATCAAGAAATTTTGATTAAATTAAGCTTATCTTTCCATGGAATAGGTGAGTATGTTTTATGAAGAAAAAAATTAAATGATAATTAGAAAGATAATGTTATGTCTTTTGAAAATAATAAGCACGCATTAAATTTGAAGCACCTTCAATAGGTGGGGAGTTTGAGAAACATGGAATATACTAATGTAGAATATTAATAGAAATCTATTGAAGGAGTAATTATCAGAATTAAAAAATAAATTCCTTATTTTTGAAAGACTCAATCATGTATTAATAATAATATGAGATTATAGGAAGTTCCATAAATTGATATATTGATGAAAAATTTCAGACTATATTTTGATGAATCTATACACACTAATTGTTATAATTTTAATATTGTAGGTTATTTTTATATAAATATATGGGTGTAGAAAATTAAAAAACATAAAAATTCAATGGTAGTCGATATTAGAAATGAAAAAATAAGCAGTTCCCCTAATGATTTTTAGAATAAAAAATATTATTATTATGAAGAAATATGTTTTTAAATCAGTATCCATTTTCAAAAATTAAATACAACATAAGAGTACAATGGTTAATAGTTACTATTGTTGTTGTGGAATGTTTGAACACATTTTAGTTGACTTTTGGAATAATAAGATAATGTATGTAAAATATATAAGGTGAAAAATATGGGGTTGAATAATTGAAGGTAAAGAAAAACTTGTTAATTACACCCAATCTCCGTATAAAAGAAAAAATATAATATTATGAAATATATTTTAATATCATGAATATTTATGTGGAAGTCAGCGAAGAAGTTATCATGAAGATGCACTTTCCCAGTTTACTTCTTCAAAGAATAATTCTGTAAATTGTAAAAAAGGAGCATAAAAATTTGAAGGAAAATAAATAGAATATAAGCAGTATGTATTCCTTGAGGTGAAAATAATTTTGAGGTAAAAGGAATGTTATGCCCATGAAAAAGTTTTAATAACATTCCATTCCAATTAAAAGATGATGATTTTATGGAAGAGATAAAAAATTCATGCAAAATTGAAAAATCCCCATGAATGAACATGTTAATAGAACAAATACTGGGAAATATTATGCATCTATTTCAGAAATAAACTTGAAAATAGGAATAGGAAGAGACAAATCTGATTAAGATATTGAAGTTCAATATAAGTTACATCTAAAGAGTGACATACCAATAGATAATAAGTAATTTGAATGATATAAGTTGGTCATCCACACTCCTAAAAATATATTGAAAATTTTACATGGAAAGGGTAATTTTACGATTAAATAAATCATAAATTGGATGAAATAGAGTTTATGTGAATGAAAATTCTCATTGAAAGAATAAATTTAATTGTATTATGAATATTTTAGTGATTTTATAGCCATATAAATTAAACGAATCAGAGAAGATTTATGTAGAATAAAAATAGAATGTACCCACCTTGTTTGGAGAAGTTTAAAAGACACACACTTAATGTAATGAGTGAATGTAAGATCAAGTTCATTCATACCATAAGTTTAATTCATGGAGAACAAAAGTAAATCCATATAGAAAATTGACGATAAATTGAAGAGAGTTTCTAGGATGGGAGAATTCTCAAATACTGGATTATCTAATTGAAGGCAATGAAAGAGAAACCATATTCATGATTGGTCAAAAATTTTCATTGAAAAGGTTAATTTAAGGTGATGTTGTTCACAGGAAACCTAAAGTAAAAAAATGAACCTAGTTATTGTAGTATTTTTTACAGTAAATTTAAAAAGTTTTATTGCACACAATGTAGGATTTCAAACATTTAATGAAAAATAATCTCATGTATTAAATAATGATGTTCCGTGAAGAACACGCTCAAAATGATTTTGGTGAAACACCACCTAATAAAAATCTTAATAATAGAAGTTGTTGTAATCATTTAGACAAGTTTTTAATATATCATTCTCATAAGAAATACTTTGTTTAAATATAGGGTTAAAATTGGTTTATAGATGATAAACTAAGAATTCTCATGAAAAGGTGGAGAAACCTACTCATTTTATGATTAATTTATTTTGTTTAAATTTTTTATATAGATGTAGGAATCCGAGTTGAACTAAAATATGAATAACTTTCCCCTAAAAGAATATTATATAAATGTTGGAATCATTTTTTTTATGGACAAAAAAATGTCTATGTTAATCACTATTTTTTTATACACCACGAATGAATCTAATAGATACCAAATTAGAAAATTACGGAATTATTTCATTATAAGAAGCGTTGTTTCACTTATATTAATAAATTTAATAATTTTATTCATTTCATTGAAAGGAAATGAGTGAGATTAAAACTAACAAATAATGTTCCTCTGTAACCCGAATATGTAAATAAGGGAATTCAAATACAAATAATTAATGGGGAGAGAAAGTTGAACAGGAACCCCCCTCACATAATGTTATCATAGAAAATAGATAATGTAGAATTTCAATTTATTATCAATAAGGGGATAAAAAATATAAACTTTATAGATGATTTTATATTAAAAATAAACACAAATAGTGTAATTTATGTTCCCATCAAATGATTATTATGATATATTGTATTAATTATCCATAGGTTTTGTAAAATTTAATAAGTAAGTTAAAAGAAAAAAATTCATAGGGGTATTATAGAATAAATATACTAGAATACATTTAATATGATGGAGGAACCATCGAAATCAAAAACATAACAGATACAATATACATTCATGGAATATGACCAGATGTAATGAAGATATTTGAAGTTATTTATTCTAACTGACAATGGATACATATATAGAAATGTTTATATCTAAAAGCACCGACATGTATCCAATGATTTCATAATCCATCTAAATTATGTTAATGTCTATAAAAAAAGGATGAATAATCAAAATATACATATTTTCATTATTAAATAGGTTCCAAAATATTGGTAGATTGAAGAACCTAAAGAATATTTCAGGATAATTATGTTCACTATAAGAATTTTTTTTGGGAAATCAGTCATTAGTAGAAATAAGATGATATTATCTAGAATGTAGTCATGAAGTTAAAACCATAAAAATAAAACCACTAAAAAAGCATGATGATATATAGTATAAACCCGACTAAATATTTAAAAAATTCAGTATGATTTATTCTAGAGGAATGTAAATTGAGTTATTTATATAAATATGGAAATGAAATTATGTGATTAACTACTAGATGATTTTCAAAACATAATATGAAAAATAATATAAAAAATATTATTCTATAAATAATGTTTAAAAACATTAAATGCTACTGTTTTTGGATATTTTAAAATAGATTCACAAATGAGAGTATGGAAGGTGTTTTATGAGCAATACTATATTGTGGTGTACTATAATTTTAAAAGTATTCAAAATCAAAATTTAAGAATCCCAAACCATTGAATATAACAAAATAACTAAGTCACATGATGGAAAGTTGGTCATTAATCAAAATTACATCATATTAGTGGAATATCATTTTTGATGTCATATGATTCAATAAAATGATTATATCGATCAAAATAATAATAGATGAAGACTAATGTATAAATAATACCTTTGAGTAGTAGTGATGTTCAAAGAACTAGAAGTCAAGACAATCTAGTTTTCAGATAATATATTGTTGTTATAAATGAAATGTATCAAAAATAATGAAAGTATAAGTGATTGATATTTATTTTAAGGATATGAGGAAACCTAAAAATGTTGATGGATTAATATTAGAATAAAAAATTTAGAGATTAGCTTATAATAATAATAAGATACAAGAATTCATTGAAATAAATAATCGTGAATTAGATGGATTCCACAAGTATAATATACATCGTGATAGATAATATTTAATTTAGAATAGGTTTCATAATATTAATTTGAGAAATAGGTATAACTTGAATGAAAAAAGCGACTTATAGAGATGTTCATTGTATGAATGATGCCACATTGATTTTTTTCATTGGATGAACTAGAATATGTTGATTGACTTCTATGAATTTACATTTCCTGGAAGATGTCATAATGACTATATATTATTGTAATGTCATAAAATTTTGATGATGTAGTGTAGGAAATTCAATAATCATTATTAATGGAATAAAATCTTGTGATATAGATAGATATTTTGTGGAAGATTTGAATAATTTTTATTCTTTTTATTATGGGATATCTGATGTAGTCAAATCCTAATATCATCAGAAGATATAAAATGTATTCAATCCAAGGGTTGAGATATCAAGAATTTAAAATAGAATCCAATATGTTCATCATATCTTTTAGAGGAAGCATTTATATATAAATGGGGGGGGGGGGGGGGTAAAAATAGAATTCGATAGAGAATAAGGAAAAGATCGAGTTTTTGATTATAGAAGAGTATAATAAAATAGGAATTCACTTCAATCATAAGATCATATGGGTAAAAGTTTGAGAAGAAAATAACCTGATGTTATGATGTGTCTAATGAGTAATATGGATTCTTACAGTTGAATGGAAGAAATATATCTTGATGTTAAGTATTGTCTAATGATGTTCTGGATTTTGATGTTTATGGTAGCGAGGGTTCCAAAATATCATTCTACCAAACGGAGGAATTGAACTATTGTATCAATATTATAAAATAAGATAAAGAGGCATACAATGTTTGATCTATGAGAAATTATTAAAATAAGATTGGAATATTGCTTTTTCTACTATAAAAAATTCTACTATTCATATAGGTAATTATATGGATATATTTTAGGAAGTAACTCAATTATGAGTCCCAATATAAAGATAATTTACTTTTATAATATGTAGAAGAATTTGGGATAAAAATTATTTATTACCACACCATATGTAATCTGTTTTGAGTATATTAGTTGAAAATTCATAACATCATGGTAGTTTCACCAAAAAGAAGTTGGTTCTTACATTGAGTCCAATACTTAAAATACAAGTCTGTTATCTACTTTACATTATTTCTATAACATAATGTAAAAGTGGAGAGGGTTGGTTTTTAGAGATCAATACATCCTAATTCATTATATAGGTTTAATAAAAGTAAAGTATTTAATAATTTATTATGAACATTGATAGTAATAAATTGGTCACCTTTGATTCATACAACCTAGTGTGACTGCATTAACCCCTAGGAATATCATTGTTTATAAATTATAGACTAAATATTTTTAGGGAATCTTGAGAGAGTAAATATGAATTACATGGAATGGAGGAAAATGTGGAATTTTTTTAATGGTTATTGTCTTTGATTTGAATATATAATTTGGGTTTCTTTTAGAAATATATAATTATAAGGGTTTTTATAGAATGATTTGAAAGAAAAAATCTAGAAATAAATTTATTTAAAAAAATATTATATAAGAATAAATGAATTCGAATTTTTACTATTTAAAATATTATGATTCATAAACATTTTGGGTGGACTTTGATGAATGGTAATAAGAATAAATCACCAGGTAATATGTGGGTTTTTATAGAAATTAAGTCACATTTTGTAAAAAAATATATTAAGTAAAATATTTTTTTAGAGAAGGAAATAGTATTTCTTCCAACACACATTGAATATTTAAAAGATGTAGTAATCATCGAAGAATATATCCTATAATATATTGAAAATTATTATAATGGAGGGTGTGAATAGGAGGCCAAAGACCATTAGCTTTTTTCCCCCACTTACCTAAGACCACATAAATGGAATCAAATAAGTAGAGGACGCAGTGACATAATTATAAATTATAAAATATGTACTTAAGTAAGAAGTTTTTTAAGTTCAGAATAAAGATAAGTGTATATATAAGAACATTTTAATGAATAATACTTGGTGGTTCAATGTATGAGACCATATACCCCATCAAATTGGTAATAAATCAATGATTTGTCACCTATATACATAGTAATTATACCACACCTTAGGGGGTCATGTAAAGATTATATTGATCATACATCTTTTATGGTTTAACAATTGTTTAGTATTTATTAATAATATTTTTATTTATTCTATACACAGAAATTAGAGAGAACTATGTCTTCATGAAATATCAGGTTTTACCATTACATCATAATAAAATTAGATGTTTAATTCTATTCATATATTAGAACACAAGTGTATGGGGAATTTATACTATATTTTTTCTTTCTCCTCCAACTTGATCTGGAAATGAATGTGTTTTCTTGATAGTTATTTGGTATATAAGTTTATTTATACTTGTAATTAAGTTTTAATGGAAAATATATGTGTTAAAAATTTAGAATATTATTTTCATGATGGAAATATGATTTTTGATACTAGTTTAACATGCATGTAATTTTGTTTATTGGATGCTATCAAAAATAATTATGATTAAAAACCGAAATGTTTTATTATCACCGTATATAATACATAGTATTTTGTTGGAATGTGGTGGATAAGTTAACTTTTTGAAATGTTTTTATTAATTTTTTATATATTGTTTAGCCACACATTTTTTTTTCTTTAACTTGTAGTGAATTAATTACAATCCACCACCTTATGGTCAAAAATGAAGAAAATATTAAGAATTTGTGTATGGGAATATAATATATTCATATAGGTTAAATATAATAAAGTATATATACATTTTCTAAAATTTTATGAAAATTATAAGTCTTATAGGGATGGTTTTCATTTTTATTTGACTGAGAATTTTTCTCAACGTTTATGGTGGTTTTGTTTTTTGAGTGGTTTATCATTCAATTTTATCCTTTGTAATTAAAATATTGAAATTATTTATATTTATATCTTGAAAATCCATTCTTAGTATACTTTCAAAGGGAAATTTTCATTTTAATTTATATATTTTTTCATTATAAATGTAAAAATATATGTTATTATGTAATGTGTAATTTTTACTCTCAATCATTTGTTGTTGTCTATAATATTCTTTAAAGTTTATAGATTATTTTTTACATTTATGTTTAAAATATTTTTATTAAATACTATAAAATAATAAATTTAATTTATTTATGATGATATACTACATAGTATGCTATGGGAGTAACAATTGTGGTATAAAAGTGTTAATTTGAAAGAATAATTTAATATAAAATGAATCATTTTTAATACAATTCATTAATTATAATTTGATTACCCATTTTAAAAATGTTAAAAAAATTCCCATAATAAATTCATTTTGTGGGAGTGATTATTAATTTTCTTCCATTAGTTTTATTTATTGGAGGAAAATACATTTACAAATTCTTCATGAGAGGATTAATTTCACAATCAAGTTTGAGATGAATTTTAGGAGGCTAGGTATTGTATATTCAATTAATAAGGATCACCAAAAACCAATTTGGGGAAATTTGATATCTTTATTTTATTTTATGTTTAGGACATAATTTTTAATTTCAATTCTTAATGATTTTAGTATTAATAAATGATTCAAATAAAGATTTTAAATTACAACTAAATTAAAATGAATCTGCATATTCACTGTTAAATTTATTGAAATCTCATGTTTTTCTATAATTTTTAAACTATAAAATGATTTGAATTATAAATTTTTTTATGAATAATTCATTTCATATTTGTATTTGGAAATGATTAATTCATTATAAATTTAAATTTTTTTGTGTGAATTTTAATATTAAATCAAAATCATAAATTAATAATATTTTATTTCACTTATTCATTTTATAATTCACCATAAAAATCCAAATTTTTATCTATTTGAAATTAGCCTACATGTTGATGAAGTGTTTGTGTATATAGATTAGTTTACCAAATAATATTATTGATATGTATGAGTTTAATGTGCTTTTAATAATCTATGTAAGGGTTTTATGAGAATATTTACTATTCATGTAAGAGTTATCATGGGATTATATGTGTTGTGTAAGAGTAACTAAGACTAAGAAACACTATGTGTTGAGTTTTTGAGATATATATATGGTTATACCATTAAACATTCAATCACATTTGAATAAAACATACATCTAAATATCTATATATGAACGAACTCATAAAAAGGATATTCCCTTGTATTAATCCAATGTTTCCTAATCTCTACATAAGAACAAACTTCATTGGGTTTTCTTTCTCGTATGTGAATAATATCATGGTTCTGAACTTCATGCTAGAGTGAATTTTTATAAATAATGTGTTGTATCAGAATCTCCTCACAGAGAGAGATCAAATTCTCATGTGGGATTAACGTGTTAATTTCGAACACTGAGTGAGTTTAAGAGGTAGAAAAGGTATGTCAGAAAGAATGAGCTAGAACACTGGTTTGGGATGATTTATTTTTTATTTTATAACGGGTTTAAAATCATGATCAATTAAATGAAATGAACCCTTTATATTATAGAAAACAATTTGAAGATGATTATAATGGATGCAAAAGATTAGTATAAATGGAATAAGTGACAAAATATCATTTAATTATATGTAAATTAATATAAATCAAAAATAAAATAAGAGATATGATAATATTTAAACCTGTGGGGGGGGGGTCTTCAATTTGATGATTCAGTTACTTTCAATTGGAATCTGTTTGTAGTAAGATAAAAAAGGTCTATAACTCATAACATATGGATAAATATACTTGGTAGAGAGTTTGTTAACTATTTTCTTGTTCTAATTTATATTTTTAGATTCTCTTAATTGCATTCGAAATTTACACATTGGTTGCGGATTATCCTTTATTTTTTATTTTCCTTTATAAAATAATTTCAATATTATTTTTATAAATGTGATATGCTGTTTTTCTCTCAATATATGTTTAGTGAAATAATATCTCCACTAGTATAAATACTAGAATTTAGAACATGTATTTAACATTGGATAATAATAATTGAGAAGATAATTCATAAAATTTAGGGTTTTTATATAATTTATTATGTAAAAAACATTAAAACCTAGAGAGATGATGTTATTACACTTGTTATTTGTTTAATCGATCTGAAAAATAGGATCATCAGAGTTTTTATGTTATTTATAACAATAAATAATGTGAAAAATCAATAGAAATGGTCTTGAAATTGGTTTTTTAAAAACACAACAACAACAATTTTAACATCAATTATGAGTGTAACTGATGTTAAACATTCTTAGAAAATTAATAATCATATGAATTGTGAATATAATTTTATGGAAATTATTTTTTCAAACCATAACTTGATAGAGTCAAAAACCCATTCCTCAACATATTTCATCACGATTCATCCTTTTCATCTATGGATTGTGTTATTTTCTAATTTATGCATTTTCATTTTATAGGCATTTTCTGGATTTCAATAACATAAATTCATTCTATCACTCTCCTCTAATTTCCACCACTATCATAATTCAATTTGTTTACAAACCCATATTACACCTCATTGTGTTGAATTTGAAGGTTACGTGATACTATTTTGTCTTTTTTCCATCATCAATATACTACATTATTAAATTTTTTTGTGAGTTAATTTTTTTCATTTTTTAGAATATTTATTATATATTTTTAATTTTTAGAATTTTCAATTTATTTATTTTTGACCAAACTCCCACAGAAGTCATGAAATGAATTGTTTATTTACTAATTTTTTTATTTCTTTCATTGATACACTATCTACATCTATATTGTTCTCTTATTAATTTTTTCTTTTTTTAATGCTTGTATTAAATGATTAATATTTTGAACATTAATTCATTTTTATATTAATGAATTTTTTTTGTCAATTTTTTATATTCTACTAATTATT